>CM031609.1:65455960-65603460 GCA_018398815.1 Conus ventricosus
GCACTCAAGTTTCTCGCAGCAGAATCGAACTGTACTGGGTAAATGTGTGCACGATGAATAAAATGCACTTCATCACTTTACCGGGGCTTCCTGCTTCTCGCCAGTTCCTGTCACAAGTGTGGCTTGGCATCAGTCATGAGGAAAAGCCCACGACGCTATTTTTAACCACTTTGACCCTTCCCCGAAAAATGAGTTGCTAGTCCAGTTTCCGTGTGCGTGTGTGTGTGTGTGTGTGTGTGTGTGTGTGTGTGTGTGTGTGTGTTTCGTGCGTGCGTGCGTGCGTGGCGCACACACACACGATCCGTCCAAACCTAAAAGAGTTCCTCTCATCAACGTCTGGTGGTCGCAAAGAAGAAACAGTTCTATGCCGGCTGTACACCGGCCATTCGTATTTTACTCATTCATACCTTTTAAAGAGTGAAGAAGCTCCGTGGTGCATCCCATGCCATGTGCCACTCACAATGAAACATATGATTTTAGAGTGTTGGGAGTGTTGAGCATGATGTGAGACACAAACATTTTACAGCAGATTCCATGAAAACCTTGTTCAGAGAGGTTCCACCTGATGCGATCTTTGAATTCTTGAAAAAAGATTAACATTTTTCATCGGATCTGAGGTTTTATAGTGGAAAGATTTTAAACAAGGTTTCAGATGGGTTTTAGAAGATATATTTAAAAGAGTTGTATGAATGAATGACTTGTGAGTTGATTTTAATGGGGTGACAGCCCTGATATGGCCCTTTGGGTCGGCTGGGCTATAAGCAACATTACCTTACCTTACTCTCTCACGCGCGCACACACACACGCACACGCACACGCACACACAGAGAGAGAGAGAGAGAAGAGAGAGAGAGAGAGAGATGAGGAGAGAGAGAGGAGAGAGAGAGAGAGAGAGAGGAGAGAGAGAAGACTACAAGACTCAAGATATTCATATTAGGCCTCAGCCCATCATGAAGGGGAATGTGATCATATAACTGAGTGAAGATATATAACAGATTCAACATACAAGCTAACGATGATAAAAATGTATTCATGTACCTTTCAAGAAGTCACAGCACCTCGCATTTTAAAACCTTTATACAAAAGCAAAGCAGATTAGGCACGTCTTCATGTTTGGTCGATGACATTAACAAACTAAGTTTAAACAGTGAAGGATGTCTATACTATTTAGGCTTAATTAACGTTTCGTGTATACGTTTAAGAGCTGGGCAACAGAGAACAAAATGCATCTCACTTTCTTCGCTTTCAGTACATAAGAGACAAATTAAATCGCTGAACACAAACGTATTGTACTCGTATCGGTAGCGATATCATAACAGCTAAAAATCCTGAGCCTAAATCCAGTCGTAACATATTTTAGATGCTTATCAATATCTAAATATAAATAAGATTTTAAACTGTGGTCACTGTAAAAAGCTCTATACAAGTTTAATCTATCACTAGTTTGGATATGATCGGACCAAGTTTGCCACCTACAGTCAGTAAGTCTTTGCTTGAAACAACGCATAAAGCCATGAACATTTCCAACGCCTTGACTTGCCCAAGCAAAACCAAATCCATATTTAAACAAAAGTAAATGTACATTTGTTACACAAATTTTCTTCCCTTTGCATCAAGGTCAATCAACATATCATAATCTTTGCGTGGAATCCTGTGATTCTCCATTTCTATCAACCTAAGCCTGTAGCGAATAAACTTAACGGCAGAATTTATATATGTTGGATTGCGATTTGTTTCACTATAAACAAGGTCATTGGGTGTTTGCCTGTCTATTCCTAAAAAAAGTTTGAAAGCAAATGAATTGACTGATTCACAATGGACAACAGCATTGTCTAGGCCCCATAATTCAGAGCCATACTGCACAACTGGTTGTATCTGAGAATCAAACAATTTGATAGATAAATTAAAAGAGTTGTTATCTAACGTGTATAACATTAGAAGATAAATCAAAACATCTGTACATGCAGCAGTGAAGCTCAAGCACGTAGAGAAAAAATTCTTTAAGTTTTTATACGCATCAACCACAGGCATTCTTTCACCCTTATATAATCATTTTTCTCTCACACTCAAATATCCACCCTTCCTAAATACTATAATATTGCTTTTAGCCATATTAACTCTAAGTGGAAGAGATACAGCGGCATGTTATAGACTGTTCAGTTGTGTTTGCAGACCTGTAACTGTTTCTGCCATCAAAACGACATCGTCAGCCAACAACAGAATAAACAATTCAAATGCATCAAGTGAAAATCTGGCGCCATGTCTTCCTTTATTAATTACTTCAACCGCTAGTTCGTTAATGAAAGGAGAGAACAGTACAGGGCTGCAAGCATTTCCTTGTCTTAATCCTGATGTGCAGACAATGTAATCAGTTAACATAGAACCACATCGAACTCTAGCTTTGACATCATTGTACATGCTTTGAATGCATTTGAATCATTTTTACCTTTAATACCGCATTTTTGTAAGACAATTGGCCAGATAATATTTCGATTTATCGTGTCAAAAGATTTTTCGAAATCAATAAACGCAACATACAATTTCCGATCGTAATAAAACTATTTCTGCACGAGAGCTAGTAAGGAAAACATGTGGTCGACTGTTGAATATCCTTTCTTAAATCCAGCTTGATAATCACCTGTGATATTGTGTTCATCCCCCATTCTTGCAGTCTATAATTTATATAAACCAATTATTTATATATACCAAATAATTTACGACTAACATCGCTCAAGGAAATTCCTTTATAATTGTTTGGATTATTGATATCACCCTTCTTTAAAATAGGTTGGATAACAGGTTCAAACCAGTTTTCAGGATACATACACGTATATCAAATAGATTATTAAACAATTTCAAAAAAGAAAATACAACCTGATCATTCGAATTCATAAAAAGTTCGACAATAATGCCATCGGGACCAGCTGCTTTACGTTTTTTTTAGTTTTCCAAAAGCAAGCAATATTTGACCTTTAGGGCTTGGCCGATTCATGTAGCCTTCCGTTTCAACTTCAGTTGAATCCTCATTTACTGTGTTGTCAGCGTCTGTCTCCAGCAAGGCTTTAAAGTTTTGAAACCAGAAATCAACTGATATGTTATTTCTAGGCTGTTTACTTTTGAAAGACGCGTTATGAACAATGTCCCAAAATTCGTTTTGGTTTTTCACTGTCTAATAAAGTTTTGTTGAATTGCTTCCTCTTCCGCTTTAGCAATTTTTTATATTCACGTCTGGGAATTACATATTCATTTCTCAGTTCAATTATTGTGTCTGCTTTCTTTTCTAATTTTACTGAACGACGAAATATCCGCAGCAATCGTCTAGTGTTTCTTTACAAAGTTTACATTCTAGATCAATCCATTTAATCAAACTTCCATTGTTGTTGAATGATATACATGTTTTCATGGATTCAGCACTTTCTCTTATACAATCATTTAAAACTTAAAACAAAAAAGAAGAAAAAAAAATAAAACCAGTACACACTATTACACCTTTTCATCTTTAGGTAAACCACAACCCTCCTTATCCCATCTTTTATACCACCACCAACCCCCTCTCCCTTCCCCCTCCCCCTTCCTCCCCCACTTTTTTTTTTATTTACAGCAACTGTTCAACTATCCCTTTCTCCTGTAAATAGTGCTCAACTTTTTCTTCTTTGCCTTTTCCTATTGATTATTTCTCACTGTTTTTAGTTTTAATTCTGTCTCGATTTTGTTCTCTTCTCTTCATTCCATACCTTTCTCCCTACGAAGCAGGGCCTAGGGCCCGAAACGTCGGGAAATCCAACCTCACCTTTAGGACCAGCTACCACATTCAGGTCAGTTTGACCCTTTTTCTTCCTATTTGAAGTCCTGCAGTCAAGATTTCCTCTTCGTCTTAAAAAAAAGCATTACTTACGTTAACATCAATCAAATCAATTGCAAGATCAATTTTTGTAATGTTGCACAAAATACTGGTATATTCGCTGCATAAAATACTGGTATATGTAACATCACGCTTCTCGTCCCACACAAGTATGTGTATGACAAAATTCTGTTTTTGCATGCAAACACCAGGTGAGAATTCCATGGAAAAAACAACACATGCTGTCACTGGTAAATGGTCGGAATCAATAAGGTCAACTATAGATAATTTATAGAAATCAATCAAAATCATGAAAAGTTCACGTTGGAGTACGAAATAGTCTGTGACACTGCTCCCAAAGTCAGATATAAATGTGTAGCAACCTTCATAGTACCTTTGCACACGCCATTCAAAATGCTCAAATCTAACGCAGAGCACATGTTCAATAATGATTTACCATAGGTGTTCAAAGAAAGGTTCTTTGAATGTTGAGTCATATTAGAGGACAATATTGAAGTGTGAAAACGTGCTTTTTTTACAAGATAATCTTGAGAAACGTCAGCTGTTCTACTATTCAAAACACCATTAAAATAAACATACACGTCATTCTGCAACAGAAAATCAGTTGAACATTCTTCAAGCTTACTAATTCCATTGTCAATGTCAGAATAAGTGTAGAATGGAGATCCATCTGATGGTATATATATATATATATATATATATAATATATAATATATATATATATATATATATATATATACAAACATACAGGATATCTTTACCTAATCCAAATAAACCTTTACCGACCAAAAACATGCAACAATTAACATGATCTATATCAACACTTTCAACATATGGGAAGAGATCATTCCTTACTAAACAAAGAAGTCCTCCCGATCGTCTACCATGTTTAGTAAAATTAACAGCAAATTCACAAAACAGTCTGTACCCAGTAAATAAGTCAAACTGAAAGTCCTCAATAAATGTTTCAACTAAACAAACAAAATCGAACCCACGAACATAAGAAATGAAAGCAGAGTCAAATATATTTGATAGCAATCCATTCACATTCCACAGTTAAAATAAAAAGAAACGCGTTCTGGTTTGAGCTCAGTGTGTGTTGCACATGCTCACTCACGCTGTCACTACACGTCCTGATTAACATCGTGGAGTTCAAGGGTGTCACTGACATGAGGGACAGGTGAGCGTACAGACGGTATTAGGTTAAGTTTGTTTCCTCTCTTGCTCTTATCAAAGGGAAAAGTGAGTGCAGAAAACGGCCGGCCAATATCCTATCTGGATTCACGTAAACGCTCCCCCTCGCCAAGTAAGTACTTCTTACCATCAACGAGTAGGTGGTCAAACACCATCGTGGCCCTCTTCCCATCATTTCTGGCTTTTTTCGGATGGGGTGACAGTTTGCGTCTTATCTCCCTCACTCGGAAGGAGAGGTTTCCCCTACAAAAATGCTGGTAATTCTGCAATTTCTTTTTTACTTTAAGAATTTGCACTTTGTCTTTATATAAAAAAAAGTGTATCTAGCGATGATCGGGGAATCTGGTTTGCCGTTCAAAGGATGGACCCTGTCAAATTCGATGTCGCTGCTGATGTCCAGCTTAATAGCAATGACGTCACGTAATATGTTTTCAAAATGTTCACTGGACTCATTTTGTTCTCTATTTATTCCATAAAATATCAGGTTATTCTTTTTGGATCTGCCCTCGAGGTCGTCGGTCTTTCCTTCTTATTGTCGACTTGAGAGAGCAGATCAGAGTTTTTCTGCAACAGATTTTGATTTTCTTTTTTCAAATCATCCACCTTATTTTTCAAATCCAACATATTATTTTGTAACTCAACATACTTTTCTCTCAGTCCTTTCACACATCGTTCCACTTCATTGAGCTTACTGTTTGTTGTGGCGTTCTGATCTTTCACGGACTAAAGTATCTCCATAACATCAGCAAGGGTACGGGTAGGCTGCTGGAAGGAGGAGGCGTAGACTACCCGCTGCCATGGGATGTCGTGGTCCTGTCCATGCTCGTCCGTCCACTGCTACCCAGTCGTGACTGCCTCAGGCTATCCTTGTGTCTAGGGTTCTGCTCTACGTCTCTGCACCTCATCAGCAAAAACCGCCCCAGAAAAGTAAGGTGAAGAGCATGCCAAGGGTGACACCATCCAGCCTGCCCGAAGTGTAAACATAGCGATGCGCGCAGCTTTCTTCTCCCTGGCCCTCTCCATCATGAATGACATGAGAACCAGCAAAAAGCAGCCGCATGTCGCTTGGAAAGCAAGTGGAGTGGATGGTATATTTCAGGATGACTCACCTGGCAGAGAATGGCGATCCTGACTGGCTTCTCTCTCGTCAAGTTGGAAGAATCAGCGGAGTGTTGAGCAGACGATGTTTGTGATCTAAGAATTATGTCCCCTGCCCACCGGAATAAAATACCTGTGGCGCCTCTCTCGTTATCTTGGCCACCGGTAGAAAAAAGTACTGAATGGTCGTGACGAGTTTACACAGTGAGATTGTGTTTCCTCCTGTGTGTTTCCCCCCATTATGACTTCTCCACTATCAAAGGTAATGGGCCCAGCCCGAACAGGTATACTAGACTCGTTTTCGATGGGGATGAACGCAAGTACGAACAGTGGGAGCTGAAATTTCCGGGGTACATGAAAATAGAGAAGTTGAAAGACGCCATTTTGGCAGACAACGAAGAAATTGATGACAGCAAAAATGAAGAGGCCTTCGCCGAATTAATTCAATTTCTGGATGATAAGAGCCTGTCTGTTGTGATGAGGGACGCCACTGACGATGGGAGAAAAGCCTTGAAGATTCTACATGAGCACTATGCTGGCGAGAGCACTCCACGTGCGATAGCTCTCTACACAGAACTGACATCGTTGGTTAAACGGTCGGATGAAACTGACAGATTACATCATTCGTGCAGAGACAGCTGCTGTACATTTACGAAATGCAGGGGAAACAGTGACTGACAGCCTTCTGATTTGAATGGTGCTGAAAGGCTTACCAGATACTTTTCAGTCATTGTGGCAGTCATAAAGCAAAGTGAAAAGAAGCAAACGTTTGGTGAATTCAAAGTCGCGTTGAAGAGTTTCGAGGAGACTGAACGGTCAAGAACAAAGAGCGATGATTCTTTGTTGAAATCTGCTGCGACGTCTGGATCTAGTCACGGCCAAGATGGGAAAGATGTGATCTGCTACAAGTTCAAACTTCCTGGTCATATGTCGAAAAACTGTAGCGAAAAGAAAGTAAAAAGTAGGCTGTGGTGCAGTCATTGTCACATGAACAATCACACAGACAAATCGTGCTGTCGTAAGGGTAAAAACCGTGACAGAGTCAACTAAGTATCTGAACTGTCAGACGATGAACATTCTTTCGTTTTTTTTGCATGCCACAGTGATAGTTACAAGATAAAAAGTGACAAACGTCTAGTTGACTGTGTGGTGCAACCACGCACATTTTCAATGATAAGTCAAAATTTGTCAGTTTTGATGAGAACTTTGACCCTTACATTGAACTTGCAAATGGGGAAAGACAAATCAATATTGTCTGTGAATGTAATGATTATGGGCGTGAATGGAAGATGTTTACAGCTTCACTAAAAAGTGCTTTTTATGTACCCTCATATCCTCAGAACATATTTTCAATGCAAGCTGCCCCTGACAAAGGTGCCAAGATTTTATTCCAACCAGATTCTGCTAAACTTGTTTATAAAGATATTGTTTAATCCCTTCCTTTTGTAATTGAAAAGAAAAGGATGCCGCTTGTGCCCCTCTGAATTTTGGGATAACTTTTCTCCCCCTGTTTTTATACTATATGATTTTTAGAGAGTAATTATGTAGGTGGCGCATTGTTAGTTAAACATTTGCTTGAATTATTTTGTTGACTGGTTGATTGGATTGTATTGGTGTTTGAGTAAGTTTGTTTGTTTTCAGTGCGAGTGAGTACTTCTCTCTGCTTTCTGACTCTGTAGGATTTTCACATGATTTTTTTCTGCTTTTCCCGTATTTGTTTTTCTCCCCAGATCGTTGAACCCCACCGCTTCTCGCTAAAATTGAGCGATTAGTTCAAGAGTGGGAGTAGCCTTGATCGTCCTTCAATAGTTTTTTTTTTTTTTTTTTTTTTTTTGCTTCTTTCTCTTTCCAAATCGTTTTATTTCAGATAGTCCCCTCATCCCAAAGTTTGAACCGACCTTGCCTCCTTCGACAGGACAGAGGTTGGCAAGTGCGGGAAAAACTCCCCCTAATAAAACAAATTTTGTTAGAAAGAAATTAGTTTATTGAGTTGGTGTGGACTTTCTTTTGTTTCTTTTGTTGTTTGACATTTTAAATTTTGTTTTTGTGTTCTAGCTTTGGAACATTTATTTCCGGTCGTTTTTCTTTGTGTGTGTGTGTGTGTGTGTGTGTGTGTGTGTGTGTGTGTGTATGTTTTGGTGTGTGTGTGTGTGTGTGTGTGTGTGTGTGTGTGTGTGGTGCTTATTGAGTGAGTGTTCGGATTCAGCTTTTCGCTTTTCCCCATTCCAGTACTTCTGGGTGGAATTTCCATTTTTTTTTATCAATTCAAAATGGAATCCTCCTTCAAACAATATATGGCCCAAAGCGAAGGAGTTAGCGAAGGTGATGAGGTGAAGACCTACATAAACAGAGGAAGTTCGAGAGAGAAGAGTGTGCACGTGTGAGGGAAGAACGAAACAAGAGAGAGAGAGAGAGAGAGAGAGAGAGAGAGAGAGAGAGAGAGAGAGAGAGAGAGAGAGGAAAAAGACAAAGGGAGAGAGAACAGGTGCTAAAACAGAGTGAGTTGGATTTGGAGTTTGAAAGGATCTGTATCCAAAGGGCGGAAGTAGTAGAGGACGTTGAGGAAGTTGGAGGCGATTCTACTCATTCAAAAGTGTTTCAGGAAAGTTTCCCTATATTCCAAACTGCCTGTCTTTGATGAGACGAAATTGATGTTTTTGTACCGTTTTGAGACTCATGCTACAACTTGTGGCTGGCCAAAGGATAAATGGGTTCTGTATATTGCGTCCCTATTCAAAGGAAGCGCCTTAGTGGGCAGACCTAAAGTCCGAGTTGTTAAAACGATTCCAGTGCACGGGGAAGGCTTCCGAGAAAAACTTCGCTCTGTTAGGCCGGAGAAAGGGGGGTCCTTCTCCGCATTTCTTATCTGCACTTCGCACTTTTTCGATCGCTGGATCGAACTTTCGAATACCGGACGTGATTTTGATTCTTTACGCGATCTATTGATTCGTGAGCAAATTTTACAAAGCGTTTCCAAAGATCTGGCAGTATTTTTAAAGAGCGTCAAATCAATAATGCTGAAGAAATGTGCCGTATTGCAGACCAATACAGGACTGCACATCCAGAAAACAGTTCGCCAAAAGAGAGAAAGATCCCATATTTGAAACTAATGTGTCAACCGGATTTTCTCAGCAGCGTGGCTTTGGCCCAGGGGAAAAGTTTTCATAGTGTCAAATATCATCGTGGACAGGCACGGCGTGGTCCATTCCAGAGTTTCGGGCGTCAGTACTCTGACAATTATCAGACGGCTTCTGAACTTTTTACCGTCCTTACAATTCACAGCAACGTGGTGCACAATTCTCACGACCGTCTCGTCCGCCTCGCGGTCGTGGATTCTTTCGCGATCAAGGTTCTCACAGAGGTCAGTTTCAGGTGAGTTCTTTGGATTCTCCTTGTTGGAGATGTGGGTGCCGCTTCCATTTTGCCAATGAGTGCCCATATCAAACTCAGTCTTCATCGTCAGCTACTGCTAATGTGTCTGAGGATCAGACTAGTAAAAGAGTTGCACACTCCATGGTGTCTCATGTGAGACAGATGATCTCATTGTAGAGACAGGTTCAGTCAATGGATTTCAGGCATCTTTGCTTCGAGATACTGGCTGTACTACGGCAGGTGTTCGCAGGTCATTTGTGCGGCCAGAGCAATTCACTGGTGAGACTCAACGTTTCGTTCGTTTGGAGGTGGCATTGAGGTGTTTCCCCTAGCTTTGGTTGATGTTTGCACACCTTACTTTTCTGGTCGAGGGGAGGCTTGTGTTATTGATGAGCCGGTCACAGATTTCATTCTTCGAAATCTACCAGGGGTCAGTTCTTCCTGCTCAGGGGCAGGCGCTCTTTCATTCCTTGTGCCGTTAGTACACGTCAGCAGGATAAGACGGAAAAGGCATCGCCAAAACCTTTGCGGGTGCCAGATCTATCTTTGTTGCAGGTAGGTCCAAAAGATCTTGCTGCCATGCAGAGGCATGACACAACTTTGTCGCAGTTATATGCGTCTGTTCTTCTAGAAGTGCCAGCTCCAGTGTCAACACCTACGTACATTGTTAACAATGACATACTTTTTCGTCTATTTCCCAAAGATAGTGACGTCGTCAAACAGATTGTTGTCCCCAAGGATTTGCGTGACATTGTGCTACACACTGCGCATGATTCTATCTTTCAACTTGCATCTTTCTTTTGGCCTTCCGTTTCACGTGCCGTTTCCGACTATTGTCACTCCTGTGACGTGTATCAAAGAACAGTCGTACGAAATCGGGTTCCTTGTGTCCCATTATACAAGATGCCGTTGATCTTACTTCGTTTGGTATGTACCATTGGGTGCGGATGCCTTTTGGGCTACAAAATGCCCCCGCTACGTTTGCCAGGATGATGCGTCGTTTGACCTTACATGAATTTTCAGCTGTTAGTTTCTTTGATGACATTCT
Organism: Conus ventricosus; assembly: GCA_018398815.1. NCBI lineage: Eukaryota > Metazoa > Mollusca > Gastropoda > Neogastropoda > Conidae > Conus > Conus ventricosus. Next base: position 65,466,535 of record CM031609.1, read on the forward strand.
GTTGGCTACGCAGCGATGGGACCAACTGCTTCATTTTCTGCGCCTTCTTTTCTGTCGTCTGCGACAGTTTGGGCTGACTGCTCGCCCATCTAAAATTCATGCCGGGTTCCAAGAACTGGAGTTTTTGGGTCATATGATATCAGTGGGAAAGATTCGTCCTGAGGCGAAAAAGGTTGACAAGATTTTGTCGGTCAATCGACCCTCTCCAAGAAACAAGTTAGATCACTTTTGGTTCTACTTTCGTATTATCGTCGATACGTACCGCATTTCGCTAGTATTACTGCCCCTCTTACTGATCTCACCAAATTCAGTGGACGGATGACTGTCAAAAGTGCCTAGAGACATTTTGAATAGATTCCCAGTTCTCCTCCTCCCAGATCTTCTTCAGGATTTTGTCTTGCGCACAGATGCGAGCAGTACTGACATGGGGGCTTGTCTTATGCAGGAGAGAAATTGCTTACTCCACCCTGTACAGTATGCCAGTAAAAAGTTCTCTCAATCCCAACAAAGATACTCCACTATTGAGCGAGAGTGTCTCGCTATTGTATGGGCGTTAGAGAAGTTATCCAGGTTTCTCCCAGGAAGGCAGTTTGTATTACAAGCTGACCATCAGCCACTCAAAGCTTCAAAGACGAAAAATAAACGCCTTCTGCGTTGGGCTCTGTCCATCCAGGAGTTTGATTTTAGGGTCGAACCCATTCCTGGTACTGCCAATGTTTTTGCGGACTTGCTGTCCCGAGGATGTGTCTTCTGTAGAAACTGACCTGCCCTCATGGGCATAAACACCACACCATCTTCGGTCTTGCGTTCAAGACTGAGGACCTTGGTGACTGACGTTCCCATTTTGCCTATTTGTAGGCCCAGATGGAGACCTGTATCTAACAGGGTTTTGAGCCTGATTTGGCAAATTATGCCCATAGTATTTAAAACTATTGGTGATTAGGCTCGTTAACATTGACACTAACTGTAAATAGTTCATGGGTTAGTTACAAGTGAGGTGGTGTTCAGTACACAAAGATTACTTTTTTTTTCTTTTCGCATAAACTTGTTCATATTGTATGGAAATACTATATATTTATGTCATGTGACGTAACCTCACATCAAGGCATGTGACGCTCCATCACATGTAGTTAGTGATATGAATCATTTCCCCATGCCACTACTAAAAAGGAAGAATATTCGTGTGGCTTGACTAGTGTAGCGGGCGTCCCCAAATAATTGTGAGATATACTCAGTAAAGAAAGAAAAGTGGTCATTGGGTGAAAGTGACCACTGAGAGATAGTTTAATAAGGGTTGGTAAGGTGCTGGTCATGTGTTTTGAACACTGAGTATGCACTCACTAGGAGGAGGAAGGAAAGAGTCAATTTTAAACCCAGCAGATGGCCTAGAGACTCGAACCTGTCAGGACGTTGGTCCTCTCTGCTGACCAGTCATTACCAGGTGAGCGATAGATAGTTGGGGAAAGCTACAGGGGAAAACTTAAAGAAAAGAGAAAGAAAGAATTCATATGTTGAATTAAGAAGCAGGTTACTTACACGAACCTTATTCGTGTTTCAGCCCTTCACCCTTAGCCCTTCACCTTTTACTCTTCACCCTTCACCTTTCAACCCGTGAGGTGGTTGAAGATGGCCATGGTGTGGGGAACACACCGGTAGGCAGCCCCAGGAATTCAGGACTCCAGGGAGAGGAGCCGGAACTCGTAATCTCTCCAGGGTCAGGAGAAGTCGAGGGAGAGGAGTCGGAACTCGTCATCTCTCCAGGGACAGGAGAAGGCGAGGAAGAGAAGTTGGAAATCCTATCTCCAGTGACGGAGAAAATCAAGGGGTGATACGATGAGAATATGAAGTCTGGTGTTTGATGCAGGTGTGGCATCAGTGAGTACTGGAATTATTTATTTCCTGGTCTGGATTTTGTGGGCCAATGTTGTGTGAAGGCCGTGACTTTATGAAGTCTTGCGTGAGTTAGTTGCCTCTCAGCGGAAAGAGAGCTACATGTATAAAATCCGTTTATAAATTGTTTGATGTGATTTAGTAAAGTGTTTTTCCCTGAAGGAGAGGGGAGAAAAAAAACATTCGGTAGTGCGCCTTTTGGTTGATTGGAAAGATTGCGTGTGCGTATGGAGTAAATGCTGTCATGAATGCGTGCGGGCAAAAGTGACAGTGTGACAATTTACTTATGATAATATTGGCATAAAACGATTCGTTCATCCATATGCTTGTATGCAGTATTTTGCATTGCGCTTGTTCCCGGCTATTGGTAATCCTGTTGTTTCATTTCCGGGTTTTGTGTATAGTGACAATATTCAAAGGTCATATATGCACTTTATGGCTGATGGCGGAACTTGTGTTCTATGCTCTTTGCATCGATCCGGACACGGACGTATCTATTCAATATTTTGTGGATGTTTAGCTATGCGTGCTCAGCTTTATGTTTCAGAGGAGCTTTCATATTTGCATTTGTATGTTATATTCTGATTGCTGATGATTTGCCCCTATATTTGGACGAATTCCCCTTTGGGTAATTTGGGTGTCATGGCCCCAGTGAAGGCCATGGTTTGATTATTGTGATGTTTTTTGTTGTGATTGTTTGCCTGTAAAGATGAGTTGAAATGGTCATTTTCAGGGTTTGGGTAGACAGTGAGTGGGGTTAACTAAGAGTGAATACGGTTCCTGGTGTAGGAAAAAAGAGAGTGGAACTCAGGGGTGTTCACCTGCTGAGGCGACTGGATGAGAAATCGTCATTCGTTGCTGCACTGGTCGAGCTGTCAGGAAAGAAGCAACAAATGTATGTAATTGTAACTAGGCTTGACCTAGAGAGGGTTAAGCCCCAAGTTGGATATGTAGGCTGCGGTATTGGGCTGGAGGCCAGACCCAAGTACACTTAGGGTAAGTGGATATGTGGATCCAGTTTTGATTAATTGTATAATTCGGCATTCTTTTGTTTTGAGATCGATATTGAAAACCCCTGATCCACATATCTGGTAGGTAGGTGTCGTTCGAGAATTCGATGAAAATCGGTGAGTACCTTTTTTTATAATTTTGATTTATAAGTCGTCTGTATTACAGGATCGTATATTGTGGGATTTTGGAGTCCCGAAACAAGTCAGAGAGCAGCCAGTCGCCCAGTTCAGGGAAACACTGATGAGAATCGGATGGACCAGTAGCCTGGGAAGATTTTGTGACCCCGTTGCATCGGGAGGAATTTATTTGTTACCCCGCTATGTCGGGAGGACTTTATTCGGTATCCCGCTATGTCGGGAGGACTTTATTTGGTATCCCGCTATGTCGGGAGGACTTTATTTGGTATCCTGCTATGTTGGGAGGACTTTATTTGTTACCCCGCTATGTCGGGAGGACTTTATTTGTTACCCCGCTATGTCGGGAGGACTTTATTTGGTATCCCGCTATGTCGGGAGGACTTTATTTGGTATCCCGCTATGTCGGGAGGACTTTATTCGGTATCCCGCTATGTCGGGAGGACTTTATTTGTTACCCCGCTATGTCGGGAGGACTTTATTTGTTACCCCGCTATGTCGGGAGGACTTTATTCTGTATCCCGCTATGTCGGGAGGACTTTATTCGGTATCCCGCTATGTCGGGAGGACTTTATTCGTATCCCGCTATGTCGGGAGGACTTTATTCGGTATCCCGCTATGTTGGGAGTATCCCCGCTATGTCGGGAGGACTTTATATTTGGTATCCCGCTGCGCTGGGAAGTTCCGAGTGGAATTCGGTGTGTCCGGGAGAGGAAGAAAAAATATAAAATTTGGAATCTTTGGGATATGAATCCCCATTTGTAGCAACCAATGTCATGAATTCATGTAATTAACAACAGTGTGATAAGAAAATGGAAGTAAAAAGAATGTGTATTGGCTGAAATGACGTGCAAGCTTGATGTGAGGGGTTAATATACTTTGGAGAGAAAAAAAAAAGAAAAAAAGAAAAAAACCCGTTGAGGTTGTTGGCCAGGGGGAGAAATTTTGTGAAATCTTTGTAGTGATATTTGGTGTGATTGGAGTCAGATTGCGGTTATGCCCGGAGAGGTCGAGTCTCGTGTGCAGGTGTATGCGATCGCGCGTGTGGGCGAGGCACGGCCATTGTGACTGTAAAAAGGGGAAACCCCTGGTGAAGAATCCTGCTTCCTCAGACCAGCTGTAGATACAATACAGTGTAGCCACAAAGACAATAGGGGTAAACTAGAGAGAGTGAATGTTTATCTCACCTACTCTGATCCTGGTCTAAGGTTCACTGATCTCCTAGAACTGTAAGTTCAAACTATGTTTCTAAGTTTTGAGACAATGCATTGCTTGTATATATTGCATGTGGAGTTTGAACAACAAGTTGCGAAAAGTGTAAAGTCAAGTCAAAAACTACTTGAAAAATGGCAACTATACCAATCTTTAATAGAAGTGTAACTTTTGGACTTGATGTATATGCTTAGGGACGAGTCTGTCTCTGTGTTACTTAACATGCATACACGTTTGGATCCCCTGGTGGCTTTGTCGGTGTCCTATCCTCTCTCTCTCGCTCTCTTTCTCTCTCTGTTGTTTCTGTTCTCTTTGTTTTTGGCTTTTTTTTCCAAGTTTTTGTTCTGTACTTAATCAATTTTTGAAAAAAAATCTCCCGTACAAATAAGTTAACACATGGTACGGAAACTGTTTGTGGTACCTGGTCAAAACGGCTGTTGAAGCATAAATGGTGTGATTCGTACGCTGATATGAAGTGAAACGCTATGAATTTGTGTTAAATGTGCTGTTTTTTGCAAGGAGAAAAAAAATTGATTAAAAAAAAAATATATATATATATATATATTGCATGTGGTTTAACAGTATAACTTTATGCCAATACTTGGTGACATCTATCAAGATGAGGAATGAACACTCCGTTGTAATAGTTTGTTTGCCGCAACTTGGTAAAAGCTATTACCATGCTGGTTAAGATTCTTTGTGAACAATCCGTTCACCATTCTTTGTGTATAATCTGACTTTCGCCAGTGTGCAATTCTTTCTGTTAAGATGATAACTGAATGATAAATTCTGATCGGAAAAGCCGTATGCCTGTACTAGGTGAAAACTGTTAAATTGATTTAGGAATACTGGTGATTGCATTCGCCTTACTCTAAGTCTACACCACATGTGTACTTGGGCTCAGTGTGTTTCAAGTTACTGCAATTTAATTCATAAGAAAAATTGAAGTTATTTGACTAAAATTGTTTAACACCGTATTATTGTCTCCTACCCTTTTTTTAAACTCTGCTCAAAATCTGAACAACAGTGGAGATTACAATTATGGCTGATATATCTATGCTATTCTAATCCTTTGTTGGCTGAGACCTTACACATTTACTGAAAGCCAGAGGGCAAGTGTGTGAACTCAACAAACCAGAATCTCAGCTACTTAACTACAGACCAGGTTCTGTTTGTTCTAGAAACCTGGGTTCCTAGCTACCCTGGGCATGCAGGGCAGTGGACAAACACTGCAGCCCAGCACATGAGCAGCAGGCCTACTTAGAAGTGGATCAGTCACCAGCAACAGAGATCAACTATCCTCTCCGACCTAAGTTCTGATATTCCAAGTGGACTCCAACTCAACCCATCCAGAACTTTCCTTCTCTTGATGATGAAACTGAACCAAAACTCAGCCTGAACTGACTGTGAAATTGATTTCAATATTTCACTCTTGTGAAGTAAGGTTGATGCGTGAAAGTGCACTTAACTTGTGTGTCTTTGTTGTTCAATCAGTATTGAATGTTTGAACTTCCGTTTGATTCTGTCTCTCGGAGCTGCAAGTACTTTAAAGCTTAAGGAAAATGATCGCTCAGCCACTCTTGAGAGTAGTTTTAACAGTCCTGAAAAAAAAACAGATTTCTTTCGATGACTAGTACCGGAAGGTTGTTCGTTTTAACTGATACGTCGGGAGCTGTTCTGCTTCTGTGGTCACTCTGTTTAAGACAATGGAATAAATACAAAATTAGGATGAAAACAACTCGCCAAATCAATATCTGCGCGTTAAATTGGAAAATGCTTTCAACCTCTTCACAAGCGAATTCTCTTGAGGTTTGAAAACCTCGCACTGTCTTTTTTAAACAAGTTGTTCATTTCTTCAGTTCTTATGTGCATGTGTCAGGTACAGGGTACATGGACAAGCTCGGCATAATCCTTTTCGTAGATGTCTCCTGGTTTGCTCTGTGTACCCTGTAAATGCATTTTGCGTCAGGCGAGCTAGTGCCCTAAGCAGGGCTGAAGGGATTAACATGTAACTGTCTCATTATTTGAACAAGAGTTATCCGTACTGTTTGTTGTTTTCTGTTTACTGTTCCCTTCCGCCTTCAGGTTTGCTTTCAAGTTGTGCTGTGTTTTCTTTTAAAACATGTACACTGGCACTGTTCGCTTATGGGAAAAAAGTCGTGGATTTGGCGCTTGTGGTGAATGATTACCTAGCCATATTTTACCATTCACCGTGCACACTGACACAAATGAGACATAAAGCATGTAAATGGAAGCGCCCTGTTGAGACAGCCAGGATAGAATAGTCTTTTGCTTTGGTGTTAATATTTGTCAAGACTCTAGTCCCCCTCTAGTCCTTCAGACTAGACTTTAAACTGAATTTCTGTGTGTGAGCACATGCATAAAAGAAACTTGGGGAGGGGGGGGGGGGCTGTCCCATCTTCTTTGCCACCTCAGTGGCATTGCACCCACTACGCTCACTCCGAACCCCCACCCCCACCCCCCTTCCACAGCCGCAGACCGGCCCGTTCCGCTGCAACCCCGGCACTGGCAATTCACATGCAACAGGCAACCCACCAGAGGAGACGCTGCACTGCTGCGAAGTCACTTCGGTGGTTTCCAGTGACGCCTGTTCTCATCCAATATACACAAGACACCACTTACTAAGCACCTTATTGATGCCAACAATTGCTTAGCCGCGGAGCCGGCGTAAGTGTACTCTCCCTCCGGAGAGCACCATCACGTAGGTCCGATGACAGCTCCCGTCAATTTGCCAATTCTGATGACCCCGACGGCATCAAACCAAGGCCATATACGTGGAGGCGGGCATTAAAAATGAGGTCACCATGACAGCAGGCATAAAAGGCTACAGAATTTGAAGTATTTCTTTCAATGCTGACCAGTGAGGATAGGATGATGAAGATGATGCTACGGATTTCGATTCCGGTCTGAGACTGAATGAGAGGGCTGTACTCTATGCTTATTTTCGCAAGATATCATGACGTAAACCAGGCCCGAGACATATACAGACACTTGCAGTGTTGGTCAGGAAATGTGAACAATACTCTCAGAGACGCATCCATTAAGTGGTTGAAACTCAACTGTGTGGTCCCTGTCTTCCCAGTTGAACCCGTTGCAAAGTCAATGTTGAGTGGGAGCCGGTCGGGGCAGAAAAATCCCACAAATAAATGGTTCTGATGGAATCGAACCAACGACCTCCTAGCTGGGAGTCTGCGATGCTGACCACATCGCCACTGCGGCAGGTGTACAAAAGAAACTTTGTATGCATGCTAAATTCCATTCATGTTTTCGGAAAATAGTAGGCCATAGTGTGCTGGTGGAGTGGAAAACACCAAATAAAACGATGCATACAGGAGTGGTGTTATCCCCAAGCACGGTATTTGGCTGTCTAAAACGGACGTTATCTCATTAATGCTTGACATTCGGAGTCATCGCTGAGGAAAGAGGGGGAAAGACGCAAAGAGGCTAACCCAAATATCCCAGGCTAACACATAGTTACAGCAAAAAAAAAAACAAAAAAAAACAAAAAAAAAACAGACGCATTATTCTATAATGTTCGGAAGGGGTTTTCGATGCTGCAAAGGCTAACTGGCTGAAAACACTGAGACACAGTGGTGAGTTTACACTCATTTCTGGACGTGTGGTCACAGTTTCTTTTCCTGTGCACCGTATGTTCAGTTTCAGGACCACTGTATTACATGGGCTACAGCTGGTTGCCAGGACGTTGGGAGCTTTTGACGTGCGGCATACTGCATTGTCGATTGTTTCCGTGTTGTTTCGGTTCCGTTAGTATGAGGCTGTTTCGTTTCAGGTCGAGATGAAATGTGTGTGTGTGTGTGTGTGTGTGTGTGTGTGTGTGTGTTAAAGAGAGAGGTGCGTGAGAGAGAGAGACAGAGTGGTGTATGTGCGTGAGAGAGAGAGAGAGAGAGAGAGAGAGAGAACCCGATCAGTTACTGCACCGCGCCTTCGCTACAACCAACAGGCGCGCGCGGCCTCGTCGAACAACATGGCTGACTGTTTGAAACTCAACTAGCGATGTGTGGTATTTGTCTGTTTGTGTATACAATTATTCTTGCGTTTTTTTTTATGTGCATGTGTGTGCGCGCGCCACACACACACACACACACACACACTGAAGAAAACCTGTATGCATGCAAGCGCTCCCTTGGCAAACAAGCACGCTGCATTCATAATTCATGATGAATATGATTCTCGCGGAGATCAGCTTGTCAGCGCATGTGCGTTCGGCTTCCCATGAACACAAGTGGATTCAGATGTACCACGGTTATCACGTGCAGTGAACCTCCAGGGCACAAGTGCTTCAGTTCGTTGTGCGGACATGCAAAAACTTACTTGATTTTGCTTTGACTGTTGCTACGTCTACTGCACAGAGTCCCGGATCAGAGGTAGGATTGGCAATTAAAGAGTGGACAGCTCAAACTGTAAATACTCTCTACATTGATGACAGCTTTCCAATCTACCAAAGTCGTTTCATTTCTTGTTGGTTGTACCGAGCCGATAACAGAGGGACATGTGAGGGCTGTTGTCATGTCAGAATCGAGTCCATACATGCAGGTAAAAAAACCAGTTGATTCAAAATATAAAAAAACGGCGTTAAATCGGGTTCATTCTTCCACAACTGTTTAGACTAATGCAGACCCGCTTTAGAAACCTGGAAATTACCCCATGACAAGATCTTCATGGGTGTTCTGTGTTCGTTTATGTGTAATAATATGCACATTCTCACTGAAAGAATGTTTAATAGTAAGTGGTCAGTAACATGCTCCATGGCGCCTTCTCATAAACGATAGGAGTCTGTACAAGAGTGGCCTGTGTGTAATAGGCCCGGAACTTGTCATCTTGACGGCCGCCAGTGGCAGATGTAGAAGCTCTTTAAGACGTGTCTTCCTTAACGGCCGCCAGTGGCAGATGGTAGAAGCTCTTTAAGACGTGTCTTCTTAACGGCCACCAGTGGCAGATGGTAGAAGCTCTTTAAGACGTGTCTTCTTAACGGCCGCCAGTGGCAGATGGTAGAAGCTCTTTATGATTTAGATAGATCGGTAAAAAAATTTATAAATCTGATTGACTGCCCGGTCCTCTAAACAGTGTTTACGTAAATATGAACTTTAGGTTTCAGGTATGTGTAAGGTGTAGATGTTCTGGACAATTCATCATTTGTGGCATTCTTGGTAAGAGAATCAACCACTTAATTGCCTCTGATGCCAGCATGACGAGGAACCCCAGCCAGACCAATGTTGTCACCATCAAATTTCAGAGACATGTAAAGCCAAATAAAATATGTTCAGGAGAACAGGGCGGTTAGGTTCATGGTCAGAAAATGCCCTCCACAGCAGAATGGAAGTAACATAGATTGAGGAATCTTTCTGTCCAAACTGACAGACCATTCTGAGAATCAAAACCAAGACTCACGGACTCAAGTCTTTGGTTGAAATGGTTTTTAGCATCAGACAAGTACATTTCTTTTGGGATTACTGTTTTCAATTGAATCGATCAGAGAGAAAAACTTGCTTTTACCTTTCTGGTATTGTCGTCACCATCACCATCATCATGACGACGACGACGACGACGACACCGACGATGATGATGATGATGATGATGATGATGATGATGATGATTATCATCATTACATCAGTTGCTATTGTTGTCGTGGTGTGTGTGTGTGTGTGTGTGTGTGTGTGTGTGTGTGTGTGTGTTGTGTGTGTGTGCGTGCGTGCGTGCGTGCGCGCGCGCGCGCGCTTGCAGGGCTTAATGTGAGTAGGGTTGCAGGGTTAATCAGGTGGGAAGCAATGGACGTTGGGCTGAGAGGGAGCAAGGAGATGGGGACACTACTACACGGGATCCTGTTCTGCACTGTCGTGGTGGCGGCACACCGCAGGTATGAGAACTAGGGGTCTGCCCGTCCTTCTCCTGTTCTTCCTCTTCGTTGTTACCGTTGTGTTACTGACGTAATGTCGTTCTCTTTTGTTCCTCCCCCCCCCCCCCCACCCCACCCCCATCATATTTTCCTGCTAAGCCTCTTCCTCCATCTTCTTCTCCTCCTCCTCGTTTGCTCCTTGTCCTTCTGGTCCTCCTCGAGAATTGTGGATTAATTTTGGATTATAATTGTGGAGAATTGTGCATTCTCCGTCCTCTTGGAGAATTGTGGATATTTCTATCATAGTGTCATAATCATCATCATCACCATCATAATCAAGACATCATGATCAACATGATGATGATGATGATGATGATGATGATGATGATGATGATGATGATGATCATCATCATCATACATCATCATCATCATCATCATCATCAACATCATCATCACTATTATTATCATCATCGTCATCGTTGTTATTGCTGTTATTGTTTTAATGTTGCTGTTGTTGTAAGTCTTCTTTTTCCTCTTAATTTTATTGTTACTATTGATATTGTTGTTGCTGTTGGGTTTTTTCTTTTTAATCATTATCATCATAGTCATCGTTATTATCATCGTCAACAGTATTACTATTATTCGTAGTGTTGTTGTTGCCATTAGGTTTTATTGTTTCACTTGTATACTAGTATCATACTTGTTTTTGTCCACAGTATTCACAGCATTAGCTTATAATTCCTTGTCGGTTTCTATTTTCAGAAGAATTACGGTTATCATGATTGATATCAGCACCATTATCATACAACTGTAGTTGTAAAGTAGCTGTAGTAGAAGTAGTAGTAGTAGTAGAAGTAGAAGCAGCAGCAGCAATAATGATAGTAGTAGTAGTAGCAGCAGTAGTAGCAGCAACAGCAACAATAGTAGTTGTGATAATAGTAGTAATAGTAGTATAGTAGACTAGTAGTGTGGATGTTGATCAGATTCAGCTCCTATTTCTATTGTCATCATTAGCATGGTTATCATCATCATCATCACAATTAGTGATCTCTGTCATAATGATATTACCATAGCTCTAATTACTGCTATTTTACTTAATGCCAGTGTGTGTGGGGGGGGGGAGGGGGGAGGGGGTGTGCGCTCGCGCGCGCGCACACACACACACACACACACACACACACACACACACACACACACACACACACACACACACACACACACACACAGAGTTTTATATTCAAATAGTCAGTATTGTTATCAGCAGTGTGTTAAAGGAATGAAAGGAACTGATCCTAAATCCTTTTTAAAGAATGTACCCATTCTTTTTTATTCCAGACCAATTGACAAGATTAATGTACAGGGTACGATTAAATGCATTTCGCACAAAATATTCTAAAAATGTACTATGCACATGTGGGAAGCAAATTACTGCAAACCATTTATTTTTTCAGTGCACAGTAATAAATCAGTTAGTTCCTCAATTATTAGTTGATTAGATTTCATTTAATAATTCATTGTCCACAGAGGACGTTTTAAATAATTATCAGTTGCTTTATGATTTCTCTGAAGTTTTGAACTCCAATCCAGTTGGTATCTTTCTTTGATTTATTGTGTTACTTTATGTGTCATTATTATGTATATGATATGCTTGCTTGTAGGCCCCTATATTAGTTTTATTCTATAGACTTTAGATCCCATAAGTTGATACATTAATTAGGACTTCTAAATTACTTTTCGTTCAGTTATATACTAATTGAAAAGCCACAAACACTAATTCCACTCGTACATATACACCCTAATCCACAGATTACTCCTCAACTCCCCAGCTCCCCCCCCCCCTCCCCCCCCCCCCCCCCCCCCCCCCCCCCCCCACACACACACACACTTTCCCACTCCCAGCCATCCCCACCCCCTTCCATTTTTTTTTCTTTTTTTTTTTACCTTCGTCTAATATCACCAGTGGTGAAAAAATAAAGAACACACACACACACACACACACACACACACACACACACACACACACACACACACACACACACACACACACACACGCAGAGCATGTTGATGCTTATAAAACTGTAAATCGGTGTCCATATCATTCTATACTGCTTGCAGCTTTGTGTCCGTGTTTAGATCTCAATATTTTGCTTTTTCTTCTCCCCGGAGCTCTATTTTCCTGTTCTTGTGGCTCTGTGTGATCCAAAAAGGTCGTCTCAATATCTTTATATGGTTTTGAGTCCCTGTGACCATGTGTTTCCTCTCTTTCTAACGCCTTTGCATCCCGACATCTGTCACGCCTGTGTCTGTGTATATTCCTTTTCTCTCAGCTCTGTGTTCACACAGGCCTGTTACTCGTTTTGTTTCATGACTCGGCGTCCCTTCCATTCTTTTATCCCCTAATGTCTTATTGTTCACTCTCCCACTGTTTTTCATGGCTCAGTGTCCCTACAACTCACTTACCGCACTGTTTTCCATGGCTCAGTGTCCCTACAAGTCACTTACCGCACTGTTTTCCATGGCTCAGTGTCCCTACAAGTCACTTACCGCACTGTTTTCCATGGCTCAGTGTCCCTACAACTCACTTACCCCACTTTTTTTCCATGGCTCAGTGTCCCTACAACTCTATTACCCCACTGTTTTCCATGGCTCAGTGTCCCTACAACTCACTTACCGCACTGTTTTCCATGGCTCAGTGTCCCTACAACTCTATTACCTCACTCTTTTTCATGGCTGAATGTCCCTACAACTCTGTTACACCATTGCGTTTCATGACTCAGTGTCCATACAACTTCGTTACTCCACTGTTTGTCATTGCTCAGTGTCTCTACAACTCTATTACCTCATTGTCTCTCATTCCTCAGTGCCCCTCAACTCTGTTACCCCATTTACTCTCATTGCTCAGTGTTCCTACATCTCTGTTACCCCACTGTTTTTCATGATTCAGTACCCCTACAACTCCATGACACCACTGTTTTTTATGGCTCAGCATCGCAACAGCTCTATTACCCTACTGTTTGTCATTGTTCAGTGTCCCAACACCTCTATTACGCCACTGTTTGTCATTGTTCAGTGTCCCAACAACTCGATTACGCCACTGTTTGTCATTGTTCAGTGTCCCAACAGCTCTATTACGCCACTGTTTGTCATTGTTCAGTGTCCCAACAGCTCTATTACCCTACTGTTTGTCATTGTTCAGTGTCTCAACAGCTCTATTACCCTACTGTTTGTCATTGTTCAGTGTCTCAACAGCTCTATTACCCTACTGTTTGTCATTGTTCAGTGTCCCAACAGCTCTATTACCCTACTGTTTGTCATTGTTCAGTGTCTCAACAGCTCTATTACCCTACTGTTTGTCATTGTTCAGTGTCCCAATAGCTCTATTACGCCACTGTTTGTCATTGTTCAGTGTCCCAACAGCTCTATTACGCCACTGTTTGTCATGTTCAGTGTCCCAACAGTTCTATTACGCCACTGTTTTTCATGGCTCAGTATCCCAACAGCTCTATCACCCTACTTTGTGTCCCTGTCCGCAACAAGACATCGTGGATGCACCTATGCTCCAAGCATTGGCATCTGATTGATTGTGTCATCATCAGGAAGAAATATGTGCGAGACGTGAGAGTAACGAAGGCCATGTGTGGTGACGACTGCTGGACTGATCATCACCTCATCGTGTCAAAGTTCAAACTCCGCATCCTGCCCATGCCATGTGTGGTGACGACTGCTGGACTGATCATCACCTCATCGTGTCAAAGTTCAAACTCCGCATCCTGCCCATGCCATGTGTGGTGACGACTGCTGGACTGATCATCACCTCATCGTGTCAAAGTTCAAACTCCGCATCCTGCCCATGCCATGTGTGGTGACGACTGCTGGACTGATCATCACCTCATCGTGTCAAAGTTCAAACTCCGCATCGTGCCCATGCAAAGACCCCAAGGTCAGAAGACTGCAAAGAGGCTCAACATCTCCAAGCTCAAGGATAGCAAAGTTGCAGAAGATTTCTCCAATGATCTAGCTGGCAGGCTGCCCAGAACACGAGAGGATGACCACAGCAGCATTGAAGAGCAGTGGGAGGCCTTTAGAGATGCAGTCCACTCTACTGCCCTCGAACACCTCGAACCAGCAACCCGTAGAAACCAAGACTGGTTTGATGAGAATGACGCAGAAGCGCAGACACTGCTGTCAGAGAAATACCAGCTGTTCAAGAGCGCACCGAATGACCCAACATCACAAGCTAAGAAAGATGCCTTCACCAGCGCAAAAAAAAGTGCAGAAGAGGCTTCGCGAAATGCAGGATGCCTGGTTCAGCAAAAACGCCGATGAAATCCAGGGCTACGCAGACAGTCATGACACTAAGCGTTTCTATGACGCTCTGAAGGCTGTGTATGGACCCCAGTCCTCCGGCTCCTCCCCCCTCCTCAACGCAAATGGGACCCAGCTGCTGACAGAAAAGAAGCAGATTCTAGAGAGATGGGCTGAACACTTTAACCATGTCCTCAACCGCCCTGTCTCAATCAGCGACGAGGCCATTGCACGCCTACCTCAAATGGAGATCAGGCAAGACCTTGACAACCCCTCACAGAAGAAGTCAGAAAGGCAATCAAACAACTTTCCTGTGGCAAAGCGCCAGGATCTGATGCAATCCCTGCCGAAGTTTACAAATCAGGAGGCCCAGCCTTGGGCACAGAGGCTGACGCAGCTCTTCCAGTCCATGTGGAATGCAGAGAGGGTTCCACAACAGTTGAAAGATGCCAGCATTTCCACATCTACAAGAGAAAAGGCAACCGCCAGTCCCGCGACAATCACCGAGGCATCTCTCTCTTGTCCATAGCTGGGAAGATCTTGGCTCGTGTCCTGCTTAACTGCCTACTACTACACCTCGAGCAGGGTCACCTCCCAGAAAGCCAGGGTGGCTTTCGTGCAGAACATGGGGAAATTGCGGACATGATTTTGCTGCACGACAACTCCAGGAAAAATGCCAAGAGCAGCAGAGCGATATGTTCGTGACCTTTGTCGATCTGACCAAGCCCCTCGATACGGTCAGCAGAGATCGCTTGTGGAAGATCATGGAGAAATTTGGCTGTCCCAGCAGGTTCATTACGATCGTCCGACAGTTCCACGACGGCATGATGGTGAAAGTATTGGATGATGGACACGAGTCAGAAGCTTTTCCAGTGACCAACGACGTAAAGCAAGGCAGCGTTCTCGCCCCTACATTCTTCAGCATGGTCTTCTCCGCCATGCTGACTGATGCCTTTCGTGACTGCCAGGGTGGTAACACGTCAGATACAGAACTGACGGTGGGCTGTTCAACCCCGGGCGACTGCAGGCTGTTACGCTGTTACAAAGGTAAATGAGACCATCATCAGGGACTTCTTGTTTGCTGATGACTACGCCCTCAGTGCCAACACAGAGCAGATGATGCAGCACGAAATGGACTCCTCTCACGAGCCTGCCACAACTTCGGTCTCACCATCAGCACCAAAAAGACCTAAGTGATGTATCAGCCTGCGCCAGGTAAACCCTTCCATGAACCACACATCACGTTAAAGGGTCAGAACTTACATGCAGTTGACAACTTCACCTATCTGGCAGCACACTCTCACGAGCTGTGAACATTGACGCAGAGGTCAGGAACAGGATCGCCATAGCCAGCTCTGTGTTTGGGAGACTCCGTGAAAATGTCTGGAAGTGGAGAGGACTAAACCTTACCACCAAGGTGAAGGTCTACCATGCAGTGGTACCAACCGCCCTCCTCTATGCCAGTGAGACCTGGACTGTCTACAGCAGACACGCCAAACAGCTCAACCATTTCACCTCAGCTGTCTCCGCAGACTCCTACACATCAGGTGGCAGGACAAAGTCCCAGACACTAAGGTCCCCAGCATTTACATTCTCCTTCAGAAATCCCAAGCCAGATGGTCTGATCACATCGTCAGAATGACGGATATCGACAGCCGAAACAGCTGCTGTACGGAGAACTGAGCGGCAAGCGCAAAGTTGGGGGTGGGCAGAAGAAACGTTTCAAGGACTGCCTCAAAGTGTCCCTCAAAGGCCTGGACATTAACCTCAACATCTGGGAGTCGCTTGCCCTGGACCACTCAGCCCGGCGAGGCAGCCTCACAAAGGGTGCATGTACATCAGAGAAGAGCGCACAGCAGAAGCTGAGAGAAAGCGAGCCGCGCGCAAGGCTAGAGCTACCTCCACCTCCTCTGTAGCACCCACCCACATGTGTCCTACATGTGGGGGTTCCTTCCGGGCCCAGATCGGCCTCACCAGCCATCTGCGGACCCATACTCAGCGATCTTCCATCTGAGATTGAAGTCATGGTCATCTTCGAAATCGAAGGACGAACAACAATTGCCAATATTGAAAACGATCATTGTGCTCCTGGATTTATGTTTTCCCGCAGCTCATTGTATCCACAACGCTTTTTCATGCAGCCATATCCCCCCACTCCCCCCTCCTCCCCCCACCCCATTATTATTCTTCAATGCTCTGTGCCCAACGACTCCATTTCCAACAGCTTTATGTCCAAGGGCTATTTCTCATAATCTTGAACTCCGTGTTCTTTCTCTGTAGTTCAGCGTTCTGTTTTCTGTGCTTTGATGTCCACGTAACTCAAATCGTGTACCTTTGTCTTCATGTCTCTATTTCAGCAGATTTGTAATTCTTATAATTCTGTTCCTGCAGCCTTGTGTTCCTGCGGCTCTATTCCTGCAGCTTTGTGTTCCTTTATCTCTGTGTCCCCAGCTCCGTATTCCAGAGTTAACTGTTTCGTGCAACTGGATGTCCATGTAACGCTATTGTTGCAGTCTAATTTATAGATAACTCTGTTTCCTGCAGATTTATGCTTCTGTGGTCGTTTTTACCTAATTCTGTGTGTTCCTATGAAGTTGTTTCTTGCGTCTGAGTGTTCCTTTCAACTGTATTCCGCGCAATCGCAAATCCCTACAAGTGCCTCGCATAACCGTGTTTTTAACACATTATGTCTATGATACATTTCCCGCATTTCCCAGTTTCCATGCATTTCTGTAATTTTGTCCACAATACTCAGCCTATGCAAGCTTGATATTTATGTAACTATTCCAGCCACTATGCGTTCCTTTAACTGTATTTCCTGCAGCTCCGTGACCCTGATAAGTCGTTTCTTGTTCCGTTGTGCACGTGCATGTTCATTTCCTGCAGCTCTGGTCTGTAAGATTTGTTTTTCGTATTTCTGGACACCTGCAACTCCGTCATCTGCAACTCCATGTCCATATAACTGTGTTTTTTGCACTCTGTTCTTATAAATCCGTTTTGTATACTTCTGTTTTCCTATAAAACTTTGTTTTTGAAACCATATGTATATGCGTAATTCTGTTTCCCTCAGTTTCATGTTCCTGAAACTCCGCACAGATCTCATTCCTTTCATATGCAGCTCCGTGTTTCCTATAATTGTGTTTTTCGGCTGGTATTTATTGCGGCCATTTGGAAGGATCGCTTTCTGACAGTTTCTTACAATTCTCCATGGGACGTCATGAAATTCACATCGTGCAATGGACTGTCAACTGATTCGGATTGCTCACCGCTGGCAGATCAATCGATGTTCACAGCTATTACCGATCTGCAACACTATCGTTAAACGGAACTGCATTTCAGCTGAATTATCATCTGTCTATGTCAGTCTGTGGAGAAATGAATCGGACGGATAATGCGGGTACTGTACGTGCATGCGTGTGTGTGTGTGTGTGTGTGTGTGTGTGTGTGTGTGTGTGTGTGTGTGTGTGGTGTGTGTGTATGTGTGTGAGAGAGAGAGAGAGAGAGAGAGCGTGCGTAAATGTGTGTGTGTGAGCGTGCGTACATGTGTGTGTGTGTGTGTGTGTGTGTGTGTGTGTGTGGTGTGTGTGTGTGTGTGTGTGTGCGGGTTTGTGTATGTGAGCGTGTGTGCATGTGAGTATATGTGTGTGTTCATGTTGTGTATGCGCGCGCGCGCGCGTGTGTGTTTGTATGTGTGTGTGTGTGTGAGAGAGAGAGAGAGAGAGAGAGAGAGAGAGAGAGAGAGAGACAGACAGACAGACAGACAGGCAGACAAAGACCAAGACAGACAGAGAAGAGAGAGAATATCGTGTGATTAACTCGTTAGATAGACACCTAGAGCGCAACTCCATAGTCTTCCGAGACTGAAGGATAACTCGTTAGAAAATTGAAAACGTAATCTTGTAATACCTCGATTGTGTTATTATTTAGTTTGCTTGTTCATGTGTAACTATGTATGTGCCTTGAGACACGGAGAAAGAGAGAGAGAAACAGACAGACAGGCAGACAGACGGAGATATAGATAGACAGACAGACAGAGAGGCCGAGAGACAGACAGACAGACAGAGAGAGTGAGACAGGCAGAGACAGAGACACAGAGAAACACAGAGCGAGAGATGCTCGCGTACATGTATATGCATACTCTGTGTGTGTGTGTGTGTGTGTGTGTTGTGTCTGTCTGTCTGTCTGTCTGTCTGTGTATGTGTCTGTTTGTATATGCGCGCACCTCCCAGGGATGGAAATCTTTATTAATAATAACGAAATGTGTGTCTTTGTGGTTGTTTGCATGATTTTCTTCCGCACGAACTGTGTCCTTCTTTATTCTCTCATAGTCTAAAGTTATCTATGGGAAAGCCAGTGAACTGACTGTATTTGTTTACTCTTTAGCAAATGACACTCCGTTTTTATGATGTCTGTATCGTGGAAGCGCACCCATAAAATATTCATTATCAGTTAACGGCATCGATGGCACAGCCAAGGTGTGTAAACTACTGCATATTACTGGCAACACCATTTTATTGTACAATAAAGCAGTGACGTTTGTGTGCTGTCGAAAATTTGTTGGTGTGCGTTTTGAAAATGTGTTTGTTATGTCCACAAAGGAGAGCAATTTAAAACCCATGTCCGTTGGTTTATTTCTTTAATTGTCTATTTGCCAGGAAAATGTAGCGCAAACTGCTGGACACGTCTTAAGAACGTTTGGTCGAATAATGGAATGGGTCCTAAGATGGGCCTCCTATGTTTTGGTGCGAGTCTGTGTCGAGGATCGGGACCAAAGGCAGGTCCATGTTAGAGCTTGACCGAGGACGACGCTCTCCTGAGTGTCCTCGTGTTTGTATATGTCTACTAAGCCCGTGAAGACGACTCGGTAGACTGCCCAGAGGAAATCACAAGCTGATTCAGAGGGAAGAAAGAAGACTCCTGAGGAGATACGAAAGACATCACGGTTATGCACTGCATTCGACTCCATCTCCAGCCGTCTTGATCCCGTCTTGCTGCTGGACTCAAATGGTTCTGGACGAGAGAGTGAGGTCGACGAATTGCACAGCTCCTCCTCACTTTACATAAAATCACAGCGCAGGTCACTTTTATCATCACCATCCATCCATATTCATCTGATCAGTCCTGTGGCGATGGGCAAGTGACCAGGCGGCAGGTGTGGGTACACTGCCAGGTGTAGCCGCAAACCCGCACACAGGCGGCTCAGACCATAGCGTCGTTCTCCACTGACTCGGAGCAGCGGTGGAGTTGGGCAACCACATGAGCGACCGACAGCCCTTTTTGTGATAGCACTGCTCACCTCCGTATCATGTGGAAGAGGCTAGAAAATGTTGCCTTCTCCATCCTTTCCAAGCCAGCCTACCGCAGCTGGAGGGGACCCTAGTACAGCGGTCGAAACTCAAAGAAGAAAAAGACGAAGATTGTTCCTTTCACTCTTGGCACATGGAATATGTGTACCCTCCTGGATAGAGTCAATGCAAACAGGCCTCAGAAGAGAAAAACTCTAACTAGAAATGAACTCGACCGATATAACATCGACATTACAGCCTTGAGTAAGACTTAACTTGTGGGACAGGGTGAACTTTGTGAAAGGGGCTTTGAATATACCTTTCTTGTAGCGGAAGAGGTAGTGAAGAGGGGCCAGAGGCTGGTGTCGGCTTTGCAGAAAAGACAGCCCTTGTTGGCAAGCCAGCTGGCTTTCAGGGAGACGACAGCTGACAATTTCAAGCAGCCGATGTGGGACTCTTCGTGTTTTTTTTTCTTTATGCATTTATGAAGAGAAACGAGAATTCAAGATTACCAAGGCTGTGACTGCCATTTTAAAAATCGGGATTATATCGATGTCATGTGTGTTTCCCTCCTTCCAGTTTTCAAAGCAGCAGTCTGTTTGCTCAAGCACATCTGTGTCTGTGAATCTGTCCTGCTGTTTGATGTAAGCAATCCCCCCTTTTTTCTTCAATCAAACCTCCAGCCCTTCCGTGTCCACTTCTTCCAGTTATCGCATATTTCCCGTCATACCTTTCGATTGTTTGTTAATTAAAAATCATCATGCATCATTATCATTCTCTTGCCCTCGATGGGCGTAGAGGAGAGATTAGAGACACTCACGGAAGCCAGGCACCGCCCATACGGCCCTGTCCTCAGCCTGTCGCATCACGTGGGGCCATCCAGCCTGGTCAATTCTTTGAGTTGTCCATCCCAGCATTTGGCTCGTGCTCGTCGGCCCCTTCAGCTGCCCCTTCCAGCGTGCTGGAGGACTGTTTTTTGGGCAGGAATTGTGGCGTAATGAGCATGCTGCGAAACCAGACAGCGTCCTCTTCTTGACTGTTGCCAAGAGGGTTCTTGGGGCGTGCAAAGTGATGTTATTTTGGCTCCTCACAAGGTCGTTTGTCTTCCGGTCTTGCCACGAGAGCCCGACAAGCGCCTGAAGCATTCAGTTTCAACGTCTGAATCTCTTGGTGGTCTCTGCTTCATGGCAGCTTTCGCACCATACAGCAGGAGGGACAGCACCAGGGACTTGTACAGCTTTCACTTCGTAGGAAAGCTGATCTCCTGCTCTGCCCAGAGCGTGTTTAGCTTGCATTGCTGCTGTTGCGATCGCTAGTCTGGTCTTGATTTTCTGTTGTAGAGCGACCGTCTTTGGTAGCGAGTGGCGCCAAGGTATTTGAAAGCAATCCACTTCTTCCAAGCTGTTGTCCGTTCATGTATATTTCATTTTCACCATGGTGTTGTTGTGCGTTGAAACAGGGACTTTTGCTTTTTCTGTGCTCGACTTCCATTCTTATGCACTGCCCTTCTTCCAGTCCTTCTTTGCAGGTCTTGTAGTTCTTCGTTGCTGCCTCCATCAGTCGATGCCATCTGCGAACCTCAGATATTGATGGTTGGGCTGCCGCGGATGGAGACAGGGGAGTGAAGTCATGGAGGGTTTCACGCATGATGTTTTCCAGGAAGAGATTGAACATACGGAGATAGCAGGCAGCCTGACGGACTCCAACTGTGTCTTGAAGTAGTCCCCTATCGGTTGTTGAGGAGTCTGCGCTGCTGCGGTGTTAATACAGCGCCTGGATGGTTTGGACAGACCACCTCCTCATGCAAACTGTCTGAGCACCTGCCAGACCCTTGTGCCACCCCCTGTCAAACGCTTTTCCCTAAAGTCAATGAAGTTGGGGAACAGGGGCTCTCTGATGTTGCCGATGTTTCTCCATCAGTATCCGGCAGTAAAGATCTTTTCCACTGTGCTTCTCCTGCCCTGAATCCAGCTTGTCTTCGCCAGGTGTTCATTCCGGCCGCTTGCGTCTGTCCGTTTCAAGATGACATCTGAGCAGGGATTTTACTGGGTATGGCAAATAGAGACTTTATTGTTCTGTAGTTTCTGGCATTGGCGGAGAATTTCCCTTGGGGGCCTAGGGGGGAGGATGATGATTGATTCCAGGCTGGGGGGCCACTTGGTGTGTCTCCAGAGCTGCTGACAAATCGAATGTTACTAGAGGACCAAGTACCGGCCGCCAAGGCTGGAGCAGCTCGGGGGATGTGTTGTGCCGGCGCTGTGTTGGTACCATAGTTCGCTGGCTCGGACACGTCGCCTCAGCACTGGGACGGGAGAGCCCGTGATGGTGGGTGAGGCACCCTCATACAGACGGTCCGTCTGGCTGATAGGTAGTTGTAAGTTCTTCTTGGCAGTACTGTGTCCCTGCTGTTCAAACAGGCGAGCTTTTCTGTCAGCAGCGCCTGAGTATCCTCCGATGACTGACGATCTTGTTGCTGTGGCGGTGGAGGTTTTTCAGTGTGGCGAAGGCATGGTTTTGCTGTTTCCGCTTGTTTCCATACTTTCTCGATGTTCTCGCACTGATTATTGATCCATTGTTGTTTGGCTTCACAGCTGCGTTCCTTCCTTTTCAAGGTTGTTGGTTTTTCGATACTGTGGGCGCTTGTGTCAGGAGGGAAGTGCGGGCTTCTAGGATCTGCTTTTGTCGCAAGAGGGGTCAAGGATGTTGTTTGAATCCATCTTGGTGTTTTCGTCCTCTGTCGCCCTAGTACCCCCTCGCTGTTTCGTCGCGACTGCCTCATTGATGCTGTGTGTGTGGAGTCGTGATGTCACTGGCCAGGAGGTTGAAGTGCCGCGAACCGCCCCCCGACTGTGCCTGGAATCCCGTCTAGCGCTGGGCGGTCGGCGCCAGTCATACTTGATGCGTGGGCGCGCAGGCGTTGGTACTTCTTCAATGTGATCTTCATGGGGACACTCGAGATCGGGTCCCGCTGCCGAAATCAGCTCCGGGTATGTCCTTGTCCTTGCTTTATTGATGCCTTGATTGAAGCCCCGCAGTGTGAGACCATAGTCAATCTGGTGTGATCATTCATTGTTAATTATGGATTGGTTTACTTTCATTCAGGTAACTATACTGTTTTTCATTATTGCAATCGAGCTTCACTGGCCAATAATTTTGAAATGTAATGTCCTAAATACCGTGATAAAATGTTATGCGAACGTACTAAAGAACATGAAATTAACATGCAGGCTTATGTACCCATAATTCCAACATAATGGCGTAAGAAAAGAAAACGACAATAATCTATGCATAAAGATAGACAAAATATATTACAAGTGAAATTTTGTCAGATCAGCTGCTTCTTGGGGAGGACACTGTATTCCCCAGATTACTTTTTTAAACATAGCTACACAGTTTTATTTTTTGAACAGCATAATGAAACACTGTGTCTCTGCATCGGGATGATCCAACCCTTGGGTAGCAATAAGAATATATATAACATACAAACGAAGTTCAGACTGTGTCCCATGGTTTAATGCAGACTGTGAAAAGAAAAGCTTTCCTTCGAAAAGCAAGAATCAACGTCCTGTCCTAGAAACGCAATTGCATATTAAAACAGAAAAAGAGCTAGTTCAGCGTACAAAAAGGAAATAATACATATCCAGCTATAACAGAGGAAATTAGAAACAAAATCTGGGGACTCAATGCAACGACCGAAATGGAATATAATAAGGATACATATTCTCAGAGGACAAAATTACTTCACGGTTCTCGATTTATGTCTGACACTTTTCTAAACGGTGTTCTAAAACAGCTGGGTGCAATAACATACCCCAAATAAGGTAACGACTGCGAAGTACCAAATCATGATACTGACAATACTATTTCATTAAATCAAGCTTCCTCTGAGATGAAGACAAAAGTAATTAAAACATCTAAAAATAGCAAAGGCAGTTCGGACGATCGATAACTACAGAGGATTCACTCTCTTTAAGGCTGTTTCGGCAACCCTTTTCACAAGCGCGTATAAAGCATAAATTAATATTTTACAAGGACGGCCTAGCGTGGCCGAATTGGACAGGCTGGATTTATAGCGGTCACTCAAAAGTTGATAACACCTTATCTTCATTGGTAATCAGTGGGGGTGTTTTGCCTATTATCAAAAGAAAAACTCTATCTATGTCGATAAGAAATGCTTTGATCAGGTGAACATCTTCGTACGGCAAAAAACGTTGAATTCTAAAATTAGGGAGCCAAGTAAATCGAGTTTAAAGGACAGGGCAGAAACATAAACCATGCACTTCAACATGCAGATCAGTACAACACGAGTTTTTTCCAGCGTACTCTTGTATTTTAAATGTATATTGACGATCCGCAAGTCAAAGCGAACAAATTGGATTCACGTAGTTTATTGCGTTTGGCCTAAAGAAACCGATGCATTGAACCAAAACGAAAAAAGTTTATGTTGAAAAGTTTCTGCTCCTGTATGCGGAATGATACTGTCCTATGTGCAGAAACAGCTTATGATGTACAGAAATCATTAGATGCTTTGTCTGGATCTTGTAACGAATGCACTTTGCATCTACGTTCAGTAATAGAACACGGTCTGGTCTGTTCAAAACGGAAAAATAAATAGAGGCCCTAAATGCAATACAAAAAAAACGTGATCGTCGTTGCCAATATGTGGGAATTGTTATGTTAATAGTAACACAAGTTTAATGTTTATACAATAAAGCCTCGACAGCAATGTGGGACTTGGTAAAAAATATAAACAGACCGATGTTACTATCAGACAGTATCATTGCATATTTGACCAGAATCATTAGCTCTATTCCACTCTTCGTCATGAAATTTGGTGTCCATCGATGAACAGAACTGGCATCTAGATTTCAACTTCCAATATTTATAAATACATTAAACTTTGGTAAAAGCAAACCGAGCGCATGGTTTATAGTAGGGAAACTGTTGAATGTTGTGGTTTAGGTTTATATTATTGAATTATTATATATAATCATAAATCCTCCAGGACAAGTGTTCAGATTAATTATACATGTATATCAAAGACCATTACAAATCGCCTTTTGTCATGCACCTTCTCTTCTCATCTCCTTCCATGACCTAAGTGGTCGTAGGAGGGACCGACTCACCGTCGATCTTCTCCATCGTGCCCTGTCGGCTGGTTTCTCGCAGAGTTCTGGCTGCCAGATTGTTTTGTCTATTTCCATTACGTTCATCCGACCAGCTCTTTCTCTGCCCACCTCTGTGCTTCCCTCTTTCAACGTGCCTTGCAGCATTGTCTTTGACAGCCAGTTGTGTCATGTCACTAGGTCACGTGCCCTTTGCACATGTCTTTGACAGCCAGTCGTGCATGTCACGTGATCAAGCCACATCACTTTCTCTCTTGACCGAAGAGGGGTTTCCTTGTCCTGCAGTGTGGGTCATCCTGCTCTTGGACAGAGTCGTTGGTGCCGGGGCTCGGGCCCCAGGGCATGTAGGGCAGTCTTTTGTATGCCTTCAATTCTAAGGCCGGATAACTCTGGCCGTCAAGGTCCAGCCCTCATACCCAGTATGAAGATTTGGAGGACGAGTATAGCTTGAATTTGTAGGGAAGCTGATTCTCGTTGCTTCTCCCACACGTTGTGAAGCTTTGCCATAGCTGATGTACAAGACTAATCTGGTCCTTGATTTCTGATTTACATGCATAATACTTTAAATGAACGGACTGACGTAGCTGTGGATTAGTAGTACGACTCCCGATTTTCAGTTCATGTTTTAAGGTAGCATATACAGAGTATGAAACTCAGCGCATTCAAAAAGGGTTTTCATTGAATCGAATTGTCCTCTGACAACAATTAAAGAATCTTTTAAACGCACATTCGAAGATACTTCCATATTTTGTCAAAATATTCAGCACTGATGTTCTTGAAGTTCAAACACCGAACCATAGCCTTCTAATACAGGTAAAGGAAGGACTGCAAATATACCCTACAATAAGAATTTGCACATAGGTTTTTCTTTAAACTGAACCTGGGAGATGAATATCATAACGTATTCAAGATGTCCATTTTCTTATGAAGACAAGATCAAACTGCTGCCAAGCTTTCCACTGAGAAAAACGATAAAACTTAAAATTTCACCACCCTTTTTCTCCTTATCCTTTTTTTTTGGGGGCGGGGGGGGTGGGAGCACAATACATGCAAAAACATCCTTAATTACACAAATTAAAGGCAAAGCACCACCATCCATTAATTAAAGGCACAATGCATCAACACATACAGCTGTTTTTCAATAATCAACAAATTCACAAATGTACAACAATCTGTGATAGGATGTTAGAAGGTATAATCATTTTCTACAAGCATTGTGTCACCTGGGTGTACAGTTCACAAGAGTCTGATATGTATAACCACACCGTTACAAATTCGGTGAGTCACATTTCCATGCAGTGCATATATTGTTCGATTTGAATTTGTTCTTCAGCTGTTCCAAAGTATTGGGCGTATTTGATCTTTCAATTTTACCGTACATACAAATAGTTGAGCAAACATGATAATTTGATCAAAGCCTTCATCTGTTTCATCATTTGTTCATCATTTCCAATAATCCAGTTCGTTATTTAACTGATTCTTACACAGCGTTCACAAATTTTCTTAGCTAGCGTTCGCTCTAGTCCTACCACAACTGCGAACATAATTGCAAATGCCATAAGCAATGATGAATTAATTTTTTTTCCTCTGGTCCACCAAAATGAACATCATCACCATAGGGTAGCACATACCTTTTTCTTTAAAATACATTTGAGACAGAATATAATGCCATATTCTAATCTGATACCTCTAGTTTGACTTCTGTAATGTGTTCTGATTGGTTTAAAAGTCTTTTCACATTTATCGTAAATCCTAGTTTTGTACTCCATTGTAGCGAATGAGTTATTATCAAATATCGTTATCTCTTTCCAGACAGCATTGTAGAATTCTTTTGACCCTTTTCTTTGCATTGAGCAACTTGTAGGTGCGTGGTGGGTCCGGTGTTTACCATTTTCCCATTATTTATCTTTAATATGGTTTGCCGGCAAAGAGTCCTTTATTGACCTACACATCCCATATATTCCCAAGACAATCTAAGTTATGGCGATAGTTTCCTGCAAAACCTTTTTAATCTAAGAAGGCTGCCATTTGCCGTCAGTGAGGATACAAAGAGAAAAAGGAAAAAAAGACAACCTCACACCCATACACATATAAATAAGACAGACCTCATAACTATAAATCAGGTATAAAGCAAGAAACAGGAGACAAACAGCAAACCACACACACATGAAAAAGAAGAGAGAGGGGGGAGAGAGAGAGAGAGAGAGAGAGAGAGAGAGAGAGAAGAGAAGATAATTTCCAGCAGAACTGTCCTTTGTTTAAAACATTTTCAAAAAAACAGGGTTACTTATTGACATTGCTATCAGAAATATACAATAAACCTTGTTATGCATCATATTACTTCCTAATACAACTACCCAAAACAGATGTATACAGCGTTTGGACAAAAAAAAAAAGAAAAGAAAAAATATATATACATAAACATACCACATATATATTGCAAGATAAATCAGCATGTACACACAAATAAATAGGGGGAAAAACAAACACAGAACAGAATACACAATGAACAGATGGGTTGGGTCACAGCAAAGTGAAGATATACATGTATTATCATAAGAGTACATTATTTCTTGAGTGCCAATAATATAAATATTTCAGCAGCAGACAAGGCCACATCCAGGATATCCTCAGCGTGGAGCAAAACAAAAACAAAAACAAAAAATGAAGGAAAAAGATGACATGATTAGCCTAGTAATTGTTGTTATATTATACTTCATACGCATTTATATATAAGACAGAAAAGATATGTTTTTCCTGAGGAACTGTAGCTAAAGCGCTAGGTATTAGAAACCACAGCTTCATAAGCAAGCCATCTGCATGAAAATCCAATGTTCCAAGGGGGGGGGGGGGGGGGGGGGGTGGGGGGTTAGGTATGAGTATATTTTTCAATTATTATATCTATAGGTCAACATTTTCAAGAAAACTCTACATGTGGAAGACTCTTTCTACCTACACTATATAGTTAATATTTTTGCTAGAAGAATACTGAAGTTAAAAAAATTAATCAATTGGGGGCGATTGTTCTGTCGAAACCTATAAGTATTGAGAGACTCTGTTTGGCGTGATGTTGTGCATGAGTGCAGTTCTCTTTTACCAAATTTAATTAACCTACTCCAAAAAACATTTGAAATGATACTTTCCAAAACATATGGTCAATAGTATCTTTCAAATAATCCCAAAACTGCCATTTAATCATATGAGTAACACCGATTCTTCAAAATAACATTTGTGCCTTCACAGTGTTACCTGTGAATTTATTCTTACTGAAACCACTTATGTTTTACATCTGTAATCTTATGTGCATAAAAAAAGCATGAAGTCCCAGTCATGGGACGGGGGTAAAGTGGTGGCCCATTTGTCACAGCACGGAGCTCTCAACTGTTACAATCAGGAATATTGGTAATAAGGTCGTGAACCGTGGGATGAAGGCTTACAGAATCTTATAACAGAAGGAGAAGTAATACATTGTTGTTTTGTCGAGGAATTCGAATCTGTTATAAATTCAATTTATTGCTAACTATACCCTGTATAAGTTAGGACAAACAATGTTGAGCATCATATTTTCCTTAAATTGTCCGGGAAAGAAACTGACCATGATCTTCAAAAAAAAAAAAGGGCGAGATAATAGACACTTTTTGTGTTGAAGCTAGTTTAGAGACAATGTGGCTGGGGCCCCAACTGAAGTCGGAGGGGGGGGGGAAGCAAACTGGGTCAGCAGTAGTTCAGCGGATTTTGTTGGCAGACATCTTGTAATAAAAAATTGTTAACTTTCAAGGACACCCTGCCCAGAACGGAATTATTTTGAAATTTTGAGATATCTCTGGACCATGTTTACTCATGCCAATGTGGAAAATTACTGAGAAGATTTGTTTCCATTTGTGTTTGTCTCTCAGTCCTACGGATCCAGGATATTTAAAGATGTGACGTTGGTTTTTACATCTGGATAGCCAATTACCATCCTGGCCGGTAGAAGGGTGGCTCAGGGGGCACGAGCGTTTCTGGTTTTTTTTATTCCACTACAAACTTGTAGCAGAGTTCTGACATTTGGAAAGAAACAGCGGGGGGGTGGGTATAAACAGCCAAAGATGATCAACTGTGGTATAAGGATGATGGATTTCAGAATTGCTACTCTACCTAGGGCGTAATCTGGCGGGTGTAACCCTTATTTGGAACAAATAATTTACATCTGCTAGTCTTCTGCGTAGTTTATTTTCTATGCATCTATTCAAGTCATTTGTGAACTCCATATACAATATTCGAATTTTTGTGGATGCCCAGACAAATTTCAAGTGGTCCATGTAGTGGTTTTTGACTATTTTTTACACTTCCAAGCCAGACTGCGCTCGTTTTACCTAAATTCATATGAAGACCTGAGACACAGTCAAATCTTAAAAGAACGTCAATACAAGTTTCAAAGGATTTCGATCCCTGCTATAAAGAACCTCGGTTGTCAGCAGCATATGAGATTATCTTAAATTCTGTTTCATTCATCGAGTCCCTGAATATCTTGATTTTCCCCGGACATAATGCTAATAATAGCGACACAAATTATGAACAGATATGGGGGAAATGGGGTCTCCGTGTCGACATCCTTTTTTAACATCGAACAATGTGAACCTGTCCGTTCACAATAACACAGAGACTTATATTTTTGTAGAATGTGCTTATCCATCTCAAATATCTTTTTGGAAACTCAAAATGCCCTTTAGGACTAGAACAATAAATTCCATTAACCGAATCAAAGGCTTTTTCACAAGTCTATGTTAAACATCAAACCAGGCAGATCATTTTTCATCTAAATAGGATATAGTGTCAAATATCAGCGTATGTTGTCGCCGAGGTATCTATTTCTAATAAATCCGGTCTGATCTTCATGGATATAGGGGAGGCAACACAGATGTTATCTGTGGGCAATGCAAGAGGAGCCTTCTTAATAAAACGACATTTAACTGAGAAATAGTTCCCAGTTTTTATGTACTGTCTGATTATCACCTTTTGGTATAGCTGTAAGATTCCATCCTCTTTGTACACATGTCAGTTCTCCTATCTTGAAACTTGCATTCAATGCTCTAACGACGAAATACACCTGATGGGGGCTAAAGACTTTAAGAATTCAGTAGTAAAGCCATCGGAAACCGGGGCTTTATTATTTTTCATTGTCTTTAAGAAGACATATTCGCTTCCTCCAAATGTAATAGACCTTCTAAGTCCACTGCTTCTGTTTTCCATTTAAATGGGGATGTATTTCCCCAAATCTGTAGATCACAATTTTCTAAAGCAGGTGCGGGGGAATGGGTTTATAAAACTAGATACTTCTTTCAGTATGTCTTTTTGATGTGTTCAAACATTGTCCTGTTTACAATTAGTCCTAGCCATGTTTTACTGAGGTAATGCCGTTTTTTCAAGATTACAAAATAACTACTAACTTTCTCCCCATCTCTATTCCACTACGGCGGGATCGTAACAAAATCTCCGATTCGTTTTCCTCTGTATCCGACAGTCGTTCGGTGTCGCGTGTATGGATTTTAAATATCATCTTCCGTTTTCATTGTGTCCTGTGTGGCCTAACGTAATAACGTCTTCTGTTTCTTATTGTTTTTCCCTTCATTACTCCTTTCTTTTTTTTCGCAGTAGCATAAGCAATCGTTTTCGACTCTTTATTTTCGTCATTAACAGAACATTCAAAAGGGAGAATTGGATTTGTTCGGCTGTTGCATTAATGTTTCTGTACTTATAGAGTTTGTCGTCTTTAACCTTTTCGACACGTATTAATTTAATCTAAATAGACTTATCTTTCAACAAAGATGAATTAAATTTTCCAAAAAGTATTACCTTATGTCTTCAATTAAATTTTAGTTTTAATAACACAGCAAGTGATATGTTTTCTATAGACCGGATCAATGTCTACTTCATCAGTATAAGAAACAACGTGTCTGATGTGAACAAGAAATCTAGCCTGTCCTGTTATATGGTTATTCTCCGTCCACGTAAAAACGGCGACACTCGGGGTTTAGTTCCCCGCCAAATCTCTTCAGGTCTTAGATTTTCATCATGTTTTCAACAGCCTGTTTTGCGTGAGGGATTTATTATATGTTGTAATTATGAGAATCTCTGGAAGGGTCAAGGACCAAATTAAATCCCACCTATTATAAAATTCTTCCTATACCAAGTCGGCAACCATTTTTTTGTTGGAGACAATGTAAAATTCTTGCGTCTCCCCTATTTTGGCCCATAAATATCAACCGAAAGGTAATCATTCCTATTATCGCTGCACGTATCCTGAGAAGTTTCCAGAATCAGCTTAACAAGTTGCTTTAACTTAAAATTTCAAAGTTTGTTAATTAAACAGAATCGCGACTCCCTCTCGGTTTGGTAAAGAACGTTGAGGAATACGCCTTATCGGAGCCCCACTCAGACTGGATATACTGTTTCCATCTTTTTTTTCAAATGAGTGTCTTGCAGGAAGTACACTGAATATTTTTTACACTTGTAGAGAAGGAAGATAGCACGTCCTCTTCTCAAACTATTCGAGGCCCGACTGTTAATTGAAGAATAGACACACTACTGTCCATTGCGTGCGGGTGGGAGATGGCTTAGAAGAAGACAATAAACATGTGTAAATACATCGTACGCCAAAAGAGGTCACCAAGCTCACTATACAACTGACAGCATGAAATGAGCCCATCCAGCCCAGCAAACTGAAGAAGTTTCACGTTTGAACACACAAGACACATATACTAAGAACAAACGGAAAAACAATATCAAAATAAAAAAGCAGAAAAACCCAGTATCACTACAATCATCATACAAACAACAACAACAACAATAACATCAAAAAAAGAACCCAAATAAAGATGATTTTTTGCTTGACCACCGCTAACGTGCGAAGGGGGCAAGCCACCAAAGGTAAAAAGTAAGAACCTCGTGTCGCATTATAAGTGTTGAAACAGGCAGCGCGCCAAGCGCTCACGCAGATCCAAGAGGCGAGGGGCAAAAAGAAAAGAAAAAAGGGGGCGGGGCGGGACGGAGGATGGGGTTTGGCAGGTCACCCGGGCTTTACACGGTCGTCATTACTGAAGGAGCTGAACACACCTCACAGCTAAAACTGTGTGAAAGTGCCAGGCGGTCTGGGTAGGAAATAACAGAGAAAACGACCCACTTGTGAGTTCTTGCAAAATTGTGTCACTTTAATTTTTACTCTGTGCAACGTGTCACGGATACAGCAAACGAAAAAGCGGGTTCTCCTCCCCCGCCCCGCCCGCCCACCCCCCCCCCCCCCCTCGCATCAGGATATATTTAACTAGCCAAATAAAAAAAATGCAGGGAAGAGCGAGAGAGAGAGGGGGGGGGGGGGAGCACGGGTGAGGCGGGACACCATGTGACAACGCATCGCACATCACAACTGAAAATTCCACAATCCCTTCGAAAGAGTACCAAACAACATCCTTTCATACATCTGGTAATGCAGCCCTCCTCTCCCTCCCCCCCCCCCCTCCCACCCCCAAGCTCCCATCAGTCAACACAGCGTCAAGTAGCTGCGCCTTGCAATTCCTTCCATATAAACAACAACAACAACAAACATTTTCTCCATTGCAAACGTATGACATCTACAGAATAAGCAGCATAGATTATTCAATGAGAGAAAGAGAGAGAGAGAGAGAGAGAGGAGAGAGAGAGAGAGAGAGAGTGAGAGAGAGAGAAGAGAGAGAGAGAAGAGACAGCCAACCGACATACATAGCGGCAAGGCCAGGCAAGACGTAGGCAGACTAGCACGTAATCAGCAGATCAGAGAGAAAGAGAAAGAGAAAAACAGAAGACAGGTACAGACACATACAGAGATAGGGCCGAGCTAACTTGATACCTCGCGTGCACACTCAATAAGCCAATCAACAGTTCCCTCAGAAAATAAAGCGAGTGTTTCTACCCAGGAATAGGTTTCATAATAGTTAAACATATTGTTTTTCTTTCTTTACCGTTGTCTGTTAATAGCTTCAGTAAATTCAACATCTGTAAGGTCAACTTCATTTCCTTCCATGCACACCCCTACCCTTTCTTATAACAAGTAAAAGGGCCCTCCATCCAACACAAACAAACATGGAGCAACGCCTGTAAAATCTATTCCAACAGAGGGGGGGGGGGGGGGGGATCATTCTGGCAGTGAAATGCATCTATTATGGCCATGAAATAAGAAGCAAGAGAGAGAGAGAGAGGGGGGGGGAAACAAAGACAAAGAGACAGACATACAAGAGAGGACAGACAGACAGACAGAGAGATAAATACAGAATGGTGACAGGAGAGAGAAGTGAGGAGAAGAGAGAGAGAGAGAGAGAGAAGAGAGAGAGGAGAGAGAGAGAAGAGAGGAGAGATTGAAGCGCAGGGTGAGAACACCATTTGACACACATCACATTCATGATTGGAACCAATTCCATAATCCTTTCAGAAGGTGATCGCGTCCATTTTACAAATATCTTTCAAGACATGGATACACAGCTAATTTTTTCCCTCCTTTTTTGAAGCTCTCATCGAAACACAGCGTCAATGAACTCACCTAGAATTCCCTTCATAGAACAAAAATTTCCGTTTCAACTTGCAAACATGATAGGTACATCCAGCAGGAGTAGTATAATTGTCTAAAACATGAGAGAGAGAGAGAGGAGAGAGGACAGACAGACAGACAGACAGACAGACAGACATGAGAATGACAAACGAATCAGACAGACGAAAGGTAGCAGACAAGTAATCATTTAAAAGAAGAGAGAGAGAGAGATGAGAGAGAGAAGAGAGAGAGAGATGAAGCATGCGGATATGTTTATGCATACATTCATTATGCCAAGCAAACGAATCCCTTAGAAATGGGCTACCAGTTCTGCAGAAAACAGGTTTTATGATGAATAACATGGATGCTTCTTTCCCCCCCCCCCCCCCCCCTCCGGTCGGTAAATAGCTTCCATATAATACAATAATCTGTAATCTCAAAGGCTGTCTCCCGCCATTCGCATGATAACACTTGTAGCTTTTACATCTTACAATATACAAAGAAGATTGCGAGCAATCAAATATTCACCCATGTGTAGTAAGAGGGGAGAGAGAGATATTATATTAGGGAGAGAAGAGAGAGAAGAGAGAGAGAGAGAGAGAGAGAGAGAGAGAGAGAGTGAGAGAGAAGAGAGAGAGGAAGCACTTAATTTCAATACTTTATGTTCAATATGACAATCAACAATTCCACAAGGAATGGCTACTCTACACATAACAAATTTCATCATATTAACAGAGCTGTCCCCTCCATCCAACCCCCCCCACACACACAACACCCACACACACTACACACACACACACACACACAACTTATCATAAAAAGGAAATGAAAAAAGTCCAATTAAAAACACAGCATCTGTTAATCTTTAACATTTCCGATCCACATGAAAAAATCCGTGACACTGGAAAAACACAGCAATTTGACATTCCACGCAGTAAAAGAGAGAGTCAGAGCGAGAAAGACAGAGAGAGAAGAGAGAGGGGGAGGAGGGAGGGAGGGAGAGAGAGAGAGAGAGAGCGAGAGCAAGAGAGAGAGAGGAGAGAAGAAGACAGAGAGAGAGAGAGAGAGAAGAGACCAGAGAGAGAAAGAGAGTGAGGAAAGATAGAGGGTTTTGGTATGATCGCACACTTAACATAAAAAGCAAATAATTCAAACAAAACAAAACAACACACCAAAAAAATGTTTGGCAAACGTTACACCAGGTTTTCTGACATCAGGAAATAATGGTATTTATTAACATCAACGTAGTCCACAGACAGCTGACAGGGGACAGACACAGCGGGACACATTGATATTATATTGTACACATCTCCTATGGCAAGGATACTTCCCGCAACAAATGGTCTTGGCCATTAAAAAAAATCAGAACTTTAGTGAACATAGTCGTTTCCCCCCCCCCGCGCCCCCCCCCCCCCCCCCCCTCCCCTGCCATCTCTTCTCGAGAAAACAGCTTTCCCCCAAAACAGTTCATTCCCCAAAAATACATAATCAAACATCGGTTCATTATCACGTATATACATGTGATAATCACTTTTTTTTGGCAATGCAAGCGGACATTCAACGTAGAGATCATCTCACATATACATCATTGTTCTTGTCCTTCCTATGTAACAAAACCTTCCGGTAAGGTGGAAGAAAGATGGCAAGGGGAAAAGGAACGCCAAGGAAAGCCGTAGTGAGTGACGCACGGTTTCTGCGCACGTAGGGCGGAGCTCAGCGGAAGTGCATCCTCGCGGTGAGAAGTGTTAACTGACACTCAAGTACACAAGCCGACGAACTTCGGAGTACGACACGGTACTTGAAGAGTGCGGTCCTACTAACTTGTTGTTAGGTTAGCGACACTCGGCCGTGAGAGAGAGCGGACTATAGCTAACTTGTATAGCTAGGACCTCGAACACTCGGCCGTAAAGAGCGGAATAGCCTAACTTGTATGTAGACTAGGGAGCGACGTCTACTACAGTACACTAGTGACAGACCAGTGCTTGGGCCTCCAGTTTACCAGAGAACAGTTTTGCCCACTAGCACTGGGCGCAGTACAGCCGTAGACGGACACAACGGCTAGGACTGTTCTGACAGCACCACTGCTGGGCCCGGAGGTGGACAGCTGACAGAAAAGAACGTACCAGCTGCTAGACCCTCTGAGAAAGCTGCAAGCTCGCTTGGACAGAGTGGAAGACTGTACCACTGCTTGACCCTCGAGGAAAGCTGCAAGCTCAGCTTTGACAGAGTGCGTCGCAGACTGGTGTGTGACCAGACCTTACTTGACAGTTTTCATGCCAGTGAAGGGCGTGGAAAGAATCCTGACAAGCCCCCAAGCCCAAGTCTGGACGACCAGGTAAGGTAGAGTGCGTGTGTGCGAGTGCAGAAGTGCTAGTTATAAACGAACTTCTCTTGAGTGTAGGGAAAACACTTCATTGGTCAGAAGTGGGATATGCTTAGCACTTCAGTTAGTACAAGATCCCTAGCTGGTAAGTTAACATCCAAACAGAAGTTTTAATACGTTGGTGTTGGTTGTGTTTTACACAGACCAGGTCCTAAGTTACTCCACACTAGTAACTTCAGTTGCGGTGGGGGGGGGGGGGGGGGGGGGGGGGGGCACCATTAGTAAAAGGGGGAAAGATTTATCAGTACACCATTGGGCTGACTGTAACAACAGCTCTGATTGAGCAGTGCAGCTTGTGTGTTCAGGGAAAGGAAGGGGAAATTGAGGTTATCCATGATGTCCATTCCTTGAGTGGCAAACCAGTGACGACCAGCGGAAACTGATTGATTTCGGATTGCAGCAGGGGGCCATGAAGATTTAATAACGAGGCACCAAAATGGCCGCCGCAGTGGGGGAGGAAAAGAAAGTACTCCCTTACTCCACATGGGAATAGCAGCATCCCATGGATGATTTCGGGGCCTCTTCACTCCAAGGGTCAAGCAAAAACACAGTCTAGTTGCTGAACCCAGTGATCCCAGTTCCTGCTCGCGAGCTGCCACCAGTTCCAGCTCAATCCACCAAATTTTGTGGACAAGCTTGTTTGAAAGTGGAAGTGGCTCTCCTTGGGTCTGCTGATAGAATTGGAAACCCCATCACCGCCCAGAATGGTGAGAAAATCACCAGAAGGAGCGATCCTTTGTAGACTTGGTTACACGATCGAGGACACGAGCATCGCGGAGGTCTCTGTCTTCGTCAAGGGCGGACTCTACGGACAGCAATTGCCACAGAATTGGGTCAGAGTCCTCTGGCGTGGGGAACACAACCAGAGTCCGAGCAGTCGAATCTTGAAATAAGATCACAGGGACGACAGCACAGACAGCCATGGGGGACTTTTAGCCTAAAGAATTCAGCCTTAACCCCATACGCAGTAGGTCCAGGTCGCCACACCGTCTGACCACAGCGTCGAGATTTTGCTGGAGGTCATGACCAGGAGCATTGAGATGGGGAGGGCCCTGTATAGTGGCAGGAGCATGACGGAACGCAACCCGGACCCCGTCGAGCTGTCCTGCCCTCGAGAGTACTTGACAGGGCACCAACGTAGGTCACACAGAAACAGGTTTTACTGGCAACGACCAGCATGACTGCACTGAGAGGCATGTCAAGGGGTAGTCTGACCCCTCAACAGCAGCAGGGAAACAGTCCTGATAGGCATTATCCTCATTCCTGAACCAAGAGGAACCCCCGAAAATTACCACAAAACTACAGTATGACGGAACACAATTGGCTTCCATTCAAGTACAGGTTTTGACAGCTATAGAACAGCCCTCAACTGGTCAGAAATGGAGTAGTCGGGATTACCCTGGGATGGTGTCTGGAAGGAAAAGCCCAAGACTTCTTCACCCAATTTTTTGCCACCAAGATGAGCATCGGTGCTCATACACCAATATGATGAAGTGAAGCACCTTCGGGGCCAGAGAGCGACTGCAACAGCCAAACCAAGTTCCCAAGCAAGCTAGCCAGAACCCCCGGGGAGTCATGAGGACTGGGCAGACCGGGGCACCGTGCTTGCTGTTTCAGCCTTCAGAGACCTGCAGAAAGTTATTTACAACAGGGCGAGGCGATCCAGCAAATTTTGCACTGGCAGTCAGAGACAAGGTAGAGGCAGGTAAATATGCCTACCTGGAGAGACCCAAAACCCTTAGAAGAAGCCGTCCATAAGTTTCAAGTGGTACCAGCACGTCTCCCTGTCATGGATGAGGCACCAAGGAAAGTTTCAGGAGGAGCCACAGTCAGTTTTTTCTGGTTTTTCCAGGCAGGATCTAGACAGCTGTATTGAGCAATCTGGAAAAGTTGACCCTCATCTGCAGCTTATAGCTAAAGAGGAGGACAAAGCAACCTCCAACCGCCCACAATCGCAGATCCGGTATCAAGTGCTTCGACTGCAAACAGGTTGGGCACCGCGGAAAAAGATGGCAGGCGGTAACACAGAAGTGGCTGCAGAAACCAGTCTGGCAAAGGGAGTGAAGAATGAAAGGGACCCCAGCGCTCAGTCAAGGTTTCCAGTTCCTT
The DNA here is from genome assembly GCA_018398815.1 of Conus ventricosus. NCBI lineage: Eukaryota > Metazoa > Mollusca > Gastropoda > Neogastropoda > Conidae > Conus > Conus ventricosus. Next base: position 65,504,404 of record CM031609.1, read on the forward strand.
CACACTCTGCGATGCAGAAGGACCATCTCCCATGGCAGGGTGTTGCCAAGGGCAGCTTCGTACAAGTCCAAGGCAGTGGGAGCTATGGCAAAAATCCACCACATATGGCCCGTGCTTTCACCGCTGAAAGGACCGAACCAGCCTCTGACTTAGGTCACCCATGCAAGATTTCGAGGACCCATCGCTGAGGTTTTTCGAAGGGGGCTAGGGTCCAGGGCTGGTTCCTAAGGTGAAAGTGACCATGAGGGAGAACAGTCAGGATGCCAGAGTAAGGCTCAAGTACAGCTGCAAATCAAGTTGCTCCGAAGGACCACGTGGGAAAGTGTCAGCCAGGCATACACAGACATAGGTATTTGGGCAGTCTAAGCCAGCATCGGAGGCTCCCCCCCCCCAAAACAAAAAACCCAGGAGGCCTTATAGGATCAAGTGAAGACTAGGGAAGATCCTCGACAAAGGGGCCAACAACAGGAAAAGACATACGGACTCAACCCTAGTTGCTGAGATCCAGGATCCCGAACTTCTCCAAGCACATGTCTGTACATCGCCACCGATCCAGGAAGGCCAAAGGCGGGCTGTTCCACAGCCAGGAAACTCAAAAGAGGGGCACGCAGTGTTTGAATTCCTGATGCTCGGAGAGGCAAACCGGTATCCGGCAAAAGCTCATGCCTTCATCCACCATCTGCCTTGCATAGTTGATGAAAGTTGCCATCTTCAGGAATGGGGGGTGGGCTGGGGGGCGGACACGGCACTTAGACAGGCAATGGCGATGGCTACTGGGGCCATGTGGAAACGGAACGGCTGGTAGACGTCTGCAGCAGGCGCACTGCCCCTCAGCTGGGCACTACAGTCTTCACCAACTGCCAGAGCCATGAAGGCTTTTTTTTAGCCAGCATGTGGAGAGCCATGCCAGAAACACTTCCATCTGGATCTGGGCCGGCTCTCATTCACTGGAAGGTCACTGTTGGTGTTGATGGCTAGTATGAGCCCGGAGAGGCAGAGCCTGCTGAACGAGGAGGTTACCCCCACCATGGACATGGAATCCCCCTGAGCCTACCGCTTGCTGTTAGGGTGCCTGAAAGAGAGACTGTGATGGTATGCTGAGGGGTGGTGCCGGGCATTGGGGCAGGCCATGGGATTGGTTTTGTTGTGTCACTGGGAGGCGGAGTGACGGCTCCAGTTCCCCTGAAATGCAGTGTCCTTCTGTCCGCGCCTGGGTGACGTGCGCATCCAGGATGGCAAGGGAAGCATGGCCACTTTTGCCAGTATATCGGGGGCTGGTTCAGGGTACTTCCAGATGTGCCCGGCTGAGCGCAACCGTCCTGGGTTCATTAGAAGGTCATGCGCTTCTGGTGTGCAGATAGTCCCACATGAAAAAACTATGGAGAACACTATCTAGCGCTGGAGAGGCCTGGGAGCCTGCCCAAGCAGCAGTTATGCCTTAGCATCTGCTGACCCTCCGAAGGGGCCCTGAAAAAGCCTTACCGGACGAGGTCGCAGACGCTATGGATCAGTTTCCATGGGCCTGTTGGCACACAAGTGCTATTTCCGCATCTCCGGCTGCTAAACAGGAAGCACGCTCAAGGACCTGCAAATCGACACTTACAGAACATGGGCTTCAGCGAGGTGAAGATATATACGCCCGGCCGCACTGCAACCCATGGACAAATAAGCTGTCATCATAAGTCGGGGGATGTAGTGACGCACGGGGTCCTGGGCGGCGCACGTAGGCGAGCTCACGGATGTGCACCTCGCGTGAGAAGTGTTTCCTGACACCAGGTACACAACCGACGAACTTCGTGTACGACACGGGAGCTTGAAGAGTGCGGTCCGACTAACTTGTTGTGAGGTTAGCGAAACTCGGGCATTGAGGAGATAGCGGACTAGCTAACTTGTAGTTAGCTAGGAACTCGACACTCGGCCCTAAAGAGCGTCTAGCTAACTTGTAGTTAGCTAGGGAGCTACGTCCCGTACTACAGTACACTTGGGGACAGACCAGGCTTTGGGCTCCAGTTACCAGGGAGACAGTTTTGCCCTAGCACTGCGACGTACAGCCGGAACGGACTCAACGGCTAGACGGTCTGACAGCACCACTGCTGGGCCCGGAGGTGACACTGACAGAAAGACTGTACCAGCGCGTGACCCTTCTTGAGGAAAGCTGCAAGCTCGGCTTGGATCAGAGTGGAAACTGTACCAGCTGCTTGACCCTCGAGGAAAGCTGCAAGCTCGCTTGGGACAGAGTGCGTCGCAGACTGTGTGTGACAGACCTACGTGACAGTTCATGCCAGTGAAGGCTTGGAAGAATCCCTGACGAAGCCCCCAAGCCAGAGTCTGGACTGACCAGTAAGGTAAGAGTGGCGTTGTGTGCGAGTGCAGAATGCTAGGGTATATAAACGAACTTCTCTTGAGTGTAGGGAAAAACACTTCAGTAATGCTACAGACACACACAATAACACACACACACACACACAGACGGCACACGCACACACACTCGCACACACACACACACACACACACACATCACCCACACACACCGCTACAGGCCGCACGCAACGCACACGCCACACACACACGCCACACACACACACGCACACACACACTCATCACAAACGCGCACACGCACACGCACCACGCACACACACGCACACACACACACACACACACAACACACGCACGCGCACGCGCGTTGCATGCGCCACGCACGCACCCACGCACGCACACACACATACACACTCACGCACGCGACGCACACACGCGCACAACACACACACACACACACAATAGCGCGAGCCTGCACACATGCGGCATGCACACGGATACACACGTACTTACAACACATACACACACACACCTGCACACACACACACACACACCCAACACACACACACACATACTCAAATCCATACGAGCGCGCACGTATCACGGACGCGCACGTTCACCACACACACACACACACACACACTCACTACACACACGACCCCACACACACACACCCAGACACTCAACTACACACATACCATTGTGCATGCCCCCCCGATACCTGTCTATAAGTAATAATGCCAATTTAAAGTAACAATGAACTCTAGATAAACAAATAATTAAAGAAGACGTTAGTCGTGAGAGGTTATTGAAGAAGAGGAGAGAAAAAAGGCAAACATTACATCATATTGAGAATGTAGAGAAAACATAACATCGTGGCAAGGTGCAGGCAGGGCCGGAACAAAGTTTCACCTAAGTTTAAGAGGAGGGGGCAGAAAAGGAATCATGCAAAAACATTCCTTTTTCCTCCTCTTCCCCCCCCCCCCCCCTTTTTCCTTTTTTCCTCTATCTCTCCCATTCTCTCCCCCTCTCTCTAGAAAGACATACACATACAATAGGAAATAATAACTACCGAACTTCAACATGACCTTGTACATGCTAGAAATATGCTAAACCTTTCACACACACGCAACATACAACAACAAAAAGTGATTCCACCCACGTCATAATTTAGTAACACACACACACACACTCACACACAGCACTAGGGCATATATGCACACACACGCATACATACACACCCATGGCCTCTGCCGCCCCCTCCCCCCCACCCCCCTCCTCCTTTTCTTGTACCTTTCTTTAGGCCATGGCATTTCGCGGAAAACTGATCAAAACACTGTTTATGTCCATTTCAAAGTCCTGCCATTTTTTAGTTCTGGCCAACCACTTTTCCATTTGACACCATGCCGAGAGAGAGTTGCTGAATGTTTATTGGCGTTCATCAACAAACTGTAGTTGGCCTTCGTCAAGTCTCGAAATGGACACACCAGTCTGCTTCAGCTTCTTCCGGTTCTCCAGTACACGCCCTTTTCCCTTCTGACGGGAGAAGAACCTGACGAGTTGGGCCGCGGTCTGCCGGTGCCGGGCGACCTGAGCGGTGCGCCATCTCGATACCTTCTGCAGTGACTGGAAACCCCCCCGACTCGGCTGGTGAAGACCTCTGAGCACGTCCTGACACAGTCTGCCACATTTCTCCGCTTCCCTGGGCTCCTCCTTCACGCCATGACCCGAAACATTCCACATTCGTCCGTGCGGTGCAGGTCGTTAGGAACAAAACGTGCTTTGTTCAGTTTCTTTGTTTCTGCTGATCTACGTAGACGCAGATCTGTGTTTTCCTTCGGTTCAAATTGTTCACCTTGTCTCATCGTTTGTCAGTTTCAAACACCACTCCCTCTAACATGTCGATGCCTCTCATCACCTGTGTTCAGCCTGTCAATGTCCAACCTGACTGTCGGATATCTTCCTGAGTGGGAGGATAGCAGTTCGAGTTTCCTGTTCATTTCATCCATGCTGCTCCTGACAGCCATGTCATTCTTTTCACCAGTATTATTCTATTCACTTTTTTTCTGTGCGAATTGCTCTTTCGCGCTTTCTGTGTCCAGACTGCTGCGACTTCACTGACAAGGAAGAACTGGAAGATTGTCCTTTGACCGGCGTCTGCACGTTGGGTTGACAGGACAAGGTGCTCAGATTGAAATCTTGGAACGAAATGCCCAGGTGGGCTGGGGATTCCTTCATTTGCACATATATAGGGGAATAAATAGGCAGACAAATCAGAGTAACACACAAGCACTGACATACACGAACGCACCCTTCAAGCGGGGGGGTCATAAAAAAAAAAATCAGTCCTGAACACTATTAAAAAAAAGTCCATTGGTAGTTGAAGACCAGGACGTGAGAGCAGAACGAAAACCCGTCCGCTCAGTTCGAAAAACCGAAAAAAAAGGCGGAAGTCATCCACCAATCTTACCCAAGAACTGCCCCTACCTCCAGAAATGAAAAACTTAAAACTATGCCATTAAAATATCAATATCACCACATCAACATCATCAATCAAAATCACACTATTACCCATCAACACCTTTTACCAAGTTAACTATAGTTCGATTAATGAGCACGTTCTTTCTCTTTTTGTTTACACCGGAAATGATGGCATTGGTATGAAAGAAAACCAGTCCAACACCGCTCACGAAAACCACTCGAGACAATCTAACAAACTCAGCAATATGTACAAAAGGGAGAATCGACTTTCATAATGACCGAAGAAAGAGAGGGCAAAAAGGATTCTGAAGTATCAGAAAGGAAACAGCTTTCATTTTGTGCTTAATCTGAAAAACTGTGGTGTGCGTGTGGTGTGTTGAAACGTCAGAACGTTATGTAAATTTGAAAATTGAACGAGTTACTAAAACTGGTTCGATTTGATAAAAAAAGAATTCTGAGGACTTTTGAAGTGTCAGATTTTCTGTGCTATTAGGGTAATTGAATGTGATCAGAGCACTCTTCTTTTCCCCTGTTTTTTTTCCCTTCTTTCTTCGTTGGGAGAGGGGCTTGCTACCTGTATCTCCTGGATCTCTCTACTCTCTCTCTCTCCTCCTCGCTCTCCTCTCGCTTCTCCTGTCTCTCTCTCTCTCCTCCTCTCTCTCCTCTCGCTCGGTCTCTCTCTCGTCTCTCTCTCTCGGAAGTATTTTTAAGAGGTCCATTTTCACGGTAGCCCGAGGGGGGGGGTGAAATGATAGATTTCTCGTAATTCTTGATTTTCTTCCTTCCTTCCATCCTGCTTACCATCATTCTAATTCATATTCTTACCTTTAATCCTTCCTTCCATCTTTTCTGTCTTCATTCCTCATGTCCATCCTGTTAGTTTAATCTTTCCTTCTTCTATTTCTTTCATACCTGATATTTTTCATCATTTTTAACCTAATTTCTCCTTTCCATTCTTCATTCCTTTCCGCAGTCTATATGTGCTATCATATGTTGCAGATTTTCCAACCAATGTGACCATCCAGCTGTATCTGCTCAGTTTTCATTCAGTGCAAGAGATATCAATGGTTCGTATATATGATGTTGCCCCCCCCCCCCTCCCTGCTCTGTGTGTGTGTGTGTGTGTGTGTGTGTGTGTGTGGTGTGTGTGTGTGTGTGTGTGTGTGTGTGTGTGTGTGGTGCGTGTGTGTGTGTGAGGAGAGAGAGAGAGAGAGGGAGAGAGAAGACAGACAGACAGCAGAGACAATAAGAAATAAAGAGAGGAAGAAGATGAAGAAGAAAGAGAGAGAGAGAGAGAGAGAGAGAGAGAGAGAGAGAGAGAGAGAGAGGAGAACAAACAGATGAACGAACGAACAAACGAAGGAAATAATTCAATCAGTATAGACTATGGCTTTTTGAGGAGGTACGATATAACAATAAGAATTCATACAGGAAGGTACCATGATATAGTTTGACAACAAGAAAATGAGAGAAAAGCATACCAAATATACACAACTAATTCGGCAGTTCGGTTCACTTAACTGACCATCGTTGTTCCCTTCTTGAAAGCCTCGTACAAATATAAGCTCTTCAGCAGTTTTTCGTTTTTATTTCCAATAAGCAAAGCGGCTCGGAATAAAGAAGGATTTTAAAAGAATTTCCGAGAAATGTATTCATATCGTAAACGCTGCCGCACAGTAGAAAATGCGGTTTGTTTTCATTTGCATCTTTGTATAAATGACATAGCATATTAATATTTTCAGTATTTGCATATCGGTACTGATACGCTTTGATATCTTCAATTACTAATCTAAATCTTGTTCGATAACTTCTAATATGCTTGTCAACAAAGGGACATATATTGTTCACAAATAGCAGAAAACCAGCAGTCCCGTTTTAATGGAATGCCCTGAGCGTGCCTGCACACTATGTGACCACAGCGCAGGCTTCCAAGGGTGGTGCAGGATTGCTCCTAGCCGGTTTGTTCGGCAGTTGAGGACAGTTCTTCTGTGGGTCCTACCCGCAACTTCGGGTGTGTCTTTCTTTTTTGTTGTTTTGCATATCGGTACTGATACGCTTTGAATTCTTCAATTACAAATCTAAATCTTGTTCGATAGCTTTTAATATGCTTGTCAGCATTAAGAGACATATATTCTTCACAACTAGCGGAAATCTAAAAGTTCTGTAAAATGTATATCGCTCACAGTTCTGGATATTTTCATGTCAGTTTTCGAATCGCTTATCAATCAGACCAAAGTTTTTTCAAAAACGCATTTACATTTCCAACCCATTAACTCATCAACACAAACCCAAATCCATTAAAAAAAAAAAAGGAAAAAAAAAAGGCAATCCCGAACCTGAAAGCTACCACTTTTTACCACACGATTCCAATCCCAGCAGCACATTATATGCTTTCAGTGGTGGTTTATTATCATCTACCTGAACAAAAAAAACGCGCCGTCCTTCTTGCCCAAAGCATACAGTCAGAATGAGTCTTGAATCACGTTTGAATACATGGAATAAAAAAAACCTCATGTCATATATACCCGAAAAAAGAGGAATTACCATTTCTTTTTGAACGTCTGTCGTTACGAGGCTTTATCAGAGAAGAAAATTCGTTTTAATGAGTTTAAAAGATATAAACCATGCTTCGTTGATACTGCTTTTATCATTGTTCTTTCAGTTGTAGGATGATTTTAGCTAGTCTTTCGCTAATGGACTTCAGGCACATTCAATTAGGATACGACTATGCGTATGAGAGAAGGCTCGAAGTTACAATGGTTGCCTTACATGGTTCAGATGTACACGCGGACCAGTTTTATTCTTGGTCTAATACAATGCAAGATGAAGGGATTTAAAGGAAGACAACTGAACTAAACGTACACATGACTACCTATGCAATGCAACACGAAGAGGATTTAAAAGGACAACTGAACTAAAATAACAGACTACAGAGTAAATCCCACTCCCCAAAAACCCTGGAAAAGACCGTTTATGTGTGCTTTGCTTCAAAATTACTGATGGTCTAAGAAAATCAGCTTGGTTGAGCCACTTGATTAAACAAAAGTCAGCGCGCGTTGGGGAAAGGGTAGGGAGTCATGAATTCCTTGGAATGTAACGTCAGCACAAATCAACTGACAACCTTTTGTTATAGCTTCGGGGACGTCTCTTCACATTTGGTAAGATTCTCCGATTTCTCTTCTCTTTATTCCTTTATTTGTTAGGATTTTTTTCACCACTGCTTACAGTTTTGAGCCTGCGCACAACACTTCACTTGTGCTCAGAACGAACCATCAAGATGATCATGTTTTCAATGAGAATGATAATGATGGCGATAATGATGGTCGATAAAAGATGGCACGTGAAAAGCCCACGCTGTGAATAAAACATGTGACGTCCAGAGCCCGGCCCGCCACCTGCAGGGGGCCGCCATAGCACGGCAGCACTCAGGACTGTCCCAGACCGGCTCAGTCTGATCAATGCACGTCACAGATGCTAATGCAGGCTCCTGGGGTTTCCCATCTCGTTGGACCATAAAGGCTGCACAAATGTCAGGCTCCTGCTGCCAGCTCAGTGGCCTCTCGTGCGTTGTCCTCCAATGCCACCCCATCCTTTTTTCCCTCTTTTGTACCCCCCCCCCCCCCCGGAATTTTTGAAGTGGATGTGGGGTTTTGCCTTTAATTCGGCCATGGTTGATGGTCAGTATATATGGGTAATGTGCAGAACTGTCTCACAGTGTATCCAGTGACTTACGTCATAATCTTAGCTGGGCAAACGATCCTACACAAGGTAAAGGTTTAGAGAAGCACAGGCGATTTGCCGTCTTTTGTTCTTTCACACACACACACACACACACACACACACACGCACACGCACGCACGCACGCACGCACGCACGCACACACACACACACACACACACACACACGAGAGAGAGAGAGAGAGAGAGAGAGAGAGAGAGAGAGAGAGAGAGATGAGGAGCGCAGGGTGGCACGAGGGTGGATAGAGAAGGAGTAACATATCAATAACGGCTGGAATCAGCAGGTATCAGTTTCAGGACCACTCACAGATAGTAAACGTTGAAGTGATGATTGGAACATACACAGTTCCGAAGAGGCTATAGATGACAGGCTCAGATTACTGTGATTGACCATCGTTCACAGGCCTGCAACTTCACATTAGACTGCTCTTCTCTCTCTCTCTCCTCTCTCCTCTCTCTTCTCTGTCTCTTCTCTGTCCTCTCTCTCTCTCTCTCTCTCTCTCTCTCTCTCCTCTCTCTCTCTCTCTCTCTCTCTCAGCAGCATCCATCCCATAATGACAATGATTTTATCTGCCCACTGTGTAAAAACAGTAAAAAGGATGAGGTTCATTTTGTTCTATGCTGCCCAGCACTAAAAAGCTTAAAACATCAGTACATTCCTGCAAAGTTTTACAGATTTCCAAGCCTGTTTTGACTAAGTTTACTTTTGGCATGTAAACGTAAAAGAACCATCAGAAATCTATCACTTTTCTTGTGCAAAGCATTTCAGTTGCGTGAGATTGCTACCTCGTAAAATACTATTCTGATTTTATGATTGATATAGTAAACTTTGTGTAAAATGATTGTTCAGTTACTCCCCTTCATTAGAGGCAATGACCTAAGAATGAGTTAAACATCTCTCTCTTCTCTCTCTCTCTCTCTCTCTCTCTCTCTCTCTCTCTCTCTCTCTTCTCTCTCTCTCTCTCTCTCTCTCTCTCTCGGTGGGTGGGTGGCTGTGGGTGTCGGGGGTGAGCTCAATGCAGTGCTGGAGCAAGACGCAGCGTGTAAATCTCTCCAAGTTTCTCTCCAGTTGCGACGGTTCCCGGTGTTGGTGTCTGAGACTGTGCATACGGTTAGAGTTGGAACCATGCCGTTGGATGAACTATCGTTTAGATCAAGATGTGGCTGTTTCTTGGACATATTTCTGCATTTCATGTTCAAGAGAAGATTACACAAAGCAAAAATGCGGAACTCCATTTTGACGCTGCGTAGACCGAGTGACGGTGTATGGGCAGGTTTGCTGCTTGTGCTGTTTTTTGGGGGCGGACTGTTATTGCAGTGTGGAGACGTGGAGCAGAACCCCGGACCTACATCCCAGGTGAAGGCAGACAACGTGAAGCAGACACGTCTGGTTTACGTTACGCATGGTGCCAGTGCCGACAGGAGTGCTACCCCCTTTGATGACTCTTCTGTGTCCAGACCGACGAGCGCCGAACCCACCATGGCCGACATCATGACCAAGCTTCTGGAGATGGACAAGACCAACAAGGCCATGGACAGTAAGCTGGACGATGTGAAAACAGAAGTGAAGACCCTTGGTGAACAGTACGCTGCTTTGCAGAACGAAGTGAAGGGTCTCAGGGAGAAAGTGGCGGAATTACGTTCCCAGAACAATGATCTGCAAAGAATGAACACTGATCTGGCTGATAGAGTAGAGTTACTTGAAGAGAAAGCGGACAACCTTGAAGGGCGCTCAAAACGCAATAATTCATTTTTTATGGTTTGAGTAGGCGTGAGAATGAGAACTGTGATGACTGCGAGCGTATGTTGAAGGACAGCAGAGAATGTAAATATGTTTGTTCACGACCACCCATGTTATTCTGCCCGAAAACCCCCTTTTTCACATACAAATCACGTCCATCGCATATCAGTTTTGGCCAAATTTAACACCTATTTTTAAACAAAATTAACACCCCAAAACAGCAAATATTGACGTAATCAGTACTTTAAAACGGGAGTTTCCGTGCAGAATAACATGGGTGATCGTGAACAAAACATTTACATTCTCTCCCCGCTATTAACGCCCGCGGGACTGAGTCCTTCCTACTTTTCTAAAATTATCTTCTACTTCCAGCACCACTAATAAATCAGAACAATTAACTGGCTTTCCAACTTGATTAGTTATTTTTATATCCAATGAATTTATAGACCCCTCAATTAATTCTTTAAATTGGCTGTCTCCGTCAAACGTATATAACTGATAATCGCAAAACCCTGCCTTAATTGACGGCAGTGCTCGTAGAATTGTAGATGGATAGCCATTAAACAAATTAGTAGCTGTTTTTAGCTGCTGTAAATGCACATACAACATTGGGTTTACGAGAAAATCGGCTGGTCTACTGCCTACATACTCATAAAGACCGCTTTTTAAGTACATATGTGTTTTAATATGATATGTTTCACCACTATCATAAAAGCCTAAAATTCGAACAAGGCTTCTAGGAAAAACGAACTCCCTTTTTTCTTGAAGTTCTGGAAAATTCATAGTAATTATAAGATTTGCTTCATTAATTTTTCAATTAATGCCAAAATTGCTAAATACTTCTCTTAAAGAACAAAAGTTGTAGTAACCATCAGGTATTTTAAATGTTTTAATAGATTGCCTTGTTCGTCCTTAATATCCACCCAGTTATTCTTATCTTTTTCAGATATGTTAGCCCACATAACTTTAAACCCAATTTCTCTAAGGGCAACCCTACAACTCCCGCGCCTATTGTCAATTTCATACGTTAAGAACACGCGCTCGTTTTGTTTGGTTATATAGATGTACGTCTTTTTTATAACTATTTTAAAAACCATTTTAAAAAACTAATTTAAAAAATGGTAGCTTTTAAATATAACGAAAGTGCCACTTACGATGTAGGAGCGTTTTATAACCCCAAATCTTTAGACTTCAGCAATTTAACCATTGCAGTAGATGAATCATATAGTTTTCAAGTCAGACTTGTAAACCCGCTAACTAGATATTTAAATTCGCCAATAAATAATGATAGAGTGCCATCAGCATGGTCATCCCACCCTATGGCTTTTTTTCAGAATCAGTTAAATTTTGCCATTTACTGCGCAACTACTGGCTGCGGTGTTTCATATGCAAACCATTTAAACCATCCTAATCTTTTAGTAAGGGCAGTATATAACTTTCATGTTTATTACCAGTACAGGCGAATACTAACTGAACTATAAGTGCCCCTCCCCAGTGACAACGCGTTTAATCCATTTAAAAGCCCAATGGACAATAATACATATGAAAGAATTTGCAACGAATTTAACATTGATCCTTCAACTGACTTTAGACAAAGGTTAGACCGTAATCATGGGATGGGCACATTGTATTTGTGGGGTGCAAAAAGAGAATATAATTATGACTACTGGCCTGGCCACACCTCTTTCCAACCAAACGCACAAGTTCGATTGATGTCAATAGAACAAAAACGCCCTAATGCTTGGACAACATTTATCTTGGATGAAAGTGAAGGCCTAACAATGCCAGGAGTGCAAAGGCTTAATGACTCCATAAGGACATACGTTTGGTGTCTATTAGGAGCACAAGCACAGACCAAGTAGATCAGTCTACAGGGTTTGATGCCAGAAAACAATTTTTAGCTAATTTAGAAGATGCTATTAACTCTGCTGTTGATTTGCCTGCCAGCATACAAGGGTATCAAGACGTTCTTACACATGCTAGGTCAAAGGTTGACTTTGTTGTGGGCTACATGCTGCCCTCTGACCTTAGACTACAGATTGGCATGATACAGAATTATAACAATGAAATCCTCATAGCTGGAGACGCCCAAAACTTAGGGCACAATCAAGGTTTAAACACAAGGCCTGCTCCATCCATTTAAAAAAAAAGTACCTAGCCCTGAAGAAAGCGATCCAGTTATAAGCGCCCCAGAAAGCACGCCACCTGTTAATATATGCTTTTTAATCAAATAATCTTTTGTTGTTAAAGCTAAAAATAAAGTAGCAACTAGTTTTGGCGAATCTTCTATCTTTCCCATGTTAGGCGGTTTTATTCCTAACAAACATTTTGCAAGGGTAGAATAAACTATAACACCAGCGATAGGCACTGCATAATTAACCAGCGTTAAACTCATGGTTTTAAAAGTATTATATTATTTTTTTATTGTTTTTAAAAATGGATTGTGACGAACTATTAAAGTGTGAGGAGCAAGCAGACTACTCAGCAGACCACTGCCATAAAGAAAGATTATACGCTCTGGCTGCGTGTGGAAAAACTAGACAGTATTTAGGCACTGAACTAAGTGTCGAACAGATTCAGCAATTGTCTACTTCAGACGTTGAGAAGTACTACGCTAGGTACGAAGCACAGCTAGGGTCAAAAATGGTTAGATCAGTGGGGCAGACAATGATTAGTCTATATGCTAAGTTAGTAAGTAAGATGGCGCCGGTTGATTCAGAAGATTTAAAATATGACTTATCACAAGATCCGGTTTTTAACAAGTCCCTAGAAACTCTTGCATGTGACATGTATTACAGATTTGGGACATTTTTATGCCCATTCATCATGGGATTAATTACTTTTAATCATATTAATTTTGATAATTAAATTTAATCGCAATAAAAAAAATGAGCGAGAAGACGTCGCAGGACAGTCCGCAGGAGCAGAATGTACCACAAGTGAGCCCGCAAGTGAATGTACCACAAGTGAGTAGTGTTACTAAGTCTAAAAATCCTGGACGTGTTGAGGCTGGGCGTAAACTAGCTGAATGGAACAGACTGCAAAAAGCAAACCAATCAGCAAAACAAAAATTGTTAGATAGTAATACAACATCGCCACCGCCAACAACAGCCCAATTAACAACAACACAATCAAACGATAAGATGTAATTATTATGTATTGGGAGCTGCTGTTGTTGCTGGGGGCGGTTTTTTTAGCATACAAATGTCTAACGCCACACCTAACAGCAAAGTCACAAACCCCCACAGTAAAAGAAGAAGAGTCGGCTTCTGCAAAAAAAAAGTGCAACTCCTGCAGTAGACCCATTTTCTATGGAATAGTTTTTAAAAACTAAATAAAGTACAAGTTAAGAACTAGATAAGTACAAGTTAAAGTTAGTTATAGAAAGTACTTTTTAAGTTAAGTGCAAGTAAATTGCAAGTTAAATGCAAAAAATAAGTTCTAGTTTTAAGTACTAGTTAGGTTCTTAAGTTAAGTACTAGTTAGGTTTTTAAATAAGTACTAGTTAGGTTCTTAAGTTAAGTACAAGCAAGTCAGTCAAGTTAATCTTTTTAAAGTTTCCCAATGCCCTACAGCATATGCAAGCTCAGAATTAACGTAAATTCTCTTGTTATTGTTAGAGGCTAGTGATTTCTTATTAACCTGCAGTTGTGTTTACTTGATGAAGAGTAGAGCGCAGATTAACATTTGTGTGATGAAATACTTTGTTTTCAAAGAGAGCTTGCTTGTAGTTGTCGTGAGTTATATTTTTTTTTGACAACTTCTTTACTTATGCCCTTAGCCTTCTTCATTACAGAAGTTTAGCTGGCACGCTATACATCTTCGACCGCAAACCAACATATTCTTTGATAACTGTCCCATTAAGTTCATCCTTCATCTTTCCGATCACTTTCTTGTTTACAGTTGAATGCAAAGGACTGTCTTTGGGATAGTCGCATGTGTCGTACCACCCATCAACTCCTTTAGCCATTCTGTTTCTAAATCCTTATAGAAGTCTTCTGTGGGGACGTCTAGAATAAAAGAGTCAGTGTCTGTGTAAAGGACTCTTGCTTCTGGGTACAGTGGTTTAAAGTAGTCGTACAAAAATTCTAACATTAATAACTTTGACAACTCTAATACAGTAAAGCCAATAAACACCGGCTTGTCCAACTTAACATCCTTTTTCTTCATCATAATGCCAACCAGGCTGTCGTTAAATCTTAGTCTTGATAGTTAGGTTTAGAGGCAAACTTAATTGCTTGGTTTTCTTTTGTAACTAATTTCACATCTTTACGTTTGTGTGGATTTTCCATAGTTTTGCCAAAACCGCTGTTGTTCATCAGTTTAAAGAAGTCTTTTTCTGAGGCGTCAGTGGCTTGGGTTCTAAGATCAGTATTCTTCTTGATGTATGGTCTCATAGAGGGCTCTTGGTCAAAAGCAATGATTCTATGAACAGCTCTTAGTTTCAGACCGTGTCTTAAGTAAACCTGTAACAGTCTGTAATGACAGACATATTTAGTTTTATGTCTAAGATTGGGAACAAGTTTAGGAGGTTCTGTGGGGGTCATCTTTAAGCTTTCTGCGGCCAGAGGATAATCGTTGTGAAGATCGTGTAATTCTTTAGGATATTCTAAGTCTACTTCTAGAATAAAACCATACTGTTGATCTGACGTTTAAACTGCCCAACCACTTTAATGCCCCTTGAATATTATTTGTACCATGTCCTGTGTACATCTTGAAGTTACGTAATGGAAGTGGTTGACTCATAGCCCATCCATACAGATTGTTGGCGTCTAAGTACATTAGATAGTTGGACGGTTTAGTGGGATCATAATCGTCTAAATACTTGTTGTTGGCTTTGCAGTAAGGATGTGAGGCCATGCTAATACCTCCCCTTAAACCGTCTTCAATCATCTGAAGTGTGGGTAGATCAGAAATTAAGTCAATCTTGATGTTTGTAGACTTTAAGAAGGCGTCCCAAGAAAGGCCAGGGGCAGAGATGTATGTGACGAGTCTAGACAGTAGTGTTTCATGCATGTAGATCTGTAATTCTGAAAGACGTCTGCCAATAAACACGCGTCAGCCAATAAATATTGATCGTGATAATCGCCCATTGTTTGGCAGTGTAATTTTGTCCAGGCTTTCTGAGCGTATTCATAGTCAGCATCAGTTATGTCTTTGCCTCTAAGACTAGAAAAGAAAGCGCCTTTAGGAGGAAGCGAGTCTTCATCAAACCTATCCCACGAGTTCATGTATTCATAAGGATAGACGCCTTTACGCACTAAAGATGGGTCAAAGTATTGTTTAGTGATTGGAAAGTCTTGTAGCGATCCTGCTAACTTATCTAAACTCCCCATCAGATGTTGGGCAGAGTCATAAAGGATAAAGAGTCAAGAGTAAAAGTCATGTACTTTTCTGAAGACTGTGCAATGCAAGTAACCCTCTTATATTCAGAAGTTACTGCTTGCATGATAAAATGAGATTCGTAACCTCGTAGGTTATGAAAGAAGATAGGCAGTTTCCATGTCTTAGGATCAACCTTAAGTTGAAGATTACAATTGTTATGCGCAGCCCCTCTGAATTTGCCAGTAATGTGATCGTGGTCTCTTACTGTCGCGTCTTTACTGTTAGGTGTTAGCTCTAAGCCGCAAATCCAACAGTGGGTAGATGATCATAACGTTCTTGGTCTTCAGAAGTCATAACAATGCCTGAAAGATTAGTTGGTTGGATAACTGATTGCGAAGTTGTTTCATCTGCTCTAAAAATCTACTAGCTGCGTTGGGGCCTCTGTAAATCTCAGGTGTTGTGTGTTGGCCGCCTGACCTAACAACAATAAACGCATAAGAACAGATCTGATGGTGGGTTAATAAGGTTGTTTTTTGTTCTTGCTGTTGTGGGCCATAGTACTGCGGTAAGAGCGATTCAAAGTCAGCATAAACC
Organism: Conus ventricosus; assembly: GCA_018398815.1. Lineage (NCBI taxonomy): Eukaryota > Metazoa > Mollusca > Gastropoda > Neogastropoda > Conidae > Conus > Conus ventricosus. The sequence continues at coordinate 65,520,598 of CM031609.1, forward strand.
ACGTACGGACTCATCTGCATTTTTGTGTACATTTTTAAAACTAACTTTAGACCCTGGTTTAGGCGTGAGGAGTTTAGTTTCACAGTCTAAAACTTTTACAATGAGTTCTATGACTGGCAGCTGCTTCTATAGTAGGGATTCTGACCAAACACCTTCTACAAAGCTCTTGTTTAGCAGGATGCTTTGTAGTATAAGCCATAAGTCTGCTTATTGTTCTAATTAATACATAATGACTCTTTGTACTATCTGCAAACAGTATCAAGTCTACATGTTTGTTAAGTGGTTCGCCTAAAGTAGGAGCGTTGGGAGAAAACCCTTAGAGGCACTAGATCGGCTTCTACAGACCATGTGTATACGTTTTACAGTGATTGGTTTGTTTTGCTCTTCAAACTGAGATATACTGTTTATACTTACTGGAAAGGTTATGTTATCAAAGTTCAACTCTTGTTTGTGTGCTTCATAATTGGAAACTCTGTTTGCATGATTTGTGACAGGATGTAAATGCGCTAAAACACACCACATGAAGCACATGTTGTCAGAATTATGTATGTTTTAAGACTGCCCGTTTTAACTCTAAACTCTCTTGGAGAGAAATGTAAGAATTGCCAACTATAGGATAAAACTTTGTTTGTCTCAATCTAATTTTAAGGACTGTTCCTTCAGACCAGCCAGAACCCTTAACTTTGCTTCCTCACTTGCATGGTTAAACTGTGTAAGCATGTAGTCAGCCCAGTTAAAGTCGTGATAGCTAATTACTTCTTTCTGTTAGTTGAAACCCAGACTTCCATGTTGCTATCATCAGGCGTTATATAATCAATCAGAACGGTCAACAGCACTTTTACTGGCGGCTCCATCTGAAGAGACTCTGGGATTTTACTGATAGCATGTGTCACGCTTTTATGGACGTTTGTGGGGTTAACGATGTCCATGTCTGCCTCACTAAACATATTGCTTAATTGTTTTTTTTTCAATATCAAATATTTCTTCCATCGTATATAGTTTTTTATCCTCGAATTTACTAGTGGTCGCCATTTTTAAAGCCACAAATATTTACGTAAATCAAAAAAATAAATGTATATAAAAGTAAGTAAAACGGGCTTTTTATTCTTCACCCAAGCGTTGCAACACTTCAAGCCACGTTAACCTTACAATAACGCCTGCTAATATTTTAGCTTTTTCTAAATCACTACAGTCAATGTTCATCACTTTGGTTGCTTCGTTAAATAGTTCACTATGATCTTTTATTATATTGTTTACATCATTCTCAAAAACCAGATTCACTAAAATCAATGTTTAACGCTTTCATTGTCTCGTTAAATAGTTCATTACAATTCTTTAAATCAGATACACTAAGTTCGGCAGCCATTTTTAATCTAAAATAAATTAAAAAAAATAATTGTAATTCAACTGTTATTTATAGTCTTTTCTAATCGTAAAACCTAATCTTCATTAAAGTGAATAGTTATCCTTCAGGGCTGGTAGTAAATTAAAAAAAAATTAATTAATCAGTTTCTCTTGTTTTGCGCAAGAATCAGAAGTTTTATGTGGATGCGTGCGTGGGCGGGGGTGGTTTAATTAACTAAGTCAATCAGCCCCAGATCATTTTGACCTGGATTACTGCACTGCTTTGTAGGGCAAAACGCTCGCACACACACAAACAAACAACAAACAAACAAACACACACACATAGATAGGGAGGTGTTTGTTGGGAAAGTGAAAGGGGGCTTTTTGTGGTTCGCACTTGAACGACGTAAATTCGAGACAGCCACCAAGCACTTATTAGAGTCCCGAATCAATAATCACAAGATCTCTTCAAAGTTCTCTCAGCGACCGCCTGAAAAGGCAGCCTTAAAGCAGCAAAACGACGAAGCAAAACGGCGAAGCAGGAGCAATACGTTGAAGCCACAACAACAAAAAAGTCATTTTCATTATATACAAAAGTCATTTTCATTATATACAAAAGCCATTTTCATTATAATAGGGCAGGCCGTCTGAAAAAGCAGTCAAAAAGTTAAAGCAGGACGTTTAACAGAGAACAAAAATGTCAATACTAGTTGACCTATTTCGGCGCTACAGGCTGTAGTGCGACCTATTTCATGCTCAACCGCGGCGGCGTCTCCTCAGCCCGCGGCAGCAAATTGCGTGTGATGGTGAGTGAACTGACTGGTATGCTTGATCAGTTCCACCATTTTTACTGAGATTGTTGCTATTCACAGTCAGGAACAATTGACAGCGCCTTCTCAACCCAATAGCGTCTGATCTCCTCACTGCTTTCAAGCATGGTTTTGAGCTCTTTTTTCATGTTAAAGACTTCATAAAAAGACAGTCCAACAGTGCTGAATTTGGAAATGTATAAAAATAACAAACGAGATATCTCTCTCAGTCTCGCGCGTAGGAAGGACAAATTCCAATCTTTGTTTTCAACCACTCATTCCACGTTTCATTGTGCATTCCTTTCCCTTGTTCTGCTTCAAAAAACTTAAAAGTAGTTTCCAGAACGCCTCCATATTGCAGATTGAACAACATATCAATCGGCAGAAACAAAGTTTTAAAGTCAATCACTTTTATCGCACGTCTTCACTGCTCAACACCGCCAAGAGAAATGACAGGACATGGCTGCCCGGTTGCTAACAACAAAATGTCACGTGATTTAAGCTCAGCACTTGATTTGATAAGAGGCTTACACGCGGGAGACATGTCTAGAACTGTTTTGGGATAATGAGATCTGGCCTTCCCAGCCAAAAAGGATTAATAATTAACTACAGACCTGTGCAGCATTGCGACAGCCTGTTGGCGTGTCAGTCATCGATTTCGCAGTGTCGATGACTGTTACGACAACGGGCTGTCGCATGCAACTTGTCAGACCGGTTTTGTTTGCATCGCTTAACGTCGCAGGCAACAATATTGATTGGGGGTCAGTCTAAGGTAAAACTGTTAAACCATATAAATGGGTAGTTGATTTTATGTGCCTGGAGAGAATGTAAATATGTTTTTGTTCACGATCACCCATGTTATTCTGCACGGAAACTCCCGTTTTAAAGTACTGATTACGTCAATATTTGCTGTTTTGGGGTGTTAATTTTGTTTAAAAACAGGTGTTAAATTTGGCCAAAACTGATATGCGATGGACGTGATTTGTATGTGAAAAAGGGGGTTTTCGGGCAGAATAACATGGGTGGTCGTGAACAAACATATTTACATTCTCTACAGCGAAGAAATTGGGCGTGAATGGGGTCGAGTTTGATACAGCGCATCGTTTAATTGCAAAGCATGACTCCCCCATCATTGCCCTATGCTCATCGTATAAGGATAAGGTACATAGCTTAAAATCCAAAGCCAAATTAAAAGGGAAAAAAAAATATTTGGGTCAGCTTCACAGCTAGGGTCCGCAATATCAGGCGGAGGCTCACTCCTCATCTGAAAGAGGCCAGAAACAATGGAAAGCGGGCCACGATGATCTTTGACCATCTCTTTATGGATGGCAGGAGATTCGGGCTTGATGTTTCCGGTCAGCTGAAAGAGCTGAAAATAGGGTTTGGGCTGGTCCTTTTGCGATGATATTGACCTTATTTCAAGAGGGAGGAAAGATTTCTTTACACCGATTGTAAGACTGGCCGTTCCGGACCCTGCCGCGCGTGGCTGTAAGCGCTTTGCACGTGATTTTGACGACAGTAGCGTGGGCAATGTGAGCGATGGCACTGACAGTCATTTGAATTCAAATCAAGGTTTGAAAGATAGGCAATTGAATAATGAATCTTTTATATATGATAATATGGATAGCGATACCAATGTATGCATGAAAAACAGTGTATTTAGTAACAGTCATGCTGATAACCGTGGTATGGACGTGCCCGTGTGTAAGGATAAACTGTTCAAGCTTTTCTCTTGTAATGTGAATGGTTTCTCCTCAAAAGTTTTTGTTTTCTGTTTTGTTTCCTATGCCTGTGGTTTTGAGTTTATATGTTTTGGAGAAACCTTCCTTGAAACATTTAACGTTGATGTGTTCGTTGGATATAAAGCCTTTTGTAAAGCTGCTGTAAAACTCTGTCATCGGGGGAGACGATCTGGGGGGGGGGGGGGGGCTTGTTTGTTTATTAATAAAACAAGAATTTTGTTCCCTTCATATCTTATGTTTAAGTTGATTGCTCTAACGTATCTATTTTTAATCGAGAAATCGCTTTTTCGGACATTCAAAATATATTGCTTTGGTCAGTGCATATGTTCAACCTGAAGGTTGTAATTCTATTTATGCTGATAATAGTATTTCTATTTTGGAAGATTGTTTGGCTGACTGCTCGTGTTCACTTGGTGACATTGACGTAGTAGTAGGTGAAGATCTGAACAGCAGAACGGCAAAATTTTTCTACTGATTTTTTTTTCCTGTTTGCAAACGAAAAGTGAGCCACCTTGCACATATCGTTGTTCTCATGATAATGTTTTGAATCGCTATGGTAAGTTATTGTTAAATCTTTGCACTGCTTTTGATTTGTATATCATGAATTATGTATGTCAGGGCGACCGCCATGGTTGCTATACTTATGTAACAGACAGCGGGAGCAGCGTAAATGATTATTTCCGTCTATCAAAAGATTTTTTTTCTCTACTTTTTGTGATTCCTCTTATTTATTTATTTCGGAACGGGTCGAATCCGAACATTTACCTAACTGGATTTCACACTGACTTCTCAACAGAAAACACTGATAAATCGACTGAGACTGTTGAGGCTACTCTCTCCAGAAAGTGTATGTGGAATGATTACTATGCCATGACTTACAGGGACAATTTGTGTGAAGCAGAAATGTGTACAAAGGTATGTGAGCTCTTAGAACTGATTAATGTTGATGTAAATAAAGATTTAAACTTGTTTAATGATTTTATCAAAAACAGTGCTGAAGGCATGAAAAAACGTGTGCAAATAAGGATCTGTGGTGAGAACGAGGATTGGTTTGACAGTGATTGTTTGATAATGAAAAGAAAAGCACTAAAATTACTGAGAGTATGGCTGCGTACTTTGGACGTTGGCGACAGAAGTGAGTATGTTATTGCGAGAAGAGAATACAAATATCTTCTAAAGCAGAAGAAGAAAATATTCCATAAAAAGCTGTTAGATAATATGATCAGATTTCTTCCTTTACAACAGGAGTTTTGGAAAACAGTAACAAGAGCTTGATTCAAAAGAAAATATCATAACAATGATATCTCTCTTGACACATGCTATAAGCACATTAAACATTTGTTAGATAAAGATATTTCAGATTATTATTATTATTGTTACTTATATAGCGCCTCTCTTCGGCTAGAGACCAAGCTCTAAGCGCTTTACAATCCAACTCATTTACACAACGGGTTGCCTACCTGGGTAGTGCCGACTGAAGGGCTGCCAGCTGGTGCTTCAGTCAGTGTCATCTAGCCAATAGTGTTCAATATGGTTCGCTCAGTTTCCATAGTTTCTTCGTTCTTTCCATTTCTCACGCAGGGTGCATGCTATGTGTAACGTGTTATCCATACCAACGGCCAAACTGGCCTTCTCTTCCGAAAGTTGATCATGGGATTTTACGTGTGTGCAAGACGTTATGCATGCGTTCACACACGGAACCTCGGTTTATATTCTTGATCGATAGGACTGTATGGGAAATGGAGTCAGAACCAATTTTAACTCCGAGGGAATGATAAACTCCCTGTTGTCGCCGATGAATGTGAGGTTGATTATTTTAATCACCCCATTTCTAAAGAACAAATTCTGTTCACCATGCGAAAAATTAAAACTAACAAGTCGGCAGGCCGATTCTATTATTGGTCAATTGTTGAAATTTGGTGGGCTCAAGTTGCTGACTTTTTACTAGCTTTTTTCAATAGGATTTTTGATGATAGTGTTTCCCAGAAAACTGGAAGGAATCCGTAACCCTGCCGATATTCAAGAAAGTCGATGTAAATGATCCCAATAATTACAGATATATCTCTGTGGTTGACGTTCGTAGTAAAATGTATAACACTATTATTAGCAATAGATTACAGAAGTGGATTGAATGTAATAAGTGGAGAACATCAAGCTAGGTTCAAAAAGGTTACTTTACTGTCGATCATCTACTTACTCTTCTCACGTTTGTTCAGAAGCAATTTTCTTTAAATCGTAAACTTTATGTTGCATTTATTAACTTTGAAAAAGCCTTTGACTCCATCAACAGACGGCTTCTATGGAGAGTATTGCTTCAAAATGGTGTCAAGAGGAATTATTTAGCTGTATTAGAGCCATGTGCAAAGTTGTTAAAACAAGGGTAAGAAGTGGGTCCAGTCTGACAGATTACATTAATTGTGTTGCGGGAGTATGGCAAGGTGATGTCTGTAGCCGTGTATTATTTTCAATATTTATTGATGAGCTTGCCATTGAGGTTATCAATAATGGCCTTCATGGTGGACGATTTACAAATGATGTGTTGGAATTATTTATCCTACTTTTAGCAGATGACGTTGTTTTAGTTTCAGAATCAATAGTCGGTTTACAACGTCAGCTAAATAATCTGAGCAGGGCTGCCTCCTCAATAGAGTTAAAACATTGTGGTGTTTAGAAAGGGAGATTATTTGGCGGGCGGGAAAGATGGAAGCATGATGGACTACCTGTGCTAAATGTATTCAAATACTTGGGGATCTTCTTTTCTACACGCGTAAGTTTTACCTTTGGTTGCATGTAGGGCAAAGAATGCTTTGATATGCGTAATAAAAAGATTGCATGCTTTGAATAATATCTCGCTTGAGTCATTCTTTAAAATATTCGATTCACAGATGCAGCCTATGTTGATGTATGGGGCTGAAATTTGGGGTTTAGATAATGCCGTTGTTCATTGTGAGGCGGTACATTTATTTGCTTTGAAGAAATTTTTAGGTCTCGACAGGCGTATCTCTAATCATTTGGTGTATGGAGAGTCCAAAAGATATCTACTGTACATTGGTTCAGCCGTTAGATGTGTGCGGTATTGGTTAAAGCCCTTACGCATGGATCATTGTAGACTGCCTCGTAAGTCTTATGAGATGTTGTTTGAATTAGATGTACAGGGGAAAATGAACTGGGTTTCAAATATGCGTTTGTTTCTGTGTAAGCACGGATTCAGGGATGTTTAGCTGACTCAGGGTTTTGGAAATAAAAAAACAGTTTATTAGTGTTTTTCGACAAAGGTTGATTGACTGTAGATGGCAAATGTGGGACGACCATATTCAAACTAGCGAACGGCATGATTTCTACAGAAATTATTCTAGTTTTCAATGTTTTCAGCCTTATGTAAGATTCGATTAGGACATGCATTTAAAAAGATTAATTGCTAAATTTAGAGTTGATGTTTCTGAAATAAGGACTAATTACTTAAGATACAGGCAATATACACAAAATGACTTGCTTTGTCCATTGTGTATGCAAGGTGATGAAAATTAAATACATTTGATATTCCTTTGCCCAGCGTTTTATAAGATATTCGCCAAAAATGTATCCCACAGACGTATTATAGGCGCCCATGAATGTTTCGTTTGCAGTTACTACTTAGGTCTAGCAGTTATAAGGTTATTAAGAATTTAGGTATGTTTTAGTCTAAGGCGTCTAAGATCAGAGAAAGAATGACGGCTTAGTCGATGTTCTTGTTGGTATGGTTGTTTCTTTTTTCCTGTCTAGTGATTGATTTGTTTCATATAATGTGAATGATTGTGCTCATTCCCCTTCAAATGAGCCAATGGCCTTACTGAATAAAAATCTGAAGTCTGAACTCTCTCTCTCTCTCTCTCTCTCTTCTCTCTCTCTTCTTAGGACTTTTTGAGTGAGTGAATTCGATAGTTTAAGGGCGAGGCGTGTGCACATGCGTGGGTTTGTGGATTGCGCTTGTTTGTGCCCAGCCTCATCATCCTTGGTGGCCCCGCCGCTCCCCAAACACCACTACAGCAAAGCTCATCCGGAGGTGACTCCGGCTCTAAACATACACACCGAGCAATCGGTATCTGTATAGTTGTTGAAGACCAAGTGAGCAAAACTGGAGTTCGGGCTCCCCCTCCCCAGTTCACACCCCCCTATTTTTGGCGCTTTCTCACAGTCAACCGTTTTTCCCGTGTATTCTTCAAATCAAAGAAATTAAGCATTTGTAGTAAACACTTTTAAAACAATTATACACTTGATCAACTGGATGCTATAGACGTTTACAATGGGGGATAAAACACACACCAAATTGCAACCCAAATAAATGAGAACAACAGGTAATACACAAAAACGCAGTCCGCAGTCACAGGCTCCACATCCACATGTACCACCATTTAGCTTCACCCTCTCACGATGACTCTCCATTATCATCCACCTATCAAACGAAAAAGAAAAGCACTATAAGCATCCAAACACAAAAGAATACTTCAGGAAACAGCATCGTCACATATTCCTATCTATCTGTCAATCGGATCAGAAGAGAACATTTTTCAAATTTGATTTGAAAGAGGCCAGAGGAGCAGAGTATCCAAGATAATGTGGGAAAGTGGTCCAAATAAAAGGGGCCTGATAAGAAATGAACGCTGAGAACAAGTTTAGTATTAACAAAGGGAATGTGGAAGAGACAAGTATTAGGAGGAGAACGGGGAGTTCACGGAATGGGGTATGCAAATGCAACAAATCAGTCAGATATTGAAGACGGAGGATTTAAAAGATTTATAAGAGATACAACTTTGTCGGAGAAATTTTGCTGAACATAGAGCCAGTGAAAAGAACGCAATTCGGGCTCCTCCTCCCCAGTCCGCACCCCCTATTTTTGACGCTTTCTCACCGTCAAACCGTGAAGATGAGGCTGGCATCATGACCTGAAGAAATTTCTTGATGAGACAGTATGGGGAGCCAGACAAAATAGCATTATAATAATGCAAACGAGAGACTATAAACATACAAACAAGGCTTTTAGTGACGTCTTCGGAAAGGAGATGATGGATGGAAGCAGTGCGACGAAGTTCAAGAAAACGTATCCGAACGACATGAGCAACATGCTGTTTAAAGGAAAGAGTTTGATCCAGTGTGACACCAGGATTACGAGCAGAAGAAGAAATAGTGATTGATATATCAATGAAGTCGTTAGAAGGGATGATTCAAATACTTTTATGAACAGAGGGATGATTCAAATACTTTTATGAACAGATCTGCATCGTTTTCATTTTTATCTTCGTTCCGTTTAAATTTGTTGTCAGTCATTCGGTTTTTTTTAGATGAAATATGTTCCAATCATTGTCGCAAAATCTGAAATAGGTCCAGAAAATAAAAAAGCTGATTGTTATCAGAGAAACTGTGATGGAAAACGGAATGTAGATTTTGCAATAGCGGAAACAGGGTAATTGTTCAAAATGAAAAGAACTGGCTCAAGCACTGAGCCCACGAGCACACCGTACAGTAATGTAGTTGGGCTGGAAGTAGAGCAATTGGCAGATGACGATCGGTGCAGGCCGGTGATATAGGAGTGAAACCAGCTGAGGAGTGTATCAGAGAGACCAATAGAATCATGCAAACGGGCGAGAAAAAAGAGAAGGGCCGATGGTATCAAAAGCTGCAGAGAGGTCTGGCCCAGAGAGAAATGATATGTTGTTGTTATCAAGGGCAGTCAGGAAGTCACTGCAGATGGTCTGTGCGCTACGCAGAACAAGGAAAGTAAACAAGACTGTTAGAATTAAGATGATCTGTGAGTTGAGCAAGAGCAACCTTCAGCAATTTTGGCAAGGAAAGGGTCGGTCTGTTGTTCTTTAAATTTTCAATACTGAGAATTGATTTTTTCTCTAAAATAGAAGACGCACAACTGCATTTTTGAAACCAGAATGGAAAACAACCAGTGGACAGAGTTATCAATGACGGTGATAAATGTTCTAAAAGATCTAGTTGCAAAGCGAGACGACTGCAGGCGGAAAATCTAAACAAATCTTAAATAAATGTTAGCGAACCGCCCAGAGAACGTGGACAAACGAGTCACAAGACAAAACACAACGCGTTTCGACCTCTTAGGTCTGACCTAAGAGGTCGAAACGCGTTGTGTTTTGTCTTGTGACTCGTTTGTCCACGTTCTCTGGGCGGTTCGCTAACATTTATTTAAGATTTGTTCTAAAAGTTGAATAAACTCACCCCGACTATCTGACAGATGAGGGGAAAGGAGGGCGAAGCATGTTGGAGGGGTGAGGGGCTCTTTCAGAAGACAGTCATCTAATGGTATTTTCAACAACGTGCCCTTCCACTCCAGTATTGCTGACCAAGACCTCACCCAAGTATAACCGTGTTTTGTTGTGGTCAACACAGGATTACTCCATGACAATCTTCCTGCGGGTGCAGTGGACAGATGAGCGGCTACAGTGGGAGGATCATCTGGCGGCCAACGACACTGACCACGGTGACCAATCCTTCAGTGCTTCTGAGGAGATTTACACCGCTGCAGGTGACAAAAACGCGATGGTCAGCTCACTTCGGCTCTCTCTCTCTCTCTCTCTCTCTCGCTCTCATCATTTATTGATACTTCCCCTTACTGAGGCTCGGGGGCAAACTACAACAAACAACCACCTGCTGGCCCACATTTGACCTTTCTAATCATTCAGAGACGGGCCCCTCTAACGCGATAAGTGTTAGCAAACATACATATGAAATATCTTAGATCCTAAGTGTACGTTACTGAATGTCGTGGTGTTTGGTTCCTAACAGAGGAGGAGGTGCTGGATCATCTGGAGGTGGATTCCAAGCTAATGGACGGGGTGTGGATGCCCGACATCTACTTCCTCAATGATAAAAAGGCGGAGGTGCATGACGTCACCATGATCAACCGCATGCTGGTCATCTACAGGAACGGCAGCATTCAGACTAGCTCCAGGTCTCCTCACGTCTACCTTCTGTCTGTCTGTCTGTCTGTCTGTCTGTTGTCTCTCTGTCTGTCTGTCTGTCTGTCTGTCTCTCTCTCTCTCTCTCTCTCTCTCTCTCTCTCTCTCTCTCTCTCTCTCTCTCTCTCCCCTCACTCTCTTGTCTCAGGATTTATAACAGAGGAAAATAAGTGGGTCCCCAAATCTCGGACAGAAGAATGTAAGCATGTTGCTGAAACTCTGACAGAGGAATGTGACTGTTAACAAACCTCTGACAGAGGATTGTGATTGGGTTAATGAGAGGAATGTGACTGTGCTATAGGATTGCTAACAGAGGAATGGGACTGTGCTATAGGATTGCTAACAGAGGAATGGGACTGTGCTGTAGGATTGCTAACAGAGGAATGTGACTGTTTGAAGGATGCTAACAAGGATGTGACTGTGCTATAGGACTGCTAACAGAGGAATGTGACTGTGCTATAGGATTGCTAACAAGGATGTGACTGTGCTATAGGACTGCTAACAGAGGAATGTGACTGTGCTATAGGATTGCTACAGAGGAATGTGACGTGCTATAGGATGTAAAGAGGAATGTGACTGTGCTATTAGATTGCTAACAAAGGAATGTGATTGGGTTAATGAGAGGAATGTGACTGTGCTATTAGGATGTCAAAAAGAGGAATGTGACTGTGCTATAGGATGTAAAAAGAGGAATGTGACTGTGTTATAGGATGTCAAAAAGAGGAATGTGACTGTGCTATAGGATGGCTAACAGAGGAATGTGACTGTTTTATAGGATGTCTAACAAAGGAATGTAATTGTGCTGTAGGAAATTGAAGGAACGTGACTGTGTATAGGATGTCTAACAGAAGAATGTAATTCTTCTGTAGGATGTCAATTGAAGGAATGTGACTGTGCTATAGGATGTCTAACAAAGGAATGTAATTGTGCTGTAGGATGTCAATTGAAGGAATGTGACTGTGCTATAGGATGTCTAACAGAGGAATGTAATTGTGCTGTAGGATGTCAATTGAAGGAATCTGACCGTGCTATAGGATGTCTAACAAAGGATATAATTGTGCTGTAGTATGTCAACTGAAGGAATGTGACTGTGTTATAGGATGTCAAACAGAGGAATGTGACTGTTATATTATATATAACAGAGGAATGTGACTATTCATAGGATGTCTAACAGAGGAATGTGACTGTACTATAGGATGTCTAACAGAGGAATGTGACTGTACTATAGGATGTCTAACAGAGGAATGTGACTGTTCTGTAGGATGTCTAACAGAGGAATGTGACTGTTCTATAGGATGTCTAACAGAGGAATGTGACTGTTATATAGGATATCTAACAGAGGAATGTGACTGTTCTATAGGATGTCTAACAGAGGAATGTGACTGTTCTATAGGATGTCTAACAAGGAATGTGACTGTCTCATGGATGTCTAACAGAGGAATGTGACTGTTCTATAGGATGTCCAACAGAGGAATGTGACTGTTATATAGGATATCTTACAGAGGAATGTGACTGTGCCATAGGATGTCTAACAGAGGAATGTGACTGTGCCATAGGATGTCTAACAGAGGAATGTGACTGTGCCATAGGATGTCTAACAGAGGAATGTGACTGTTCTATAGGATGTCTAACAAAGGAATGTGACTCTTCTATAGGATATCTAACAGAGGAATGTGACTGTTCTATAGGATGTCTAACAGAGGAATGTGACTGTTATATAGGATGTGTAAGAGAGGAATGTGACTGTTCTATAGGATGTTTAACAGAGGAATGTGACTGTTATATAGGATATCTATCAGAGGAATGTGACTGTTCTATAGGATGTCTATCAGAGGAATGTGACTGTTCTATAGGATGTCTAACAGAGGAATGTGACTGTTCTATAGGATGTCTATCAGAGGAATGTGACTGTTCTATAGGACGTCTAACAGAGGAATGTGACTGTACTATAGGATGTCTAACAGAGGAATGTGACTGTGCCATAGGATGTCAAACAGAGGAATATGACTGTGCCATAGGATGTCTAACAGAGCAATGTGACTGTTCTATAGGATGTCTAACAGAGAAATGTGACTGTGCCATAGGATGTCTAACAGAGTAATGTGACTGTTATGTTATATGTAACAGAGGAATGTGACTGTTCTATAGGATGTCTAACAGAGGAATGTGACTGTGCTATGGGATGTCTAACAGAGGAATGTGACTGTTCTATAGGATGTGTAACAGAGGAATGTCACTGTGCCATAGGATGTCTAACAGAGGAATGTGACTGTTCTATAGGATGTCTATCAGAGTAATGTCACTGTGCCATGGGATGTCTATCAGAGGAATGTGACTGTTCTATATGATATCTAACAGAGGAATGTGACTGTTCTATAGGATGTCTATCAAGGAATGTGACTGTTCTATAGGATGTCTAACAGAGGAATGTGACTGTTCTATGGATGTCTATCAGAGGAATGTGACTGTCTATAGGATGTCTCAGAGAATGTGACTGTTCTATAGGATGTCTATCAGAGGAATGTGACTGTTCTATAGGATGTCTAACAGAGGAATGTGACTGTTCTATAGGATATCTATCAGAGGAATGTGACTGTTCTATAGGATGTCTAACAGAGGAATGTGACTGTTCTATAGGATGTCTAACAGAGGAATGTGACTGTTCTATAGGATGTCTAACAGAGGAATGTGACTGTTCTATAGGATGTCTAACAGAGGAATGTGACTGTGCTATGGGATGTCTAACAGAGGAATGTGACTGTTCTATAGGATGTCTAACAGAGGAATGTGGCTGTTCTATAGGATGTCTAACAGAGGAATGTTGACTGTGCCATAGGATGTCTAACAGAGGAATGTGACTGTGCTATGGGATGTCTAACAGAGGAATGCGACTGTTATATTATATATAATGGGGAATGTGACTGTTCTATAGGATGTCTCACAGAGGAATGTGACTGTGCTATGGGATGACTAACAGAGGAATGTGACTGTTATATTATATATAACAGATGAATGTGACTGTTCTTAGGATGTCTAACAGAGGAATGTGACTGTGCTAGGATGTCTAACAGAGGAATGTGACTGTTATATTATATCATAACAGATGATGTGACTGTTCTATAGGATGTCTAACAGTACGAATGTGAATGTTATATTATAATATAACAGAGGAATGCGACTGTTCTATTGGATGTCTAACAGAGGAATGTGACTGTTATATTATATATAAGAGGAATGTGACCATTTCTATAGGATGTCTAACAGAGGAATGTGACTGTGCCATAGGATGTCTAACAGAGGAATGTGACTGTGCCATAGGATGTCTTACAGAGGAATGTGACTGTTATATATAACAGATGAATGTGACTGTTCTATAGGATGTCTAACAGAGGAATGTGACTGTGCTATTAGGATGTCTAACAAGAGGAATGTGACTGTCTATATTATATACAGAGAGAATGTGACTGTTCTATAGGATGTCTAACAGGGAATGTGACTGTTATATATATATAACAGAGAATGTGACTATTCTATAGGATGTCTAACAGAGGAATGTCACTGTTCTATAGGATGTCTAACAGAGGAATGTGACTGTTCTATAGGATGTCTAACAGAGGAATGTGACTGTGCCTTGGACGTCAACAGAGGAATGTGACTGTTCTATAGGATATCTAACAGAGGAATGTGACTGTTCTATAGGATGTCTAACCGACGAATGTGACTGTGCCATAGGATGTCTAACAGAGGAATGTGACTGTGCCATAGGATATCTAACAGAGGAATGTGACTGTGCCATAGGATGTCTAACAGAGGAATGTGACTGTGCCATAGGATGTCTAACAGAGGAATGTGACTGTCTATAGATGTCTAAAGGAATGTGACTGCTTATAGGAGTCTAACAGAGGAATGTGACTGTGCCATTGGATGTCTAACAGAGGAATGTGACTGTGCCATAGGATTTTTTTACAGAGGAATAGGACTGTGGTATAGAATATCTGACAGAGGAGTGTGACTGTGCTATAGGATGTCAAATAGAGGAATGTAATTGTACTATAGGATTTCTAACATAGGAATGTGTCTGTGCTATAGGATGTCAAATATAGGAATGTAATTGTACTATAGGATATCTAACAGAGGAATGTGACTATGCTACAGGATGTCAGATAGAGGAATGTAATTGTACTATAGGATGTCTAACAGATGAATGTGATTGTGCTATGGGATGTCTAACAGAGGAATGTGACTATGCTACAGGATGTCAGATAGAGGAATGTAATTGTACTATAGGATGTCTAACAGAGGAATGTAATTGTACTATAGGATGTCTAACAGAGGAATGTGACTATGCTACAGGATGTCAGATAGAGGAATGTAATTGTACTACAGGATATCTAACAGAGGAATGTGACTATTCTACAGGATGTCAGATAGAGGAATGTAATTGTACTATAGGATGTCTAACAGAGGAATGTGATTGTGCTATAGGATGTCTAACAGGGGAATGTAATTGGACTATATGATATCTAACAGAGGAATGTGACTATGCTACAGGATGTCAGATAGAGGAATGTAATTGTACTATAGGATGTCTAACAGAGGAATGTGACTGTGCCATAGGATGTCTAACAGAGGAATGTGACTGTGCCATATGATGTCTAACAGATGAATGTGACTGTGCCATAGGATGTCTAACAGATGAATGTGACTGTGCCATAGGATGTCTAACAGAGGAATGTGACTGTTCTATAGGATGTCTAACAGAGAATGTGACTGTGCTACAGGATGTCAGATAGAGGAATGTAATTGTGCCATGGGATGTCTATCAGAGGAATGTGATTATGCTACAGGATGTCAGATAGAGGAATGTAATTGTGTCATAGGATGTCTAACAGAGGAATGTAATTGTGCCATAGGATGTCTAACAGAGGAATGTGATTGTGCTACAGGATGTCTAACAGAGGAATGTGACTGTGCCATAGGATGTCTATCAGAGGAATGTGACTGTGCCATAGGATGTCTAACAGAGGAATGTGACAGTGCCATAGGATGTCTAACAGAGGAATGTGATTGTGCTACAGGATGATCGTAACAGAGGAATGTGACTGTGCCATAGGATGTCTAACAGAGGAATGTGACTGTGCCATATAGGATGTCTAACAGAGGAATGTGACTGTGCCATAGGATGTCTAACAGAGGAATGTGACAGTGCCATAGGATGTCTAACAGAGGAATGTGATTGTGCTACAGGATGTCTAACAGAGGAATGTGATTGTGCTACAGGATGTCTAACAGAGGAATGTGACAGTGCCATAGGATGTCTAACAGAGGAATGTGACTGTGCCATAGGATGTCTAACAGAGGAATGTGACAGTGCCATAGGATGTCTAACAGAGGAATGTGACAGTGCCATAGGATGTCTAACAGAGGAATGTGACAGTGCCATAGGATGTCTAACAGAGGAATGTGACTGTGCCATAGGATGTCTAACAGAGGAATGTGACTGTTCTATAGGATGTCTAACAGAGGAATGTGACTGTGCCATAGGATGTCTAACAGAGGAATGTGACAGTGCCATAGGATGTCTAACAGAGGAATGTGACAGTGCCATAGGATGTCTAACAGATGAATGTGACTGTGCTAAGCGACCTGTAACAGAATAATGCTAGTGCAGTATCACTGACATGGGATTCTGACTGTTACAAAATGTCTGTGAGAGCAACGTTACTGTTTTTTCCGGATCTCTCACTAAAGCACGTGCATCTATGACGAAGGAACATGACTGTGTGACTGGATCAACGACAAAGAAACGTGATTGTGTGACAGGATAAGTGACAAAGGAAGGTGACAGTGTGGCAGAATCAAGAACAAAGGAACGTGACTGTGTGACAGGATCAATGACAAAGGAACGTGACTGTGTGACAAGATCAATGACAAAGGAACGTGACTGTGTGACAGGATCAATGACAAAGGAACATGACTGTGACAGGATCAAGAACAAAGGAACGTGACTCTGTGACAGGATCAGTGACAAAGGAACGTGACTGTGTGACAGGATAAGTGACAAAAGATTGTGACTGTTTGACAGGATCATGACAAAGGCGCATGACTGTGTGACAGGATCAATGACAAAAAAAACGTTAATGTGCGACAGAACGAATGACGAAGGTACGTGACTGTGTGACAGAACCAATGACGAACTACCGTGACGCGGTGCGACAGGATCAATAACAAGATGCAAAGCATATAAATGTACTTCAAGTTTCTCTTGAATACGTGTGAGATATTCCATAAAGAGGAAAACCCGTTTTGGCCCGCTATAGCTGCTAGCAACGGCTATTCTGGTAAACATCGGCCATCATCTGTGACCCATAATGAACATACCTACAAATTTGCAGAAAGATCGGCCATATACTTTCTGAGATTTTCCACAAAGAAGAAATTTTTTATGGGCCGTTACAGCCGTTAGTAACGGTTATAACTGTAAAATGAAACATCGGACATGATCCGTGACCCATAATGAACATACCTACAAATTTGCAGAAAGATCGGCCAAGTACCTTCTAAAATATTCCATAAAGAAGAAAAACACGGGAATAACTGTAAAATGAAACATCGGATATGATCCGTGATTCATAATGAACATACCTACAAATTTGCAGAAAGATCGGCCAAGTACCTTCTAAGATATTCCATAAAGAAGAAAATAACATGATCCGTGACCCATAATGAACATACCTACAAATTTGCAGAAAGATCAGCCAAGTACCTTTTAAGATATTCCATAAAGAAGAAAAACCGTCATGGGCCGTTACAGCCGTTGGTAACGGCTATAACGGTAAAATAACACATCGGGCATGATCCGTGACCCATAATGAACATTCCTACAAATTTTCAGAAAGATCGGCCGAGTACTTTTTGAAATATTCCACAAGGAAGAAAAACCGTTATAGCCTTTAGTAACGGATATAACGGTAAAATAACGCATCGGGCATGATCCGTGACCCATAATGAACATACCTTCAAATTTTCAGAAAGACCGGCCGAGTACTTTCTGAGATATTCCATAAAGAAGGAAAACCGTTATGGGCCGTTAAAGCCGCTATCAACGGCTATAATGGTTAAAATGACACATTGGGCATCATCCGTGACCCATAATGAACATACCTACAAATTTGCAGAAAGATCGGCCAAGTACTTTCTAAGATATTCCATAAAGAAGAAAAACCGTTATGGGCTGTTGTAGCCGTTCGTAACAGATATAACGGCAAAATAACACACTGGACATGATCCGTGACCCATAAGGAACATGCCTTCAAATTTTCAGAAAGATCGGCCGAGTACTTTCTGAGATATTCCATGAAGAATGAAAATCGTTATGGGCCGTTAGTAACGGATATAACGGTAAAATAACACATCGGGCATCATCCGTAACTCATAATGAACATACCTACAAATTTCAGAAAGATCGGCCAAGTACTTTCTGAGATATTCCATAAAAAAGAAAAACCGTTATGGGCTGTTATAGCCGTCAGTAACGGCTATAACGGTAAAATAACACATCGGGAATCGTCCGTGACCCATAATGAACATGCGTGCAAATTTTCAGAGACAGGTCAAGTACTTTCTAAGATATTCCATAAAGAAGGAAAACCGTTATGGGCCGTTATGGCCGTTAGTAACGGCTATAACCGTAAAATAACGCATCGGGCATCATCCTTGACCCATAATGTACATACCTACACATTTTCAGAAAGATCGGCCCAGTAGTTTTGTCAGGAGCGAGTGGAACACATTTTGACCACGGACGGACACACACACACACACACACACACACACACACACACACACACACACACACACACACACACACACACACACACACACACACACAGCATTTCTTCGTTCCCATTCTAAAGTACTCCCTGTTCTATAAGAACTGGGAGTACAACAAAGGAACGTAACTGTGTCACTGGATCAATGACGAAGGTACGTGACTGTGTGACAAGATCAATGACGAAGGTACGTGACTGTGTGAAAGGATCAAGAACAAAGGAACGTAACTGTATGACAGGATCTGTGATAAAGGAGCATGACTGTGTTACACCGATATATGGCGGTGTTACAGGATCTCTAGCAGACTGTTAGGACGATGCATTAAACTCCCAGTCTTTACCGCTTTGATAGGGATATAGGACGCTATCTAATGTAATCGATAACAGCTAATTCTAATCTTTCGTTGAACTGATCTAATCAGAAAAAAAGTTTCGTCTCTGGGAGCAAGCTCAGAGTCTGTCCTTGCAGCTGGTATTTCACAAAGTTATCTTGATATGACCATTACGACGGTCCCAAAATGATGATAAAAAGATTATATCCATCACTTTCCTACATCACTATATCAAATCGCATTGCTTCCAAATAGAAAAAAATGCCCTAATACCGATTATTTTTTGTCAAGAAATCGATGTTTGAGAAACTTGAAGTTCAGCCAGTCAATAAACATCGAATGTTCTAGAAAGTTCGAGAATAATGGCGTTGTATAGTCTAACAAAATGTACGGAAACATGCTAGGACTAGCAACAAATTCAGGATACTTTAGTAGGCCAAGTTTTTCTAACTTGCAGAACGACTCTGGATCTCTGGAAACTTTCAGTTTGTCGTCTACATACACTTCATGTAAACTAACGTCACATGAAACTGAAGGCTTCTAAGGCAAATATCCGAATATATAGATCTGAATCAACAAAGGATGATAACGAAGGTCGATATATTGGTAACACAAAAGAATGTGATTGTGTTACAGGATCTCAGATACATGAACATAACGGTTATACAGGAACTCTTTCGTTGAAATGTAACCGTGCGACAGGACCACTAACAGAAAAGCATGACAGTCTTACATGATCATTGAAAGAGAAATGTGATTATCACTGTGTTACAGATCATTGACATAGGAATGTGACTGTGTTATGGGATTTCTGACAGAGGTGTGTGACAGTGCTACAGGATATCTTTCAGAGGAATATAACTATGTGACAAGATCTCTGATTAAAGAATGTGACTGCGTTACATGACCTCTGACACGTCAGACTTACGTGAGAATGTTACAGAATTTCTGACTGAGGGACATAATTGTGTTATGGGATTTCTGACGGAGGTATGTGACGGTACCACAGGATCTCTGACAGCAGTGTGACTGTGTTACAGGATCTCTGAGGAATGGGATAACGTACAGGACCCCTGACAAAGTATATGATTGTGCAACACAATCTCTGACAGGAATTGGACTGTTACAGGATCTCAGAGGAATGTGACTGACTGTGTTATAGGATCTCTGAAAGCGGCGTGTAGCTGTGTTACAGGATCCCCGACATAAAAATGTGACTATGTTGCAGGATTTCCTTGACACTGAGCTGTGATATGCACCTGAAGCACTACCCACATGACGAACAGATTTGCTCCATTTCCATCGGCAGCTGTGAGTGCATGTACAGGAGTTCCAAACAGCTTCATTTCATGATACGTTTCCTTGTTGATGGAACCTCCGAGGGACGTTTTAAACGGACATAACCATTAATGTGTGTGTGGTGTGTGTGTGTGTGTGTGTGTGTGTGTGTGTGTGTGTGTGTGTGGTGTGTGTGTGTGGCTGGCTGGCTTGCTGTGGCTCTGTTTCTTTTCATAGTTCTTAGTAAAGTCATCGTTATGATTATTTCTATCAGGGAGAAACGGTTTTCTGCACTTTCCCAGCTACGTACTTTGCTGCAAATGGAGAGAGAGACAGAGACAGAGAATGAGAGAGAGATAGAGGCACTTATTTCTCCTACTACATATTTACGTAGCAGATGGACAAGCAGATAAACATGCTGACCGACATTGACAGACAGAAAGACAAATGCAGACAGACAGACAATAAACAGTTTAATGGATGGGTAGATGGATAGACAGACAGATAGTCAGAAAAAACAGATTAATTGATTGATTACTTCATTAATTCATTTACCCATTCATTCATTCAATGCTTAGTGAAGAGAAAAAGAAAGAGGAGAGAGAGAGAGAGAGAGAGAGAGAGAGAGAGAGAGAGAGAGAGAGAGGAGAGAGAGAGAGAGGAGAGAGAGAGAGAAATCAACCGTGTATGTAAATAAACGAAACAATAGTATCCATAAATTTGTCGAATAATATGTCATTCTCTTTGGAAAAGAAGTCTGTTACAGGAACGCACATAGATAGGCATATATTTCATCGGTAACTTTCAGAATATAAAACATGTGAACTGCTATAGTTAGTGCTGCCTTTATACTGAAGATTTTTTTTTAATTCTTGTTTTTATTTACTGGTCCAAGTAAAAACATTCTAGCATCACGTTAAGTTTGTCGATTGTCTACGTTTGAGCGGATCTGTTTTACTCGGAGACAACAATCTACAACAATGGGGCGCTATTGGTTTTATCCCCCCAATATTTTTTTTTCAAATAAAAAAAATAGTAAAGTGTATTAAACATTGACCTACAATTGACATTCAGGACGATTAACAACGTAAGAAAAACCCAGCTACTTTTAAGCTAAAGAAAAAAAAAATCCCTTCCTACAATTAAATTATGTGTAGAAAAAACTCACGTGAATATGTCATGTTTACCACATGCTATGGTCGTTTCAAGTGTCACGTTTTTCTAAACGTGGGTTTGAATTCAGGCAGAAAAAATACCTACGATGGCCCTTGTCCCGGGGGGTTTTTTTTTTGGGTTTTTTTTTTCAACTTTAATTCAAAGGGCTAGTTTGGGAAATTTTGGAAAAAATTCAGCTTGGAAAAAAAACGTTGTGTTTTTCTTTTATGTCTTTTTTTTCCAGTGAAATTTTTGGGTTTTTTGGTTGCTTCATTTTCATGTGCCCAAATGTGTATTCCCTTCTACAGACAGTACAGTCCGAAAATGTCATGTTTCATGGCCCCCACGTGTTTGGTCATTCGAGGGGCGTTCCCCTCCCCCGCTTTAACGTCGATTCGGGCACACAGGTTTGCCATACACGTTTACCCAAGGCAGCATGATAGTGGAACCTCTGTGTGTGTGTGTGGTGTTGTGTGTGTGTGTGTTTGTTGTGGTGTGTGTGTTGTGTGTTTGTGTGTGAGAGAGAGAGAGAGGAGAGGGAAGAAGCGTTTGTG
Source organism: Conus ventricosus (assembly GCA_018398815.1). Taxonomy (NCBI): domain Eukaryota; kingdom Metazoa; phylum Mollusca; class Gastropoda; order Neogastropoda; family Conidae; genus Conus; species Conus ventricosus. Next base: position 65,542,603 of record CM031609.1, read on the forward strand.
TGGTGTGTGTTGTGTGTGTGTGTGTGTGTGTGTGTGTGGTGCGAGGGAGGAGAGAAGAAGGAGGAGAGGGGCATGTGTGTGTATGTGTGTGTGTGTGAATGAGGGAGAGAGAATGGGAATGTGTTTAGGGGTGTGTGCGCGCGTACATTCCCCTGCTGCCTGCAGTTGTCAAATATATCTTTTTCGACAAGGCCTGTTTTTTTAGACATTCATTGAAAGAAAAAACTCATCTATCAGCAGTTGCGAATCAACGCGCCGCTACCATTCTCCCCCCCCCCCCCTTCCACCCCCTTTTTCAAACCCCTAGGGGCCCCTCCACACCCCCCGCCCATTCCTTGTCTTTCTTTCTTTTTTTTTAATTTATTTTTAAACCCTTTTCAACAGTGTTTGGGTAAACGCTTTTCGTTCCAAAGGTTTTTTTCTTTTTTTTTTTTCCCCCCAAAGCACAGTTGACACATATCAAAAACCCTCAGAAGACTTTCTTCGTTTTCTTGACCCCGTGTTTGGTAGGATATTGGATTTCAAGGGCGTTTGCCCGTTGAAGTACACTTCGACGTACAATAAGCCCTTTCAGCGCAGGACTTTCCCCTGTTGAAAAAAAAGAATAAAAGAAAACAAAAGAAATTACGTCGAAACTGTAATCAACGACGTTTTTGTTTTGGGATATCATTTTTTTTTCTAAATAATCTTTCTTTGAAATTTCTTAAAATTTGCCTGCCCGTTTTTCTTTTAGGTATTTGGTATTTGAATCCTTCTTCCTGGCAAAGATGGATTTTACTTGAACTGTTATTAGAATGAAGTGGGGCCCAGGGAACGGCTGTGGTTTTTGTTCTATTTACCCCCCCACCCCCACCCCCCCCACCCCCCCCCCCCCCCCCCCCCCCCCTTAAAGTAAAAATCTTTGCCAAGTCATTATATGAAAACTTTGAGTTTGTTGGCCTGCGCTTGTTTTTTCCCCCACTAATAGATTGTTCGTTTTGTTTTTTGTCCGCTTTTTAAATTTAAAAAAGGCTGTGCCAGTCTTGAAAAAATTTTCTCGGGTTTTTTGGTTTCCTTATGGGAGCAAAACATCCCCTACTTGTTCCTGTTTCTTGAACTTTTTTTGTCAAAAACGCAGCAGCGGAGGCTCGGTGCGGGTTTCTTTATTATGGGCCGTTTTCCCATAAAACATAGAAAATGAAAAAAACTATTTTCTACTTTTCCGAATATGTTAACCTCCGTCTTTTTTTTAAAGGCCAAACCACACTAAATCAAACCTTGTAAATCTATAAAAAAAGCTGCCGCTTTAAAAAATTGACACTTTGTTTGGGGGGTCTTGCTACGACACTTTCTTCTTTTTTTTGTGTGGTGGCATCGCTATCGGTAAATGGGCCCCAAAGGGCCCGGTGATTTTCTTTCTTTCTTTTTTTTTTTTTCCCTAAGGCCAAACCACCTCTTCATTTTTTGGTGCTTAAATTGTCCTTTTACGCAAAAAAAAAAAAAAAGCGGGGAAAAAAAAATTCCAAACTAAGGGTTTTTTGTGTTTTTTTTTTCCCCCCAAACTCTCTTACCACCATCATGTCTGTATGTTCTTTAAAAATGTACCAGTGTTGCATTTTTTTAGTGTTTTGGCATTTGAACAAAGGCGGGGGTTTGTTGTGTTCTAATGTGTGGTGAACGGGGCCACCACTCTGTCATGTTTTGTCATAAAAAGGAAACACCCCCCCCCCCCCCCCCCCCCCCCCCCCCCCCCCCCCCCCCCCCACCCCTAATTACCCCCAACACACACACAACACACTACCACACAACCTCACACACACACACACGATGCACGCCGCACGTGCCACACACGCAACACACACACACACACCCCCAACCACACACCACACACACACAAAAACACAAACCACACAAAAAGAGAGGGGAGATCAGGGGAGAGAAGAGAAAGGGGAGAAGGGCGGGAAAAAAGGGAAGAGGGACAGACAGACAGCTTCACCCGGTCAGGCAGACAGAGGGCAGGACGGCGTTTTTTTAAATGAATTTAAGGTGTTGATACATTGAAGGGGTTTCCCTTTGAATAGGGTTTATTTTTTCTCAAATTTAATTGTTGATAAAAAATGTTTGAAGCGAAGACAGTGTTTTGTTTTCCCGCGAAATTCTTATCACATGTTCCCAACAAAATGTTGATTAAAAAAAAACTTTTTTTGGGGGTTATTTCCCTTTTTTTTCAAAAACCAAAAAAAGACATCCAAAAAACCAAAAATTTTACTGTTTTCCAAATTTCAACCCAAAAAAAGATTCAATTTTTTTTTTCCAAAAATAAAATTACTTTTGGGCATTAAAAAATAAAATGCCATGAAGTCAATCTTTCTTTACAGAAATCCATTTTTTTGAGCTTTTTTTTATTTTTTTCAAGTTTGATATTTGTAGGATAGATATTGGTTTATTTTCATTGTGTTCGTGTAACCCGAACTTCTTTTGAAATTTTTCTTGGCAAGATCCAGAAACTGTCCGGGGAAAACAAAATTGAATTTTCTTTCCCAGACTTCTAAGCGTGAGGTTTTAGATTGATTTTTTCCCCTTTTAATTAAGGTCTTTATTTTCTTTGGTTTTTTTTTTCTCTTGCAATCGGTTAATGGTGTTTTTCCGACTCTTTTCGCCACGTTAAATCCAGTTCATCCATTGTCTTGGAATTGCGTTAAAACGGGTTTTGTTTCAAAAATTCATTTGCTTTTTTTTTTGTCTTTTTCATTTTAAACTTCTTCAAAACTAAAAGAAGTGGGTTTTTTCATGTGCATGCACTATGTTTTGAACCTTTCAAATCCATTTCAAAACCAATTTGAAAATAAAAAAACCGTGTCTTTTATTGTCTAAAGGTTTTGAAATAAAATTTGATATGAACGTTCGCGTCTCTCCTCTTTTTTTTTTTCTTTATCTGTAGTAATAATGACTTTTTTCCAAAGTCGTTTCTATTTCATCACTTTTTGAGTGTTTGCCCTGCATTTTTACTAAAAATTTTTTTGTTCTGTAGCAAGTTCCCAAAAATTTGCCTTTTGGGGTATAAAGGTCCCATTTTTCGTTGTAGCCAAAACAGCTTTCCAGCCCCTTTGTAAATACAACTTTTTTTAAAAAATTTCAAATATTAATCTTTTTTAAAAAGTCCTCCTTACTTATCACTTTCCATTTTTTTTTTTTTCACCTTTTCGAAAGCTTTACGGTTGCTAAATTTCTTTGTCAAATAAACCATACAACAGTGGGGTTCCCCCTGCCTAAAAATTACTTCCGGGATGCCTATACATTGCATAACGAATGTCAACGGGCTGACAATATAGGATTTAATATAACAATTTTGCCTGTATACTGAGACCCCCTTTACCCAGTTTTACAAATTAGGGATTTTTTTAAACTCCCCTTTTTCCCAAATTTTTTAATATTTTACCATTTTTTTCTTTTTGGAAAAAATTCCCGGTTTTTTTTTATAAACGAGGGAAACGGAAATTCTGTTTTTCTCCCCCTTTACCTAGGTATTGCTTTGGTTTTTGTGTAAATTTCATTTTGTCCTGAAAAGTTTTTAAAACGAGTTAAGTATTTTTAAAAAATTTAATCCCCTCTCTATTTTTAAAAAATAGTGTTGTGTCATCAGCTTATTGTTTTTTTCAATCAGCGTAAACATTTTTTTTGGTGTCTGATCCTGAGATAGGATGTTTCTTATCTTTTTTGCCAAAATCTCTACGCTAAAAAAAAGGGCAAGGGGAGAAAAGGGGGCAGCCTTGCCAAATTCCCACTTTAAAACATAAAATACCCCCTCAGGATTATCCCCAGGTTTTTGCTACTCTGGAATTGCTGGTTAAAACCGATACCAGTCGAAAGCAATTGCCAAAATCAAAACTTTTAAAGCATGCAAGAAAAATTTTTTTTAATGGGGATCAAAAAGCTTTGGAATAGTCTAGAGCCAAAAGGGGTATCTGATTTACCCGTTATTTAAATTTAATTTATCGTCATCTATCGTTCTTACAACATTGCTAGTTTTCCCCCTTTTGTCCCCTCCCTGACCCTCTTTAAACCCAATTTCGGTATCCCCTTTAATTCAGCTAGGTTTTTCCCAGTTTTTGTAATCAGTGTTTGTTAAGAATAGGTGCCATTTGTTTAACTTATCTCTATCAAATCAGTACCTTTGTAAAAGTAATTTTTAACCCTTGCTTTTGTGTAAAAGACAGCTCTTTCTTTTAAAATGAATCTTTAAACGAACGTTACTAGAGATACTTTGCTCCAGAAGAATTTTAAAATTGGGGGTTTTCCTCGCTTCCCAGGGGGAACCCATTTTTTTTATTTTGGGAATCAGTATTTTTTTTGATTGTTCTGCACCTTCACAAAATGCAACATTTCTTTTTTTCAAATCTCACCATGGTCTTTTCTCTAAAAAATATCTGTAGCTGCCTTTTCATCTGCAGCATTTTTTTTTTATTATATAGCGTTTTATATATGCATTTTTCCCGAGAAAATTCTTTCTGGCCAGTGATAATTTCCCCTGAGTCCGAACAACCCGAGTGTTAAATTTTTTTGCCTCTGGTTTTTCATGCCTAAAAAGTTTTTTGAATTTTTTCCCTTTTTCATTCCATTTAATTCGTCTTATTGTGCGCCTTTTGTTTTTTTCAATCTGTTTAATTCTTTTTTTTGTTTTCATTCAAGAGATCTGTCTGAAGCTTTCATTTTGGGGGCTCTTTTTTTTTCTCTCTGTTTGCTGAAGGTGCTCTGTAGTTGCAGGTTTCGTTTTTTTTTTCACAAGACAAACTTTACCAAATTCAGGCACAAAACCCTATTTCTAATTTTTCATAAAATCCCTTTCTCTACCTGTTAAAATAAACTTCTCTAACCAAAGGAAACTAAATTTTGTTCTTTTCTGTAAAAAATTTTTTCCTTCCAAATTTAAATTGTTGAAGCGGCCAGTACCCACGGTAAAATTTCCTTTTAAATCCCAACAATTGCCCTTTTGATCCCAAAATTTGGGGGAAAGGGGTTGGCTGATGCACAGAACTCAGAATGTTTCGGAAGCAAGCAGTTCTAAACGGCGCGCAATAAATGGCTTATATCGACACCACGGGTAGTATTTGTCAAATGGATGGTATTTCTCCTCATTGTTTAACTTAAAACTATCGATGGTCTATTTAATACCTTTTAAAATTCTCAGAATTTTTGTGGTTACCCGATATAAACAAGTTTTTGTTCAAAACCAATTTTAAAAATCCCAGGATAATGGATTTCTTCAAAATTCACCAAAAATGTCATTTATGCTTTGAAAAAAAAATCTTTCTTTGGGTTATTGGGCGGTACACATTGCTATTTTCAATTTTGCGTTTAAGGTATGCAACGAAAAACAAGCATTCTTTTTTGTGACCCTTTTTAATTTTACTTCACCTGAAAAATTTTGGAAAAATTAAAATCACCTCCCCCCCCACTTCGCATTGTCCTTCATTATAAAAGTATTACCACCCCATTTTTTGTCCAGTTTTCAAATTTTATTTTTTGTTACATGAATTCTTGTAAAAAATTTTCCTATTTTTTTTTTTTTAAGAAATTAAACCCGATTTCTTTTCATTTTGTTTCGTAACCCTCTTCATTCAAAGAGGTAATACGTATTTTATCCCTCGTAACATTTTTTTTTTTTTTCAATTTGTTTTGTACCCTTTTTTTTTTCTGGACACCATAAAAACAAAATTGACATGTAACATAATATCAACCATAATACAAAGACACATTATTTCTTTCTTTATTGAACAGTTGTAGTGGGGGAAAAAAAGTGTAGGTTAACAATTCTTCCATCATTTTGTAAGACTTGGCAAAGATTTAATTTTTTTTTTTAAAAAGAAAAAATGGGGAAAATGTATATTATCAAAATGAAAAACCCCCCTTTGCTGCATGAGGGAAACAATCGCAATTTTCTCGAAGGCAGATTTATATGTATCGCCTGCTCCTAGGCCTTTTTGTCCGCTGGATCGAAACTCTCACGGAGACACGGCGATTGTGTTGTGCTCTTGGCGTCAAAAAGCGACTTCCAAAACTGTGGGATTCTCACCCCCAAGGGGTTCAAAGAAAAATCCAAAAAAAAAACCCCCCAAACAAAACGTATAAATTTAGGGGACAAACTTTGGCCATGTTTAGGATCCCTTTAAGGTGCAAGGGAGATTTTAAAAATATGGGAAAATGAGTGGCAGCTCTGCTGCCCAATAACCCCGCTTGTCAGCGGCTAAGAATTGGAGAACAAACCCCCCTTGGATTCCTAAGGAAACAATCGCCCACTGATTGCCCCAAAAATTAATCTGAACAATTAAGTGTGGGGGGGGGAAAAAAAAGTGTAGGTTTAACAATTCTTCATCATTATGTAATGATTGGCAAAGATTTGGGAAATTTTAATAAAAAAAGGAAAAAGTTATTAAAAAAATGAAAACCCTTAGTAGCTGCATGAGAGAACCATCGCAATCCCCCTCGAAGGCATTTATAGCTTTACCTGCTAAAGGCCTTTTTTCTGCTGGATCGGAACTCACACGGAACCGGTGATTTGTGTGTGCTCTTGGCTCAATAGAGGGACCCACCAAGGTTCAAAAAAAGAATCCAACGCACCCCCAAAGCAGCCCCAAAAGGGGTAGAATAAAATAAAACGAAAGTGTGGAGAGGGAAAAAGTTCTAAAAAAAATAAAACCATTATGCAAACATATAAATGTGGGGGCAATTTTGGCCTTGCTTGGGATCCATTTAAGGATGCAAGGGAGAAAAAAAAAATATTAAAAAAAGGGGAAAAGTGAGTGGTCCTCTGCTGTACCCCCGATGGTCGCGGGTAAGAATTTGTGAACAAAACCCTCACTTTGATCTCCTAAGAATGCAAAGCCATGATTGACCCAAACAATAAAAAGCTGAAAAATTAAGTAGTGGGGAAAAAACAAGTGTAGTTAACAATTTTTCCACATTATTAATGACTTGCAAGATTTTAAATTTAATAATAAAAAAGGGAAAAAGTAATTAAAAATGAAAACCCCTTTTAGCTGTGAGAGAACCTCGCAATCCCTCTCGAAGGGGGATTTATATGTATCGCCTGTACAGGCCTTTGTCGCTGGGTCGGGAAATCATCACGGAGACACGGTGATTGTGTGTGTGCTCTTGGCTTCAAATAGAACAACCCAGTCCGTTTCTGTGGGTTCTCCCCCCAAGGGTTCAAAGAAGAATCCAACAGCACCCCCAAAGCGCCAGCAAAGGTAGTAGAATAAAAAAAAAACAAGTGTGGAGAGGTAAAAGGTTGCTAAAAAAACTAAAACCTTATGAAACAGTATAAAAAGTGGGGGCAATCTTTGAGCCCTTCTTGAGGATCTTTCCCGGGAGTGCAACCTTGCCGTTTTTTTTGGGGACTTGGTGTCTCTTTGACCCGGGGAAGCTTGCTGGCGGGGGATTTCGCTCCTGGTGGGCCACCCAAACCCAAAGGCAAAGGGAAGACCAGACAAAGAGCACTCAATGGCCCCACAGGTTGGGGGGTTTTAATTGGGCTAACAACCCGGTCCTAGAAAACAAACGTTGTTTTAAAAAACCCCAATGACTTTTTTTGAGAAAAGCTGGTTGGGGGAAGAGTTTTTCTCTGCAGAGCCCCGACGCGAGCTGGTGAAAGCCTTAGAAAACCCTGCGCCCACAACTCTTCTGACGACAAAAGCCCAAAACCCGGTAGGGACCTGGAACTCAGAAACCCCTTTCGAGACTGGAAAAAAAGCACAATGAGTAGTGAGATGCACAGGTACAACTAAAGACCTTTGGCCTTTGCGAGACCCGATGGACAGGAACAGGAAGAACAAGGCTGACAATGGAGACACCATATTCTCTGGACGAGAAGAAGACCCGCCCAAAACGCACGGAGTAGCCTGTGATGCACCCAGGCGACGCGGCACTGCTGTCCTGGGAACCATGTCACCAAAGGATCCTCACTGCAAATTCAATTCAAAGGGGAGAAAAAAAACCCCCATTTACTGTGCTACCCCCCACAAACTAGCAACAGGGAAAAGGAAAATTTTTACAAACAAAATCCAAACAGTCGTGGTAGAGTGCCGAAGAGAGACCTTAAGATCCTCTTGGGGATTCAATGCCAAAGTGGGAAGGACAACAAGGGGAGGGCAGATTAGGGCATACCGGAAAAGGAATACAAAAAAAAAATGGAGAACTGTTTTTTGGAAATTTTGGCTTTCAAGAATGGACGGAAGCACTGTTTTCCCACACAAAAACTTCACAAAATGATTGGAATTCCCGATGGGAAAACCCCGAATCAAATCGACCACTTACCTCGGCAGAAAATGGGCAGAAGTTTACAGATGAGATGAAACGAGGAGCGGAGCAGATCAACCAAAAACCTTTTGAAGCTGTGCTAAAGCCTAATTGAAAGCCTACAAAGACCAAGCAGGCGACTATCACATAATACAAGTACACGTCTGAAGGAGAGAGCAAAAACAGAGGGGGTTTAAAATGGAACTGAGAAAAAGATTCAGCGTACTTTACCAAATTTCTGAAAAGGGAAAAAATCGAGCCATGGGGTGACCTGAGGGGGTCTGGCAGACGCTGTACACAGTGCTTGGAAAGAAGCGAAGAAAAAAAAAAAAGAATGGCGACAGCTGGAACATGGACCCCCCATCACAGAGCGGAACAACCCAAAAACCAGATCAACCAGACCCAAGACCAAGACCAGACCACAGCAAGAGTTTTTGGCCACTACTGGGACGTAACCGCCAAGTTTAAAAAAAATGTAGACAAGACAAGAAACAATTCATCCATGAGCTCACAGAAGAGGGGAAAAGGGAAAAAGCGGCAGGACAGAGAAAAAAAATGAAAGGCTGTATGAGTTCCCGAAAAACTTTCTGGGGAAAAACCGCACCCTTTGTCGCTCGGTCAAAGACAAGGAGGGAAAAAAACCCTCGCAGGAGAAGTGAGAAGAGCAAGGTGGGGCAGAGCACTTTAAAAAGGGCCCGAATAGACCGCAACCCGTTCCCCCCCCGAATTCACCACCAACCCACTTCTGGACATCAAAACGGCCACCAACCAGCGAAATTACCAAAGCCCTCAAATCACTGAAGTCAGGTAAAGCAACGGGTCCGACGGGAATTCCAGAAGCACTGAAAGCAGACTTTCCCGACGTCAAAGAGAGCTGATCCACTCCTAAACAAGATCTGGGAGCAGGAACGAGTGCCAGAAACTGGAAAAGAGGCCACCTGGTGAAGTGCCGAAGAAAGGGGGGCCTGTCATCCTGTAAAAACTGGAGAGGGATTTTTTGTGTCCATCCCGGGGAAGGTGCTGACCAAAATCATCTAGAGGACTAAAGCCGCCCCTAGGGAAAGGGCCCCTCCGCCCCGAACAAGTGGTTTTGCCAAGCAGAATCACGACCAAATTGCCACCCAAAAAATTTCTCGAGCAGTTTTCCCGGGTGGCAGACCCCCCCTTTTACGCGTATTTGTAGATTTCCAGAAGGCATTTGACGCATCACAGAGATACCATCTGGAAACTCATGCACCACTAGGTTCCCCCCCCAATTTTTTTTCCCCCAGGGGGAAATGAGGGTGGGGGGGGGGGTTGGGGGGGGGGTGCCCGCCAACAATTTTCCCTTTCGGATGGAAATGCCAGTCTCAGAGGGGAGGACAGGGAACCCTTTTTACCCAAACAAAAACCGGCTTCCCCGTCAGTTTTCTTCCCAAAAAAACCGAAGCGACGAAAGCGGCGGGTAAGAACGGAAAGGGCGGCCCCCAAAAAACTAAAGAAAAAGAAGCCGGGAAAAACCCCCCGAGAACCCCCCACAACAGGAAAACCAAAGGGGAAAATTTTTCCCGGAGGGGAAAGCCCGGAAAGCCGGCCTCAATTCCTTCCCCCCAAAAACCCCGAACCTTAATCAAAAAACCCGCCCCGAGGCAAAACGGGGGGAAAAACAAAAAAAAAACCCAAAAAAATTTTTTTTAAAAAATTTGCAAACATTTTGAAACCAGACCCTTTATTCCTCGCAGAAATTTGGCCCCCCAATTTCCAAAAAAAAGAAATCAAAAAGGAAGTGGGAAAGGTTTCAGAAAGTCTCCCCCCAAACATCACAAGAAAAGCCCTTGAATGGAACCCTCAGGGCAAAAGGAAGAGTGGGAAGACCAAGACGGGACATGGCGAAGGAGTACCGACGCGGAAGTAAAGGGCCGCCGGAAGGGACGTGGGCCAAGCTGAAGAAATCTCCCAAAACCGTGTCCGCTGGAAGAGTGTGGGTTGCGGCCCTATTTTCCCCCAGGGAATTCAGAGGACTAAGTAAGAAAGAAATGCTTGAGGTCCATTTAAGGATGCAAGGGAGATAAAAAAAAATTAAAAAATGGAACAGTGAGTGGTCAGCTCTGCTGTTCAATAACCCAAGCATGGTCAGCGGCTTAGAATTGTGTAAACAACCCTCACTTGGATCTCCTAAAAGATGAAATCGCCACTGATTGACCAAACAATATAATGCTGGAACAATTAAGTAGTGGGGGGAAACAAGTGTAGGTTAACAATTCTTCTATCATTATAGTAATGAAAAAACAAAGGTTTGAAATTTAAAAATAAAAAATGAAAAAAATGGAAAAATGTATATTTAAAAATGAAAACCCTTCACTAGCTTGCATGAGTGAACCATCGCAATCCCTCTCGAAGGAAAACCCTTATTGTATCGCCTGCTACTAGCCTTTCGCCCGCTGGATCGAACTCATCACGGAGACACTGCTGATTGTGTGTGTGCTCTTGGCTTCAAATAGAGACACACCACAGTCCCGAAATTCTGTGGTGTTCTCATCACCAGGGTTCAAAGAGAACCCCAACAGCACCCCCAAAGCAGTCAGCAAAAGGTAGTAGAATAAATAAAACAAAGTGGGGGAAGGTAAAAAGTTGCTAAAAACTAAAACCATTATGCAAACAGTATAAAATGTAGGGGACAATTTTTGAGCTATGCTTGAGGATCCATTTAAGGATGCAAGGGAGATATAAAAAAAATATTAAAAATGGAACAGTGAGTGGTCAGCTTGCTGTTCAATAACCCAAGCATGGTCAGCGGCTAAGAATTGGTAGAACAACCCTCACTTGGTTCGCCAAGAGATGCAACGCCCACTAAATTGACCAAACAATATAATGCTGAACAATTAAGTAGTGGGGGAAACAGGTAGGTTAACAATTCTTCATCATTATAGTAATGATTTGGGCAAGATTTGAAATTTAAAAATAAAAAAAAAATAAAAAATGGAAAAAAATGGGAAAATGTATATTACAAAAATGAAAACCCCTTCACTAGCTGCATGAGAGAACCATCGCAATCCCTCTCGAAGGCAAATTTTTATGTATCGCCTGCTAAAAGGCCTTTTGTCGCTGGATCGGAAAATCATCCGGGGACACGGCTGAAATTTTGTGTGTGCTCTTTGCGTCAAATAGAGACACACCCCAGTCCGTAATTCTGTGGTGTTCTCACCACCCAAAGGGTTCAAAGAAAAATCCAACAGCACCCCCAAGCAGCCAGCGAAAGGTTTGTAGAATGAAATAAACGAAAGTGTGGAGAGGTAAAAAGTTGCTAAAAAAACTAAAACCATTATGCCCAAAAAGTATAAAATGTAGGGGACAATCTTTGAGCCTATGCTTGAGGATCTATTTATCTTCTTTTTTTGTCTGTGTTTCCCCCAATCTGTCTTTTAATGAAATTCCGTCGATTAAAAATAAGAAACGTTTATTATGGTTTCATAAAATATCCATGTATAGTCTGTTTCATGTGCAATCTACGGTTCTTTTTGAAAAAATTTTTTGGTCCTTGTCTCGTTTCTAGCCTCTCTTCTCCACCTCCCCCCTGACCCTTAAAACTTGTGGGCAGGAAAGTACGCGTGCATTACGGCGGATTTCAAGCTGGTCCGGGAGTTCGGCTACTACATCGCTCAGGTGTATGTGCCGTCCGCGCTGATCGTCATGCTGAGCTGGGTGTCATTCTGGGTCGACCTGGACGCCATCCCAGCCCGGGTGTCCCCCCGGGGCTGCTCACCGTGCTGACCATGACCACGCACACCACGGGGGGGGAAGTCCACGCTGCCCCGGGTCTCCTACATCAAGGCCATCGACGTCTGGATGGCGGTCAGTCGGCTTGCTCAAAATCTCCGCCCCTGCCTGCTAGCTGGTTGTCTGGCTGGGCTTTTTTCTGTCTGTCTGTCTGTCTCTCTGTCACCCCACACACAAAACACACACACACACACACACACACACACACACACACACACACACACACACACACACGCGGCGCGCACACACACACACACACACACACACACACACCACACACACACACACACACACACACTTGTCTAATATCACAGTTAGTGGAAAGACGTTACACTTCACAATAATAACAACAGCAACAACAACAAAAACAACAACAACAACAACAACAACAACAACACACACACAACACACACACACACACACACACACACACACACACAACCACACACAGAATCTGAGCATAGGCAAGCCACGGGCATTACTGTTGACGAAAAGTCTGTATCTGCAAGGCCGTCTTTCTTCCCTACACCACCCTGGGAACTTCAAAGGGCCCATTTTGATATTGACCACACTGGTTTAAAAAAGAAGGACAATATAAATATAGTGGCAAGCAATGCTAAATTTCATATTGAAGAGAAGTATCCAACTCATTTAAAAGTATACACAGATGGGTCATTAATTCAGAAAAATGCGGGCTCTGCTTATTTGATACCTGATTTAAAAGTAGAGAAATGTTTTTCACTGGGGAAAAATAAGTCGGTTTTTACTGCGGAACTTACTGTAATATTAATGGCGTTAAATTATCATCTAAATTTCCCACGATCTATATTTCAAGTACATTTTTGTGTTGAGTCAAAGTCTGTGCTTCAGGCACTGAAATCATTAAAACTGCAGAATAGATCAGAAATGATAATTAAAATTAGCTGTTTAATTCATGTTCTCTCTATACAAGGCACGGCAGTTACTTTCTGCTGGATACCGTCACACTGTTCGTTTTATTGTAACGACAAAGTAGACAGAGCTGCAAAACAAGGTGCAAAATGTAGTTCAGAGTCTCTCGGGATGGATTTTCTACTTACGGTTCAAGAACAATATAGTATAGTGGAATCATTGCTTGGAACCATTTCCAGAATTCCTTCAAAAAGTCTCACAAAAAGCTTATTTACACAGATTTTAGTATTGCAAACTTAAAAACACACTCCCACATCAGCAGGAAGTTATCGTCCCTTATGTATAGGTGGAAAGTCGATGCTTTTACAACAAAATTTAGTAAAAATGCCTCATGCGTTTGTGGACAGAGCATCACAGTTGATCATATTATCTCATGTGCCGCTATATACACACCCTATATACTTCCCCCCTCCTCCTCCTCCCCCAACCCCCACCCTTTTTCCAGATGGCACATACAGAGAAGTCATCGATGGAATGATTATTTTTGTTGAAATGGTTGCCAACTGGAGTGTTATAATAAAGACGGATAGATCTGTTCGCTCAGCAAGCGAGCGGTTCGATTCACCCACGTACAACAGTAGACAAAGGCGGCAGATGATGGTGTAGATGATGTCAGACGATTTGCAGAGAAGTGATGATGAACAGTCAATGAGTCATGAGGGCCAGTGATGGTAGTGGCCGAGTGGATGACGGGGCAGCATTTACATCGAAGAGCGTTGCAAGGATGGGTTCCTGGAAGTGAAGCTGTGCTAGAGGTGGAGGCAAACGTGCATGCACAAGATGGTCACGGAGGTTTTTGTCTCTTTTGTATGCTACAAGGGATGGGGATGTGAATACTGTTTTTAGGAAGGGGTGAGATTGCAGAATTGAAAAATTCCGCAGAAGAATACTTTTGATAGGGATGTTGTGGGGAAGGTCTGTGATTGTCAGAATTGGGCGGTCTGATGTATTTGGGGTAGCCTTTCTGTTCAAAGAAGGTTGACATCCTCTCAGTCTGGTTTTTGAAGTCAGTCTCCTCACTGCATAGCCGGCGTAAACGATGAAACTGTGAGGAAGGGATGCTGCGCATCATAAATAATAAATTTCTCTCTAAAAAGGTTTATACTGCGGGCACACTAGTATTAAATTTAGGCCTACTTCGTCTTCTATTTCAAAGAATACAATGGGAACAGGTTTTCAATTGGGCATTTGAAGCATTTTTATATTTTATATACTATTTCAGTTTATTTACACCCATCCGAGCTCTATAACTTATAAAACTGATCTGAAATAAGTGAGACTCAATCTGTACATTTTGTTTGAAATTTCTATACGTTGAAAAAACTACCGCTTACCATTAGATTGCTATGCCAGTCCTGGTGTAAGCAGTCTGTCAGACGTTGTTTCATCTCCTTTTATAACCCTGTCTTAGGTACTACCCCCTGGTTAAACCAAACAAATCTAAATCCAAATGAGAAAGACATCGCTTTTTCTCACTAGCACAAGTTTCTGAACCCCTTTCAACCAGTTGTTTTAATGATTCATACGCAGCTTTCGGTATTCTACCGTCTTCCATTTCCAACAATCTGAACCAGTATTCAATATCTTTTAAAACTGTAGCCACATTCAATGGATATCTTCCCAACTACCCATAAATCATTGCGTTTGGGGTTTTCTGGCTCACTGCTAGGAGTTTCTTACAAACAGAGGAAAGGTCACCATACTTCCGCACTTTAAGTCAAGGTAGGCTGGATCTGTAGATCAAATAGCTATAAGAAAGTTCACACATCAGGATTCCCCAGCTTCCACATTGCTCGCATAACCTTTAACGCTTTTTTCTTTGCTTATGACGTTACATTCTTTAAAGCCAAATCATAGGATAGTTTCGTAGTTAACGTAAACCCAAGGTATGTATATGAGTTGACCACTTCAAGTCGTTCCCTCTGCATGTACCATTTTTCACTGGCAGCTGTGTGACCTTTTCTGAACACCATTACTTTCGTTTTCTGAAGGTTTACTTTAAGACCTAGCCTCGCTGATGCTTTTTCAAGAACAGACAACTGACTTTGCAGTCCAGTGGGAGTATGTGACACTAAAGCGATGTCATCAGCAAAAGGCAAGGAGAAACTTTCCTCAGTTAGTTATGCGAGTTGTATACCATGCTTCCCTGATTTTTGGATTTCTTCCGTTATTTCATTAGTGTATAAACAGAAAATCTTCGCACAACATCACAATTCCACTCTTCATATTTCAAATTTCGGCCACTTGACCTTCTTCAAGAGAATTTAAAAAAAGCATTACAGCTACGTAATGTCCATCTTTGACAGCTGGACAGGTCAAAGAATTGACGTTATAAATATATTGCATGAGGCCTGACATCATAATGTGTAATGTCATCAACAAGAAATAGAGAGGAAAAAAAATCATCCTGAGGAACTAGATCAGAAACACAATAACAACCAGCCGCGATGGTGAAGTGGTTAGCGTCGTGGACTCTCGGCTGGGAGGTCGCGGGTTCGATTCCCATCAGAGTCATGTGCGATTTTTCTGCCCCGACCGGCTCTTACCCAGAGCTGAGTTTGCTACGGGCTCAGTTGGGAAGACTGGGACCACACAGTCGAGTTTCATCAACTTAATGGATGTGTCTCTGAGAGCGTTGCTCAAATTTCCTGACAACACTGCAGGTGACTGTATCTCTCGAGCCTGGTTGACGCTGGATATATTGTGAAAGGAAGCGTAGAGTAGAGCCCTGTTTCAGACCGAAATGGAAATCCGTAGCATCATCTTTATCATCCTCATTCTCATCGATTAGCGTAAAGAAAAGGTCTCAAATTGTGTGGCCTTCATGCCCTGCTCTCATGGTGACCTCAGTTTCAATGTCCTCTCCACGTCTGTGGCCTAGATTTGGTTCAGTCGGGTCGCCGGTATCGGCGAGTCGATGACGGCTGTCGTTGGACGGACGTGGTGGCGCCCACAGGACGGAGAGCTCACTCACGCCGGCTCCGCGACTAAGCAATTATTGTCGTCAGTAGGGGGCTTAGTAGGTGGTGTCCTGCGTATGTTGGATCAGGCGCCTCTGAACACCACCGAAGTGACTTGGCAATAGTGCAGTGTCTCTTCCGGTGGGTTGCCTCTTGACGACTTGACTGCTCCCTGTGTATTGCCGGTGCCGGGGCTGCGGCGGGATCGTCCGGGCTGTGGCTGTGAATGGGTGTCGGAATGAGCGGCGTGGGTGCACTGCCACTGAGGCAGCACAGAAGTTGGGACAGAAAAAAAAAAAAAAAACACAATAACAGGACAGGAACGACTCAAATGTAACTCAATCGTAGCACTTTCCCGCTATCCAATTCCACTCACTAATGTAAGTTGTGTGTGTGTGTGTGTGTGTGTGTGTGTGTGTGTGTGTGTGTGTGTGCGTGCGTGCGTGCGTGCGTGCGTGCGTGCGTGCGTGCGTGCGTGCGTGCGTGCGTGCGTGCGTGCGTGTGTGTGTGTGGTGTGTGTGGTGTGTGTGTTGGTGTTGTGTGTGTAGTCTTAGTGTAACCCATTGGCTACATTACTAAAAACACAACAATACGCTTCATAAATCACAATGAAAATGAAATCATAGGATAATGTGAACATAGTCCTGTCAATGACTATCTCTGGCATACCATAACTGTCATCTGAAAAGAAAGATATGAATTTCCAGCAAATCATCCATGTTTTTCATAGGTAAATTTGGATTGGCTTGTTACAAATTTGTCTTGAGATTACATCCATTTGGTAATCTTGTATCTAATATCCTTATCCATTTGTCTTCAGTAATAAGTCTGAAGCTTTCCCTTTCTCAGTAAGCTTTTGCCAGCACCGCAACAGCAAGGTCTTCTACTGAATGCTGAAGGAAATGTCGCAATATTGGCTTTCCTCTTTGGAACTTGATGTCACGTCTGTGTTCCGCTATTCTTTCTTTTAATAAACGTGCAGCTTCACCAACATAAACTGTCTTATCACACCGCTTGCGTAACAGAACATATATATCAAATTTCCATCTGTGCATGTCACATTACTCACAACATTGTGTGAAGATTTCCTCTTTCGTGTCCAACACTTGTGAAGTTACTAGTGAAGAACAGGTGTCACAATCACAAGTTTCTGCTTTTCCCTTCACTGCTCTCTCAGTTTTCTGGTGAACCAGCGTATCACATAAGTTTTCATCCCGTCTGTATGCGAGTATTGGTGGTTTTTTTTTAATACTTTGCCCACGTATTCTGATTTATAGAGCGTATCACTATACTTTTAAAGGTAATTGCCAGATGTACAAGCTGTACTAGAAAGACATAGTGATATGCTGAACTTGAGAGAAGGATTCAGGCATTCGCGATGAGATGCTTCTGCAAGATCCCTAGCATCTCATACTACATTACCAACTTTGATGTCCAGACCAGAGTAAGGCAGGCCATTGGAACATAGGAAGACCTGTTTTCCACAGCAAAAAGAATAAAAATGAGATGGTATGGTCATGTATCAAGATCAACAGGACTGGCCAAAACCATTCTGCAAGGAATAGTGCAAGGAGGCAGAAGGAGAGGGAGACAGAGAAAGAAATGGCGGACATCAGTGAATGGACTGGCCTCACACTCATCAACTGCGTAAGAGCGTCTGAGAACTGGGAGGAGTGGAGGAAGCTGGTTGCGAAGTCTTCTGTGGCACCCCAACGGTCTTCAAGACTCCGGGTTAGGTGATAGGTGATAGTGTGAAGGTTTTTGTTCTGGGTTTTGTTTGTTTGTTTGTTTGTCTTCATTACAAAATCGTTTCGTTTGTTTGTTTGTCTTCATTACAAAATTGTTTCGTTTCTTTTGCTCCTGAGATCTCTTACTGTGACTGTGGTTTTTTTTTTATCACTGAAAGGGGCGCTTTGCCTTGCCTTCGTTTGTCATATGTAACAAACGGTATGCCCCAAACGGTTTGAAATATAGTTGTTGAACAGACCGTATATGTATAATGTGCGTGCGTGCGTGCGTGCGTGCGCGCGCGCGCGCGCGCGCGCGTGGGTGGTGTGGGGTGTGTGGTGTGTGTGTGGTGGTGTGTTGTGTGTGTGTGTGTGTGCGCCGCGCGCGCGTGTGTGTGTGTATACATGTGTGTGTGTGTGTGTTTATGTGTGTGTGTTGTCTGTCTGTCTGTCCTCTGTGCCCAGAGCTGCCTTGCCTTCGTGTTTGCCGCCTTATTGGAGTTCGCTTACGTTAACGTTCAGTCGCGCGTGGAGAAACGATACAGCGGGGGATCGTTCATGTCCCCAAATCGTTTGTCCAAGTCTGGAACTGGACCTACTTCCAGCGGGAGTGGAACATTCAACGGTAGAGAACTTGACCAGAAATCTGCTGAAGAAAAAAAGGTGGGTTTGATTTTGATGTGCCTGCGTGTGTCTCTGAGCTTTCGAGCGTGTTTGCGTGCGCTTGCGTCTATATGCAAATTCGTGTGTGCGTGCTCGGCACATGTAGGCCCTATTCATTGATGAACTGTTTTTGCATCATCCACACGTATATTTTTTGCTTCTTGTATGAGGAACCTGGAAATGCTGCTAAAAACAAAAATCCTCTCCGACACACAATTTATATTTGGGGCAATCAGTGCAGATTATTCAGAATTATTATTCTATTGTGTTGTAGCTTTTCTCGTTTAATCATCCATTCAATGTCTAAAAAAGTTAGTTTTTGGCAGCAAATTGTGAAACAGTTGTCTCGTTCTCTAGCAAGCAAGCAAGCGCGCACACACACACACACATACACACACACACACACACACACACACACACACACACACACACACACACACACACACACACACACACGCCCGGACCACACAGCCATACATATACACTTGTGCGTACCATGCATACGTATTCTCGCATGCACACACGCGCGCATGCATGCGCGCACAAAAATCAAGAAATTTGAATCGTTTTATTCCTGAAGTGTCATGCATGCAGAATATGCAATATCAAAGTACGCGATTTCTTGGCATCATGAAATCTTAAAAGTTTATCAAACATGCTATGTTTATGAAATACCAAGCGACAGAATATAAGCCTACACCCAATATTCCATTACATCTTCATAGATTTGGAAATATATGCTGAGGTACTGACCTGCCAGATGAATCAACAAACATTGCAATTAAGGGCTTTGACTTACTGGCTTCCTTCAAACAGGACAACAAGAAACAGACAGACAAACAGCGGAAATAAGTACAGAGTAGGGAAAGTCGCCTACAGGCAATCTACTTTGAATCTGTAAATTTGTCCTGATTCCAGCACGTACTCCCATTTGCTGTAAATATTCTGCAACAAAAATAGAACTACAAGATTCCCCATAAAATCACTCAAATTTGGACATTCCATTGCAAAGTTCATTTCGAGTTTTGTTCCACAAATCTTGAGATTTCGGCAAGTTAAATGCGTTAACTTTCTGTGAAATATTTTGTAGTCATTTAGCGCCAACTGATGACTTGTGATTACTGCATGTTGACAAAATTAAGATAGAACAGAAGTAAAGCTGCCAAGGTACTGTGTGTTGACTGTTTTCAGATCTCCAATATGAAAAGAATATAGATAACTCTGCTTGCAATGGGAAATGACAGAATAGACCATGCGCATCTGGCAAGGTAGAAATAGCACGCTTATCTCACTGAAACTCGATCTTGAAATTGTGATAAATATTGATGTTGTTTTATTAAAAAGAAAAAAAATGCCTCATACCAATTGCAGATGACCGATGTAAATTTTGTTATTTCTATACACTACACCGACACAGTTGATTTTCCGTGCCAATGATTGTAACAAAATGCAGTCCTGCATAATCCAGACTGCTTGTGATATAATTAGCTTAGGTGAAATGATTCCTATTGCATACGCATTTTCTTTGAATGTTTTGCTGGTGACGGTGTTACAAATGTTAGTCAAGAAGTCGATCTTTCTTGATTTAACTGGTTATAGCTAATATTTCTAGTTACCTCCAACAAGAAGAAACAACAAACCAGTAGGGTAACTCTGCTCCCACAAGAAAACAAATACACGCCCATAACTCCAATGGAATGCTGCTTACAACACCGAATCGCCTAGCAGATATGACAGCACCGAGCACACAGAACATTGGTCATTGGATTGTAGCCCAGGGACGAAGCCATTCATTTTGGGAGCAGGTCCGTGGTAAGGATCCGGATTAAACGATGGAATCTTGAGTATTCTATTTCTATTGCACATTCCCAATAGTTCGAACTGAATACGTCAAGTTGACATTATGACATTATGGTGAAACAAAGCACATATGACAACAGACTCTTGATGCCAACGCATGCAAGTTGACGTCATATGTGCAGCGGCTAAGCTGTCAAACTTGCACTTTTGTATAAAATCATGATGACGTGACTATGCAAGGTTTTTTTCCACTCCCAAACAGCTGTCTTCTCTCTTCCCAGTGCTTTTCCCATTAACGTGGGTTTTTTTAAAATCTCATTTCCCCTACAAGTTGCATCCACACAATAGCACTGGTGTTGCAATCCCATCAAAAGTCTTCAGACAAGCACCAGCAGACATTTGACTTTGCAGCTGTCTACAACAACCAGAACATTGATTTTTGTGCTTGTTCACGTGAACATCATCCACTTCCCACCCTCTATATATGGACCAGCTCGGTCGACGACCCTAGTTTCCGATTCTCAACATTCAGTGCATCAGCCTGGTCTTTATGAAGAACGACTTGTCCTTGTGAAGAATGACTTTGGTTTTATTTGAATTCACCTCAAGTGTCCATTTGTTATCTAAAAAAATGGCGAGAAACGCTTCTTTTTTTTTTTTATAAGACAAACCTTACGCGCAGCTCATGTCTTATTGTTACATGGATCTTGCAGATACCATCCTTCTGTGCTGAACACAGTGCCTTTTGCAATTAATCATTATTAGATTATTTGTTCTTAAATTACACGTTATGGGTGAGGAGAGTGTACCTGATAAAAGTACACATTAATTTTCTCTGTGTGTGTGTGTGTGTGTGTGTGTGTGTGTGTGTGTGTGTGTGCGTGCGTGCGTCGTGCGTGCGTGCGTGCGTGCGTGCGTGCGCGCGCGCGCGCGCACGCGCGCTCTGCGCATTCTTGTGGTTCTAAGCTACATTAGAAACATTTTTAAGTATAACGTAGTAAATAGTTAACGCACATTGTAATGGGCAATATTCTGTTGGATGTGGAACTGCGCTCTGTAAAAGAAAACTGTCATTTGGTGGAGGTTAGATGTCTGAGGAGACGGCGGGCAAATGGAATCTTCTCAAGCGGCACATCCTGCAGGGTGACGTCACAGGACTGCAGAGGGCGCGCATGGTGGACAAGTGCTCCCGTGTCTTCTTCCCCGTCTCCTTCCTCATCTTCAACCTTATCTACTGGATCGTCTTCAAGGCGGCTGCTTCTAAGGAATGACGGGGACAGTGACTAACTGCACCTGGCGAGCCAGCTCGTCTGTCGCCGCACTCTGTGGGCTGGGGCCGTTTGTTAGGAATTACGTCAACGTGCGTGCGTGCGCGCGCGCGCGCGCACGCACACACACACGCACGCGCGCGCGCACACACACACACACACACACACACACACACACACACACACACACACACACACACACACATGCACACACGCACGCACGCACGCACGCACGCACACAAGATAGAGCACACACCCCTTTTCAGGAGGAAGAGAGAAACAAGCACATACTGCAAGGGACAGAGTGAGGGAGAAGCAGGTTAGGGGAAGAAGCGGGGTGTAGATATGGAGATTCCGGGAAAAGAGATGGGGTAGGTGATGGTACTTCCATTGTCAAACTCGACAACTCTGATTACATTCCTTGAAGAATTCCAGCTCTCTCTCTTCCTCGTTCTTATTTGAGATACATCTGTGTTTCGTTCCAAAACATTTAGCTGGACTTATGCACAGAATTTCTCCTCTGACATGAAAGCAAAATTCGATTTAAACAGCATTTTTTGTTGCGTTCATTTTTGAATGATCACATCCCAGACACTGAGTAGAACTGACACTACAAGCTTTTTCTGTTTTGCAGCAGAGTAAGATCAATGGGTGTACTTTATCATCTCTTTCGCGCTTTTTTTTTAAAAACGTATTCTCGTTTGTTTAAACATCTGCATATCATTTCTGGCGTAAAACAGCTGCTTTGTCTCTTGCAAAATTGCTTGAGTTGTTTTCAGAAAACTGTATGCACTTTCTTACCAGCCCTCCCAATCTTTTCCGAGACTGTCGTCGGTGAAATTTTCCCGTTCCGGCGGTAGCATGACAGTCAAAGTCGGTGAGGGGCGAGTGGTCTTGTCACGCCTCCATAGGACAATTCGAACTCGTCGACAAATCATACTGTAACAGCTACTTTGGCAGTGGTGGGTGTGTCCTATGTACTGGTCTGCAGTCGAGGAGATAATTATGGTGTAATATAAAACTCCTTCAGGCCGGTCATTGTGATCGGTACCTGTGCTGAAAATGGAATCGCACAGGACATCGATTTTATTCTTTGCTAATGTACCCGTTTCCTGGCCTCGTGTGTGTGTGTGTGTGTGGGGTGTGTGTGTTTTTTGGTGTGTGTGTTGTGTGTGTGTGGTTGTGTGTTGTGTGTGTGCGCGGGGCGCGCGCGCGTGTGTGTGTGGCGTGTATGTGTGTGGGGCCCGAACATTTTTTTCAGCTGATTTAAGAAAAAATTTTCATACAAAACTGTTGGTCCAAAATTTTAAAACTTTTATAAATTTTTGGGAGTCCCTGTGAAAAGTGTTTGTCTTACTTTTGATTTTCATTTATCCCCAAGGGGTGCGTCTATCCCCTTCAGTGTAAAAAATTTGATCCCAATTAAATTTTGGGGTTTTTAGTCTAGGGCCCTTCATTTTTATACGATCTTGTTTGTTTATTTCAGGAACAAAGTGTACCCCCTGCACACGCTTTGTGTTTTTTTGTTTCCCCTTTAAATTTAGGGAGTGAAAAGTATCCCCTACAGTTGTGCGTCTTGAGGGTTCATTCATGTATGGAGTTCGTGCATGCTTTACACCTTGTTTTTAATTTTTTAAAAAAGGGGAGGGGGGGGTTGCGGGATAAAATTCTGACGAAAATGTTTTTTTAAGGGCTTTTGTATATCCCCAAATAGCCCCCTATTTTGCCCTTTTCCCAAAAAGGGGGGATATATTCCATGCCAGCACCCATGCTATTTATTTGGAGGGGGCACTAAAATAGCCCACAATCAAATATTTTGGGTATTTTTTAAATTCAAAAAGGTAGGTATACGGGAATGCATTTCATTCAAAAACCCTTCCCCCGATTTCTTTGAGTGTGTTGTTTAACCCCAAAGGGTGATACGTTTCTGAGTGTTTTTCTGTCCATCCAACTGGTCCACTGACAAAAAGGGCCAGCAGAATGCTTTCAAGTTTTGGGTTTAATTGCGGCCATCATTTCCCAGTAAAAGGGGCTTCGGAATTATGTTTAAAATGGGGCCCACCCTTTACGATATGAATCGAACCCCTTTTTTTCTTTTTTCAAAAGGGTTCAAAAAAATGGGAGAAAAACATTTGGAATTTGGATAGTTTTGGGGAGTTTACGTCCCTTTTTGTGATGCTATTTTGGGGAAGATGCAAAATTGTGAAAATTTGTCTAGGAGTTTGGGAAACTTTTCTTTAAAAGGCTTACTCCAGGATGGTTTTTAAAAAGGGGACATGGGGGTTGTTCGAAAATAGTTTTAAAAAGAATTGTTTTCCAAAAACAGACTGGATGCTCGGGTTCTTGGGTTTCTGATTTTTGGAGAGGTTTTTTCCTATGGAATTCTATTGCTGGGGACACTGTCGGTCTCATTGTGGAGGGTTTTTTCCTAGGGGAAATTCTATTGCTGTGACATGTCGGTTATTTTTGGAGGGGGTTGTTCCTATGGAATTCTATTGCTGTGACAACGGTCGGTCTCTTTGTGGAGAGGTTGTCCTATGAAATTCTTTTGCTGTGACATTTGTCGGTCTATTGTGGAGAGGTTTGTCCTAGGGGAATTCTATTGTGTGACAACTGTGGGTTTCCCATTGGGGGAGAGGTTGCCCTATAAAATTCTATTGCTGTGACACTTTTCGGTTCATTGTGGGGGAGGGTTTTTCCTAGGGAAATTCTTTGTTGTGACACGGTCGGTCTGATTGTGGGGGGTTTGGGTTCCTTTAGGGAATTCTATTGTGTGACACTGTCGGTCTCATTGGGAGAGGTTTTTTTATAAAAATTATTGCTGTGACACTTTTGGGTTTTCATTATGGGAGGTTGTCCTAGGGAAATTTCTTTGGGCGGGACACTGTGGGTTTTGATTGTGGGAGGGTTGTCTTATGAAATTTTTATTGTGTGAAAGGTTGTCCTATGAAATTCTATTGCTGTGACATGTTGGTCTGATTGTGGAGGGGGTTTTTTATTGTCTTATGAAATTCTATTGCTGTAAAAGGTTGTAATTTGAAATTCTATTGCTGTGAAAATGTTGGTCTGATTGGGGGAGAGGGTGTCTTATGAAATTCTATTGCTATAAAAGGGTTTGTCATATAAAAATTCTATGGTGTGACACTTTTTGGTCGGGTTTGTGGGGGAGGGTTGTCTTAGGGAAATTCTATTGCTGTGAAAGGTGTCATTTAAATTTTTTATTGGTGGGGACACTGTTGGTTGATTGTGGGGGGTGTTTAAAAATTTTTGCTTTTGAAAGGTTGTCTTATAAAATTTATTGGTGGGGACATGTTGGTCTGTTTGTGGAGGGGGGTGTCTAAAATTTTCTACTGCTGTGAAAGGGGGGTCATTTTGAAATTCTATTGGTGTGACATGTTGGTCTGATTGTGGCGGGGTTTTCCTTTTAAAAAGACATGGGTTTTGCGTTGTTGGTCAGACAAAAAAAGAGGAGCTTTTAATTTAACGGGGACTTTATATGTTTTACTGTTTGTCTGATTCGGAGTAGTGTTTTTTTTAAACAAAACGTGTAAGCTTAGAAACCTGATGGTCGTTTTATGGGGGGGGATTCTTTTCTTCCCAGACAAAATATGGCACAGACTCAGGCTGTGGGCATTCGGGGTTTTCTTTTTGGACACACTGCAAGCTGTAGTGCTTTTGGGTCTGATTTGGAGGGGGGTTTGGTCTTTTTTATCGACTGTTACTTTATGTCACGGGACTGTAGACCTAATGCTTTTGGGTTTCTGTTTGTGGAGGGATCATCATTCCTTTGCTTGGCTTTGTGTTTTCTGATTGTGTAGAGGGGTTTCCTTTTTCGGGGGACAAATTTCGGGCGCTGTCTTTGAACTCGGATAAATTGCGGGGGTGGATGTGTTAGGGGTTTTGGGGGTTTTAGTAAACATGATTTAAAAATGTGTTGGATGTTTTCTATAGATTGTGACAGAATGCGTGTTGAATTTTTTAGATGAATCCTGACAGGTTGGGTTGCTGGGTGTTTTAAATCAAACACCTGGATTTGTTGAGGTTTTACGATAAAATCGATAGGATAATTTGTTGAAGGGGAGTGCCGATTTTTTTATGTTAAAATGAAAATGTCGGGAGTTTTTGGTTTAATAATGATGGGGGGTTGGGTTTGCTGTTTCAGAAAAAATCATGATAGGATGCTTGGTGTGGTTTTTTTCAGATAAACCCGGGGTAAAATTTGGGTATGTTTGGTGTTTCAGATAAATCTTTGGAAGGTGAATGTTTTGGCGTTTCAGAAAACCTCTTTAGGGTGTTTTTTGGGGGGTTTCGTGAAAATTCTTCATGGAAATGAAGTGATGGGGGGGGATTGAGATGGGGAGGCATGTGTTTTGTGTGCTAGTGTCGACAGCTTTTGGTGTTATGGTTTTGGGGAATGATGGTGTAAAAATTCATGCGTTTCGGGGGAAAAGAATGTATCAAAAAGGGTTTTTGATGTATAATTAAGATAGAATTCTGCTTTGTACATACTTTTCAGGGAAAAATGTTTGGGGTTTGCAGTTATGGAAAATTTTTGTTCAAATTTTTTAAAAATTTAAATTTACCTTTTATTGTGTACTCATGTGAATAGGCGGGATGGCCTCACATTAAAGTCACGAGTCACGAGTCTCTCTTTCTCTCTCTCCTGTTGATGTTTTTCACAAATATTTTTCCCTAAACCCTTTAAATGCTCGTGACGTCCCCGGGGTTTTTTTATTTCCGAGGACTGTCTTTATACACATTCTTTAAAAAAATGAAAACAAAAAAAACAAAAAACTTTTTTTTATATTTGACGTGCTGGAGAGAGAGAAAAGAGAAGAGAGAGAGGAGAGAGGGGAGAGGAAAAGAGGGGGAGAGAGAGAGAGAGAACAAATATTTTATTAAAAAAAGGGCCCAAACCCCCATTTGAAGGGGAAATATGAAAAGCTAAATGAGAATTTTTTCCCCGCATTTTGGTGTACTAAATCAGTAAAAATTTACCCTTTTTGTTTATATGCGTTACAATTATCTTTCAAATTATAGTGCCCCCGCCGTTCAAACAAACTTATAAAAGATATATAAAAAAATTTGTTTATAAACCTTCATTTCTCGACCCCAAAAGAAAGGAAAAACCAAAATAATGAGGGTTTTCTGCTATAATACTTGGCAGGGATATTTTTTTATTTTCCAAATCATTTAGTGCGGGGAAAAAAAAAAACCAAAAAAGAAAAGTGGACTTCTTCAACTCCCTTGGACCCCACGCATAGGGCACAAAAAAAGACCTGTTACCTTTATTATACCTCGGACTAGCAGTGCCATGTCAGAGACACCAAATCAAAAACTTTTGAAGTTTCTGCTTTAAAATTCATTTTAAAATTGTTGTATATAGAGAATCTGTTATTCTTTGGATTGCAATCCCAATCTTGCCACCTACAGTTACCCATGCTTTGTTTAAAAACAGGAAAAAAAAACTTGGGAAAAACCCACACCTTGATTTACCCAATCCCAAAAAAAAATCCATGTTTAAAAAACTTTTTGGGAATATTTGTTCCCCACGTAACTTTACCTTTTGCATCTAAGCCATACGCATTTTGTATGTTTGTGGGGTTAGTCTGTCACCATGCATCTTTTATCAGTTTGGGGCCAATATTTAATGTTTTTTAAAGGGTATGAGTTGATTTTAAATTTGGAAAATCTTCCAAGTTCCCCCATACCCCAAAAATCTTTCGGGGTACGTCTTTAACTAAAAATCTTTTTTCATGGAAAAAAACAGTGAAATTTTTTCCCAATTTCATGCCCCTTTTTAAAACGCTAAAATTTCTCAGCTCCAAAAGGGACTATGGGGTGAATTGTGCATAAAACAACTTAAAAAAATAACTAAAGTGAATTTGTTTTAAAATTTGTAAAAAAACTTTTAAACACTTTTTAAAAGGGCACGTTTGCCCCCTGTTCACAAGATCTGACATGAAAAAAGTAAAGCTGAGCTTCGTGGAAAAAATAAATCCCCAAATACTTATTTTCCCTTTTAACAATGTTTATTTTTTTTTGTACCAAAAACCCATTCTCCATGCAGCCAAATATTTAAACCCTTTAGGGAAAAAACTAAAAAAACTTTTTTTTGGCCCAGTTTCCCTTTAAAGCTCAAGTCTTTTGACGCGGGAAATGAAAAACTACTCGGGTGATTTTGGGGTAAACCTGAAAAAGTTTCAGAAAAAAAGCCCCAATATCGTCGGAAAAACAGAAAAAATGAAAAAACTAAATTTCAAGTCAAAAGAAACCCACCATCCCTCCCCTTTTCAAAAATTTGGGAGAGCTAATTCTTTTCAAAAACAACGAAAAAAAAAACAGGCCCCCTTTTTTAAACCCCTTTGGTCCCAAAAATTTAAATTCAGTGAACCAGCCCCCTCTTTTTTTTGCCCTTTTCACGTTTTCATCACACTTCCAACACTAAAAAAAAGCTTCCCCCTTTATGCCTTTTTTAAAAAAATTTGGGAATTGGCCATAACAGTTTCCTTAAAAAATCGAATCAAATGCTTTCTCGAAATCAAAAAAAGAAACATATTTTTTTTGGTTTTAGAAAAACTGTTTCTAAAACCGCCCCCAGCGGGAGAAAAACAAAATTGGTTTTGTTTTTCCCTTGTCACACACCCATTTTTGTGCACATCCCACATTTTGCATTCCAAACACGGTATGCTCATTCGTACGCAACACGCAACACTCCATTCCCCAAAAAGGAGACTTACAATAAAATTTTAATTTTTTCTATAAAACGCCCCCTTTACCCCAATAAAGAAAAGGGTCTTAATTTTTTTTTCCCACTCACTGCTTTTTCCCAAAAAATTATTTCTTTTTTTCCCCACTTTCCAAACAAAAATTACAATTTTCCCAAAGTTTCTTAAAAAATAAAAACACTCACACACATGTTACACTATCTTTTCCCTTTTTAAATTAAAAAAATTTGGCAAATAAAGGGAAAAGGTATCTTTTTGGACTTGTCGAGGAGTTTCGTGCACTTGGCTGTTACCTTGGACCCCCCAACCCTGGACTCTTCTGGGGCTGGTACCCCCTCAATTTGGGAAAACACCACGGGACGCTGAGGATTCTGTAACGAAACCCTAGGCCCGGGTTTTTAAACCCTCAAAAAATGATTTTTTTTAAATTTTTTTCTCTTTCTCTCTTTTTATTCAAAATCTAATCAATGGGGATCAAACGGGTTTTTGTCCAGGTTTTTAGAGATAGTATCCGAACTATCTTGTTTTAAAGATTATCTTGATCAAAGGGTTTTTGGTCCCAGGTAGAATTTTGGAGATAGATCCAAAACTTCTATGATTTTAAATTTTTATTTTATAAAAAGATTTCCCAGGTTTGTTAATTTAAAATAGACTTCAAAAAAAGCTTTTGATTCAGTCAACTGGTCATACTGAAAATTGTACTACTTTTTGGAAAAAAAGTTGCGCAATGGGTCTCCCTTTTTAAAAAACCCAAAAAAGCAATGAAATTGTAAAGGGGGAAAAGTATCTGAAACTTCAAAATGGGGGGGGGTTGCCCCCAAGGGATCCTTTTTATCACCTTCCCTTTATTTTTGTGTGCTGAAATACTCGCTTGCGGGATTAGAGAAGACGCGATAAAAAAGGGCCCGTAAAAAAGCGGTTTTGAATTAAAAATTTTACTGTTTGCTGTTGACCTCATTATTCCCCAAATGGGGCCCGAAAATTTCTTATAAAAAAACGTTTTAAAAATATAAAGGAAATTTAAATTCAGTCGGGGGTTAGGACTGGGATTTTAAGAAATCCGTAATGTGTGGCTGGGAAGCAAGAAAAACTTTTCTATAGTTACGTTTACTTTTTTAACCCTCAAAAAAAAATGGAATGGAAATTGCTCAAAATTAAAACCCTTGGAAATTCGGGTTTACAATGATTTTTTAAAGGAAATAGAAATATAGTAAAGATAATTTCCCGAAGTAAAAATCTTATAAAGGTATGGTAAAAAGAACTGCAACACCTTTTGGGAAATTGCTATATTAAAACTCTAAAATTTGGGGGCATGGAAAATTTATTTGAGAAATGGACATTAGAAAATGATAAATTTAACTGCATATTGTGGGGGGAAAAATTTTTAGGTAGAAGGGGAAATTTTTTAAAATCCCATCCTTTCCTAAAATGATGAAAAAAAAAGAGATAATACATTCTTGAAACCGATAACACGCATTACACCCCCAGCGAGGAAGCGGTGGGGGTGGAAAAATCAAAATAGCGACAAAGGGAAAAACACTAGAAAAAATGTTAAAAGAAATTTCAGGCTGAAGGGTATGAAATTTGGGGGAACCCAAAAACCCCCCTTTCCCGTTTGAGTTTTGAAATCCACGTCATCTGACAAAACCCTTTTTCGATTGCGATGCAGCAAAAGCTTCGGGAGGGAGTGGCCGGTTGTTTAAAAATGCTTAGTTATAGATTTCCCAGAGTTTTTTTTTTAGGGTTGGATCTGTTTTGGGTTTAAAATGGGTTTTTTGGGGGATTTTTTTTTGTCTCTCCAACATATGGATGGGGGGACTTTTATCCCCAAAAAAAGAAAGGGTAGATCAAATTTGGGTTTCAAACCCATGTGATCCCGGGAATCGAAGAGGATTCGTCATTTTTGACTGAAAAAGGGGAACCCTGTTGGACAAGTGTTGTTTATTTTTTCCCAGGGGGAAAGCAGCCTGTTGGTTTTTTTTTCTGATGGCAAATTTTGGGCCCAGGCAGGGGGCTTGGAAAATTTCAAAGGGTGCGGCTATTCCTTTCCCCAGTAAAAGACAGGATGTAGGATTGGATGTAGCTTTTGGGAAACCCAAATTTGCGGATGGGGGGGTTTGGGGCAGGGTTGTAAGTAGTAATTAGGGGTATGTCAGGTGATGTTTGGGTTTTTTACTGAAAGTGTTAAAATTTTGGGGGAAAAATTTGGGACTTTTAAGGCGAAATCAGGAAATGCACCGTGTAGAAATAAAGCAAAAAGCTTTTTCCCCCCAATTTGGGGGCCCATTGTGATCAAAGTCAGCGGCTTTGGAAAAAAAACTTTTCCAAGCGCAAAAAAAGAGAGTGTGGGGAAAGATCTTGTTTTCGGGTGGGGTCCCTTTTGAGGTGTAAGGAAAGGTAGGGAATGAACATCAGGGGGTTTTTGCAATACAAATTGTATGGATGTATCCGTCTTTTTTTTCAAGAGGAAAATCTAGAAAGGGGAGGGGAGACTGCAGAAGGGGTGACGGGGGAAATTTGTGGGGGATGGACTGTGTTAATGTACTTTTGTGAAGAGTCAACCCCATGCAAATCTCCCAACCAGGGGGAAAAAGGGTACCCGCCCAATAAAACGTTTTCCAAAAACTCATGCACCGGGACAGGGTTTATTTTTTTCACCCGTCCATGCTAAAAACACCCAAAAAAAGTTTGGGGTACACGGGGGGCCAGGGGAGTGCCCATAGCGGGTTCCCGGGTTTTTGGGTTTGGTACATTTGTTCTTAAAATAGAAAAGATGTTGGAAAAGAACATGTTGGGATGTTTTTGGGGGATAGCCTGAGTAGGTGGAGCGTGGGGGGGGAGGGATTGTTGTCGAGATAGGGGGTGAAAGGGCCCGCCTCAGGGCCGGTGGAAAATGTTGTTTTAAAACCCCCTATACATCTTTTAAAGGGTCCTTTTACATTGTTCCATTTTTTAAAGGTTTCTTAAAATACAAAGTAGAGTCTCAAATGTAGCTAGGAGATTGTGCACAAGCCCGAACCCTGTGATCCCCAAGTTTGGAGGGGTTTTTTCTTTAGGCCCTTTGAAAAAAACCAGACAGTTGGGCGATCGGGTTATCAAAGTTTTGTGGATTTTGGGAAGGTGGGGGAAATAGGGAAAAGTTCGGACTTTCCTTGGTCGGGGACTCCCATTTGTATTTTTTTTCGTTACGTGTCCTCCCAAAAGTGGAGGTTTTAACAATTTTGTTTGGGGCGTTAGCTATCGAAAAATGTAGGGTCCTGCTGACGGCTGGAAATGGACGTGTTGTTCGGGGTTTCTTTTGCTTACGGATGAAATTGAAGTGTTCTGTATCACTGTAAAAACCCCCCTTTGCAGTGAGCGGGACATGGATTGTTCTTCCCCTACCGTCTTTTAAATTTTCCCCAAAGGGGGTTGCCCTTTCTTTTATCTTCAGTTTGTCACGTGGTTGTTTGGGAATGTTATTTGCTGCAGATCCTGTAAGTTATTGCAGTAGGCATAAAAGAGCTTTGTCATGTCCAAAAGGAGGTTGGAATCCGGTCTGCTTTGGTTGGACATACTCCTCAGGTTTAATCTTAGTCAAAAAAAAGAATTTTTTGAAATCGCAGCTTCCCGCATCCTTCTTCTATTCTTCATTAGTTGCTGATGATCAAGAGTCGAGGGGTGGGACAGAAATTTAGATTCCCCGAGAAAAGGGCTTTTCTTTGGTTCCTCTGTGAGAGGGAAAAACTGAGGATTGCTAAACATCAAAAATATGATGCCTGCTGCTCACATCCCGGGGTTGACCTGGGGGGGAAAAGGTGGTCAGGGTGAGGATTTCCTTTTTAAACCCGCGGTTTTTCGGGTTTTTCGGATCAGACTGGGGTTAAATTTTCGTTGCACTTGTTGCAAAGCAGCCATTTTTTTCCCCCTTTTTTCATAGAATGCTCGTACTAGCTCGTCTTTAGGTTTCTCTCTGACAGGAGAGGGTGGCCCGAAAATGAAAAAAATCCCGGGCGAAAAAGGTCATTAAAAGCGTTTTCGTGAATCTACCCCCCTCCCCTTTTTTGTGGTGCACTATAAGTGTCTCTGCACTTCCACACAATATCCCGATTGCATTTCAAGGATTCTTTTTAAAAAAATTCTTGAAGGGGGAAAACCCGGGTCCAAAACAGACTTGATACCCTTGGCAATTAACTTTGATCCTGAGGGGAAGAAAAATGAGGAAGCGTCTGTGTTAAACATACCGGGGTTAAAACAGTCCCTTTTGTCCCTGGAGCAGGGTTTCTGTCGGGTGAGGAACTGTAAAATTGGGTTTATTCTGCCCCAAAAAAACCCCCAAAACCCGTTTCGGGTGGGTTTGGGCCCAAAAAAAAAAAATTCAGTTTTTCTGACAAAAAAGACTTCAAAAATGAATTAAAAAAGGTAATCCATCACAAAATTTTTTCAATAACCAAAAAAATAAAGATTTTTTTTTTTCAGAAAAAAAAAAATGGTTGGATTATCCGTTTTCAAAAAAAATTACTTTAAATTTTTAGATTGTTGTTTTGCTTAATCCTTTGTTTTTCTTGGGTTTTTTTTTAATAAAATTTTTTCCGCAAAACATTTTATAAATGGTTTTCTGTTTTCATGTGAAATAAAAATACCGTCTTTAATTTTTTCTAAAGTCTTTTAAAAAGGAGTTATATTTTTGACATAAAATCCACACATTATCCAGCTTGTTTTGGTTTACAACTTTTTCATAACAGGGAAAGGGCAGGGCAGACACGAGGCAGCGGGGGTCTACAGAGCCCCATCATTAGGAGACACCAATACTTAATTTGGGATTTTCTTTGCTGGGGTTTATTTTACTTGGCCAAGGAAGAGGCCCCCGTTCACACAGAACACAGACACAGTCAATTTTGGGTTTTCAATGGTAAAAAATCAAACAATTTCCACATCCCCTTTTTCACCTTCCCGTTTACTGCCACACTGGGGTGGGTTTTTAGGCAGCATGTATCCCTTTTGGGGTCAACCGATGGCTTGTGAAAAAGAAATGTAGATTTGCGAATTTTTGGATATTTTTCAAAGAGTTCTGAAGTTTTTTTCTCAGGTTTTTTAATCCCAAAAAGGGAAATATTCAAATGACTTTTAACAAAAATTTCTTGAAATTTCCTCCTTTTTTGTAAAAAACCCTTTGCAGCCATTTTTCCATTTAAACTAGATACTGTTTAAGGCTGCGGTTATTTTTAAGCCCCGTGCAGTTTGGCCATCGTTTTGAATTCTTTCTATTTCTTTTTAGCGTTTTTTTTTTCATCAAAAACTGGGATAAAGCTTTTTTTTTAACATTCTTAAACGTTTTTTTGTTTTGTGATTTTTTTGGCTGTTTAATAAATCTTCACCAGAAAAAAATGTAGACTTTTTGATTTTTTTTTTGTTTGTCTTTTTTTTTTTGTTTTGGTAATTTTTTTTTTTTCTTTTTTCAAAAACTTTTGCTGCTTTTACCCGGTGTTTTTAAATGGTTGAAAATGTGTCCAGTACTGAGCAAAGCGAATGGTAGTCTATTGGTTTTGAATTTTAAATTTATTATTTCTTTCCGTAGCACTATTTTTAACTTCTTCTGCATCAATTTTCTATGGGCCTGTTTACTTAAAAAGTTATTTAAAACCCCGGGGCTTGCGATAGTCCGTACTTTGAGCCTTACAAGTAGGGCCCATATTTAAAATTTTCACACAAAAACAGCGCGCACACAACAACAATTTAAAAGTTTAGACAGTTATGGAAGGGCCCGCCAACTATTTACCAAAGATGGTTTCACACAGCGGGCGTTTTACTTTAAAGCGTTAAGGTAGCCCGGCAAAAAATAAACCCCTAGCGCATGGGACACAACCTTTCGTCCCCAAAGCAAATTTGGGCCTCCCGTTCCCCTTTTTTGGCAGCTCCTTTTCCCCTTTTTAGGGCCTTGAACCCTTTCCCCCAAACTCCCCAAGTCCTTTTAAATTTTGTCCCCAATCCCCTTTTTAAGGGCACCCCAAGTCCTTAAAATTTAAACACCCCAAGTCCCTTATTTAAACCACCCAAATCCTTTTAAATTTAAATTTTAATTAAATCACCCCCAAATCCTTAATCAAGTTCTTGATAAGTCACTCAAGTCACCTCAAGTTCTTAATTAAGTCACCACAAGTTCTTAATCAAGGGAAATTCTAAGTTTTTAATCAAGGGCATCCCAAGTTGCCTAAGTACTTAATTTAAGGGCAGCTCAAGTTCTTAACTTAAGTCACCCCCAAAATTGTAAATTAAAATGTCCAAGTTTTATCCAAGTTAAAAATTTTTAATTATTTATTTAAATTCCCTTAAAAAATTATTTTCCCTCTGAAAGGGGTCAAAATTTATCTTTTGTTGTTTGTGGGTTTTGGGGATAATTTTTTTTTTCGCTTCCCGTATTTTGTGGTTGAGATTTTTTTTAATTCTTTGGGTTTTTTTTGCCCTTGTTTATTATTTTATAAAAAGTAATAACCGCCCAGCAGCAATGGCGCCAAAAAAGACAACAGTTTTAAGTTTAATTTCCATTTAAAAACCCTTTTGGGGTTATAGGGCCTTTAATTTAAACTTGCTCTTGTTCGGTGGTTTTTTTTAGCTGGCTTTTAATTAAATGTTGGCGTTGGCGGCGTTTTGTTTTCAAAATGAGTTATATTCTGTGATTGTAAATTAATTTTCTTTTTCTTTCCAAATCTGTAAATTTTTTTTTCCGGGTTTAAAAACGCCCGGATGAGGTTTCTTTTTACTGGTCGCTTTTTTCCCCCTGAGTCAGTGGTTTTTTTGTTTGTGATTTTTTGGTCGGCATTTTGAAGGGAAACAAAATTTTAAAAAATTAAAAGTTTAAATTTAAACCGCAATCATGGCGACAAAAGTTCCAAATTGTAAAAACAGATCCCACCCAGAGGGCTCTAATGATTAGTTAAAAAAAGGGTCCTGCGTTTTATCATACATAAAGTCTTGTTTAAAAATCAAAAGCGCAAAATTTTAACTAGTTTAGTGTCAAACTAAGAACTGTTTGCCCGACACTTTTTACCATTCTTGATCCCCGTTGCGCTTCTTTCCTGTTTGATACTTTACAATGGCTTTTGGCGACATTTGTTGAATTTTTTCTATGCTGAAATTTATTTCCGGGGAACGTTTTGTTTTTCCCCATGGGTGCCAAAAGGGAAAACAGCTGTTCTTTTTTGCGATATAGCTTGGGTTTTCCCAATTGGGATTCATTAAATTTAGGAAGGTTTTGGCTACCCCGTAGCTGTGTAGATCATCGGTGTTCTGTTTTTTATTTAAAATTTTAATTATTTTATTTTTTTTAAAAAAGAGCGCCGAAAAAAAAATGTTACCAACCTTGAATTTCCCCTTCTTCTGTTATTGGGGGGCTAAGTGTAGGTAACAAGTTTGGTTTAAAAACTTGTTAAAAAAAAAACGGGAGTTTTTGGGAAACTAGGTTTGAAGATTTTTAGCAAAAGCTGATTGTATTTTTGCAGCTTCTTTTTCCCACGAAGATTTTTTAAATTAAAACAAGGAAAAATTCCCGACAGTATTAATATGTAAAATTAAAAAAACATTTATAAAAAGGCTTCACTGTAATGATGATTGGTGGTTTTTTGTGGTTAATGCGCTTGCTTTTAGCGGGAATTTAAATTTCGCGTTTAAATAAACTGCGGGATGAAGGCGAGAGAAAAAAAAACTAACAAAGTTTTGGGGAGCAAAAAGCCGCAGCACAAGGGTCACTATGAAAAGGGAAGAATTGACCAGTTGGGTTTTTTTTAAAGAAAACACTGAAAAAAAAAGGGGGCATGCCGCTTCACATTTAAAAAATGTTGACCAGGAATAAAAGAATATTATCTTGTAAAGGCAAGCCAATCGAGGGGCATTGGGCCCCCCCCAAAATTCAGGGGACCCTTTTTTCAACCCTCAGAAAAAAAAAGATGCCCAAAAAATCGTGTTTATTGTCTTTTGGGATTTACCCTTGTGTATTTTGTTGCGCATAATATTGGCCCGAAAAAAAAAATGAAAAAAAATCTATTATTCGCCAAAAAGGGTTTGGAAGGGAAAATTTCCCGGGGAATCAAAAAACTTTTAAACCCAAAAGCCCGGAGTCAGTGAAAAAACAGCAAAAAAATGGGGTTTTCTAAACAAGCGATTTGGCAAAATTTTTTTACCAGCGTAGACGAATACCCCCCCCCCCACCCCCCACTTTGTGAATACAAAACCCAAAAGAAAACCCATCAAATTGGAAACTTTTATTTTTCCCCATGATAGATTTCTAAAAAAATTTTTTAAATCGCGCTTTCCCGTTTATTTCATAGTTCCCAAAATTCAAAGATGGGGGAAAAACCCTTAACACAAAAAAGTGCTTCTGCCCGTTGCTGTTGGGCCTTTCAACTGATTACCAAAAGAGGCCGCTAATTATCCCGCTTTTATTCAAGTCGAGGGTGGGAAAAAATTTAAGGCCCAAATGAACAATTATTGTTAAAACATTTGAGTTACCCTTAAAAAGGCTTTCCCGGGGGTTCCCCAGTTTAAAAAGGGTTTAGTTGAAAAACTTTAAAAAACAGTTATCTGAAAGGCTTTTCTTTCCCACTTTGTTTTCACAGAAAACTGATTGGAAATTCTCGCAACCCCCCCCCGAATGGGGTTTGGAAAAGGGCTGCCCTCAGTTTTTCGCGCAAAAAATTTAAAGAAGATTTTTAAAAGGGCTAAAACAGTACAAACAATCAAAAAAACAAACAAAAAAATGCTGTTGAAAGGGTCCAGTAAAACCAGCAAACTTAAATTTGTTTGGTTTGAAAATAAGGTACCCTTTTTTTTCCCCCGGGGAAAAACAAAAAAGGGGGGCATCGGTTAAAGGGGAAAAGATCCAGTTTTTGGGGTGTTGACCCGTTTTGAAAAAAAAAGAATTTTAAAGATGAAAACCCCCCCCGTGTTTATTTCGGGAAACTGACACAACAAAACAACCAGCCCCCCCAAAATCTTTTGTGAAGGAAGAAAATGCAAATAAACCCGCAGGGCACAGTTCCGCTTTTTTAACTATTTACCAAATATTTTTTGGTTTTTAAAAAGGAAGCCCCCAAAAAAAGAACCTGGAAAATGAAAAAGGGAAAAAGGGAAAGTTTAAAAGCAAAGACCCTTTGGGAAATTTAAAAAGAAGAAAACATTTGGGTAAGGGGTTCTGTATTAAGGAACATTTGCGGGATTTTATCGGGA
Source organism: Conus ventricosus (assembly GCA_018398815.1). Classification (NCBI taxonomy): domain Eukaryota; kingdom Metazoa; phylum Mollusca; class Gastropoda; order Neogastropoda; family Conidae; genus Conus; species Conus ventricosus. The sequence continues at coordinate 65,579,931 of CM031609.1, forward strand.
AAAGGGGGGGAAAAAATCCAGATCCCCTACAAACCCCAAAAACCCCAAAATTTTTACTATTTAAAAAAGGGGGTTAAAAAAATATTTGGGAAAAAATAAAAAATTTTGAGCGCATCAAACAAACATGAGAAAAATTTTGTTGAATTTGGGTAATGATGCGATTGAGCTTTTAGATAAAGTTTGGGGGGGAAAAAAATGAACCCGAATATAAACCCCGGGGGACGAAGGGAAAATATATAATTATGCTGTTCCCCCAATGCCGTTGCATATGAAAAAATCTGGATTAACAAATACCGTTTTGTGTTTGTTCTATCTAATGAATTCTTTTTTTACAAAGGTTGTGTTTTATTCATGTAGATTAGATCGTTGTTTTACGTTTTCATGACGAAAAAATTTATTGTTTTAAAACAATGCTTCTTTGTAGTTTTTCATGCGATTGGGTTGATGCACAAAGTGGATAAATTCCCTTTGTTTTTTGTAGCTTTTTTTTTGGGCACGAAAAAATGTACATTTTTTTCCTTAAACCCCAAAAAAACTCCTTGATCACCTTTTCCCGATTTAAATTTATCCTTCATCTTTCCCAAAACCTTTTTGTTAGCAATTGGATGCAAAGGCGAATCTTTTGGATAATCGAGTGTCGTTTTCCATTTTTTTTCCCCCTTTCCCTTTTTGCTACTTTATTTCCATGTCTTTATAGAAAGGGCTTTAGTAGGGATATTTTATAAAAAAAATTTTTGTATCTGTGTAAAAATACTCGGGACTCAGGGGTACGAGGGGCTTTTAAAATAGTCGTAAAGGAAAATTTTAACATCAAAAAACTTTGATTTTTTAAAAAAAGTAAAAACCCCAAAAAAAAACGGGCTTATCCAATTTGACTTTTTTTTTTTTTCATCATTTTTTACCAAAAAATGTCATGAAAACTTCTGAAGTCCTGATAATTAGGTTTTTAAGGGCAGCTTAATTGCTTGTTTTTCTCTGGTGACCAATTAACATTTTACGCTTGTGCCCGGGTTCTCCCAGTTTTCCGAAAAAAGCTGTTGTTTATTTAGCTTTAAAAAATCTTTTTTGAAAAAATTGGGATTTTTTCTAAGATTAGTGTTTTTTCATTTTGTATGGTTTATGAACTGTTTTTGATCAAAAGGGAAAATTTTAGAAAGAACAGCTGTAACTTCAAACCATGTCTTAAAAAAAAATTGTAGAAAATCGTAAGGGCAGACATAATTTTTTTTGCCCCGAAGATTAGGCAAAGTTTAGGGGGGTTCTGTTTTCGCCCTCTTTAAAAAACCTTTTTGTGCTAATGGATAGTCTTTTTGGAAAGGGCCCTGGAGGGCCTTTAGGAATTTTAAGTCAACTTCTAGAATGAAGCCATGCTGTTTTACCCCGGGGTTAAATGCCCCAAAAACCCCTTTAATGCCCTTTTTTAAAATTATTTGTACCACACCTGGTTTTACATTTTAAGTTGCGTAATGGAAAACGATTGCGCCCTTTGCCAAAAACCCTTTTCAGGGTTTTTGCAACTAAATAAAATGAGATAGTTAGGACCTTTTTCTTTGGGTCATAGTGTCCAAGTTTTTTTGTTGTTTGCTTTTCAGTTTAAAGATGCGACGCCATTTCTAAATTTTCCCCCACGCAATCCGTTTTCAATTTATTTTTGAATCATTTTCAGGTTAGACAAAAAAATCAAACTTTACTCCCGTAAAAATTTTAAGGGGAAAACGTCCCCGCTTTATCCGGGGCCCGAAAAAGGAAGCGCAGGATCCGGCTATAATGTTTCAAGCAGGGCTTTTTATAATTTTCAAGGCGTCCGCCAAAAAAAACATGTATCAGCCAAATTTAAAAAAGGGATCATGTTTGTTCCCTTTGTTTTTTCAATCTAACTTCTTTCCACGCATCTTGGCATGCTGGTAATCAGAACACTTTATTTCCTTTTCCCCTTTAGATAAAAAAAGAACGCCCCCCTTAGGAGGAAATGTATCTTCTTCAAACTTTTCCAACTGTTCATGTATTCTTTAAAGGGTATTTCCCCTTTCTAAAGAGTGTTGGGGGCCCAAAAATTCTTTGTTATTGGGCAGGATTTTAAGGTAGCCCAAAAGACTTTTAATTTAACCCATTCATTTTTCTGCATAGAGTCATAAAAAGACATGTTATTTTAAAATGAAACACATGTACTTTTGATGACTGTGCAAAAGCATGACACCCCCAAAAGGGGTCGGTTTCTGCTTGCCTTATAGGTGAGAGTTAACTCGCAAGTTGTGAAAAAATAAGGCGCTTTTTGTCCCTTTTGGGTTTAAACTTTTTGTTGAAGATTGGGATTTTCTTGCGCTGTCCTCTGAAATTTCCACTAATGTGGGTCTTTGGGCTCCCTTTCCCGTGGCCCAAGGCCACCTGCGGATTGGGGTTCCTCATGTTTTGACATTTGGGTTCCCCAAACCACAAATCCCAACCAAAGGGGTGGCTTTATTTTTTACTGTTTTTGGTCTTTTTGGGCCGTCATTATTTATTTCAGATAAGTTTAGATTAATTTGAACAGGCATTCGCACTTGCTGCATGGGGGTTTTAAAAAAAGTTTTTGGGGATTGGTCCTTATTAATTCTGGTTTCTGAATGGGAAGCCATCCCACCTGACAAACAATAAAAGGGGAAAAAAGACAAATCTGATGATTACTCATTAAGACTTTTTTCGAAGTTTTTGTGGGCGCTGGGCCCTTCATAAGGGAAAATAAGGGGGACTCGAAGTTGCCCTAAAAAAACTATGGAGAATTTTTTCATCCGTTTTTCCGTTCTTTAAAACTAATTTAGATCCAGGTGGGGGGGTTAAATTTGTTCTGTATTACAGTCAAAAAGGGGGCCCATACCCGTGTTTCTTATGTTTGCTTGCGGCTTGAAAAAAGGGGGGTTGGGGAAATTCCCTTGGGTTTAAAAAATTTTTACAGAATTTTGGGTTTTCCCTTTTTTTTTTGGGTTTGTTTTGCCGCAATGTTACTCATTGTGCGTATCAATGGGGTTAATGCCCGGGGCCCCGCTGGTGGAAAAAAACAGTAGTAAGTCAAAATTTGGGTTTTTCCTGGCGGGAAACGTTTGGGTGTTTTTTGACACTTTAAAGGGCAGTAGATTTGTTTCCTCATCCCATGGGGGTAGTATTAACAGTTATTGGTTTTTTTTTTTGTTCTTCAAAAATGATTTAATTTTGTCCCCCGCCCAACGGGGAAAAAGGGTTTTTCACTAAAAATTAAGATCATTTATGTAAACCCAATTGTTAGTCACTCTCTCTGCGTGTTTTTCGGGCGTGATGCAAACCTTTTCAAGAACAACCCCATGAAAAATTTGGGTTTTCTGTATTTTGTATGTTTAAAAACTTTCTCTTTTTGTACCAATGGGTGGGGGGGGGCGGAATGTAAAACCTTTCCAAAAAATCGGTTTCATACTTAGCCTGTTTTAAAAACTGATCTCTAAGACTTCACCCCTGACCAAACCCGAGCCCCTATTTTGGGGTTCTTCAGCGGCTTCTAAATGTGTAAGCATTTTGGGTTTCCCCAACCCGGGGTTAATCATTATGGAAGGAAAAGTTGTTGTTTTTGTTGGGGACCCAGATTCTAGGGTTTTTCATTTATTGTTATATAGTCGATTAAAAACAGCTAACATTACTTTAAAATGGTGGGTCTATTGTTAGTTTCTTTGGGAAATTGGGGAAAAGATGAACAAACCTTGCCTGTACCGGGTTTTTTGGATCAATGACTTCTAGATTAAAATATTTAAAAAAAACTTTTGACAAACGCTCTTCCCTTTAAACATTCCTTTAAACAATTCATCTGGGCCCTTTTAAATCTTAGCCCTGCTGTCTTTTTTTCTAAGCCAACATATTTATTTTTAAAACAAAAAAAAAACAACGACTCCAAAATCGTCTTAATCAGAATCAATATTTAACGGTCTTTTTGTGCTTGGAATCTTAAAAATAAAAATTTATAAAAAACCCTTTTTGGGGTTTTTTTTAATGTGAGCTGTTTTTGAAAAAGAGTTTAATGTTTCGTTTTTCTTTTTTTTTAAAAATTTCCCTTTTTTTTTCTGATCGGTGTTTGGGTGTTGAGAAAAAGTTGTTTTTTGGGCCCTTTCCTTTTAAGACAAACTTTTGTCTTTTGGGAGTCCTCAAAATCGGCTTGTAAAAAGATAAATTCTTATCCGTGAGTTTGAGTCAACAGCGCTTTATTTATTGTCAGGGTTTTAAGGAACCCAAGTTTAGTGTTATTAGTTGGGAACCCTGCTGTGTGCTTTTGGGGGTTTAGGGTTTTTTTTTTTTTGCTGGGAGTACTTACAAACTAAAGAGCACAGGCCCAAAAAGCTAAAGAACCAAAAAACCCAGAGGTAAAGTATGGGTTTCGCCAAAAAACCCGTTGTAAAAGACCTACGCTTGTTCCTGCTGATTTGGGGCACTTATAGTTGATGTTCCCAGTATTAAATATTGGTTTAAAAGCTTAAAAACGCAGAATTTCCTTTTGTTTGGTTTTGTGTATTTTGAAAAGGGCCCGTCTAGTTTTTTTTGCATTTTTTGTAATGGGTTTGGGTTTAAACTGAATTTTTTATGTAGGGCTTTTTATGCGGGGAGAGCGCCTTTTCTATCTTTCTTTTGGGGACTCGGTGTTGTAGGCACATTTGGATAAACTTGAACAGACTTTCTATTTTTTAAAAAAAAAAAAAATTTAGCATTGTATATTTTTAAATTGGTTTTCTTGAATATTTTAGGGTGCGCATTTATATATTAAAAAAAAAATACAAAGTTTAAATGGTTTATCGGCCCCTTTTTCTTTTTCAATTTGAATGTTTATTATGTCTCTAACCCGTTCTCCCCCTTCCATTTTAAATGTTAACCCCCGTTGACCCTTTTTTCAATTTATAAACCGTTTTTTCGTTGTTAAATAATGATCGAAATCTAACGCTTTTGAAGATGTGATCTTTGAACCCAAAGGGCAATGTCGGTTTTTTTGACACCCCCCGCCCCCAAACGTTTTTTATTTCATCAAAAAATTTGGGTGATAAAGGTTTTTTAAGCCCGTTTTTGGGTTAAAAATTTTTGGTTTTGGAAAGCTCGATTAGTGCTTGCGACCTAGCAACACCAAACGTAAGTACACAGAGTCTTATTCGTTTATTCCAGCTTTATTAGCCTTAAGTGCAAATAATGTTCCATGCTGTTTTATGCTCTGCTCTAGGACCCTAGTGAACCGTTGTGCCTGAAGAGAAAGATGTGTAAGGAGGATTCCAGTCATACTTATACTTTCTGTGCACGCCCAAAAATAAGGGGTCCTAGACCATGATTAAGATCCAACTTTTGTCTAAAGTCTGTCTTGGTCTTAATATTGAATTCGTTACAGATCCTTTCAAAAGCCTCATGTCTATTCTGTTGCTAAATGGATTAAACGGTTTGTCATTTGGTAATGGTGCTTGCAGTTCAGTCAAAATACGTCTGAAGGTGTAATAAAAATGAAATCTATACACTGACCTCACCAAGGATCAGGATGATTTAAGTGATCAGCATACGATACTCCACACCCAGTTGATGCACAAACACAGCAAAGTTTAACTGGTTCTGATAAAACTGCATCGGATGGCTGAACCACACTTTCGCGATGTAGTCCTTTTTAATAGGGGGTTAAGATATCTGTTTAATGGTGTACTCACCTTTACTTGAAAGGTGTCAGTCTGGGTCACAGAATGACAAGAGTATCAGTTGTTATATTTTTAAGATTGTAGTGTGGCCCAACAGAATATTTTGCATCAGTATATTTGAATGCACATCATTTTTATTCGTTTAAAAAATGTTTGTAACAATAACAACTCAAACCGTCCTTCGTTTTTAGAACATGCTATTGATAACAATTGCGGAACCAGAATGGTTTGCGCTTCATGAAATATTTTACAAAGTTGTATGGTTTAATATAAGTGAATCAAAGAAGAATAATAAGATTAAAAAAATTGACAAAACAGGGCCAAGTTAGCCAGTTAACAATACCTGATGGTTATTACGGTTTTTGCTCACTAAAAGAAGCAATGAGTAACTTTGACATTACTCTCAAACTTAACAATGCAATCTGAAAACAATGTTATCATTCAAACCTGAAGAAGAAGTAGGTTACTATTTTGATATAGAGCTAGCTAAAATGTAGGCTTTGCAGCTGACAATCATAGATTTAGAGTTACACCAAACAAAACTACTTATGAGGGAGAAAATCCGCTCGATCTTGCATTACATTCATTACTCTATGTTCATTTGGATGAGCTGAGCACTGATGAAAACTTATATGATGGAAGGCCCTCAACTGTTTTAAGAGCTCTTCCATCAGGAAAGCTGCATATTGCGATTATGAAATTATACAATTCCCTAATTTTACAGTTTAAACGATAGTTGTGGAGGGTCGGATCATTTAATATAAAAATCGCAGACAAAACAGGAAAAGTCGTGAAATGTGATAACCTGCACATTGTTTTAGAAGTAAATAATTAGTTGTTCTAAAACATGTCGCGTGGGCCAGAAGAAACCGGAGTTACATTGGCGCCTGTAAGGTGTATAACCTTAGAATTAAAAGACCTTGCAGACGTTGCGGACTTTGAACAGAATGGTGAGATAGGCGCTTTGTATGGTTTTGAGTACACTAAAGATGGTGATTATAAACGCAAGAGGTTGGCGACAGCAAAAGGTTTCCTAAACTAGAACAACTACGCATGTAGAAGCAAATAATGCTGGCCAGTATGAATATAAAATAGTTCGAAAACCTGACAGCAAATGGCACTTAGAACCATATTTAGAATGGGACATAAAATTTGAATTCATAAGCCCATTTACATTTTTTAGCCGTCAAAAAAGTTTCAGAAAAGCATTCAACTCTGGTCCTTTACATGTAAGTCTTATGCCAGAGGACAATAGTCGGAAAGAGATTGAAATAACGCCGTATGGGAATAAACAGTACATCCTCCACAGAAGAGAAACGGTTTTAAAGGAAGCTTCTACAAAATTACAGTTCATTCCACGCACAAAATTAGGAGACACGTTCAATGATATTTGAAATTTCTGTCTTAAAAGATAAGGCAAGAAATGGAGCTGTGGGCGTCAGTGACAATCTTATGAAAGGAATTCTTATAGCTGGAAAACTTAGACGTTGAAAAACTTAAAGTTACCATCGTCGTTCTTCACAACGGTGAGGATATTAAGGTCATAACAACCAGCGACAAAATTAATATTAGTCTAAATAGAAACGATCTTACAGGACTAAATTGGATTAATCTTACACATTTAGGCCTTATAGGATTTTATTATACTGAACAAGTTTTGACGGAGAGTATGATAAAAATAATAACTGGATTAGATTAAATTCTGTTATAAAAGTATGGAGCAGTTAAACTTTATGACAAAAACTCCTCATTGTTCATTGATTTGTGGACACACTGGTTGTGGAAAAACAATTTGTCCTCGACCTATTACAAACAGTTTATCGCTATAATTTTGATTATATTGTAATTTTCTGTCCAACGCTTGAATTTAACAAAGCATATCATGATAGAAGATTTATATGGACAGATGATGACATATATTTAGTTGATCCTAGCAATAAACTGAGTGAGTGTTTAGAATACTTTTATAAATTTTTTAAGGGAACGCAGACACTATTTATTATAGATGACTGTTCGGCAGAAAGAGACATAGTAAAAAAGAGAAACACTTTGTCAAAACTAGCTTTCAGTGGAAGACATGCTGGGATAAGTGTGTGGATTTATGTCAAAAATATAACTCCGTTTTAAAAGACTTTAGAGAACAATTAAAGACTGTAGTTTTATTTCACATGAAAGACAGAGACGCATTTGATGAATGTATGCGTGAAAATAATGTTATTAAAAACAAACAAGAAAAACAAAGGATTGAAGCAAAACTACAATCTGAAAAGTTTAGTAAATTAGTATTGAAAACGGATAATCCAACACAGTATGTTTGCTTGTAAAAAAAAATCGTTATTTTTTTGGTTATTGAAAAAATGTGTGATGGATTATCATTTTTAATTCATTGTTGAAGTCTTACTTGTCACAGAACTGTAATATGTTTATTTTGGCCCAACCACCCGAAACTGGTTGAGGGTGGTTGGGTCAGAATGAACATATTACAGTTCTCTAGGTGCGATTCCACTGTGCTTGGATCCAGAGGATACAGACTTGATCTTGAGAACATGAACAGCACAAATAGGATCACAAGGAGGAGCGTGACTTTTCTTGCTTGGATCGAGTGAAACGATGCTAGTCTGTCATTCATGATAATAACATACAATCTTTCAAATGACAAGACAAACAAACAAGTTGCTATCTCAGAACGTTTCGGCACTTGGCCTTCCTCATAGCACAGACTCACAAAAAATGCCTTTTCCTCCACCACTCCTCAAGAACAAAGCTCACGTGACGGTCAAGATTCAAAGTGTTTAGAACAATGTTCACAAAATTTTCTCTAGTTGAATCTCCATATTCTCTCACATGCTCTAACCCTACTCACATACAGTCCCCAGCTGTTAACCTACTACCCATCCCCTTTCTCTCTATCTCTGTCTCTCTCTCTCTCTCTCTCTCTCTCTCTCTCTCTCTCTCTCTCTCTCTCTCTCTCTCTCTCTCTCTCTCTCTAGCAAGGTGTAATTACATAAATATAAGTACAACAACTATTACACACACACACACACACACACACACACGCACACACACACACACACACACACACACACACACACACACACACACACACACACACATAATACAAAAGGATTCACATAAAAAAGCATACATAAAGGCATATTTGTTAAGCAACCTCTTCCTCGTATCCATCTTTAACGCTACCCTCCCCCACATACTCCCTATCCTCCCCCCCCCCCCCCCATGATAACACAAACACAAACACAGTTCGTTACACACACACACACACACACACACACACACACACACACACACACACACACACACACACACACACACACACACACATTAATTATACAAGCATATAATCGCCATCACGTACCCAAACACATTATCAGTACAAAAATTATGTACACAGCAGTAAATGACGAAAAGTCTTGTTATCTTACTCTTGTTGGTTACTAACATATTGTAGAAATGAACATTAGACAATGATTCATTTAACTGCATATTGTGAGTGGAAACGTTTAGGATACAATGGGAATTTAAAAATGCATCCTTTCCTCAATTATGAAAAAGAAAAGAGATAATACATTCTTAAGAATATAGGTTTCTGGATTCTGGATTCAACATTAGAAAAGTAGTTACAGACTCAGAATCAAAGACTTACTTAGAGAATATTTCGACAGGGTCGCCCTGTCTTATTCACCTCACTGTTACTGTTGTGGCAGCGAGGCGTGGTGGGACGACTGTTGTGTGGGGTGAGCAGTTGTCAGGATCTGATTGTAGATGGGGGGGGGGGGGGGGGGGGGGAGTTCAAAGCCTTGATCTCTGTTCAGGCTGGGGCGGCTGCTCTTCATTTCAATGGCTTCTTTAACTTTTCTTTTTGTGAGAAAGGGCTCTGTAGATAATATCTTGGTTTCTTGGGGGCTGAAACTGTGACCTGTGGCTTGTAGATGTTCATGTAGTGGCTTTCTTGGGGGCTGAAACTGTGGCTTGTAGATGTTCAACTGTGGCCTGTGGCTTGTAGATGTTCATGTAGATGTTCACATTTTACTTTCATGCCTCCTTGCGCATGCGCACGAGTTCAATGTTTACAAACACAGACAAAGCGACAATTTCGAACGCTTTCGCCAGAAACAACATCCTAACGGAAACTTACTGACCTCCAACGCCACAGACACCAACAAATGGATTATCAATCTCTCCAACCGTGCTCTCAGTGACAGTGAATCAAGTGTGCTGAAGAAAGGACTTAACTTCTGTGTTGCGCCCATATCGATTCCAGTCAAGGAAATCGTAGCTTCCACTGAAGCAGCGTGCAGCCAGATCAAAGACAAATCCACAGCAGACAACTACGGAGCGAAGTGGTCAAAGTCGTAAAGTCCAGTAAGCCACCCAAGTCCAACATTTCACGAGAGGAGAAACAAACCCTGAAAACTTGAGACAGGATGACAGCATCGTCATCCTTCCAGCTGACAAAGGTAGGACCACAGTGTTGTTACCGAAAGATGAGTACAACAAGAAAGTACAGACCCTTCTCAGTGATACAGACACCTATGAAAAATTCAAGACTGACCCAACGAAGAAAGTGAAAAACCAGTTTATCAACCTATTAAAGAAATGGAAGAAAGAAGATTCTTTCTCCCCTAATCTTTACCAACGTCTTTACCCCACTTCAGAATCCACGCCTAAGCTGTATGGATTACCTAAGATACACAAGAAGATGCCCCCCTCCGCCCATTGTGTCCAGCGTGGCAGTGTCATGTACAATGCCTCCAAATTCCTGACACAAATATTGGGACCTTCAGGACCTGGGAAAACCAGCAACTGGCTCCAGGGGAGAAACTTGTCTCCTATGATGTTTGTGCACTTTTCACTAGCATCCCTGTACCCAAGGCTCTCCAAGTCATTCGGGGGAAGATTGAGGATGACTACCACCTTCGTCACTGGTGTGAACTTACTACAGAACAGGTGCTAGAACTGTTGGAACTGTGCCTCACTAGCACCTACTTTTCGTTCAACCATGAGTTCTACCAGCAGAAACAAGGAGCTGCTAGGGGTTCGCCAGTATCTCCAGTGGTAGCCAACCTGTACATGGAACATTTTGAAAAAGCAGCCCTTGAGACCGCTGCCAACCCTCCCAGCATGTGGTACCGCTATGTGGATGACACCATGACCCGCATACTGGAGACAGAGGTTGCAGCTTCACCACTCACATGAATTCCATCGACGACAGTATCCAATTCACTTTGGAAACTGAAGCAGAAGGGAAGATCCGTTCCTGGACACACTCATCACCCGAACCCATGATGACAGGGTGGAGACCACCGTCTATAGGAAACCACCCACACTGACCAGTATCTGAACTTTCATTCTAACCACCCCTCCAACACAAAAGATCTGTTGTCAACACCCTCATGCATAGAGCCTCTGTACTGTGTTCCACTAAGGAGGAAGAGCTGAAAGACGAACACATCAAGACTGCTGCCCTTTCTGCTAATGGATACCCTGCATGGATGTGGGACAACCCTCGAGTTCACTTCTCTTCTTCTACAGATACGGACAGTGTGAAAGTGGGGATCCCTTACATTAAAGGAGTCTCAGAGCGTCTAGCCAGGACCTTCCAACAACATGGATGCAAAGTGTTCCATAAACCCACCAACTCCCTACGCCAGCAACTGACCCATGTCAAAGACAAAACGGACCCCATCAAGCAGTGTGGTGTAGTGTACCAGGTAGGGTGTCAAGACTGTACCCATACCTACATTGGCGAGACAGCAAGACCACTCACCACCCGTGTACAGGAACACCAAACCCGATCTACTTCTGCCATACATGAACATCTACAAGCCACAGGCCACAGTTTCAGCCCCCAAGAAACCAAGATCTTATCTACAGAGCCCTTCCTCACAAAAAGAAAAGTTAAAGAAGCCATTGAAATTAAGACCAGACGCCCCAGCCTGAACAGAGATCAAGGCTTTGAACTTCCACCCATCTACAATCAGATCCTGACAACCGCTCACCCCACAACAACAGTCGTCCCACCAGGCCTCGCTGCCACAACAGTAACAGTGAGGTGAAGAAGACGGGCGACCCTGTCGAAACATTCTCTAAGTAAGTCTTTGATTCTGAGTCTGTAACTACTTTTTTAATGTCAAATCCAAAATCCAGAAACCTATATTCGTATGTATTTCGCCAAGACTTCACGTCTTGAAGACAGTGAGGAAACAGGAGAAACGACAACTCAAACTAGCGAGATGGCAAAACCATAGACATTTCAACATTCGGTGTCAACGTGAACAGGTCACTCCCCAAGCCTACATTTAAAAACTTGTGTGAAGGGAATCAATGCTTCCCAGATCTTGAAGAAAGCTGAACGACTTTTGATCCAAGAAAGAATTAGACAATGCAACCACATTATCCGGAGGCTCGACAACGAAATCCGAGAGACAAACGCGGAACTTCACAGAATCCTCCCACAGGAAATAGCAGACGACATTTTACTTTCATGCCGCCTCGCGCATGCGCACGAGTTCAATGTTTACAAACACAGACAAAGCGACAATTTCGAACGTTTCGCCAGAAACAACATCCTAACAGAAACTTACTAACCTCCAACGCCATAGACACCAACAAATGGATTATCAATCTCTCCAACCGTGCTCTCAGTGACAGTGAATCAAGTGTGCTGAAGAATGGACTTAACTTTGTGTTGCGCCCATATCGATTCCAGTCAAGGAAATCGTAGCTTCCACTGAAGCAGCGTGCAGCCAGATCAAAGACAAATCCACAGCAGACAGCCTACGGAGCGAAGTGATCAAAGTCGTAAAGTCCAGTAAGCCACCCAAGTCCAACATTTCACGAGAGGAGAAACAAACCCTGAAAACTTGAGACAGGATGACAGCATCGTCATCCTTCCAGCTGACAAAGGTAGGCCCTTCTCAGTGATGCAGTCACCTATGAAAAATTCAAGACTGGCCCAACGAAGAAAGTGAAAAACCAGCTTATCAACCTATTAAAGAAATGGAAGAAAGAAGATTATTCTCCCCTAATCTTTACCAACGTCTTTACCCCACTTCAGAATCCACGCCTAAGCTGTATGGATTACCTAAGATACACAAGAAGGATGCCCCCCTCTGCCCATTGTGTCCAGCTGTGGCAGTGTCATATACAATGCCTCCAAATTCCTGACACAATATTGGGACCTTCAGTCGGGCAGACCGAGCACCACATAGTCAACAGCACAGATTTTGTACAGAAGATGGAAAACCAGCAACTGGCTCCAGGGGAGAAACCTTGTGCACTTTTCACTAACATCCCTGTACCCAAGGCTCTCCGAGTCATTCGGAGAGATTGAGGATGACTACCACCTTCGTCACTGGTGTGAACTTACTACAGAACAGGTGCTAGAACTGTTGGAACTGTGCCTCACTAGCACCTACTTTTCGTTCAACCATGAGTTCTACCAGCAGAAACAAGGAGCTGCTATGGGTTCGCCAGTATCTCCAGTGGTAGCCAACCTGTACATGGAACATTTTGAAAAAGCAGCCCTTGAGACCGCTGCCAACCCTCCCAGCATGTGGTACCGCTATGTGGATGACACCATGACCCGCATACAGGAGACAGAGGTTGCCAGCTTCACCACTCACATGAATTCCATCGACGACAGTATCCAATTCACTTTGGAAACTGAAGCAGAAGGGAAGATCCCGTTCCTGGACACACTCATCACCCGAACCCATGATGACAGGGTGGAGACCACCGTCTATAGGAAACCCACCCACACTGACCAATATCTGAACTTTCATTCTAACCACCCCCTCCAACACAAAAGATCTGTTGTCAACACCCTCATGCATAGAGCCTCTGTACTGTGTTCCACTAAGGAGGAAGAGCTGAAAGAAGAAGAACACATCAAGACTGCTGCCCTTTCTGCTAATGGATACCCTGCATGGATGTGGGACAACCCTCGAGTTCGCTACCCTTCTTCTACAGATACGGACAGTGTGAAAGTGGGGATCCCCTTTCATTAAAGGTGTCTCAGAGCCAGGACCTTCCAACAACATGGATGCAACGTGTTCCATAAACCCACCAACTCCCTACGCCAGCAACTGACCCATGTCAAAGACAAAACGGACCCCATCAAGCAGTGTGGTGTAGTGTACCAGGTAGGGTGTCAAGACTGTACCCATACCTACATTGGCGAGACAGCAAGACCACTCACCACCCGTGTACAGGAACACCAAACCCGATCTACTTCTGCATACATGAACATCTACAAGCCACAGGCCACAGTTTCCCGCCCCAAGAAACCAAGATCTTATCTACAGAGCCTTCTCCTCACAAAAAGAAAAGTTAAAGAAGCCATTGAAATTAAGACCAGACGCCCCAGCCTGAACAGAGATCAAGGCTTTGAACTTCCCCCCCATCTACAATCAGATCCTGACAACCGCTCACCCCACACAACAGTCGTCCCACCAGGCCTCGCTGCCACAACAGCAACAGTGAGGTGAAGAAGACAGGGCGACCCTGTCGATATAGTCTCTAAGTAAGTCTTTGATTCTGAGTCTGTAACTACTTTTCTAATACATTCTTGTACCGATAACACGCATTACACCACCAGGGAGGAAGCGGTGGGGGTGGAAATCGAATTGCGACTAAGGAAAACACTAGCAAACAGTGTTTAAGCCATCAGGCTGAATGGTACGCAATTTGTGGAACCCGAAAGCTTCCCGTTTGAGTCTATACTCCACGTCATCTGACAGATTTTTTTCGATTCCGATGCAGCGGAGATTGGGGAGGGCGTGGCCTGGTTGATTGAAATGCTTAGTTACTAGAATTCCAGAATTGCTTTTTATGTTGGATCTGTGTTGGTAAAATCGAGTTTTAAGGGAGGGTTTTTGTTGTTTTTGTTGTTGTTGTTGTCTCTCCAACATACTGGCTGTGGGGCCATTTATTGCAAAAGAGTAAGTAGATCAAATTTGTGGTTTCACAATCCATGGATGCCGAATCGAAAAGAATTTGTCAGTTTTCGCACTGTAAAAGGAACCTGTCTGGACAAGATGTTGTTTACAGACAACACTTTTTTTCTCACATGGAAAGCAGCCTGCTGGTTTTGGTTCTGACTGGCATATAGGCAGAGCAGAGGGCATAAGAAAAATTTCTAAGGGTGCAGCTATTCCTTTCCCCCAGGATTGGGGGATCAGGAACAGCATATATATATATATATATATATATATATATATATATATATATATTATATATATATATACATATATAATATATATATATATATATATATATATATATATATATATATATAGCTGAATAATTAAACAGTGGGAGAAAAAAGTGCAAGTTAGCCATTCTTCAGTCATTACAGCAATGACTTGACAAAGATTTGAATTTTAAAAAAAAAATGAAGAAAATGGGGGAATATATTATAAATATGAGAAACCCTTCACTAGCTGCCTGAGGGAACCATCGTACTCTCCTTCAAAGACAGATCTATTTGTATTGCCTGCTCCTAGGCCTTTCGTCCGCTGGATCGGACTCATCAGGGAGACACGGCTGATTGTGTCTGTGCTCTTGGTGTCAAATAGAGACACACCAAAGTCCATAATTCTGTGGTGTTCTCATCACCAAGGGTTCAAAAAAGAATCCAACAGCACCCCAAAGCAGCCAGCGAAGGGTAGTAAATGGAACAAAAAGAAAGCGTGAAGAGGAAAAACGTTGCTGAAAAACTAAAAGCATTATGCAAACAGTTATAAAATGTAGGGGACAATCTTTGAGCCTATGCTTGAGGATCCATTCAAGGATGCAAGGGAGATCAAAAGATATGGAACAGTCTGAGTGGTCAGCTCTGCTGTTCAATAACCCAAGCATTGTGAGTGGCTAAGAATTCTACAGAACAACCTTTACTTGGATCTCCTAAGAGATGCAATCTCCCACCAATTGACCAAACATTATACTGCTGAACAATTAAACAGTGGGAGAAAACAAGTGCAAGTTAGCAATTCTTCAGTCATTACAGCAAACACTTGACAAAGATTTGAATTAAAATTAAAAAATTTTAAAAATGAAGAAAATGGGGGGAATATATTATAAATATGAGAAACCCTTCACTAGCTGCCTGAGGGAACCATCGTACTCTCCGTCAAAGACAGATCTATTTGTATTGCCTGCTCCTATGCTCCTAGGCCTTTCGTCCGCTGGATCGGACTCATCAGGGAGACACGGCTGATTGTGTCTGTGCTCTTGGTGTCAAATAGAGACACACCAAAGTCCATAATTCTGTGGTGTTCTCATCACCAAGGGTTCAAAAAAGAATCCAACAGCACCCCCAAAGCAGCCAGCGAAGGGTAGTAAATGGAACCAAAGGAAAGCGTGGAGAGGAAAAAAGTTGCTGAAAAACTAAAAGCATTATGCAAACAGTATAAAATGTAGGGGACAATCTTTGAGCCTATGCTTGAGGATCCATTCAAGGATGCAAGGGAGATCAAAGATATGGAACAGTCTGAGTGGTAAGAATTCTACAGAACAACTTGTGTCTTAAGAGGATATCTTTTTATATTTTCTACTTTTCACAAGAAAATGTAGCTTGTTTTGCTCTTTCATGATTTTCATTTGCTTCTTAGGTGGCAGCTTTGGTTGGTTTTTTGAAAACTCAACAAACATACTACGGTATTGCACACCAGCCTTTTCTGGGATTGCATTCTTCTTAAAACTGAAAAGGCAGAGGAGTCAAATTACCACTTTCCGCGGTCACTGAGGAGAAACCACCAAGTTTCGAAATATCGGTATATGACCAGGAGTTATATGTTAGTGAGTTTCCCACCCTATTGGAGGGTGTCTCCCCCTTGGAGACTATAAGCTTGCTGAAGGTTCATTGTGGAAGCATTTATTTTATTTTATATATATTTTTTCCCCATTCCACCACTCAAGCACATACAGTTAGTTAGGCAGAATCATCTACCACTGCAGATATGTATGCTTATCTCCCCCTATTTCTTCAATCTAAGACATAAGAGCAAGCTTTGTTTATAATTCAATATTTCTTGCAGTCATTGCAACACCAAGCTGCTCTGTAAGTTGCTGGAACGGTGCTCGGTACTTATCCTTGGAATTTATTAGTTTGTTGTATTTTAGTCCCTTGCGGATTCATTCCAAGAACTGGCCCTCAGCACTTGTGTCTTAAGAGGATATCTTTTTATATTTTCTACTTTTCACAAGAAAATGTAGCTTGTTTTGCTCTTTCATGATTTTCATTTGCTTCTTAGGTGGCAGCTTTGGTTGGTTTTTTGAAAACTCAACAAACATACTACGGTATTGCACACCAGCCTTTTCTGGGATTGCATTCTTCTTAAAACTGAAAAGGCAGAGGAGTCAAATTACCACTTTCCGCGGTCACTGAGGAGAAACCACCAAGTTTCGAAATATCGGTATATGACCAGGAGTTATATGTTAGTGAGTTTCCCACCCTATTGGAGGGTGTCTCCCCCTTGGAGACTATAAGCTTGCTGAAGGTTCATTGTGAGAAGCATTTATTTTATTTTATATATTTTTTTTCCCCATTCACCCACTCAAGCACATACTGTTAGTTAGGCAGAATCATCTACCACTGCAGATATGTATGCTTATCTCCCCCTATTTCTTCAATCTAAGACATAAGAGCAAGCTTTGTTTATAATTCAATATATATATATATATATATTATATATTATATATAATATATATATATATATAATGCTGAACGATTAAATAGTGGGGGAAAACAAGTGCAGGTTAACAGTTTTTCAGTCGTTATAGTAATAACTTGGCAAAGATTTGAACTTTAAAAAAAAATTTTTTTAATGCAGATGAAGAAAATGGGGGGTATATATTATAAATATGAGAAGCCCTTCACTAGCTGCTTGAGGGAACCATCGTAGTATATATATAGTATATATATATATATATATATATATTATATATATATAGTGAACGGTTTTCATATTTATAATATATTTTCTTAACTTTAGGTTCCGATATATATATATATATATATATTAAATTTTGTTAAGAATATTTTTAAAAAATGAAGTTTTAATACTTCATTTTTTTAAAAATATTTAAAAATAAAAATATTCTTAACAGATGTTCTCCCCAAGGGGTTGAGCACCTTCAGATTTTTAAAGAACACTTTTATATTGTTCATATTATAATAATATATATATATATATTATGAACAATATAAAAGTGTTCTTTAAAAATCTGAAGGTGCTCAACCCCTTGGGGAGCAACATCTGTTAAGAATATTTTTTTTTAAATGAAGTATAAAATCAACAAGCTTGTTTCGAACCTCTCGCTCATTTCCAAAAGAACACAAACTGTCCAAAATATTCAACAAAAACACCATCAAACTATCATACTCATGTATGCCTAACCTTAAAAACATAATTGATTCATCTAACAAAATGAAAAGCAACATAAAAAAGAAGGGTGCTGAAAGGACATCTTGCAACTGCAGTAAAAAAAGAACAGTGCCCCTAAGCAACAAATGCCTTCACAGCAACATTGTATACCAAGCTACGGTAACTTCAGAAAATGAAAAAGAAACATATATAGGGATCACAGAAAACACCTTCAAAACCAGATACGCAAACCACAAACAGTCATTCAAAAATGAAAAATACAAAAATCAAACAGAGCTGAGTAAATACATTTGGAGACTCAAAGATAAAAAAAATAGACTACAACATATCATGGAAAATCATAAAAAGAGCAACATCATACAACAATATTTCAAAAAGATGCAATCTATGCTCCACAGAAAAATGGTTAATATTATGTAAACCACACCTAGCAACCTTGAACACAAAAGTAGAAATAGTAAACAATTGCAGGCACAAATGGAAATCTTTGTTAGCGCACGCCACCTGAACAGACCCCAACAAGAACCACAGACCACACGTGAAGCGACTCGCGCGTGCAGAAATGGAATCAGGTCCCGCACGCTATAAAAGACAGATAGCGTGCCCCAAAAGAATATCCTGAGGAGAGCGAGAGGTTCGAAACAAGCTTGTTGATTTTATACTTCATTTTAAAAAAAAATATTCTTAACAAATATATATATATATATATATATATATATATATATATATATATATATATATATATATATGATGCTGAACAATTAAGTAGTGGGGGAAAACAAGTGCAGGCTAACAATTCTTCCGTCATTACAATAATGACCTTGCAAAGATTTGAACTTTTAGAGAAAAAAAAAAAATGAAGATGAAGAAAATGGGGGAAATATATTATAAATATGAAAAACCCTTCACTAGCTGCCTGAGAGAACCATCGTGATCCCTTCTGAAGGCAGATCTATTTGTATTGCCTGCTCCTAGGCCTTTCGTCCGCTGGATCGGACTCATCAGGGAGACACGGCTGATTGTGTCTGCGCTCTGGTGTCAAATAGAGACACACCACAGTTCATAATTCTGTGGTGTTCTCCCCACCAAGAGTTCAAAAAAGAATCCAACAGCACCCCCAAAGCAGCCAGTGAAGGGTAGTAAATGGAATAAAACGAAAGTGTGGAGAGGAAAAAAGTTGCTGAAAAACTAAAAGCATTATACAAACAGTATATAGAATGCTGAACAATTAAGTAGTGGGGGGAAACAAGTGCAGGTTAACAATTCTTCAGTCGTAGTAATGACTTGGCAAAGATTTGAACTTTAAAAAAAAAAAAAAAAAAAATTTTTGAAGATGAAGAAAATAGGTGGAATATATTATAAATATGAGATGCCCTTCATTAGCTGCCTGAGGGAATCATCGTAATCCCTCTTGAAAGCACATTTATTTGTATTGCCTGCTCCTAGGCCTTTCGTCCGCTGGATCGGACTCATCAGGGAGACACATATATATTAAAGTATGTGCTTGTGTTAAAGTATGTGCTTGTGTGGGTCAATGGGGAAAAATAAAAATAAATGCTTCTCAAAATGAGCCTTTAGAAAGCTTATAGTCTCCAAGGGGGAGACGATCTGCAATGGGGAGAAAACCCACTAACATATAACTCCTGGTCAGATACCGATATTTCGAAACCTGATTGTTTCTCCTCAGTGACCGCGGAAAGTGGTAATTGGACTCCTCTCCCTTTTCGGTTTTAAGAAGAATGCTATCCCAGAAAAAGCTGGTGTGCAATACCGTAGTATGTTTGTTGAGTTTTCAAAAAACCAACCAGAAGTTTGTTTTTTTTCCCCATTCACCCACACAAGCACATACTGTTAGTTAGGCAGAATAATCTACCACTGCAGATATGAATGCTTATCTCACCCTATTTCTTCAATCTAAGACATAAGAGCAAGCTGTGTTTATAATTCAATATTTTTTGCAGTCATTGCAACACCAAGCTGCTCTGTAAGTTGCTGGAATGGTGCTCGGTACTTCTCCTTGGAATTTATTAGTTTGTTGTATATATATATATATATATATATATATATATATATATATATATATATATATATATATATATATATATATGTGGTATAACCCTCCATATGATGGAAGAACAAAAACTAACGTAGGAAAAGAATTCCTCAGAATCCTTAAAACATCATTCCCAAAAGAACATGTACTATCTAAAATATTCAACAAAAATGCCGTCAAGCTATCATACTCGTGTATGCCCAACCTTAAAAATATAATTGATTCTTCCAATAAAACCAAAAACAACACCACCAAAGAGGGTGATGAAAGGATATCTTTTAATTGCACAAAAAAAGACCAGTGCCCTCTGAATAATAAATGTCTCTACAACAATATTGTGTACCAAGCTACGGTAACAACAGACAGTGATAAAGAAACATATATAGGGATCACGGCAAACCATTTTAAAACCAGATATGCAAACCATAAACAGTCTTTCAAAAATGAAAAATATAAAAACCAAACAGAATTAAGTAAATATATTTGGAAGCTTAAAAATAAGAAAACAGATTACAACATATCATGGAAAATTATTTAAAAAAAAAAAAGAGCAACACCATACAACAACATTTCTAAAAAAAAATGCAACTTATGTACTAGAGAAAAGTGGCTGATATTATGTAAACCCCACCTAGCATCCCTGAACTCTAAAGTAGAAATGATAAACAATTGCAGGCATAAATGGAAATCTTTGTCAATGTACCATTCCGTATCACGTCCCCCTTGAACGCGCCCCCAAAAAGAAAAAACCGGCAGGCCACGTGCCACACGCACAGAACTCACACGCCCACACACCACAATATATAACACCGGTGGCGTGCCCAAATTGTATACCCTGAGGAGAGCGTTTTATCTTGAAACAAGTTTGTAGGTTTTTAATTTTCCCATTTTAAAATCCTATTTTAAACGGGTATATATATATAATATATATATATATATTATATATATATATAATATATATATTATATATATATATATATATAATTTAGAGTTAAAAAGCCACTCAGAATGTTAAAAGTGCTCAACCAGGTAGGGAGCGACATACCAGTTTAAAATAGGAGTTTGAAACCTAATGACACACCTGTCTACGTAGACATCAATAGTAACCATCCACCCTCCATTATAAAAACCATACCTAATGGTATAAACAAAAGATTATCTAAACTGTCATGCAATGAGAAAGAATTTAACAGTGCAGCAGCCGAATACCAAGAGGCGCTGATAAAAGTGGCTACAACTACAAATTACAATATAACCCAGATAACAACATGAACAGCAGTAGAAAAACAGGAAAGAAAAACTCTCCATATGATGGAAGAACAAAAACTAACGTAGGAAAAGAATTCCTCAGAATCCTTAAAACATCATTCCCAAAAGAACATGTACTATCTAAAATATTCAACAAAAATACCATCAAGCTATCGTACTCGTGTATGCCCAACCTTAAAAATATAATTGATTCTTCCAATAAAACCAAAAAACAATACAACCAAAGAGGGTGATGAAAGGATATCTTGTAATTGCACAAAAAAGACCAGTGCCCTCTGAATAATAAATGTCTCTACAACAATATTGTGTACCAAGCTACGGTAACAACAGACAGTGATAAAGAAGCGTACATAGGGTCACGGCAAACCATTTTAAAACCAGATATGCAAACCATAAACAGTCTTTCAAAAATGAAAAATAAAAAAACCAAACAGAACTAAGTAAATATATTTGGAAGCTTAAAGATAAGAAAATAGATTACAACATATCATGGAAAATTATAAAAAGAGCAACACCATGCAACAATATTTCTAAAAAATGCAACTTATGTACTACAGAAAAGTGGCTGATATTATGTAAACCCCACCTAGCATCCCTGAACTCTAAAGTACAAATGATAAACAATTGCAGGCATAAATGGAAATCCTTGTCAATGCACCATTCCTTAGCACGTCCCCCCTGAACGCGCCCCCAAAAAGATTTTAAAAAAAAACAAAAACCCTGCAGGCCACGTGCCACACGCGCAGAGCTCACACGCCACACACCACACTATATAACACCGGTGGCGTGCCCAGATTGTATACCCTGAGGAGAGCATTTTAGCTCGAAACAATTTTGTAGGTTTTAATTTTGTCCATTTTAAAATCATATATATATATATATATATATATATATATATATATACTGCCGAACTAAAGTTAAGGGCCGGCCTCTGATTTCAGCAGCTTTCCGTATGTATTTTTCATGCCAACACCGCGTGACGAAAAAATGGTCAACTTGGGTCTTCCCAAAGCCTTTCACACTGCTGCACGTGCCTGACCATGTTTTGCAAGAATTGCAGTTCAGCAACACCGTTTTTAGGGGCAGTGAAAAGATTGTCAAAACACGAGACTTTTCTTGAAACTTTGCTCGAATTTAGCTGAAGAAGCAGTATTGCAGTAGGTTTTTGGCATTTTGCACGAGCAAACCATGGCTATACTGAACACTTCTCAACGAAAGTTGCACAGGAATGGGTATTTAGGGGCGCGCACCAGAGCTCTGATTAAGCATGCCTCCAAGAACGAAACTGACAACAGTGGATCGAGGACGGGCGCTGGGATGGCTGCAGGACGGCGTTTCCGGCAGAGAAGTTTCCAGACGGCTAGGAGTTAGCCACTCTGTTATTCAGCGGCTCCACCAACGCTTCCAGACTACCGGAAGTACTGATGAGCGACCTCGGTCTGGGCGGCCAAGATGTACAGATGGAAGAGACGATCGCTACCTCCAGGTCTTGGCTCTACGTCACCGAACCATCACCCGCAGGACGTTGATAGGCAACCTCAGGGCCGCTACCAACGTCACCATAAGTCGCATGACGGTGACCCGTCGTCTGCGTGAGGTGCGCCTGCACTCAAGGAGAACTGTCGTCCGTGTGCCCTCACACCACGTCATCGCCGGGCCAGGATGGCGTTCTGCCAAAACCATCGACGTTGGAACAGACAGCAGTGGGGCAGGGTACTCTTTACAGACGAGTCCCGGTTTACTCTGTCTTCCTGTGATGCCCGCATACGCGCTTGGAGACGTCCAGGTGAACGTTTCATCGACGCCTGTGTCCAGGAACATGACAGGTACGGAGGCGGTTCAGTTATGGTGTGGGCTGGCTTCCATCTGCACGGGAGGACCCCACTGTACCGTATTAGAGGCAATCTTACCGGCGTACGGTACAGGGATGAAATCGTGACGCCTCTGATCCTCCCTACACTGCAAGCCATGGGTGCCGGCGCTATACTCCAAGACGATAACGCGACCCCTCATCGCGCTAGGGTGGTCCAAGATGTTCTGCAGCGTCAGCAGATTGTGAGGATGAACTGGCCAGCCCGATCACCCGACTTGGCGCCCATAGAAACCTTCGGGGATATCCTTGGGCGCCGGGTGAGGGACAA
>CM031609.1:65615960-65638460 GCA_018398815.1 Conus ventricosus
TGGTCTCACACTCACACACACACGCGCGCGCGCGCGCGTGCACGACGCATGCACGCACACACGCCATATCACAACGCGCACGCACGAACACACCACCCCCACCACACACACACCCCACACACACACAACACACACACACACACACACACACACACACCACACTCAAACCACCCCCCCACAAAAAACACACACATGCATGGATCGGTCTTACAATACGGTCCCAATCAGTTAAAATCTTAGGAGTATATTAACATCAAACTTTAAGGAACCAACATATTGATCATATTTTGAATAAAGCAAGAAAAAGTGTATACTTGCCTAAAGATCAGAACAATACAAAAATGGGACAAGATAAAGAGAGTTTCACCCTCCTGTCTTCAAGCTCTTGTGCGGTCTAGATTTGATGTAAATGCTCCAGAAGTATTCTTCAGCGCTCCACAGCATCTACTTAATAAGTTACAAAAGTGTAGACTGCAAAGCATTATAAACATGCTCTTGGAGTTCCACACATACCTGCAACATTGCGACATACTATGAATTTGGAATTTTTACCTTCGTTTAACGAGTATTCGAAAAGTTTCCTCCACCAAATTTGTTTTAAATAAGCGTTCACAAAAAAGTTCTGTACAAATAAGTACTCTAAATTCAGATACAGATTTTTGCTAAAAAGCAAAAAGACATAAAATCACAAAATCAATTCAGTCATACACATCTACTCTTCTGAAAAGAAAAAAAAACAAAACCAAAGTAAAATAGCTGTCAATCCGTCCCTTTCCACACCCAATCCCCAAATGGGAACAAACCAAAGCTAATTATGACACAACTATACTGAACGAACAAAAACGATCCCCACCCTAATCTTTTAAAAATTATGACATTCATATTAGAAAGATCAATATAAGGAACATCTGCAAATTTGTACAGATGGTCAGTGATAGATGACCATAGAGCAGGAGCAGCTTTGTAATACCAAAATTAAAAGTGGAGGAATATATCATCTTGCAAACACTTGTCAATATTTACTGCAAATTAGTTGCGTTCTAATGTCCCTAAAGTATTTTAAAGTCTTCCATAGAAAATTGTCAACTTTTATTGTGCAGTGATTCAAAGTCAGCCCTTTCGCCGTACAGTCTCTAAATCCAAAGATTCCGCTGTGAGACTTATTCAAGAAATTAATTACTTGACACATCTCCAATCGAAGAAACGAATAAATGTGACTTTCTGTTGGTGCCCCACATTGTGCATTTCACAATGGAGAAAGTTGTCAAGCTGCTCGGAGAGCAGCTCGCAACATTGAAGGAACGACTACTCTGAACATCCGCTAGACCTTATACAGAATGTTATACTTTAATACTTGGTGAAAGAATAGAATGTGAACCCATGGACGAATTCATGAAAATTTTTCACAAGATCATTGTAAAAGATGCAATGTGACAATTCATAAATTTGACAAGGCATCCCTGAAAGATGCAATGTGACCCCGTCCCGACGGAATCATGAAATTTTTCACAAGACTCGGTGAAAGATGCGATTGCCCATTGGTGAATCTGTTCCAATTAGGCCTGTTCTGGACTGACAGGAGAAGACCAGATTTAATATCTTTACCATTAACGGATGACGCATTTTTGAAAATTTCTCAGAAATATAGCATGAGGTAATATTTGTTCCTAAATCAAGTATATAAGATATTTATGAATGTTTGATCGATAGGGAGAAATTTGATTCTCAACTCTCATACCTATCAACAAAATAACAATCCTAGCGAAACGAAAGCTCTTTTTTTCCAGTGGCTCCCGCGTGGTCCCTTTTTTAGGGGTGTTTTTTTGCCGTCGCAAGCTCTGTAACAACTGATTCTATACAATAGCGTGGATGGTTATAGGGGTTGTGTTAGGTTTTATATCTGGGTGCTATGGGAAATCCAGCTGAGAATAAAATGCGATAAATAGTGACACTTTCATTCTCAACTTTTGTTTTCTCGTTCAAAGAATTTGACGAATTGGTGTGAGCTATGGGGGGGGATGGGGGTGGTTTTCAGTGGGCGATGTTAGGGCGCAACGGTGAATATTAGTTTATTATTATTATTATTATATTGGGTATGTATATAGCGCCTATCCTCGGTCAAACAGACCAACTCGCAGCGCTTTACAATAAACACACTACCTCACTCACGTCAGACGGCTGCCTACCCAGTTCGAGCCGGCCCGAAAACAGCCTTCAGGCGCCTTCATTCAGTCGGTTCCCGTACCATTTCAAATCCAGTCACTCATTTTTTCAATTTATCTCCATTTATTCCTCCAGTTTCTCACATAGGATGCATACATGTGTTTTATTTTATTTCTTTTTATTTTATTTTTATAGTGTCCTCCCATTACCACCGGTACACGATGGCACAACGATAACATAGTAAGAGACAATGTTTGGGCGTGTAAGAAATCCCAGCGGCTACCTTCAATCTACATCAAACATTGCCAGGCAAACGGGGGGGGCAACGGGGGGGGGTCCCCCCCCCCCCCCTGCTCTTTCGATTTTCACTGCCTGGGGTTCTTAACGTGTGGCAGGGGCCATGAAGGCCACGGGTCCGACCACGCTTATATCCCACTCCGATGACCTTGACGTTCAGTTCAATTGTCATCTCAAAACTGGAAAGAAAGGGCGAGAAAGGCAGGCTCGAACCTCCCGCACTTCTCACACGTTGGATGCGGCGAACGTCCTTAACCACTCTGCCACCTTTCTGCCAATTTCCGTCGCTGCATACTGGAAACCTTCACATAATTATTCCCCTGACCTTGGTGTTTCAACATCGGTTGAGGCCTTGCATGAAGCAATTATTAATTACAGACCTCGGTGGTTCAGGAAGTATCTCACACTACAAACGGAACGATCGCGCCTGGGTGTGGCTGGTGGTGTGGTGGGTGGAGAAAGGGTGAAGGACGGGTGTAAGAATGTCCCTTACGTGTTTTTGAATTTGTAGCAAGTAAACATCACCCCCACCACACACACACACACACACACACACACACATCACACACACACATACATCACACAAACTACGCACGCACGCACGCACGCACGCCACGCACACACACACACACACACACACACACACACACACACTGACTGACTGAACCAATTTATTGTCAGATTGAACGCACGTTTGTACTGACTACACACACACACACACACACACAACACCACACACAACACCCACACACACACACACACACACATACACACACACACACACACACCCACACACACACACACACTCCCACACCACACACACACACACACACACAACACACACACACCACACACACACACACACACACACACATAAATATATATATATATTTTTTTTTTTTTTTTAAGAGAGAAGAGGAGAGAGAGAGAGAGAGAGGAGAGAGAAGAGAGAGAGAAGAGAGAGAAAAGAAAACAGTGCAAGATGAAATCCTGTGCGATAAGAAATCGCCCTGTGGAAAAATGAAGTTGCGAATTGCACCGCATAAATTAGATTGGTGAACGGTACTGGCGCAAATTCAAATAGCAATCATTGCAACATTGGCGACTGCGCTATTCTAGCCAGTTCGCCAAAGACTCTCAAAAGAAGAAATCATGCTTGTTGAAAACGGAACTATTCATTCATTCAATGATTTAATCGTTCATTCATCCATTCTTTAATTATCATTACATTATTGTTATTATCATTATTATATATATTATCATCATCATCATCATTATTATCATCATCATCATCATCATCACACTCAACATCCATCATCATCAGCATCATCATGCATCAATGCCGTTAATGTTGTTTGTTGTTGTTTATCATTATTAATTACTCATTTATTATTACTATTACTACATTGGATGAGGATTACGATAGTATATAACCGACACAAGGAAGAACATTAATGACAAATTGACAAACGCGATAAGGCTAAAGGGTATAAATTCAATGCAGCAATACAATAAACGCGCACACTCAGAAGAAAGACACACCTCACACACACACCACACACACACACACACACACACACACACACACACACACACACAGCACTCACACACCACAGCACACACCACACACAACCACACACACAGACACACACCACACACACATACGCACGCACACACTCACTCACTACACACACAACACACACACACACACACACACACACACACTCACACTCACACACACAACACACAACACACCATACACACACACACACACACACCAGTGATTGATTGCTTAATGATTAAATTGGATTCTTTAATACGCAAGGGATGAAATTTTAGCCAAAGCCTAGTCTTACAATCCGGTTCTTGTCATGCTACATTATTTCAACACACATCATCAAACTGACATTTTCAACATAGCAACACTGTAATCGACTTCTACAATGACAAGCAAACTAATCATAAAGTAAAATGATTTGAAGGGTGGGAAACAGAAGGAAACTCAAACAAACAAACAAGCAACAAACAAAAACTACAAGAAAGAGCGGTTAGATGGGATGAATGGGAAATGTCGAATAGGGAGGAAAAGAGGAATGGTCGAACAGAAGTTGGAGTGGAATCAGCGATTTTAACGGAGTAGGTTATATGTTTAATGATATGTACAAAGTATGGTTCACAGAAGACTTTACGAATAGACGCTAGTCGTTTAATCGAAAAATCAAATTATGAGACATAAAATGATTTATGCATAAAGTGCATGAGTCGCCGAAATGTTCTCGAGCATTTAGCAACTAAAGGGTAAGTTTGCTGTTGTTTGAGAGATTTTCAAGCCTTGGGTTCTTCAAGTGTGCAATTCAGGCATCACCAGAGGGAAATACCCGCGTCGTATGACTGAAGGAGGGGGAGTTGCTGGAAAGTTTTCGCATGTCCGAGGGATAGTGACCCAGGAGTTGCCGACCTGCCGGTCCTGGGTAGAGGAGGGTCCAGTCCGACCCACTGGCTGGCTATTCACTGGTTTCACAGTGGGCCTGAAGGGAATGCGAACGTGTACAGGTGACCGTCGCGGGTAGGTGACCGGCAGCCTGCAGGCAGAATACAGCGACCATTCATTCCGTCCTTGTTCTGAGCATGAATGGAAGGCTCGGCTATTGATGGTTTGGCGCATGGTTGTCTATAGAGGTAGTAAATACTTGAAGCATCAGTCTGGCTGGTAGAGAAGTCCAGGCTGTAGTACAATGTGTAGCTTCGGAATCGAACATGAGTATTGAATAGGAGGTTATGCATTAACCACGGGTGCCAGGTCTTTGTTGCGCTAAGCAGCTGTGGTGTGTGTGTATGTGTAGGTGACCTTGTGATTCCATTGTGGACTAAAAATAACTTGGAAATTTATTGGTACAAATCGGGTGATGTGTGTGTGCAGTGATTCCATTTGTTGAACCAGTTACTACTTGGTTCTCTCTTGTTTTGAAGAATGAATATAAGGCGCTTGGAAAACCAGAAGTGATGGGACTCACTAAGGGAAAAGTGACCTCGCCCGTCTTGCAGAGGGCTCAAGAAAATAACAGCGTAAGCAGAGGATTAGCTGTCGCCACGTTGTCTCCTGGGTGGGGACGTAAGACAGATGGCGGTTTTGCTGTAGCCTCGCGAAGCCGACGACGAGAAGAATTGTCGCCCGTGTTGGGGACGGTCCGACCAGCAAGACGTGACAGCCTTTGGAGCCAAGCCAGGAGCTGCCAGACAACAGTGGGGTTGTATGCAGCCAGAGAAGACCTTGGGAGAGGCCGCAGGAGCCCTCAGTAGGATTGGGAAAGTACGGTGGAGGTCCGGAAACTCGGGTAGGGTGCGACCAAGCTACATGCCAGTTGTCCCCCAACTGGGATTTGGCCACTGGCCGGAGGACACAACATGGGGCAGCCTTCAACTCTGGTCGTACGTGGATGAGAGAAACTGACGGTCAATCAAGGAATGCTGGCAAGTTATGGACGTTTTTATTTGTTCTTAAGGTTTATAAGTGTGCAAACAGAATAGTGGAATATTGTCCTTTTCCAGGCTAAGAAGAAATAACTGAAGAACAGGGGATGCGATTTATGAAAATGTCTGTATGCTGTTTACATTGTTTGTAATGATACAGACAGTTGTGTTGTGTAGTAGACCGGGTGGGGCTCGGCGTCAAGTTGAATAACAAGTTGATTAGTTTCAATGAAATGTTATATTTTTCCCGTCACCTTTGTGCGGCCCGATTGTGAGTGACAAGAGTGCGTTGCCCTATGCGAGAGCGCTTTGGTTGTGGAAAGCGTAAATACTTCTGTCTATAACCCCCTTCAACCCTGAATATGAAAATCATATTTTAATAACGAGGGGAAGCGTCGGAGATCCCGACACAAATTGGGGACAGTCCATCCGGCAGACATAGAATGACCCATAAGTGATTTTGATTCTGGGTTTTGTACAAATGCTAGGAATTTGAAATTGTCGTAATTGTGGAAGATCTAGATTTTTTTTTCTTAACCTGGAAAGACTTTAGTCATGTGTTGATTGTTTTGATCTTTCTTTTTCATGGCCTGAGGCCTTGTATTTGAACTTGCTTGAATTGGTTGCTGTTGAAGTTTGATTGTGGTGTAGCACAACATTTTATCGCTTATTTTACAACTGATCGGTGATATCTCGCCTTGTTCTGTGGGTAGTATTAACTAGCTGATCGAGGATTAGCGATAGCTTCAAATGTCGACTGGAAGAGGGTGCTGAGACAATGGGTCCGGCTGAAAAAGATGGACCATCATAGAAGAAGGAAAAGCTTTATGCGAACTAAAGGGTCCCGAACTGAAAGGCATAATAATGAGAACTGGCCCCGTGTAATCGAGGCCCAGAAAATACAAAGGGAAAAGCAAAGAGAGAAGAAAGAAACGGGTAAATAGAGGAGAGAGAAAGAGAACCTGGGAAAAAGAGAGAGAGAAAGAGACGGGAAAAAGAGGAGAGAGAACGAGAACGGGAAAAGGAGGAGAGAGAAACGGGAAAGAGAGGAAGAGACAGAGAACGGAAAGAGAGAGAGAAAAGGATTAAGGAGGAAAAGAGGAGAGAAGAAAGAACTGGAAAAGAGAAGAGAGAGAAAGAGAGAAGATAAGGCTAGTTTGAGTAAGAAAAATTAAAATTGGAGAAAGAACGGACGGGGACGCAAACCTCAGTGAACTTTGCACCACATGTCAGTGTCCCTTGAACAATATGCCAAGGTTCGATGATAATCCGGACCATTTTAGAGGCTTTCATTCGGCAATGTGAAAGGATTGCCAAGATAAGGGCGCACCCAAGAACGTGGGCACAAATTTGTCCGGCGCTGCTGACACCCAAAGCAGGGATCGTTTTTTTTCTGCTTACCACCGGGTCGAATACAGACAGATTATGAGTCGGTGCGTGAAATGCTTTGTTTCAGAGGTACCAGCGTAACCGCCGATAGATTATCGGAAAATTGTTCAGAGAAACCCGTTCGTAAATCCGGTGAGACGCCACGTACAAGTTTCTTTATCGGACTTAGGCGCTCTTGACAAAAGGATAAGGTTAGGAAACAGCGAACAAACTTTTGAATCGTTGAGGGAGGAGATCGCTAAGGAGCAAATTCTCTCCACTAGTTCGGAAGATCTCACAGTATCTTGGCGGAAGAGAATTAGGACGTATAGAGGATTAGTAAAGTGCAGACGGTATGAATCTGCCCATATCACGTAATGGGAATGAAGGGATCTAACATCGACCCGTAATGCCCCAACCACACAGTCAGGGAGTGATTCGCCACTGCCTACAAACAGGAGGCAGAATCATTAGAAATGCAATCTAAGTCCCAAGGCAACAGTGGGACACAAGAGGAATGTTAGAGTGAAACGACACATGTTTATTAAGTGTGAAGAGGTTCATATTGGCCAAGGAATGTAGCGGAGGTGCGAAATACACTCATTGTTGCTGTTGATACAATTCAACAGGAAGGTCAGGTGCCACCACCAACTACTTTAGGGCAGTAGTAAACGGGAAGCCGGTGACCTGCTTGTTAGATACAGGACTGACTCTAGCGGCAAATGTAGAGCCCGGATTTTGTGAGAAGACAGACTCTACCGGGACACCACCTGCGTGCGATATCATATGGACGAATTAATGGCTACCTGGCCCATTCAAAGTAGAGTCAAGTTTTGTCAGATACTCTCACTGCAGCAGTGCAAAACAATCTCTTCCCTCATCCATCTTTGTAGGGGTAGGTATATCCTACCGAACCTACCCAGCTGCCAGTCAAGTGGGAAAGCAAGGGGCATGCAGGGTAGGAAAGTAAACTGAACGCAGGTAGTGCACAGGCGGGCCGCTAGCAGAGACGTAGTTAGGCCATAAGGTGCCGTGGTGTGTGCAGTGGACCATGAAATAGTCTAAGTGGCGGTGCCGAGGCCATGAGAGGTCCCTCCCCCCCCCCACCCCACCCGTAGTGGCGGTGCCTGAAGGCCCTGGAGGTGGCCGTAGTGGCGGTGCGTGGGCCATGTGGCCGAAGTGGTGGTTTCAAAAAGTTGTTGGCGTTGCCGTGCAGTCGAAATGTCGAGCCACGGTGGCGACCTCAGGGATCGGGCCAAGATGGACCACAGAGTAACGGAACCAGCATCTGGGTTGGGACCAGGGAGGCAGTAATAACGCATGGCAAGAGGTCTAGTGACCAGCTATCGTTAGAAATGGCCAAGGACAGTCACTCACGGGGCAGATCATCCCGTGTCAGGAAAGGGTAAAGTAAATAAAGGCTCATCAAGTAATGGGCATAGGCCCTGAGCGGATCGAACCAAGAATTTCCCTCAGAGAGAAGGAAAATCGGTTCGATATGATGAGTGAGGGAACATCTCATAAACAATGTGAAAAGGGGAGATGAATCGTCGACGCAGTGAATGGGTGCGACAGCTCGAAAAGATCGCGCAGATGTTTCACGCGCTCCTTTAAGGGACTAAAACTGTGTGAAAGTGCTCTGACTCTTCTGTAACAGCCTGGAATGCGCAAACATCTGCCCAAGGTACTATTGGCGAGCCGCCAACACGGCCGGTCAAGATTTTGAAGTGCAGGAGTAGTCAAGGGTTTGGATGTAAAGCCACCTGGTGTGCTCTTTATTGGTGAACAACAGAAGCAGGACAATGTAGGAGCACGTGCCTACGGCTGCTGTGACTGTGGTGGTGTTGTGAGCCGCATCTGTTACGGACACTAACTGTGTAAATAATGTACTGGCCAGTTGGTTAATTGATTTGAATGCCCAGTATAGGCGGGGTCGAGTCGCTATGTTCATGTATCATGTATCGTTTATTTTCATTGACGTTATCTTCGATAGTGCTTGTTCATTGCCCATTATGGGCGGGTTTGAGTGCATGCTCACGTGTTATTATTTATGATTTTTCTCGTTATATCAGTTTGCTTATGTTTGTCTTGTTCACTGATCGGTAAAGTTGAAATGTCCTTATGTTGTGAAATCAGTATAAATTGCTTGATTTGCATATTGTGAGTGAGACCGTGTGAGCAGTATGGGGCCACACTCCTGATTTGATTTTGATGTTATGTAGGCTGGCCACACACCTAATTGAATCTGTCCTTGTGGGATTGTGCCACACGCCGAAGTGAATTTGATGTTAAGTAGGCTGGGCCACACACCTGAATTTTGGATTCTTGTGGTAATCATGGTGTGCTATTTTAGAAGTGAATGGACTGAATAATTAATATGTATGGACATGCTGATAGCTAACGCTATGAAACAGAGTTCTTCATTATATGTGAGCCAGGGTTAGAGTTAAATGTTTTTATAAGAGTTAAATGTTGATGGCACATGCTGTTATGACTGACCAAAAGATTGTTTACGTCAAGGAACATGAAAGCATTGTGTGTGGCTGTATTTGACCAAGAGGTCCAAAGAGTTTGCTGCAGGGCATGCCGTACTCAGCAAAGCAAATGCAGATGTTACACAATTACTTTGAAGTGCTTTAACGATGGCCTTCAGAAATCCTGGACCGACACGCGGCCTGCAGTGACTAGGTGTGTTCTGACCGTCCCTCATCACCTTGGCTCTCCGAGGAAGTGAGAGCTGCACGACGTCAACGCCGGCGCAGCGGAGGAGGAGGCTGAGAAAAGAGCCGATTGACCATCCACCGGCCAGATCTTTTGCAGCGAACAGGTTGTGAGGCCAGGGCATTGCACTCCAGATGCCCAGAGTCATACTACCGTGATAAATTGACTCTGTTCTTCATCAAAGCAGTTTGTTATTCTCTTCAAGTGAACTACTTGGCAAACAAAAGAAATTAAGTTTTGTCCCACGAACATTCCTCCTTCTCAAATCTCTCAACGATTTAGAGAATTTCTTTGTAGATAAAATCAAAACCATCCGTGACGATCTTGATGCAAATCCTTCCCAACCAATTCTTTACGAAAATACGTGGACCCCCTTTTTTAACTTTTAATCCAGTGGATGAAAAAACTTTGATCAGCGATCTCATAAGTGTGTATCCTCCAGCAAAAAGTTGTGTCCTTGACCCCATCCCACTTCCCGCCTTAAACGGTGTTGACTCTCATTTATTCTTGAATTACAAATATTGTAAACAACTCTCTCTCGTCCAGCATAATGCCGCCTACTTTAAGCAGGCAATGGTTACCCCTCTCTTAGAAAAGCCAGGCCATGACCTTAATACGTTAAAGAACTATAGACCAGTGGTCCAACCGTCCCATTCCTCTCGAAAATTCCCTGAAAGAGATGTGCTGAAGCAGCTTCAGGCTCATCTTTCAGACCATGGTCTTCTTGAGGCCTGTCAGTCTGCTTATAGGAAGAATCATAGCACTGATACTCTGTATTGAGCGTACTGGACTGTTGCTGTGCAAATCACAGTAAACGTGTTTTCTCTCGTAGCCTTCCTTGATCTGAGTGCTGCCTTTGATACCTAGAATCACACTACTTTACTTGAAAGGCTTAGGGTCACTTTGGTTGTTTGATGATAGTTCTTCAGTGGTTCGAATCATACATCAAGATAGATCGCAGGCGGTTGGTTGGGGTGGGTGTTAAGTCTAGGTTGTGGGGTGGGGGTGGGTGTGTGTCTTTGTCACCTCGTTTGTATGGATACCAAAGGGGTCAGTATTGGGCCAGTGTTGTTACATGTACTCACAGTCCCCCCTTGTCGGATGTAATCTCGGACCACGATTGTGATTTCACAATATGCTGCTGAACTGAACTTTCTAAGAGTGGCCCACCTGAGTGTTGTTTCTGTCAATCTGGAGTTCTCGGTGTACAGCAGTGTGCAGGAGTGGAATGAACAAGTAAATATCTTAAATTAAATTGTGAAAAGACTTGAAGTCATCCCAGTTGGAACCTCCTCCTGCCTCAAAACTCGTTGAGTCAGAGGCCAATGGGTTTGTTGAATTGGTACTGACCTACCTTTCAATAAGTCTGTCAAATACCTTGGTGTTACCATTGTTCATGTCTGACCATGCAGAATCAAATATCTGTAGTCTGTCGCTCATCCTTTTTAGAGCCTGAGACTTATTGCTTCCATCCGAACGCTATATATCCAGGGAAGTAGCTGTCCGGCTAGTCTGTGCCATGGTGATGTCAAGATTGGACTACTGCAACTCTGATTAATCTGGGCTTTCCCACAGCACAGATTGCTTCGGACTGCCGAGAGTCCAAAATAAGCGCTGCACACTTGTTTTTGAAGAGGAGGAGGTGTGAGCAATCACTCCCATGCTGATCGAACCTGCAACTGGCTTCCCATACAGGTAGCGGTGAGGCAATTTAAACTGGCAGTTCTTGCTTCCGCCACTTCAATGAATCTCTTCCTCACTATCTCTCTCTTCTCTCTGCACCTACCAAAGCTCTCGTACCTTCGCTCTCTTCACAAAAACTTTTGAAAAATCCCTAAGCGTTCTCGAAATCTGTTGGCGAAAGAGCCTTCAGTTTTAGAGCACCTTCTATTGAACTCCCTCCCTGAAGACCTTCATAACAGCCTACACTTTCTTCTTTTAAATCTCAGCTCAAAATTTACCTCTTCAAAAAGCCTATTCTCTTCGTAAGATGACTAGATCTCTCCTAAAATTTCTCCACAACGAGTTTTGGGGAGCAGTTTATGCATGCTGGTGCGTCTGCAATGTGTTATTTAATGATTCTTGTGGGCTGTGTGGCATGAATATTGTATGAATAAGTGCATATGGTGATGTAAGCGCATTGAGTTTGTACAACAAGAAATGCCTATATAAGGTATAACATTATTATTATTATTATTAAAGAGTGATCTATTGAATATCTAATTAATTTATTGGTTTTAATTGGGTACATTATCCATGTTGGAGATGTTGATGGAAGTGATGTCTTGACGGATAGGGGTAGTACTGCTATATTGACCTATGCAATGAGTTTGTTTTATCCAATTTGAGAACATTCGTCCTGGAGGAAATGTTGATTGGAACAACATTCTTAGGTACGGGGGTGTCATGAGTCGGCGAATGTTCTCGAGCATTTAGGCAAATTAAGGGTAGTTTTGCTGTTGTTGAGAGCAAGTCCTTGGGTTCTTCAAGTGTGCGAATTCAGGCATCACCAGAGGGAAATACCCCGAGTCGTATACTGAAGGAGGGGGGTTGCTGGGAAGTGTTTCGCATGTCCGAGGGATAGTGACAAGGAGTTGCCGACCTGCCGGTCCTGGGTAGAGGAGGGTCCAGTCCGACCACTGGCTGGCTATTCACTGGGTTCTCCAGTGGGCTGAAGGGAAGGCGATCGTGTCAGGTGACCGTCACGGGTAGGTGACCGTCAGCCTGCAGGCAGAATACAGCGACCATTCAGTCGTCCTTGTTCTGAGGAATGAATGGAAGGCTGCGGCCTATTGAGTGGTTTGCGCCTTGTTGTCTATAGAGGTAGTAAATACTTGAAGCATCAGTCATGGCTGGTAGAGAAGTCCAGGCTGTTAGTACAATGGGTAGCTTCGGGGAATCGAACATGAGTTTGAATAGGAGGTTATGCATTAACCACTGGGTGCCCAAGTCTTTGTTGGCGCTAGCAGCTGTGGTGTGTGTGTATGTGTAGGTGACTTGTGATTCCATTGGTGGAATAAAAATAACTTGGGAATTTATTGGTACAAATCGGGTGATGTGTGTGTGCCAGTGATTCCATTGGTTGAACCAGTTAAACTCGGGTTCTCTCTTGTTTGAGAATGAATATAAGGCGCTTGGAAAACCAGGAAGTGTGGGACTCACTTAAGGGAAAGTGAACTCGCCCGTCTTGCTGAGGGCTCAAGAAAATACAGCGTGAAGCAGAGGTTAGCTGTCGCCTCGTTGTCTCCTGGGTGGGGACGTAAGACAGTGGAGGTTGCTGTAGCCTCGAAGCCGACGACGAGAAGAATTGTCTCCCGTGTGGGGACGGTCGACAGCAAGACGTGTCAGCCTGTTGGAGCCTAGACAGGGAGCTGCCAGACAACAGTGGGGTGTTTGCAGCCAGAGAAGACCTGTGGGAGAGGCCGACAGGAGCCCTTTCAGTGGAGAGGGGGAAGTACGGTGGAGTCCGGGAGACTCGGTGTGAGGGTGCGACTCAAGCTACATTGCCAGTGTCCCCAACTGGGATTTGGCCAATCGGGAGGACACAACAGTGTGGCAGCTTCAGCTCGTGGTCGTACAGTGGATGAGAGAAACTGACGGTCAATCAAGGAATGCTGGCAAGTTATGGACGTTTATTTGTTCTTAAGGTTATAAGTGTGCAAACAGAATAGTGGAATATTGTCTTTCCTGGCTAAGTAAGAATAACTGAAGAACAGGGGATGCGATTTATGAAATTGTCTGTATGCTGTTTACATTGTTGTATGATACAGACAGTTGTGTTGTGTAGTGACGGGTGGGGGCTCGGAGTCTAGTTGAATAAAAGTTGATTATTTTCTATGAAATGTTATTGGTTTCCCGTCACCTTTGTGCGGGCCCGATGTGAGTGACAAGAGTGCGTGTGGCCTATGCGAGAGCGCATTTTGGTTGTGGAAGCGTAAATACTTCTGTCTATAACCCCCTGCATCCCTGAATATGAAAATCATATTTTAATAACGAGGGGAAGCGTCGGAGACCCGTCACAAAATGTTTCTTGAAAAGTTTTAAAGTATTCGTATTTTGCAGATTCGATGGAAGTGAGTTCCAGACATATGGGCCAGAGTAAGCTAGGCTTGTTTTGTATTGATCAATGTGTGGGTAGGGAAGAAGGAATATCGTCAAGCCAGAAAAGCTGTTAAATCTTGTAAAAAGGGCGTTGATATAACATGGCATAGTATCTGTCAAGATTTTGTGTGTGTGTGTGTGTGTGTGTGTGTGTGTGTGTGTGTGTGTGTGTGTGTGTGTGTGTGTGTGTGTGTGTGTGTGTGTGTGTGTGAGGTGTTAAAACCAATTATAGAAAAACAATGCTTAGTTTAATGTAATACTCGTACAACCATGAAAACTAGAATAAAATGCGTGCTCTGGCGTACACAGGCGCGCACGTACACTCCTGTTCCGCGCCTGCTTTAACCCAACAGGCAGTGTCTATCCAGTCATTGTGGAGGACGCTTGAGACATTTCAGGGAAACAAGACCCAAAGATTTCTACTTAAACCTCTACTAACAGTTAAATTCTAGGACTAGAGGAGGTGGGGTAGGGGGGGAGGAGAGGAATTCTTGCCTGAATAAACACATGTTGGTCAATTGGTCGAGCGATGACAAAGTCTGCTCCAGTACCAACACATACCGCATGTAAGGGGGTGATAAAGTGGGCTGCTTCCATACTGACTGAGCCTGGTACTACCATAATGTAGCGTATTGCTGCCGTGACGTAGACTGTCCGGAACTGACGGATACTGATCATGTCTTGGGATTTCGTTGGCCCTGCACCGATGAATGACTGTCTTACAGCAACAGCAGAGAATCTTGGTGGGTGCACTCTGGCTCTGTTGTGCTCTGTACTGGTCTTGTGGTAGTACCGCTTGTTCAACATCGACATGGTTTGGTCTAATACTAAAGGAGGTCGTTGACCTATAACATTATCTACCAAACTTTCTCCGTTGAATATTCCTCGTTCTGCATGCATTTCAAGGGAAACACAGGGTGCCCAGTGTACCTGTCCAAACACGAGCTCGCATGATTAATCCTGGTAGTTTCTGATGTTGAAGTCTTCATGGAGTTAATAGTATAGTACGAAAAGCATTTAGCTTAAGCCTGTTTAATAAGGACTAGAGGTTTCGGACTTTTTGTGTTGGAATGTAATTCAACATGAAATTCTTTATAGTATTCTTGATACATGTTAAAAATGATTTATTATAATTTTGTACATCACTGCAATGAACAGTCAGGTGTATGCTTGTTAAAGACTGAATTTTTGGGCTTTATACACTTTTGTTTAAAAGCTTAAAAAAGAAATTTTGTGTTCCCCTAAAAGCAAAAGAGAGAGAGAGAGAAAAGAGAGAGGAGAGAGAGGGGGGAGAAGAGAGGAGGAGTCAGCTGCAATCCCCAAAGGGGCCCACGGGGGTTGTATGCGGGGTTTTTGAAATGCGGGGGCACGGGTTTTTGGTTATGGGTGAATGTCAAAGTTTTTCCCGACTGCGTGTGTCAAGCATTTGGGGTTGTATCAGACATGGACTTAAGCACAGTTCACGCTAAAAGGGAAAGAACTTTCCTGGAACCTGGCCCGTCGTTTGCTTTGATCTGAGCCCTGGGCAGTTTTGGACTGTGTTGGCATAAGACAGACCCATTTTTAGTGGTCTGGAGCAAGGAAAAGTCCGGGGTATAACTGGAGTTTTGTCGGGGAATTTTCACCAAGGGTTTGGGTTTTCCCAAAGTTAAAGGGAAACCATGACTTTGGTCTTGGGGCAAGTGTTGTGTTTTGGTGTGTGTGTGTGTGTGTGTGGGTGTGTGTGGTGGGGTGTGGTGTGTGGGGTGTCCCGCGCGCGCCGCGGCGGCCGCTACTTGCTGCGTCCCGTTCGTGCGCGCGGGCATTGGGGGTGTTGTGCGCGCAATGTGCTGCTGGGCGTGTTTTTTTTTTTCTTTTAAAAAATTTCTTTATTGAACAATGTGACATAAACAACTTTTAAAAATAAAGCCAACAAAAAGCAAATTTTCTTTATAAGTGCCAGTGACGGAAAAAATTTAACCCAAAAAAAACACATCGACGGATTGCGTGGGGGGGGGGGCGTTGCGTGTGTGCTCGTCTGCGTTTTTGGTTTGGTGTCATCCCCTACGAACTCACAGAAATGGTTTCGTCGTCAGGGTTTGGGGGGTTTTTGGGTTTTTGGGGGTTTGGCGGGGGGCAGACAAGTGATTTAATCACAAAAAATTGGGGAAGTTGTGTGTTTGTTTTAGTGGGTTTGGGGTTTTTTTTAGGAAAAAGGGGGCAAAGGGTCAGCCCCTCCCCAATCAATATCATTTAAAAAATCATGATTGTTAAAAATTTTAACATAAACTAACAAGGGGGGGTATTTTTTGCCCCCAAAAGGAACCTAACACAGAGTAACTTTATCAAGACTGGCACAGCCTTTTAAATCTTGAATAAAGTCAGACAAAATACATAGACAAACAATCTAATAGTGGGGAAAAACAAGCGCAGCCAACAAACTGAACTGTCTGGCAAAACATTTGGACGTGAGTGGAGGGGAGAGGGGAGTTTGGAAGATGGAGAAACTGGGAAAATGAAATTAAAAAAAAAAAAAAAAAAGTTACAGATATGAAAACTCTTCACTAGCTGCATAAGGTAAACCATCGCAATCCCTTTTGAAGGCAGAT
The DNA here is from genome assembly GCA_018398815.1 of Conus ventricosus. Taxonomy (NCBI): domain Eukaryota; kingdom Metazoa; phylum Mollusca; class Gastropoda; order Neogastropoda; family Conidae; genus Conus; species Conus ventricosus. Next base: position 65,632,670 of record CM031609.1, read on the forward strand.
ATATTTGTATTGCCTGCTCCGAGGCCTTTCGCCCGCTGGATCGGGACTCATCAGGGAGACACGGCTGGTTGTGTCTGCGCTCCAGGCGTCAAATAGAGACACACCACAGTCCATAATACTGTGGTGTTCTCACCACCATGGGTGCAAAAAAGATCCAATAGCACCCCCAGAGCAGCCAGCGAAGAGTAGTAAATGCAACCAAACGAAAGTGTGGGGAGGAAAAAAAGTTGCTGTAAAACTAAAGACATTAGAAAATAATATAAAATGTACGGGACAGTCTTTGAGCCTACGCCTGATGGATCCACCCAAGATGCAAGGGAGATAAAAACACACACAAACGACGGACAGAAACAAATACAAATAACCTCAATTTAATCAAGAGCAAAATCGGAAATGAAATAGTTAGGAACAGTAAACGATAAAAAGTTAAACAATTGGGGTGATTTTTGCTCCCAATAAGGAAACCTAACAAGAGTAACTTTTATTCAAGACTGGCACAGCCTTTTAAATTGAATAAAGTCAGAACAAAATACATAGACAAACAATCTAATAGTAAGGGGAAAAAACAAGCAGCAAGGCCAACAACTGAACTGTCTGGCAAAAATTTGACTTAGGGGGAGGGGAGAGGGAGTGTTGGAAATGGAGAGAGATGGGAAAATGAAATATAAAATAAAAAAAAAAAAAAAAATTACAGATAGAAAAACTCTTCACTAGCTGCATAAGGAACCATCGCAATCCCTTTTGAAGGCAGATATTTTGTATTGCCTGCTCCGAGCCTTTCGCCCGCTGGATCGGGACTCATCAGGGAGACACGGCTGGTTGTGCTGCGCTCCGGCGTCAAATAGAGACACACCACAGTCCATAATACTGTGGTGTTCTCACCACCATGGGTGCAAAAAAAGAATCCAATAGCACCCCCAGAGCAGCCAGCGAAGAGTAGAAATGCAAGCCAAACGAAAGTGTGGGGAGGAAAAAAAGTTGCTGTAAAACTAAAGACATTATGCAAATAATATAACAATGTAGGGGACAGTCTTTAAGGCTACGCCATGAGGATCCACCCAAGAGACAAGGGAGATCAAAAGACTAAACACACAAACGGACAGAAACAATAGCAATACATCAATTTAATCAAACAAAATCGGGAATATGAAATGAGGTAGGAACATAACGATAAACAGTAAACAAGTTGGGTATTTTTGCTCCATAAGAAACCTAACAAGAGGTAAACTTTTATTCACAGACTGGCAAGCTTTAAAATTGAATAAAGTGAGCAAAATACAAGAAAAACTAATAGATGGAAAAAACAAGCGCAGGCAACAACTGAACGTTAGGCAAAAATTTGGACTGAGGGGAGGGAGAGGGGAGTTTGAAAGGAAAACTGGGAAAATGAAATAAAAAAAAAAAAAATTACAGATATGAAAACTCTTCACTAGCTGCATAAGGGAACCATCGCAATCCCTTTGAAGGCAGATATATTTGTATTGCTGCTCCGAGGCCTTTCGCCGCTGATCGGGACTCATCAGGGAGACACGGCTGGTTGGTTGCGCTCAGGCGTCAAAAGAGACACACCACAGTCCATAATACTGTGGTGTTCTCACCACCATGGTGCAAAAAGAATCCAATAGCACCCCAGAGCAGCCAGCGAAGAGTAGTAATGCAACAAACGAAAGTGTGGGGAGGAAAAAAAGTTGCTGTAAAACTAAAGACATTATGCAAATAATATAAAATGTAGGGACAGTCTTTGAGCCTACGCCTGAGGATCCACCCAAGATGCAAGGGAGATCAAAAGACAAACACACAGACGGACAGACAAATACAAATAACCTCAATTTAATCAAAGCAAAATCGGAAATGAAATGAGGTAGGGAACAGTAAACGATAAACAGTAAACAAGTGGGGTATGTTTTGCTCCCATAAGGAAACCTAACACAGAGTAACTTTTATTCAAGACTGGCACAGCCTTTTAAACTTGAATAAAGTCAGACAAAATACATAGACAAACAATCTAATATGGGGGAAAACAAGCGCAGGCCAACAACTGAATGTCTGGCAAAATTTGGACGTGAGGGGAGGAGAGGGGAGTTTGAAGATGGAGAAACTGGGAAAATGAAATTAAAAAAAAAAAAAAAAAAGTTACAGATATGAAAACTCTTCACTAGCTGCATAAGGGAACCATAGCAATCCCTTTTGAAGGCAGATATATTTGTATTGCCTGCTCCGAGGCCTTTCGCCCGCTGGATCGGGACTCATCAGGGAGACACGGCTGGTTGTGTCTGCGCTCCAGGCGTCAATAGAGACACACCACAGTCCATAATACTGTGGTGTTCTCACCACCATGGGTGCAAAAAAGAATCCAATAGCACCCCCAGAGCAGCCAGCGAAGAGTAGTAAATGCAACCAAACGAAAGTGTGGGGAGGAAAAAAAGTTGCTGTAAAACTAAAGACATTATGCAAATAATATAAAATGTAGGGGACAGTCTTTGAGCCTACGCCTGAGGATCCACCCAAAGATGCAAGGGAGATCAAAAGACAAACACACAGACGGACAGAACAAATATACCTCAATTTAATCAAAGCAAAATCGGAAATGAAATGAGGTAGGGAACAGTAAACGATAAACAGTAAACAAGTGGGGTATGTTTTGCTCCCATAAGGAAACCTAACACAGAGTAACTTTTATTCAAGACTGGCACAGCCTTTTAAACTTGAATAAAGTCAGACAAAATACATAGACAAACAATCTAATGGGGGAAAACAAGCGCAGGCAACAACTGAATGTCTGGCAAAATTTGGACGTGAGGGGAGGGGGAGGGGAGTTTGAAGATGGAGAAACTGGGAAAATGAAATTAAAAAAAAAAAAAAAAAAGTTACAGATATGAAAACTCTTCACTAGCTGCATAAGGGAACCATCGCAATCCCTTTTGAAGGCAGATATATTTGTATTGCCTGCTCCGAGGCCTTTCGCCCGCTGGATCGGGACTCATCAGGGAGACACGGCTGGTTGTGTCTGCGCTCCCCGGCGTCAAATAGAGACACACCACAGTACATAATACTGTGGTGTTCTCACCACCATGGGTGCAAAAAAGAATCCAATAGCACCCCAGAGCAGCCAGCGAAGAGTAGTAAATGCAACCAAACGAAAGTGTGGGGAGGAAAAAAAAGTTGCTGTAAAAACTAAAGACATTATGAAAATAATATAAAATGTAGGGGACAGTCTTTGAGCCTACGCCTGAGGATCCACCAAAGATGCAAGGGAGATCAAAAGACAAACACACAGACGGACAGAAACAAATACAAATAACCTCAATTTAATCAAAGCAAAATCGGAAATGAAATGAGTTAGGGAACAGTAAACGATAAACAGTAAACAAGTGGGGTATGTTTTGCTCCCATAAGGAAACCTAACACAGAGTAACTTTTATTCAAGACTGGCACAGCCTTTTAAACTTGAATAAAGTCAGACAAAATACATAGACAAACAATCTAATAGTGGGGGAAAAACAAGCGCAGGCCAACAACTGAACTGTCTGGCAAACATTTGGACTTGAGGGGAGGGAGTTTGAAGATGGAGAAACTGGGAAAATGAAATTAAAAAAAAAAAGTTACAAATATGAAAACTCTTCACTAGCTGCATAAGGGAACCATAGCAATCCCTTTTGAAGGCAGATATATTTGTATTGCCTGCTCCGAGGCCTTTCGCCCGCTGGATCGGGACTCATCAGGGGGACACGGCTGGTTGTGTCTGCGCTCCAGGCGTCAAATAGAGACACACCACAGTCCATAATACTGTGTGTTCTCACCACCATGGGTGCAAAAAAGAATCCAATAGCACCCCCAGAGCAGCCAGCGAAGAGTAGTAAATGCAACCAAACGAAAGTGTGGGGAGGAAAAAAAGTTGCTGTAAAACTAAAGACATTATGCAAATAATATAAAATGTAGGGGACAGTCTTTGAGCCTCCGCCTGAGGATCCACCCAAAGATGCAAGGGAGATCAAAAGACAAACACACAGAAACAAATACAAATAACCTCAATTTAATCAAAGCAAATCGGGAAATGAAATGAGGTAGGGAACAGTAAACGATAAACAGTAAACAAGTGGGGTATGTTTTGCTCCCATAAGGAAACCTAACACAGAGTAACTTTTATTCAAGACTGGCACAGCCTTTTAAACTTGAATAAAGTCAGACAAAATACATAGACAAAACTGAACTGTCTGGCAAAATTTGGACGTGAGGGGAGGGGAGAGGGGAGTTTTGAAGATGGAGAATCTGGGAAAAAGAAATTAAAAAAAAAAAAAAAAAGTTACAGATATGAAAACTCTTCACTAGCTGCATAAGGGAACCATCGCAATCCCTTTTAAAGACAGATATATTTGTATTGCCTGCTCCGAGGCCTTTCGCCCGCTGGATTGGGACTCATCAGGGAGACACGGCTGGTTGTGTCTGCGCTCCCCGGCGTCAAATAGAGACACACCACAGTACATAATACTGTGGTGTTCTCACCACCATGGGTGCAAAAAGAATCCAATAGCACCCCCAGAGCAGCCAGCGAAGAGTAGTAAATGCAACCAAACGAAAGTGTGGGAGGAAAAAAAAGTTGCTGTAAAACTAAAGACATTATGAAAATAATATAAAATGTAGGGGACAGTCCCTTTTAGCCTACGCCTGAGGATCCACCCAAAGATGCAAGGGAGATCAAAAGACAAACACACAGACGGACAGAAACAAATACAAATAACCTCAATTTAATCAAAGCAAAATCGGAAATGAAATGAGTTAGGGAACAGTAAACGATAAACAGAAACAAGTGGGGTATGTTTTGCTCCCATAAGGAAACCTAACACAGAGTAACTTTTATTCAAGACTGGCACAGCCTTTTAAACTTGAATAAAGTCAGACAAAATACATAGACAAACAATCTAATAGTGGGGGAAAAACAAGCGCAGGCCAACAACTGAACTGTCTGGCAAACATTTGGACTTGAGGGGAGGGGAGTTTGAAGATGGAGAAACTGGGAAAATGAAATTAAAAAAAAAAAGTTACAAATATGAAAACTCTTCACTAGCTGCATAAGGGAACCATCGCAATCCCTTTTGAAGGCAGATATATTTGTATTGCCTGCTCCGAGGCCTTTCGCCCGCTGGATCGGGACTCATCAGGAAGACACGGCTGGTTGTGTCTGCGCACCAGGCGTCAAATAGAGACACACCACAGTCCATAATACTGTGGTGTTCTCACCACCATGGTGCAAAAATGAATCCAATAGCACCCCCAGAGCAGCCAGCGAAGAGTAGTAAATGCAACCAAACGAAAGTGTGGGGAGGAAAAAAAGTTGCTGTAAAACTAAAGACATTATGCAAATAACATAAAATGTAGGGACAGTCTTTGACCCTACGCCGAGGATCCACCCAAAGAGCAAGGGAGATCAAAAGACAAACACACAGACGACAGAAACAAATACAAATTTAAACCCCAATTTAATCAAAGCAAAATCGGGAAAAGAAATTGAGTAGGGAAAAGTAACGAAAACAGTAAACAAGTGGGGTATGTTTTGCTCCCATAAGGAAACCTAACACAGAGTAACTTTTTTTCAAGACTGGGACAGCCTTTTAAACTTGAATAAATCAACAAAATACATAGACAAAACAATCTAATTGTGGGGGAAAAACAAGGCAGGCCAACAACTGAACTGTTGGCAACATTGGACGTGAGGGGGGGGGAGAGGGGATTTTGAATGGAGAAACTGGAAAAGAAATTAAAAAAAAAAAAAAGTTACAGAATGAAAACTCTT
>CM031609.1:65648460-65658460 GCA_018398815.1 Conus ventricosus
ATGACTAGTGGTCAGTGGCACTTACCACTGGTCATTATGACTTAAATCGGAGATTTTAACTATTTTACAGCTAATTAGTGTCTCCTGAGTACCTGTGTACCTTGTACTATGTAGATGACTGGTGGTTAGTAGCACTTACCACTATGGTGTAAATCGGATATTTCGATTATTTTACAGTTAATAAATGTCTCCTGAGTGCTTGTGAACCTTGTACAATGCAGACGACTAGTGGTCAGTGCCACTGACCAGTGGTCACTAACGACACTTGTTACAACGACACTTGGTCACAATGACACTTGGTCACAACGACACTTGGTCACAATGACATTTGGTCAAGACACGTGGCCACAACGGCACTTGGCCACAACGGCACTTGGTCACAATAGCATTTGGTCACAATGACATGACCATGGCACTTGATCACAATGGCACTTGGTCTCAATCACATGACCCCAGAAAAACAGAAAATTCAAAAGGAGAAACAGAGAGAGACAGAAAATGAGCTTGAGAAAGGATGTTTATAATTATGTATGTGCGTGTTGTCGCATGAGTGCGCCTGCGTGTGCATATATGTGTTTGTGTGTAAGGGTGTTCCCATGGTCCGACTTTGTCAGCCAATTCGAGTTTGCCGACATGTCGGCCAACTTTGTTGTCCATGTGAACAGCATTTAACGCTAAAAAGTAAATCAAATACGGGAAGTTTGCTACCGACTACCGAACTTGCTTCGAAACTGTCATCAAACGACACCGATACTGACGAGATTGGGCGACTTGAAACTGCCAAGGCACCATTAGGATTCCGACAGGATGTAGTTGTTATTGACGCATGTTAAAAGATTAAAGACTTACACCTGTTCTTTGAAAATGGCAACACAACTGTCGGATGTCTTGTGAAAACTGATGAAAAACGAATGCCGCCATGACTGAAATAAACTGCAAACTTCTTTTTTTTTGTTTTTGTTTGTTTGTTTTTTTGTTAATTTACATCAAAGCGTATTTAACCAAAGACAGTTCTAATATTGGGCAGACAGTTTCCGTCGTCATCAAAGAAACAAAAGGTGGAGATGTGCTTTGAATTTCATAAAAGCTATAGGTTACAACACTGATGGGAAGGTAGAGAGGGATGGGGACATCCGGTCTTCACTCTCTCTCTCTCATATATATATATAGAAAAAGTACACTCCACAAATCTGGAAGCCAGACTCTCAAGAGAGGACTTTTGGATTAAAAAACTAATGACTTTGCATCCCAAAGGTCTGAACAGCTTTGAGGTCTGAGGTATCACCCTCTCCCATAACTGCTTACTGCACCTGTATGACTGTCTTCTGTTTGCCTATCGATTTGTCAGTTCGTCGATTGGTTGCCTTCTCTCCCCCCCCCCCCCCCTCTCTCTCTCTCTCTCTCTCCTCTCTCTCTCTCCTCCCCCTCTCTCTCTCTTTCTCTTGCTCTCTCTTACTCCTCTCTCTCTTTAACGCGCTCTCTCTCCAAGCCTCTCTTTCTCTCTGTCTCTATTTCTCACTTTCTCTCTCTCTCTCTTTCCCTCTCTTTCTCCCTCTCTCTCTCTCTCTCCCTTTCTCTCTCTCCCTCTCTCTCTCTCTTTCTCTTGCTCTCTCTTACTCCTCTCTCTCTTTCACGCGCTCTCTCTCCAAGCCTCTCTTTCTCTCTGTCTCTATTTCTCACTTTCTCTCTCTCTCTCTCCCTCTCTTTCTCTCTCTCTCTCTCTCTCACCCCTCTCTCTTTTCTCTCTGTCTAACCCTCCCCCCATCTCATTACATTATCTACAAGGTTACGGACCTGGCTGGAACAGGTTTTGGACTCTCGTGCCCTATTTTAAGTGGGGCTTTGTAGCGGGTTCTATGTCGAAAAATCATGCACTTCATGCAACAAGCACCAAATTTGGCAGAGATGGCCATTTATGTCCTGAACAAAACCTGATTTAGAGCCACCATGAAAAATTTGTAAAAACGTGTTTTTTTGCATTTTTCAAAATGGCCGACATAAAAATTGGAATATATGTTTCAAAATTGTTTATTTGATGCTACAAACACCAAATCTGACTGAGAAGCACAATTTCATGCCCTGAACATAACCAGATACAGGTCTATTTTTTAAAAAAAAAAAGGAAAATTTGTGTATTTGAGCAATTTCCAAGATGGCCGCCAGCAAAAAGGGAGTCGTATGCTGTACATTCATTCATCTGCACCCATAACACAAAAATAAGTTTTAAAAAATATTAAATGAATAAAAATCATAATAATAAATAAATGAATGAATAAATAAATCAAATAAGATACAAGAATAAATAAAGAATATAAAAGATGTAAATGAATAAATAAATAAATGAACAATTTTAATGGGAGGTGACGGTGATGATATAGTTATGTGGGTAGTCGTATGTGGGGTGTGGTAATGACAGTAATGATTGGAAGAGAATGGAAATGATCAATGGGTGGTAAGATATCGTTGGGGAGAGGGGGGGGGGGAGGGGGGAAACAGAATATGAAGGGGCGTAGAAGAGGGTAATGGGGAGGGGAGGGAGAGAGAAAGAGTTCATATCTCTCCTCGCACACAAATGTATGCATGGGGTGTGTGGAGGGCGAGAAATTCATGCAAATAGTGTTGTTGGGGGAAAAGAAAGGGGTGGAGTAGGTGGGAGGGGGGGGTATTATGGGTGAATTATGGTCATAATGAGACTAACTGTGGGAGTTTTCACCCACATACACACCCATTCTCTCTCACACACCCCACTATATATATATATATATATATAATATATATATATATATATAATAAATTTTTTTTTTTTTTTTTTTTTTTTTTTTTATAATAATGATGATGATCATTGTCATAAGTGAGATACTGTAGGATGATGGTCATTGTGATAAGGGAAATAATGTGGTGGCATTAATATAATACTGCTGGTTCAGGAAGAAGGTGGATGGGGGTGATGATTGATCGGTGATGATCATGTATCATTCGAGATCAACAGTATTGTAGGATGATGATCATTGTTATGTAAGTTGGATAATGTTGTGGCATTGGTGTAATAATGCCGGTTGGGGGAATGAAGGAGGTTTACAAACAATGATTGATGGATGTTGATTATTGTCATGGTGTGAGTGTGATTCACAGTAGTGTGGGATGATGGTCATTTACAAAAGTGGAATAGTGTACTGGCCTTAGCATGTTAATGCCAGTTGGGGAATAGAGGAATTGATCTATGACTGATGGATGATGATCACTATCATAAGTGAGATCTACAGTACTACAGGATGATGATCATTGTCGTAAGTGAGATAATGTGGTTGGATTGGTGTGATAATGCCGGCTGGGGGGGGGGGGGGTGTGGAAAAAGATTGATAGATTAGTTTGAATCATTCCAACTCTTTTCCTTTCCCACGACCTCTCCTCCACCCATTTCTCTCTATAACCCCGTCCCCCAATCCCACCTATTCTTATGCACACCCCATGTACATATATAGCATATCTACAATATCACATGTATAGCGTAATATATGTAATGCTGACCAATTAAGTAGAGGGGGAAAACAAGTGTAGGCTAACAAATTTTTCAGTCAGCATAGTAATGACTTGACAAAAATTTGAACTTAAAATAAAAATGAAGAAAATGGGGGGAAATAATATTATAAATAATGAGAAACCCTTCACCAGCTGCATGAGGGAACCCCTGTAAACCCTCTCGAAGACAGATTTATTTGTATTGCCTGCTCCTAGAACCTTCGTCCGCTGGATTGGACTCATCGGGGAGACACGGCTGACTGTGTCTGCGCTCCTGGTGTCAAATAGAGACACACCACAGTCCATAATTCTGTGGTGTTCTCACCACCAAGGTTCAAAAAAGAATCCAACATCACCCCCAAAGCAGCCAGCGAAGGATAGTAAATAAAATAAAACTAAAGTGTGGAGAGGAAAAAAGTTGCTGAAAAACTAAAAGCATATGCACACAGTATAAAATGTAGGGACAATCTTTGAGCCTATGCTTGAGGATCCATTCAAGGATGCAAGGAAATCAAAAGATATGGAACAGTCTGAGTGGTCAGCTCTGCTGTTCAATAACTCAAGCATTGTCAGTGGGTAAGAATTGTGCAGAACAACATTTACTTGGATCTCCTACGTATACCCCGAACACCATCTCCACCATCCAGGTATGCATACTCATAGACACATACACATGTGAACAATCTATATGCATCTATCTATCAATCTATATTTTTCCCCCTCATACACACCCTCAAGTGCCCCTTTCCAAGAATAAGACTCCTCATCTACCACTCTTTCACTTTCTTTTACACTCTCAAGTGCCCCCTTCCAAACATAAGACATCATCTGCCACACTCTCTTTTTCTCTATCTCTGCTTTCAGCTCAAATCTTTTCCCTTCTCCTTTTTCTCCCCTCTTGAATGATTCCCGCCTAAAGTCCTTTTTTTCCCCTTACACCCCACAGTTTTCGCCTTGCACGCATCCCTCTTCATGTTTGTTCTTATTGTTCTTTTACTCTGTTTTTTTTCTCCGGGAAAATTTTTAGCCTTTATTTTACCCAACCCCACACCACAATCCCCAACCTTTTTCCACCCCCTTTTCCCCTATCATCATCATCTTTAGAATTTTTAATATTATTCTAATTATTTCTTTGCTTGTGCCATTGTTTTTAGGCCGTTTTAGGGGAAATTTATCCGAACCACCAGATGTAGGCACTGTAAACCCACCTTGGCCCCAACTTTATTTAAAAAGAGTGGTAAGATGTATTAGTAACTTCAAAACCCCATTTGTTCGGGGACTTTCAAGACTATCGAAAGCTTAAAACCATAATTCACCTGAAAGCCTTTTTGATTGCAGCAAATTAGAACACCGATGGAATCCATTTAATTTTCCCCCTTTTCGGGCCCTAAAAATCCTTTAAAAGAATTTTTAAGGGAAATAGCCAGCCCAAATTTTTGTCATTTTTTCCCCACCTTATAATCATTACCCAGTAAAAAGAAACTCGGGGAAGCGTGGCAGCAGAAGGTCCTCAAAGAGAAGCCCCCTTAAAGCAATGTTTCGCCCTAATCTCCTGACACTCGGGGGGGGTGGGCCACACCCGGTTAAATGACTCCGGATGTCCCTCTGCTGCCCCTTTTTTTTTCCCCCCATCTTGGACGAGCCATGGCGGGATTCGAACCCATGACCCTCTGGACAGCTCATTTTCTACTTAATGACTCGCGCTTTAACCACTGAGCCCAGGGACACTGATATTTGTAGGGAAATTTAAAAGCCTTATGAAGTTCACTTTTGTTCCCCCTTTGACCAATCCACTTGAACACCTCTCTTGCCGCTTCTGCCATTGCTTTCAGGCTCTGTTTTCCTTCCCTGCAACTGAGAGCTGTTTCATGAGGCTTATGCAGACGTTCCTACAAATCCCCTTGCTCCAATTTCTGCAGTGAGGACTTTGACCTGATACCTTCTCTCCTCAGGCTGTTGCCAGATCAGCATACTTTTCAGTCTTGTAATTTGAGCTGCCTCCATCTGTTCTCATATGGCACCGTAGCTCGATCATGATCACTGTTTGGTTACTTAGAGGGGACTACATGTCTGGTCTCATGCCACTCTTGCTATGATCTCGGGGTGACTCTTCCATTCTGGAGGTCTGCAGGGGCACTCCCATCATTTTCCCCATCCAGCAACTCTGCCTGCATGTTTCGAGTGCACGTTGTTCTTGGCCATGATTTGCTGCCTCCTGCCGTAAGAATTTTGCGGGTGCTTTGGGGGCCCCTGAGTCTCCCTTTTGTGGTGTTTACAGCCCGACTACTTGTACAATTTCGTTGAGCACTTGGTTGTGCCTCCATGGTACCTTCCTTGACCAGGCTACTTACATAGTTTTAACAGCTCCACTGTTGTTTTTTATGGCAAGGGGCATGCAGATCGTCCCGTTTTTCCCCACTTCACCAGTTTGCATTTGGGGGCAGAAGGTCATATGCAGATCTGAAAGAAGCTAAATCCTGAGAGGGCCATGTGCCAAATGTCTTTCCCAAGTTAGACTTCTTTGGAGTGCATTCTCCCACGGTGTCCATTGCCCCTTGCTGGCTCTGCTGGACTGCTTTTGGAGTCTTTTTTGTCTTCTTCTTTCTCATCTCCTGAATCATCATGTCTCTTTGGCTTTTCCTTTGGCCTTTGACCACCATTCATTTGGTCCCCCCAGTCCTTGTCTTTGGTTTGGGGTGTCCTGTTTTCTTGATTTTGAGACTTTCTTTTGCAGAATCCATCGCCTCTTGAACTTTCCATTTCTGCCTGTCTTCAGCTGGGCTTGATTGCTTCTACCACCTTGTCTCCTGATCCCCCCAGCATGCTTTGAAGTCTGATCTTCCCGCTTGTATTCCTCCAGGATGGATTCAGTGGTAGTTTCATTTGCTTGGCACAGTACAGCGCGATGTCATCAGACAGGTGGGACACCAAGCCATTTCCTTGTAACTTGTGATTTTGGCTTCCATTGCCCCCCACTGTGCTGGTGCAGATGTCGTAAAACATCAAGGCCATGGGAGCTTTGGTACAGCATGAACTGCAGACACCAGACCTTGTATTTGCCAGGGAGCCCACACTGGTCAAGGGTCTCCAACCTTTTTTTCCGCCATCTGTTTGGGTTTCTTTTGCTCTTTGTGTGTCTTTCAGCGTATCATCATACCATCTTCCAAGGCTCTTGACTGGTTCTTCTGTGACTGTTGGAAGGCCGGGTTTGGCAAACACTGAAGACCACAGATTCGGCCACGTTTTCCTTTCTCAGTGAGAGACTCCTGATTTTTTGGGCTTGAACTTCATTCTGGATGAGGCAACTTTCGTCCAGCCTCTCCAGCACATGACGTGTCTCGTCTTCTCTGGATGAAATCACTGTATTCATCCATAAAGGGCCTTGAAGGAGGCATCTTGTATCCATCGCCAAGGTCTTTTTTGCCCTCGCGTTGTTTGTTGCTGCTTTCAAGATGAGTTCCATTGCCAGCACGAACATATCGGGGAAATTGCACAGCCCATGCAAGCCCACTTCCAAGTTGATCCAATCAGTTGTGTACCCCTTTGGGTAGAGAGCCGCATTGAGAAGCCATTGAATACTTTTTGACATGTCGCGGATGTTCTTTGGCACATGGTACACTCAAAGCCAACTGTATCATCTCATGGGGCACAGATCCATAGCGTTGCCAGATCAAGCCACACTACGTCCCAGGTCTCTTTTCTTTTTTGCTTTTTTGATTGCGTCCCAGATCTTTGTGGCGTGTTCTACACAGCCAGCCACCCTGGGATGCCACCTTTCTGGACTGACACACCCAAAGTACTTGTTTTCCACGGGTTTACGGGGTCAGCCTTGCTGCCATGACAGAGAAAAAAATTTTTCCCTTCGACGTTCAGTAGTGATATTGGCCTGAACTGGCTGATGTCACTTGAGTTTGCTCTTTGGGATGTACACACCATCTGCCGTCATCCCGCCGCTGATCTCGGTTTCCTCCAACCGATCGCACCCACCCCTGTGGACCACTCCAGCACCTTGGGACTTTTTCTTGTAAAGCTGGAAAGGGTTTATTCCTTTTTGGCCCGGGTATGATTTGGCTCTGGCTTTGTCGACCACCTTCTTGATTTCCGCCAACTTTGGGAGCTTGCCATTGAACTGTTTCCTCGGGGTTGTTTGGCCACACCAGATCTTGAATGTCAGGGGTGCTTTGCTCTGGACAGAGTATGTTTTCCTCAGATCTGCCAAGAACTCCTTGTCCACACTTAGGTCCCAATTTGGCTGCTCAAACAGTGTTCTGGCAAACTGAAGGGTCCCCTGAAGAAGCCTCTTGTGTCTTCTTCTTTTTTCTCTTCCTCTTCCTCGCAGATTCCGCTTTGCTGAGGCGCTGTGTTTTCTTTCAGGTCTTCCCACATTTTTCCAAGCCTTTTTTTTCAGGCAGTGCGGTCTTCTTATTAGCCCCTTTTTTTTGGGTTTTTGGAGGTGTTTTCTCTTTGGGTAGTTTTACTCCATAGGCGTCTCTACATGTGGCATACACAATGTCCCCATAGTGGGTAGTTTTGTTTTCCCGGTGCTTTTCCCCTATCAGTGCATCGAGTCTTTGGACGATTTTGCATCCATTTCTCCCAATCTTTATTTCGTTTGCTCGTGGCAGGTTGAGTTTCAGGCGCCCGGGATCGAGGGCCTGTGCAAATTCCCTCCATCCGAACCAACAGCGGGATGTCCTTGGCACTGTGGTTTAAATCCTGGCCTTGGTCTTCCGACGTCTTATCTGCTGATGCAGTGCGCTGCTGCTCATCAGATGATCTTCACACATCCCATCTTTGTTCTGTGGATCTTCAAAGCCACGGGTGGTACGAAACGCTTTCCACAGACACATGGATATTCCATTTGGGCCATGTTCATAGTCCGTTTGGGATTTGCAGTCGTGATTGGAGAGCACCGATGGGTTCATCATTCTCTCCCCCCTTTCGGGTAATCCTGAGCATCTTTTCCTTTAGTACCACATGTTTAAGGCAAAGTGGGGAGCCAGCCCACAGAGCCCTTGGTTCTGGTCTTTCCATGTCCTCCGGGCTTTCCCGACGTCCTCCGGGCCCATTCCCGGGAAATCAATTGGGTTTTTCCCATCATCAGTAGAAAGAAACTCGTGGGCGTGGCAGCAAGAGTCCTCAGAAAAGAAGCCCCCTTCAAGCAAGTGTTTCGGCCCTAATCTCCTGACACTCTAGGGGGTGGGCCACCACCCGGTTCATGACTCCGGATGTCCCTCTGCTGCCCCTTTTTTTTTCCCCCATCTTGGGACAGCCATGGCGGGATTCGAACCCATGACCCTCTGGGCATGCTCATTTTCTACTTTAAAGACTCGCGCTTTTAACCACTGAGCCACAGGGGCAACCTGAATTTTTTGTAGAAATTAAGCCTTATGAAGTTCACTTTTGTTTCCCTCCTTGACCAGATCCAGCTTGAACACCTCTCCGCCGCTTCGCCATTGCTTTCAGGGCTCTGGTTTTTTCCTCCCCTGCAACGAAGCTGTTTTCATGAGGCTGTATGCAGACGTTCCTACAAATCCCCTTGCTCCAATTTCTGCAGTGAGGACTTTGACCTAAAAGCCTTCTCTCCTCAGGCTGTTTGCCAATCAGCATACTTTTCAGTCTTGTAGATTTGAGCGCCCCATTCTGTTCTCATAGGCACCGTGAGCTCGATCATGATCACTGCTTGGTTACTTAGAGTGGACTACTATGCTGGTCCTCATGCCACTCTTGCTGAGATCTCTGGGGGACTCTTCCATTCTGGAGGTCTGCAGTGCACTCCCAGTCATCTGCCCCATCCCGCAGACTCTGCCCGCAGTTTCGAGTGGCACTGTTGTTCTTGCCATGATTTGCTGCCTCCTGCCGGAAGAATGTTGCGGGTGCTTTTGGAGTCCTGATTCTCCCTTTTGTGGTGTTGGTACTAGCCCAGACAAATTGTACAATTTCGTTGAGCACTTGGTTGTGCCTCCATGTGTACCTTCCTTGAGCCAGGGGTACTTACATGAGCTTAGAACATCTCCACTGTTTTTTTTTATGGCAGGGGGCATGCAGGATCGTCCGTTTTCCCCACTTCACCAGGTTTGCATTTGAGGGGAGAAGGTCATATCAATCTGAGAATGAACTGATCCTGAGAGGGCCATGTCCAAATGTCATCCAAGTTAACTTCTTTTGGGGTGCATTCTCCCACGTTGTCCATTGCCCTTGCTGGCTCTGCTGGACATGTTATCATTGGAAGATAATTTAGCTTACTTTCATTTTGCTTGATAAATTCACTGCGGGCACCCACGATAGAAACGTCTGCAATTGGCTCATCTTTTTTTATTTCTCAAAATAAAAAAAGATTTTGAATGGCTTTAATCTGAAATCATTATAACATTGTAAGAACAATATACCAAAGTTTGTGCCCTTTTTTGCACGAATGCACAATTCGGGTTAAATTCTGCGACATAGAACCCCCATATTTTGACAGTTTGTAACTGCTTAC
>CM031609.1:65665960-65705960 GCA_018398815.1 Conus ventricosus
TTGCTTAAATCTTTGCACTGGCTTCCTGTTGAAAAACGCATCAAGTACAAACTTTCTTTGCTCTGTTACAAGGCATTGGATGGCCTCGCTCCATCTTACCTCTCTAAACTTCTGTCGACCTATACTCCTTCCAGACAGCTTCGCTCTTCCTCTGACACTCGCATTATGCAGATCCCTCGTTTTCGGGCCAGAACACTTGGTGAACGTTCTTTTACTTTTCAGGCTCCTTCCTGCTGGAACAATCTCCCTTCTGCACTCCGAAACTCAAACAGTCTTTCTTCTTTCAAGTCCTCCCTCAAAACAACTCTCTTCAAAACATAATTTTTCTGCTCCTTCGCTGGTGTGTGGGTGTGTGCGTGTGTGTGTGTGTGTGTTTGTGTGTGTGTGTGTGTGTGTGTGTGTGTGTGTGTGTGTGTGTTGTGTGTGTGTGTGTGTGGTGTGTGTGTGTGTGTGTGTGTGTGTGTGTTAGGGCTTATTGCTGTAAGCGCTTAGGGCTTTTGTTTAAGATTAAGCACACTAAATGTTCCTTATTATTATTATTATTATTATTATTATTATTATTATTATTATTATCTGCCATACCGCCATGTTTCTTAGAGGGATATCCCCTGTCTGCCATGCCGCCATGTTCCTTAGATGGTTTTCCCCTATCTGCCATACCGCCATGTTCCTCGGAGAATTATCACATAGCTGCCATGACAGCTGGGTTTAGGCGGCGGCCATAGTAAACCCGTGCGCAAGACGAAGCACGGCCCACTTAAAAAATCCTGCCCGGCTCGACTCCTCTGTGGCGTCATCAATAACGGCTGCAGGTGGCCATGGTGGAGCCGGGCCGATCCGGAATTTTCAACCCATCGTTCCGCCGGTCGTGCAAACCGTCCGTTTCACGGCTCTCCGAGTAAGAGGAAAGAACTGCGCCCCTGACTTTTTTCACTGAGGTGTTCTCTCTTGGCAACATGGATGATGAGAAACTCGTCAATGCTGTTCGTACCAGAACATTTATTTATACCAAGAGTAACAGAAACAATTTCAACAAAGATGCTGTGTTGGCTGCCTGGGACAACATAGCAAATCAGGTTGGAGGAAATGGCAAGTACGAGTACATTGCTCTGCTTTTGAACGAATTGCTCTCTCTCTCTCTCTCTCTCTCTCTCTCTCTCTCTCTCTCTCTCTCTCTCTCTCTCTCTCTCTCTCTCTCTCTCTCACACACACACACACACACACACACACTCTCTCTCTCTCTCTCTCTCTCTCTCTCTCTCTCTCTCTCTCTCTCTCTCACGCACACACACACACACTCTCTCTGTCTCTCTCTCTCTCTCTCTCTCTTCTCTCTCTCTCTCTCCTCTCTCTCTCTCTCACGCCACACACACACACTCTCTCTGTCTCTCTCTCTCTCTCTCTCTCTCTCTCTCTCTGTCTCGCTCTCTCTCTCACCTCATCTCTCATCTCCACACACACACACACACACACACACACACACACACACACACACACACAACCAACACACAATGACAACACAACCACACTTATAGTTTCTTACATTATTATCAATAGAGCTTTCTTTAAGTCGTCATCTCACTCTACTTAAATTTACACATATCGAAAGACCATCCTACTCCTCTCTCCTGTACTCCATATCTTTAGCTTCTATCACTTTATCATGACGGTTTTGTTTGACTGTTTTCATTGATGTAGGTTTTTGTTTGTTTGTCTGGTTGTGTGTGTGTGTGTGTGTGTGTGTGTGTGTGTGTGTGTGTGTGTGTGTGTGTGTGTGTGTGTGTGTGTGTTGTTTTTTTCCGTCTAATATCACCTAGAGTGGATAGACGTTAAATTTGAAACACACCACCACACACACACACAACACACACACACACACACACACACACACACACACACACACACACACAGAGTGACAGACAGACAGAGACTGACAGAAAGAGATAAACCCGTCACAAAAACAAGCAGGCAGACAGACAGACATGCACATATATTCCTACAAATCATTATTTAAGTGTAACAACAAGACGTTCTTCAGGTGAAATTACCCCACAGAAATTTGTTGAAGTTTCCCAAAGATCAAATGCACAGAGTTCAAGATGGAGGTTGAAAGGGCGAGTTGTCATTCTGAGTTACTGATGACATTTCTAAGGGTCTCTGTGCAGTTGGGGTATCAGATAGTGATGTTCTCCATGGATGTGTTGCAATCTGTATATTTGAGACGGCTACTGGCTATACAGCACGGCCGTCTTGCGCACGGGTTTACTATAGCCGCTTTCACGGACCCGTTCTTCCGGGAGAGACACGGCCGTCGAAACCACGGCCCACCATGGCCGCCGCCTTAGTGTGGACTTCAGCCTGGATGTAAGACACTAAAGCTATATAACTACGGTAGATGAAAACTAAAGTGTATCTCATGTTTCTAGGACAGCTTACACGGAGAATAATTTATATATGTAAGATTCAAATCACAACACTGTCATAATGGCTGTTTTCTATATCTTTTTTTCCCTTTTTTGCTTTGTTTTGTGTAATGCTGTGGATGTAGATGGCCCATTTTCCCATCTGCAATGATTCAAAAGCTGTTGGAAGAAAGCTTTTGAATAAGTATTTTCCTAACCTTGATTAAACGATGTGAAATTAAACCAACATTCAAAGACGAAGTTCAATTGTGGCCCATTTCCCCATCTGCAATCATTCAAAAGCTTTTGAATAAGTATTTTCCTAACCTTGATTAAACGATGTGAAATTAAACCAACATTCAAAGACGAAGTTCAGTTGTGGCCCATTTCCCCATCTGCAATCATTCAACAGCTGTTGGAAGAAAGCTTTTGAATAAGTATTTTCCTAACCTTGATTAAACGATGTGAAATTAAACCAACATTCAAAGACGAAGTTCAATTGTGGCCCATTTCCCCATCTGCAATCATTCAACAGCTGTTGGAAGAAAGCTTTTGAATAAGTATTTTCCTAACCTTGATTAAACGATGTGAAATTAAACCAACATTCAAAGACGAAGTTCAATTGTGGCCCATTTCCCCATCTGCAATCATTCAAAAGCTGTTGGAAGAAAGCTTTTGAATAAGTATTTTCCTAACCTTGATTAAACGATGTGAAATTAAACCAACATTCAAAGACGAAGTTCAATTGTGGCCCATTTCCCCATCTGCAATCATTCAACAGCTGTTGGAAGAAAGCTTTTGAATAAGTATTTTCCTAACCTTGATTAAACGATGTGAAATTAAACCAACATTCAAAGACGAAGTTCAATTGTGGCCCATTTCCCCATCTGCAATCATTCAACAGCTGTTGGAAGAAAGCTTTTGAATAAGTATTTTTCTAACTTTGATTAAACGATGTGAAATTAAACCAACATTCAAAGACGAAGTTCAATTGTTTAGACCGTAATGCCTGTTGTATCTAAATCGTACAACGTAACTTTTCACAGGTATTCCGTGATTTTTCCAATCAAATCTAGCTATAAAACTAATTTTGGAATTCCTTTTGTTGGGGCGATAGGCAAGATTATTAAGCGACCAGCTGTCAGCACTTGAAATTTCCGTCTGCCAGCACTGGAAAATTCCATTTAAGCAAAAATATGAACAGATTGACAACGGACATCATCCTTATCGAAACAAGCCAGTAAAATTTGATAAATAATTTGACATAAAAACTGTTGAGAAGATATTCCTTTTTCACTTCTAAATCCAAGCATTTAGGATCCCACTTATCACGTTTACAAACATCAATAGAACTCAAACATGTGGAGGTAGCTAAACTTTAACAAGCATTGACAATTGGCTGGCACTGTCAAGAAATAGGATCCCTTTGTCAGCTAATCACCACCTTTACGATTATAGGTAGACTTCACCCAAAGTTATGTTTCAGTGAGAAAATCAGAAACCATCATCATTATTTTCTAGATTTCATAAGAAATATTTTCTTGATTTCCTTACGTACATTGTACCTTTGACACTGAAGAGTGGATAGCAGCCTCCATGATGACAGTCCTGTCAGTTGCACGTGAATCATGATACGAACACCTGACAGTTTTGAAAACTGGATGATAGATGTGTACTGGGGGAAACGGCGTGACGCGGGGTAGAGGGTGGAGGCTGTGGGTAACGCCTGTATCCGCTGGAAATAGGGGGTCAAAAGGTCATAGATTTTGGACAGCGCTTAAAATCAGGCAGCCGGCTAGTGGTGCTAACAATATGAATTCAAAATGAGAAACAAAATGTTTTATAGCTATAAAATTTGTTTTATATGTATCATTCTGTAAAACAAAATCACCCATGATCAATCATTTAGCAAGGTAGCTTTTCTGTGGCTAGGAAAAATAGGCCAAAGTTTCAATAGTCAGGAAGAAACGATTTAGGGGTATAAGCAAAGTATAAATGGCCATAACATCGCCTGGAAATGGCCAAGATAAACAGATGATCTATTACAGTTCTTGTATTAGTCCAGTCTACACATGTAGTTAAATGAAATCCAAATTGGGTCATTAAAGGTCACACAGTTTTCGTTGTTGTGCCAAATTTTCAAAGGTTGAATAGCGTCGCAGAGTCCATGAAAAGCTCCGGAGAATCGCTACATTTATCCAACTTATTTATCTGTTTGTTCTATATCCTTTCCAAATCAGTTCTTATCTATGGGATTTCAATTGGAGTTTATCTACTATGATAGGGTCCCCTGAAGAGATCTAGACTGGTGGCTTCCTTTCAGCAGAAAATTCCCACGGGACTGTATTTCATGCAACATACTCAAGGTGCCTGAGGAAACTACTCCGCATCTCCTACAAAGAACACAAGACCAATGATTATGTGGGGAACCTGGTCACTAATCTAGCTGGGCCCCACAAACCGCATCTGGCAACTGTCAAACGGCGGAAGATGGCATGGTTTTGCCACGTCATTCGTCACAACACCCTCCAAAATCATCCTTCAAGGTACCGTTGAAGGAGGGCGCAGACGAGGACGGCAGAGAAAGAGCTGGTCCGACAATCTAAAGGACTGGACCAAAATGACCATGTCAGATCTCCTCACGACAGCCACCAACAGAAGAGCCTGGAGAGAAACGGCAGCTGCCTCATCACGTCCCCCTAACGACCCCAGCGGTCAGGGAACGACTGACTGACTCTTTATCAGATCTGTAAGAATGGGTGACTGGGAGTTACATTTGAAGGCGCTTGAGGAATTCACAAAGCACTTCTTTGCTCATGACAAGCTTGTTTATGCCAGGATGATCCCACTCTACCTGGCAGATATGGAATCAATGAAAGCATCAGACGCTGACATCTACCAAGAGTTCGTACACGGCAACTGGATAGTAAACAAGAACCCAATGTGCCTTTCTGTGCCATCGTGCTGATCATGCCTTGGAGCATATTAATCGCTCAAGGAAAGTAGCTGGTGGACTTGTGGCTATCACCTTGAATGCCAGTGCTCGCACCAAATTCTTCATCTCGCCAGAACTAGCGAGACTTGCTGGGGAAGCTCAAGAGATGGCTGGAACACCGTCATCTATGCAAAGGCGTCACCATGCACTTTCACCTGCAGTGCTCATACGACAAGAAAAGAACATTGAAACCCTTACTGTAACCCTGAGAAACGTTACCAATCCATTCACTGAGGAATATGGTGAGCTCTACAATTTGGTGACAAAGGCAGTCATGACCGAGATGGTCAGGAAGGATCTTTGTAAGCAAAGGATGATTGGCAGCAAGCTCCTGAAGGAGTTTGTTTCGAATCGTATCAAGTCAAGAACAACCAGCCTATGGGCCCCTATGGAGAAGCGTAAACTGCAGACCTGGAAAACCACAGGCAAGCATAGTAAAGAGAACACCGGAGACAAAATGATTGAGCTGCAAGAAGACAGGAAGCCTGTTTGCTCGATTGCTGTTGGTGTCAAAGTCAAGACCAGAGATCAATCTGGAGGAAACAGTAGGTAGGCACGAGCTCTCTGTTGTGCCCAGGTCGATGTTTGCAGCTGATGGAACAGTGCTACACTGCCACGCAAAGAGCAATCTAATGACCATACTTGAGAAGCTGGACAAAGACAACAGCAGTGCGCCGGGGCCTGCTACAACTGAACATACAGGGGAAAAGGCAGACTCAGAAGATGGCAGACCTGCTGGAATTAGGGTTGCAATCGTGGATGCAATGGCATAGGTTCAGTCAATGGAAAAGCCAGTTTACATCAA
Source organism: Conus ventricosus (assembly GCA_018398815.1). Classification (NCBI taxonomy): domain Eukaryota; kingdom Metazoa; phylum Mollusca; class Gastropoda; order Neogastropoda; family Conidae; genus Conus; species Conus ventricosus. Next base: position 65,672,163 of record CM031609.1, read on the forward strand.
GAACTGCAGTCAGCTAGCTGAACACTTCATCAACCGTATATTGGATCAGTATATTGACGTGGATGAAGTACGACTGATATTCGATCGATATGATGTCCCAATGTCATTGAAGACGGCAACCCGGGACAGAAGGCAAGCAAGCCAGCCAGCAGTAGTAGCCTATCACATAACAGACACAACAAACATATCGAAGGTACCCATGAAACGACTTCTCTCAAGTGTACAGACGAAAATGGAACTCACAAGCTACCTTGCTGAAAAGGTGCTTGAGGAGACAAGCGCCAGTGAAAAAGCACATCGTACTGGCATGGGGGTCGCAATGCAAGGCATCTCATCGGGACATGAGCCACCTCCAAAGTAATCAGGAAGAAGCAGATTCAAAGTTATTGTTGCATGCTGCAGAAGCAACAACCTGGGGGGCATCCAGCATCAACATCCATTCACCTGATACTGACGTCTTCGTTCTGTCAATCCGACGGTATCCAGAGCTATGCAAGGACACCAACTTTGTAAATGGAACTGGTCAGAAAAGCACCGTGTCATCTCACTGCAACCGATCTATGAAGCTCTTGGACCTAGAAAAGCAGCAGCTTTGCCAGGATTCCATGCTATTAGTGGAGCCGACAATACAGGCAGTTTTGCCGGAAAGGGTAAACATGTTTTCTGGAAAGGCTTCCTGGATGCCACAGATGACAACATAACTGCACTTGCAAGTCTAGGTACAACGTTAATGCCTAATGATGACATATTTTCTGCTTTAGAGCAGTTCATCTGTCAGGTTTATCTACCCCAAATTCAGATTTCAAAAGTAGACAAGATGAGGTGGTGGCTGTTTACTAAGAAGCAGCATGTGTTGCTTACTTCATCTTTATTTCCATATTCACAGGCTCTGGCACATCATTGAATTCATATTGTTAGCACCACTAGCCGGCTGTCTGATTTTAAGCGCTGTCCAAAATCCATGACTTTTTTACCCCAGGTGACGTCACAAATGATCTAATTTGCATGCCAACTATTTAGACTTCTAAAGTGGATTAAAACAAAAATTTTGCTGGGTCATATGTCTGTCTAAGTCATTTCTAGACAGAATTATGGTAATTTATATTTCCCCTACCCCCAAACTTCGTTGAAAAGTTGCATCAAATCTATTGCTCCATGTAATGTCTCATAGTGCTGTCCAGAGCAGTTTGCCAGACTGCCACCCAGATTTTTATTGTTCTTTAGGGTCCCCTGAAGAGATCTAGACTGGTGGCTTGCTTTCAGCAGAAAATTTTCACGGCACTTATAATGCTCCCTGACTAGTGGGTGGAGAGATGAGGTTGAGGTGAGGACGGGGAAGAAGAGTGGAAAGCGATGTGGTGGTGAGGAGGGAAGACTTTGGAAGTGTGCGGTAAAAACGTTTTAAGCTGAAAAACCAACTTAAGTGTCTGGCTGTTTCAAAACAAGTTTGAGTTGCCGCGAATCAATTTTTTTCACCACCACAAACCGAGAGTAAGCTATTTCAAAAATTACCGACGCACTGCATGTTGCATACAACCAAATTGTTACATTAGATCAGTGTTTTGATATTCCGACTTACGCTTATTTTGCTCCGTATAACACACACACACACACACACATATACACGCTCTCTCCCTCTCTCTCCTTTCGTGTGTGTGTGTGTGTGTGTGTGTGTGTGTGTGTGTGTGTGTGTGTGTTTGTGGGGACCCGGGGGAACATCCAAACAAATGAATGCTTATTGGTACCAGTAGTGAAGTTGTGGAATGTATCCGTGTGAAAATAGTGAAATACAGATTACAAAATCCGGCACGGATTCAAAATACCTGTTAAAAATCGGTTTGGGTTTCCTAACTGGTTCCAAGCACTAGACGAGTTGGTGGTGGTTTGATGAGAGCATATTAGCCACTTATCCCAGAAAGAGGATTAGTTCCCATCAAAACACGTTATTTGTCCTTGAAATAAATTTGTCTCAAACCGTGACTTATTCCCATGAAAACATTTTCCCCGTCAAAACAACTTATCATTCCTTACCCCTGGAAACAGTTTTTGTCACATGTAAATAGAAAATTGACTTGCCCGTGAAGGCAGGGTACTTATCCCGGAACAGAAAAGCCATGATATGGATTTTTTTTTCTATTGCTGTCCTAATACTTCGTGACAACCTCTCCTTCCTCCCCACCCCTTCCATCCCTCACTCACCTCCCTTTCCACCCCCCCCCCCTTTCCCACCCGTGATAATCAGCTGTTTTCTCTGGAAAAATATCTGTTTTCTTGAGATAATTACCTTTTTTCGACAGAATAGTAATTTACTCGGTGCATTCAGCCATTTTCAGCGGGGTTGTTTTCAAGCGAAGAGCTTTGTTTCTTTCAGGGTTTGTAGCCGTTTCCAGCTGGGTTCCTCCTGTATTGTTTACCCATGGCTGAGTGCAGTGAACCCAAGACGTCATTTTTAGGTGCCTTGACTTTTTGAGCCAGGTCACTGGGGGCGGTTGGCACCGGCTCCAAGGAAGGGTTATAATAGTTATTAACAGCCAGTTCCCATTAATGCAGTCACTTGATGTTCAGTCTTGCCTCGCCTTCCACCGACTTTCGTTTATTGACCTTGATTTTAATGTCGTGTTTTGGGGGAGCGAGGTGAGAAGAGGAGGAGGGGAGAGCAGATGGGAACTGGAAGGGGAGGCGGAAGAGGTGAGGGCGGGCGTAGTAGCTTGGGATGTTGTCTGTGCATTTGCGATTGAGATTTGCTGACGCGTAGCAACGATATTTTCTTTCTCTGCTACTAACCTATTTCTGCACACACACACACACACACACACACACACAGAGAGAGAGAGAGAGAGAGAGAGAGAGAGAGAAGAGAGAGAGAGAGAGAGAGAGAGAGAGAGAGAGAGAGAGTCTTACATACTGCTTGATTAACGGGCAAAAAGGTGTTCTAATTAGTACCAATAGGTCAAACTTACTTCCTTTGCAGCGTGGTACGATTCTCGTATTCCACAAGAATTACTGTTATGACACTCCTTTTTTTTTATTTACATAAATGATTTGTTTTCATCGTGCATGGAGTGAAGTGTTTGATGATGACACCTCATAACAAAATCGAACAGTGATGATCGCAACCTACAGAATAATACAAATGGATTGCTTACAAGTCACAGGATCTTGAGGGACCCACGGTGAAGGTCGCGTGGCCTTTTAAATGCCTCTTCACACTTAGCACGAGGCTTCGCGGCCGGGCCTACTCTGCAGCCAGCTGAAGGTCTTGGTCCTGGTTTTGGGGTTGTTTGTTTGTTTTTTCCAAGATCAGAGCAACGGATTACTCGTTGGGGGTCATTGTCCAGAAGCTTCTTGAAACTGCTCTCTCCATTTTTTTTTTCCTTCGGTGTGTTCCCGAATTTGGCAGTTTCAGTTTCAGTTTCATCAAGGAGGCGTCACTGCGTGCGGACTAGTCCATATACGCTACACCACATCCGCTAAGTTTTGAGACCACACTGCGCATGATTTGAAGCTGATGGATAAATGAATAAACAACAAAGATGAGACAATTACTGAAGAGGGTCTTGTGGCTACGACTCAGCGGATGTTTGACCTACGTATTAGCCCAACGCGCGCGCGCGCGCGCGCGCCCGCGCGCGCGCGCGCGCGTGTGTGTGTGTGTGTGTGTGTGTGTGTGTGTGTGTGTGTGTGTGTGTGTGTGTGTGTGTGTGTGAAGTGGAAGTACATGTGTGTGTATGATGTGTGGGCATGGGCTCATGTGTGTGCGTGGGCGCATGTGTGTGTGTGTGTGTGTGTGTGTGTGTGTGTGTGTTGTGTGTGTGTGTGTGTGTGTGTGGTGTGTGTGTCGTGCAGTAATGTGTGTGTATGATGTGTGGCATGGCTCATGTGTGTGCGGGCGCATGTGTGTGTGTGTGTGTTGTGTGCGTGCGCATTGTGTGTGTGTGTGTGTGTGTGTGTGTGTGGTGTGTGTGGGTGTGTGGTGTGTGTGTGTGTGCGTGCAGTGTGTGTGTGTGTGTGTGTGGTGTGGTGTGTGTGTGTGTTTGTGTGTGGTGTGTGTGTGGTGTGCAGAAGTGGTGTGTGTGTGTGTGTGTGTGTGTGTGTGTGTGGTGTGTGTGTGTGTGTGTGTGTGTGGTGTGTGTGTTGTTTTGTTGTGTGGTGATTTGTGTGTCTGCATATAGGCTATATGTGTACATATCTGTGTGTATGTGTGTGTGAGTGTGAGCGCGCGTGTATGTGTGTGTGTGCGTGCGTGCGTGCGTGCGTGCGTGCCGTGCGTGCGTGTGTGTGTGTGTGTGTGTGTGTGTGTGTGTGTGTGTGTGTGTGTGTGTGTGTGTGTGTGTGTTGTGACTGCGTGCGTGAATGTTCAGAAGATGACTTAGGAACAAGAACAAGACCATCAAATACAGCATATAAGTGCACGCGCACACTCGCGCGCACACACATACACATAACAATAAGAACAACAACTCCTCCCCCTCAAATACATCACACACACACACACACACACACACACACACACAACACACACACACACACACACACACACACACACACACACACAACGCTTCCACACACATTTCTGTGGACTCGCTAATTAACACGCTGGCATTACCCCACTGATGAACACACTCACAGGTTTTTTTTCCTCAGTGTGGTCCCGAATTTGGCAGTGCCGCGGTTATAGCTGTGATTTCAGGCGTCAGTAGAACATCCGTTAATATATTGATGGTGCATTCCTGGTTCAGACATGTCAAAATGGACAGAAATAAAACACTGTAAGTACTGAGCACCATTCCAGCAACTTTCAGAGCAGCTTTATTAGTTTTTTGTAATTTAGTCCCTTGCGGATTCATTCCAAGAACTGGCCCTCAGCACTTGTGTCTTCAGAGCTTATCTTTTTATATTTTCTACTTTTCACAAGAAAATGTAGCTTGTTTTGTTCTTTCATGATTTTCTTTTGCTTCTTAGGTGGCACCTTTGGTTGTTTTTTTTGAAAACTCAACAAACATACTACGGTATTGCACACCAGCCTTTTCTGGGATAGCATTCTTCTTAAAACCAAAAAAGGCAGCGAAGTCAAATTACCACTTTCCGCGGTCACGAGGAGAAACAACCAAGTTTCGTAATATCGGTATATGACCAGGAGTTATGTGTTAGTGAGTTTCCTTCCTATTGGAGATTATAAGCTTGTTGAAGGCTCGTTTTGAGAAGCATTTATTTTATTTTTCCCATATCCACCCACTTGAGCACATACTGTTAGTTAGGCAGTATTAACTACCACTGCAGATATGAATGATTATCTCCCCCTATTTCTTCAACCTAAGACATAAGAGCAAGCTTTGTTTATAATTGAATATATATATTTCTCAGTCACACTTTTACTGCCACAATCAAAATTCGTTGCCCAACGGAAAAGGATAGAGAGAATTCCCACTTGCCTGCCAGAAGATGATCTTGTCAAGGACAATTGGGCGAGTATTTCGAGCCCTTGTCATACTTTCTTGATGTCCGTGTCGTGTCGATGTGCGGTGTTTTGGTTTCATTCTGCCCAGCTGATCATAGACAACTCATTTGGAGCTACCAACCCATAGGAAAAAATAATGTTATGAAAAAAATCCAACGTAATTATTCAGAAATATAATCATACCATAGTTTTAAATGGTTGTGTGGATGAGGTTTTTTTTTTAAAAATAATGACTTGTGACATGACTTCAGCGCGGTGACAGCCTTGATATTTATATACCCTTTGCGGTCAGCTGAGCTAAACAACATTACCTTACCTTACCTATCTTGAAGCTGAAGAAGCTTGAGGAGTTCTTATTGGCTGTATGCCAGGCCATCGATGTCAGATGCAAAGTTAAGGTGTGTGTTAGTTCATCTTGCAGTGCTGACTGGGATGGCATGATCCTCAGTCATCAGTCATGAGGTGTGCCAGCAATATAGTGAAAACTGAGGGAAATAGAAGGCAACTGCAGATTGTCTAAAACTGTAGATCTGATCAAAATGAACTAACTGGTTGCCTCGGTCAGTTTGGCTCCACACTGCTACCGACGAACTATTGCCATTTTTCCTGTGTACTCTCTTTCCAGTTTCAATAATTTTTTTTTGTGTCTCTCAATACATTTTACTCAAGGGATGTTCACTCATCGTGCACGCATACAGAGAGAGAGAGAGAGAGAGAGGAGAGAATGTTTGTAGTAGGGGAAGGTCCAAACACGAACGATGCAGGGTTTTATAATGAAATACATTGGAACGTAAAAATAATAAACAAAAAAAGTGATTATTTACAAAAACGTAAACTAAAAGGTAAACTAAAAACACAGCTGAAACAAAACCATTTAAACTGGACAGGCTATCACATACAACACAACACACATATAGCACAAACATTGCAATATCCCCACACCCCACCCTCACTCCTCACTTTTCCCGTCGCTGCCACTTCTATTAGACTGAAAATACACAGAATGTTTTCTGTGCTAGTTTCTATAACTATACACAGAATGTTTTCTGTGCTAGTTTCCGATGAAAATCAAGCTCAAAATGTAAAAAAAAGAAAAAAAGAAGAATTAAATTGTAGATGTCTTTACCTATTGATTATTGACTCAATCATTGAGATAGACAACAACAATAAACGATGGTTCAAGAAGACTGAACAAAGCGCTCATTAAAAAAAAAAGTACTGATGTCTCATTGCTATTACCGCAGAATACTAAACTACAGCACTACATTCGTTATTTGTCCTAAACCAGTTCAGCCAGTTGTAGAGATTTTTGTCGTGGTAGCTCAACACTACCATTCTCCCCTACCACACCCCTCCCCCCTCCCCTCCTTCAGCCTAATCCCATATCCCTCTCCATGCTCTCCTCCTTTCTTTTCTACCCCTGTCTGCCCACCACTACTTCCCGTGTCCCTCCTCTCAAGTTGTCTTTTTTTTCTTTTTGTTTTTTGTTGTTGTGTTTTTTGTTTGCCCATTGAGTAGATGTATATGTCAGAGCTTCTGCCTCACTCCTTTCTGACTTCCTCCCTCTTCCCTCATCTCACCCAGCTTTCCAGCTGATCGACCTTCGCCCCTGCCAACGTTCGTTCCAGAAGGACAGTGGAGAGGTGCTGTTGCGATACAATTTGTCCGCGGGTGGTCAATTTGTACCGGGTGGTCAATTTGTACCGCAACAGGCCCAGACCTTCAGGCCTGCGTCACCTTCCAGGTGAACAAGTCACAAAGGCTTGCAGCTGCCCTCCCTCCCACCCACCCACCATCAGCACCACTTTCACGTCCCCCTCCATTTCCCAATAACCACTCTCCAAATCATCACTCCCAATCTATCCTCGTTCTACTTGATCTCCCCCCGCCCCCCTCCACCCCACCCCCTCTGTTTTTCTGAACTACAACAATAGTAAACTGTATAGCAGGGAAGGAGAGATGTGAGGTGGGAGGGACGTGCAGGGTGATGCAACATTTTCGATACTTCCTCTCTCTTCTCTCTCTCTCTCTCTCATGTACCAGTTTGCCTGCTTTCTGCCACGTATTGGGTAATGCCCGCGGGACGGCAGAGAACCTAGTTGGCTATAAGCAGTATAAACCGAGTTGAAAGGCGGCGCGGTCGGTAACTATAAACCTGTCTTAAGTGGTTTCTTCCGTTCACGGCATTTCACTCGTCTTGGCACGTCGTCCTTGCCACGTTCACGGACAATTGGCCACATGGCAAAGAGCTGTAGAATGAGGACTTATATGTATATGAAAATGCGGTTAAAAACAGCAAGAACAGAAGAACCACCATTATCACCACAATCATTCTTATTTATGTCATCATCATCATCATCATCAGAATCATCGTCATTATCATCATTTTTCATGTCATCATCATCGTCGTTGTTGTCATCAGATCACACTGATTGTGTGGAAGTTGTTGTCGGTTCCGGGACGAGTGACAGTGACAGTGTGTGTGTGTGTGTGTGTGTAAAATTCTATCGATGTGTGTGTGACGGGTCTCCGACGTTCCCCTTCATTATTAGAATATGATTATCATATACAGAGGGATCCTTCTTGCCCACTTGCAGGTAAGCAATCCTTATCTAAAATTCAAAAAGACAGGGAAGGGGCACATTCCAGGGGGAAGGTCAAGTGGATGGACAGGGGGCGCAAATGGATATCCGAGCTGTAAAGTCGGATAGTTTTCCTCCAAAAGGTGTGGCACGCAAAAACGGTGATCGAGGCGGCAGGAGTCGATTCCAGCAAATGTGAATACGCAAAACCAAACAGGTAAAACGATAATATTTTTCAAGAATCTCCCAGCAAGATTTAATGATTCTCCAGATCAAAACCTTATTCTTTTTGGCGATTTCAATTGTGTAACAACAATCTTGATGTCATTTCTGGACATTCTCATTGTGATACAGAAATAAACACATTTAACCACGCAATCACCTCACTGCAGTGTTCCTCGGATCTGTGGAGAACATTGCGCCCTGAAGAAAAAGATTTTATTTGGCATAGATTGCTCGCCGATTGGATTATTGTTTTATTTCCGATAGTATGTTAAACAAATGTGTCTCATGTGAACACTATACTGTACCTAACTCTGACCACAAAACAGTTGTTGTCGAGCTCAGAGTAATTTCACTCGTGGCCCAGGTTACTGGAATTTCAGTAGTAGTTTGTTAAAGAATAAAGAATTTGTGCGATAAATGAATGAACTGCTAGAAAAGCAAGGAAACACAGATAACCAGGAGGATAACTCCAACATGAAAAAATTGGATTCTGTAAAATTGAAATCAGAACATTTTGCAGTGAATTTGGTAAAGTGTTAGCATGCAAAAGACGTAATAATGAATACAGTCTGCAGCTTCAAATAGCAGAAGTTCAAATGATTTGTCCGACGACCCTGATAATAACAATCACCAAGCCAAACATTTAAACTGAAACAAGAGCAGGAACTTTTACAAGTAAACAGAGCAAGAGGGGTACAAGTTGGGGAGAGAATTAAATAGGTAGAAGAAGGAGAACGAAACACTAAATATTTTTGTAACTTAGAAAAAGCCCGGGGGAATAAAAAGGTAAATAACTAGATTGTGTAAAGACTCTGGCGAAATTATAACTGACCAAAAGGACATACTGGGAAAACAAGTAAGATATTTACGTGGAAAATCATGGATGGGACAGGCAGAAGACAATATACAGCTTGTGTGCCAGTTAGCATAAGTCAAAGAAACCAAGGAATGGGAGAACCATGAGCTCGGTAGAAACAACTAATGCGTTGAAAGGCATGAGAAATGGATCTGCCCCAGGTTTTGATGGGATAACTACTGAATTTATTGAATTCTTTTGGAAGAAATAGGCAAAACGGTGACACATTCGTTCGTGGAAACTTTGCAGAAGGGTGAACTGTCATATACACAGACACAGAAACAAGACATTTTAACTTTATTACACAAAGCAAAAGAGTTAGACAAAGATAAATTCGAAAGCTGGAGACCAGTAACTTACTTAATTCTGATTATAAACTGCTCACAAAGACAATTGTAGAAAGTCAATCTTTCAACTGTAATCCATAAATTAATCCAAGAAGATCAAGTGGGTTATCTCAAAGGTAGAAATATATCAACAGTTATCAGAACGATAGACGATACCATAAACTGTTAAAACAGAACAAATAGAGCTGGATATTTGCTTGAAGTAGACTTTTCAAAAGCTTTTTATTGTATCTCAAAAGCATTCCTTCTACATGTCTTTTCAATTTCTGGTTTTCGGTTAAGATTTTCAGATGGGTTTCGATTCTAATGAAAGATATACCGTAAACTCAGTAAACCACGGTGGATGCATTTCCGAGCCGCTTGACGTATTGTGTGGTATTAGAAAAGGATGCCCTGTTTCTTCATGCCTTCGTGTTAGCTGTAGAATTACCAGCAGTAAAGGTAAGAAATATCCCATCGTTGGGACAAGAACTCCACCATCAAATGATAGGGTAACTATGCACTTAAAGATAAAACAAATGGCCGACAATACAACTGTGTTTCTCAGAAAGAACGAAGATGTGAATAGTTCGTTAGATATTTTGACCTCTTTTGAAAGATTTTCTGGCTCTGACTTCATGCAAAGAAGACAAAAGCACCCAAAACGGGTACACAAATCGGTAATCCAAATCTCCTTTTCGATGTAGTAAACAAAATCAAAATATCAGGCGTACATTTCGAAAACGGTTAAATGGCTAGAGACATAGAAGATAACTGGACTGGTAGAGTTGACAAAGTGAACAAGCTAATAAAGGAATGTATGTACCTAAGCAGTATATGTGTTAGTGAGTTTCCTCCCTATTGGAGATTATAAGCTTGCTGAAGGCTAATTTTGAGAAGCATTTAATTTATTTTTCCCCATCCACCCACTTGAGCACATACTGTTAGTCAGGCAGTATTAACTACCACTGCAGAAATGAATGCTTATCACCCCCTATTTCTTCAATCTAAGACATAAGAGTAAGCCTTGTTTATTATTGAATATATATATATATTTATATATATATATATATATATTATATATATATATATTTATATATAAATATACAACAAACTAATAAATTCCAAGGATAAGTACCGAGCACCGTTCCAGCAACTTACAGAGCAGCTTGGTGTTGCAATGACTGCAAGAAATATTGAATTATAAACAAAGCTTGCTCTTATGTCTTAGATTGAAGAAATAGGGGGAGATACGCATTCATACCTGCAGTGGCAGATGATTCTGCCTAACTAACAGTATGTGCTTGGTGGGTGGATGGGGAAAAAGGTGTCTTAGAGGATATCTTTTTTATATTTTCCACTTTTCACAAGAAAATGTAGCTTGTTTTGCTCTTTCATGATTTTCTTTTGCTTCTTAGATGGCACTTTTGGTTGGTTTTTTGAAAACTCAACAAACATACTACAGTATTGCACACCAGCCTTTTTCTGGGATTTCATTCTTCTTAAAACTGAAAAGGCAGAGGAGTCAAATTACCACTTTCCGCGGTCACTGAGGAGAAACCACCAAGTTTCGAAATATCGGTATATGACCAGGAGTTATATGTTAGTGAGTTTCCCTCCCTATTGGAGGATGTCTCTCCCCCTTGGAGAATATAAGCTTGCTGAAGGCTCATTTTGAGAAGCATTTATTTTATTTTTCCCCATCCACCCACTTCAGCACATACTGTTAGTTAGGCAGTATTACCTACCCCTGCAGAAATGAATGCTTATCACCCCCTATTTCTTCAATCTAAGACATAAGTGCAGAATCATCTGCCACTGCAGGTATGAATGCGTATCTCCCCCTATTTCTTCAATCTAAGACATAAGAGCAAGCTTTGTTTATAATTCAATATTTCTTGCAGTCATTGCAACACCAAGCTGCTCTGTAAGTTGCTGGAACGGTGCTCGGTACTTATCCTTGGAATTTATTAGTTTGTTGTATTTTAGTCCCTTGCGGATTCATTCCAAGAACTGGCCCTCAGCACTTGTGTCTTAGAGGATATCTTTTTATTTTTCTACTTTTCACAAGAAAATGTAGCTTGTTTTGCTCTTTCATGATTTTCTTTTGCTTCTTAGATGGCACTTTTGGTTGGTTTTTTTGAAAACTCAACAAACATACTACAGTATTGCACACCAGCCTTTTCTGGGATTTCATTCTTCTTAAAACTGAAAAGGCAGAGGAGTCAAATTACCACTTCCGCGGTCACTGAGGAGAAACCAACCAAGTTTCGAAATATCGGTATATTGACCATTTGAGAGTTATATTTAGTTTTCCCTCCCTAATGAGGAAATCTGTTAGTTGGAGATAATAACTGCTGAAATGAAATGCTTATCACCCCATCCACACTCAAGACATACTGTTAGTAGCAGAATCATCTGCCACTGCAGTATGAATGCGTATCTCCCCCTATTTCTTCAATCTAAGACATAAGAGCAGCTTTGTTTATAATTCAATATTTCTTGCAGTCATTGCAACACCAAGCTGCTCTGTAAGTTGCTGGAACGTGCTCGGTACTTATCCTTGGAATTTATTAGTTTGTTGTATTTTAGTCCCTTGCGGATTCATTCCAAGAACTGGCCCTCAGCACTTGTGTCTTAGAGCTTATCTTTTTATATTTTCTACTTTTCACAAGAAAATGTAGCTTGTTTTGCTCTTTCATGATTTTCTTTTGCTTCTTAGATGGCACTTTTGGTTGGTTTTTTTGAAAACTCAACAAACATACTACAGTATTGCACACCAGCCTTTTCTGGGATTTCATTCTTCTTAAAACTGAAAAGGCAGAGGAGTCAAATTACCACTTTCCGCGGTCACTGAGGAGAAACCACCAAGTTTCGAAATATCGGTATATGACCAGGAGTTATATGTTAGTGAGTTTCCCTCCCTATTGGAGGATGTCTCTCCCCCTTGGAGAATATAAGCTTGCTGAAGGCTCATTTTGAGAAGCATTTATTTTATTTTTCCCCATCCACCCACTCAAGCACATACTGTTAGTTAGGCAGAATCATCTGCCACTGCAGGTATGAATGCGTATCTCCCCCTATTTCTTCAATCTAAGACATAAGAGCAAGCTTTGTTTATAATTCAATATATATATAATATATAGAGAGAGAGAGAGAGAGAGAGAGAGAGAGAGAGAGAATGCAATCTGTTGGTATTCCTGCTGCAATTTTGAATAAAATAAATACAATGGTATTGAAATTCTTTCGGCAAAAAACACACCATAGCAACAAAAGCATTTGAAAAAATAAAAAGGAAACCAGGGAGGCAAATGTTGAAGATGGCGGTCTGACTATGATTAACATCACCCAATTTCAAAGCTGCTTCTACTTACAGTGGGCTGGAAAACTATCTGCAACGAGTGACGACAAGAACTGGAGTTTAAACCCAAATGGCATTTAGATCAAATTGTCACCAAAAAGTTCTCATACTTAAATTGTGAAGACCTTAGAGGCTTGAATTTGATAGAGAACGACTTCTGGAAAGATATGTTAAAAACGTATTTGGGTAGCAAATCTTTGAAGGATCTCTCAGATGTAAAAAGGTTCTAACTTTCGGTCTCAGCTTTTATTTAAGCTAATATATATATATATATATATATATATATATATATATATATATATATATATATATATATATTATATATATATATATAATATATATATAAAAGAAGTACTATTCTTCAAGTCTTGCAAGAGAAAGGGATTGACCAGCTAAAAATTTTATTCACCAAACTGCAAGAAATAAAGATCAAATCGGTCACATAGGCCAAACATTTTATGGAATGCTATGCACTTAGCAATGCAATCTAAGATATGGCTTCAGTGGATAGAAAGGAGAGCAGCAGGAACTGATTCAGATTCACAGAAATGTGACAAGCCCTTTTAACACAAAACCAGACAGGATTAGAAAGTACTATTCAATACACAAGCAGTGCAATCACTCATTCACAAAGGTGCTCAACAGATACATACACATGAATTCAGCAATCCTCCTTCCTTTACTATTTACAGATAGACTCAAAAACATAAGCAATAAACAAAATCAATCAACAAAACTACACAACATTCACATTTACTCAAAACTCTTTCACCCATACACTGTACACTTGTTTTGCAGCGACGTGTCGCACTCGACTGGCACATTGCAGCACTTCACCTCCATCACAACAGTTCACAACACACCCCATCCTGCAGTCACAGGGAGATGCGATCGGAAATCCTTCTTCACTCACAAAAGCCAGGCCAATCCCAGGAACGAGCGCCTGGAATTTTCAGACCCATAGACACCCTAGTCTACACTAGCACTTGGTGCTATATTTATAAATTAAACTCAGGGGGAATGAGACTTTCCCTGACCTGAAATCACCTCGCTCTCCAGGCTGTCTTCTTGCAGTCTGACAAGAAAAGAGACAGTCACACAACTGCGTGCTCTGAACAGCACTCACTTTCAAAACGATTCCCCCGACCACACCACAGGTGTAAGGGTGAATTTCTGTCCCATGACTATATGTACCTGGATAATTTCTTTTAATATCTCCAGAGCGCTCTTCCTGACAACCCCCCACTGGGGAAAAAACTTGTCCATCAAAGTTTTAGGAGACAAATTACCATTACTCTGTCCCGAAAATAATCACGTACAAGAAAATTAATATCAACATTGTCAAATTCATGAAATCCAATCTTCTATAATCATCCAAGTACATAAGAAAACCAAAACATTTTATCCAAGTGCTGGCTCTGTACAAGCAATACCAATGACTGTATCCACACACAGGTTCACTACATGTCAGAGCAGACATTAAAAAAAATCAATGCTCCATCAACATCCTTCACACCCATCATGGTGCAGAATATACAGTGAAACAATACAGTCCAAATCCAAATCACCAAGGCAAAACTTCATTCAAGTACATTTACATTGTCAGCATAAATCACATACACGCACTTACACACAAAGAATGAAATACAAACACTGAATTTATAATTCACACATCCATCTCACCAGAAGTTGGAAAAGACAGCAGAAGTTCATGACATACATCACAAATCACGATCAAGATAATAAATCTGCAAAAACATTGCATTTTCCAGAAATAGGCGACACCTCAAAACTGTACTCTTGAATTCCCCAATGACCACCTCAACAATCTACTGTTTTTTGTTTTGAAAAGTCAAAGGCCTGTGGTCAGTCTGCAAGATGAATGGCTTGCCTAACAGGTAACATGTGAACTTGGAGAGTGCCCACACAATGGCCAAACATTCTCTTTTCACAGTAGAGTACTTGTCTGAGCGTCTGTGAACGTTTTGCTTGCAAACATCACTGGATGTAGCAAACCCTCGTTCTCCTGCATGAAAGCAGCTCCATACCAGTAGAGCTAGCATCTGTTCTCACAAGAAAATCCTTCTCCAAGTCTGGAAGAATCAACACTGGGAATAATGACAGCAGACTTTGTACCGTTTACAGGGCGATCTGACATTCCTGAGACCATGAAATTGACCGTTTACCATTCTCTTTGGTTAGATCAGTGAGAGGAGGATGCCTTTTGGCTTGAAAAAATGCACCAGCTACTTTCGCTCGCACGATGAGACGACTGTGTTTGCATGAGAATGCTGCGATCAGTTTTTTTTAATGATATTTTGATTGTGCAGGAAGACTGGTGTGCATTGTTGTGTTCCTTGCGACAGGGTTACAGAGACTAACTGATTTTGGATTGACTGCCCGACCAAGCAAACTGTTTGCTGGATTCCAACAGTTGGAATTTTTGGACTTTCCCTTGTCGATTGGCTGTTTACAACCTGAACAGAAAAAGGCTGACAAGATTTTGTGTATTCAGGTCCCTAAGACTAAGAGACAGGTGCGTTTTCTATTAATGATATGGCAAGATTTTGAAATGTACCCCAACTTTAATAAAGATCTACTGTAAGGGAAATATCTTGTTTCAATTTAATCAGAACTACTTCCTACTCTAAAGAGCAATAGCAACACAAGTGTACTATATAGAAAGTAAACCACAATACAAAATGTATGAAAGGAGGGAACACCTTAATACAATATTAAAATGAAAAGGAAAAAAAACAATCACAACATGCACTCAACAATAATCACTCATTAAGTTTGAAAATATGGCTGGTTCAAAAGGATATCTTTCCACATTCCTTACTCACATTGACTATACAGATAATGAATGGGGACGAAATGAAAATCTTCAATGCATTTTTATATACCCAAAGGTAAAAATGGAAAATCTTCAAATTTCAAGAAAACCTATGTTTTTTAAATCAAGATTGACAACAAATTTACTTCATACACAAAAAAGGTTCAGTCGGGGTCACCACTGTCAAGTTCACGCAATCCACTCACTCTTTCACAAGGTGCTCAACAGATACATACACATGAATTCAGCAATCCCTCCTTCCTTTACTATTACAGATAGACTCAAAAACATAAGCAATAAACAAAATCAATCAAACAAAATACACAACATTCACATTTACTCAAAACTCTTTCACCCTATACACTGTACACTTGTTTTGCAGCGACGTGTCGCACTCGACTGGCACATTGCAGCACTTCACCTCCATCACAACAGTTCACAACACACCCCATCCTGCAGTCACAGGGAGATGCGATCGGAAATCCTTCTTCACTCACAAAAGCCAGGCCAATCCCAGGAACGAGCGCTCTGGAATTTTCAGACCATAGACACCTAGTCTACACTAGCACTTGGTGCTATATTTATAAATTAAACTCAGGGGGAATGAGACTTTCCCTGACCTGAAATCACCTCCTAGCCGGCTACCAAGCCAGGTTAAATAACAAGAGCCCCTCCGCTCTCCAGGCTGTCTTCTTGCAGTCTGACAAGAAAAGAGACAGTCACACAACTGCGTGCTCTGAACAGCACTCACTTTCAAAACGATTGCCCCTGACCACACCCCAGGTGTAAGGGTGAATTTCTGTCCCATGACTATATGTACCTGGATAATTTCTTTTAATATTTTCAGAGCGCTCTTCCTGACAAGCAGCCTGTCTATACGAATGCTTATATTTCTGGCTTAGAAAACTTGATTTCGTCATTGACAAATCGACGTTATCCAAGGCGATAGTCTGTACAAAAGAGACCAGGCTGAGAGTCCTACACTGGAAAATAGTGCATAAATATCTACCCTACAAGCATTCCTTCAATATAACATGAAAGTAACAGACAACAGCAAATGTTCTTATTCTAGAGACACTATTGACTAGATTGAACATTTCTTTTTTGACTGCCCTGCTGTGCTGAGGTTTGAAAGCGCATCAACCAAAACATTTATTGGAAACTAACGTTCTCATCAAGTTATCAGCAATAAACATATTGTTTGGGATCGAAGATTCAGCAAAACTGAATGGCTCTTATAAATATATTTAAATAAATGTTAGCGGTTCGCTAACATTTAACATAGAAACATGGACAAACGAGTCACAAAACGGACAAAAGTCTTGACTCGTTTGTCCACGTTTCTCTTGGCGGTTCACTAACATTTATTAAGGTTTGTTTAGATTCTGTAGTCGTCTCACTTTCCAACTAGATCTGTTATAAATATATTAATCATTTGTTTGTGGCAGTATTAACAAAAGACTCCGTCTGAAATTCTTTGCAGTACATTTTTTAAAGAGAATACGGATTCAGAAATAATTGTTAATTTTCCCCTCTCTCTCTCTCTCTCTCCCCTCTCTCCTCTCTCCTTCTCTCTCTCCTCTCCTCTCTCTCTCTCTCTGGTGCCCTGCACTTAATACTTTCAATCTCACACACTGGCTTTCACCACACACACCACACACACACACAACACACACCCCACACACACACCACCCCATATATATCAAATATATAAATGGCAAATTCTATGTGCGTGTGTGTGTGTGTGTACGCTATAGACTCAAAACGGCTCAACCGGTGTAATGAAATTTGGCAGGTACGTCTGTTGTGACCCGAGGATGGTTTTGGGCTAATCTCTAAAAACTAAAACTTTTTAAAAAACCGTTATTATAAAAATTTTTAGACCGTTCTTGATGAAATTCGGTATACAGATGCGTTTTACACGCTGAACAATGATATACAACTTACACGAACGGAAACTTTAAAAAAAATTGACCGTAAAAACCGTTACTATATAAAATTTAGACCGTTCCGATGAAATTTCGTATACAAATGCAGTTTTACACCTGAACAATGATATAAACTTACCCCGAACGGAAACTTAAAATTGACCGTTAAAAACCGTTATTATATAAATTTAGACCGTTCCTGATGAAATTCCCGGTTTATACAGATGCAGTTTTACACGCTGAACAAGATATACAACTTACACGAACCGAAACTTAAAAATTGACCGTTAAAAACCGTTATTATATAAATTTAGACCGTTCCTGTTGAAATTCGGTATACAGATGCAGTTTTACACGCTGAACAATGATATACAACTTACACGAACAGCAACTTAAAATAGAGCGTGAAAACCGTTAAGATCCGTTATTTCTAATTTAGACCTTCTTGATGAATTTGGTATACGGGTGAAGTTTTACACGCTGATCAATGACAGACAACTAATATGAACAGAAACTTAAGTTTGGGACCGTTAAAAACCGTTAATTTTCTAAATTTAGAGATGTAGCCTGCAGAGGATTTCAGAAATACACCGAAGTTATGATGCTCTGCAATACCCTCTGATTTTTGTCTGTCAACAAGAGCCATGGTCAGACATTTTCATCCCGTGGGGCAGATCTGACCGTTCCGCGTTTTCCCAACATGGAATGTTCTACGTTTGCAGCATCACGAGCTGGAAGCGCAGAACAGACTATACTTGCGGTGAACTATGGTTATTTGACTGAAAAGATTCCACGTGAAAATTTCCAAGACCAAACGGATTCGAAACCAGGACCTTTGGATCATGAGTCCAGCGCCTTATCCACTAGGTTATGGCGGCCCCTACAGAGTTGTCATTTTGGAGCACTTCAATCGAGGAATTGAGATGCATCGGGGGAGTTCATTAAGTACAGGCATCCCTCTATCGACTGTGTTCTTTTTACGAAAAACAATTGTGAGGTAAAATTGATTGAGAGGCAAGAAGGTCAAAGGAGCAGGTGAGGACAGCTACCCCAATGTAAGGAGATGCGAGGAGTCTGATGGAGGACATACGGGGATTGGTGACGCTTGGACAGAGAGAAATCATCGTCACCAACCGTGGGTTGCCCCCTACAACCCTACCTCCTACATTAGTTCAACAGCCACATCAATGTGGAAATATGCAGTAGCATAGAAAATCCATCAAGTAGTCCTGAAGTATGCCCCACAAGGGCACAGACCAAGCCGTCTTCCAACTCCAACCCACTCAGGCAGGGGGAAGGAGCAGCTCAACAACCTCCAGTCGTTGATGAGATCCAAATGTACCAGTTTGCCCATTTACGTTGGCAACATCGAGGCGACCGGGGAGACTGCTGGGATTTGACCTGCATGAGCGCAACCCCATGGGGGCAGAGACCAGCTTTCCTCTGGAGAATGAACAATGGGTCTACTTCAATCCACACAACGCAGCGCAAAGAGCACAAGGCTCTCTCCCAGAAGCAACCCTTACCGCCATCTTTAGCCTATGCTCTCAAGACCCTACAGCACGAGAGCTGAAGTACGTGGAAGTCCCTGAGCACTTCACATGGATGTCCCTCAGAATAGTGGAAGAAACGACAAACGGGCACTGCAATCCGCGTTTGGTACAGTATCAGTCCTCGCTAGGGAGAGTGCACTTCTGAGGCTTCTACTCAGCGTTATGAAAGGGACCCCGTTCGTACGAGGAGCTGCAGATTGTCCATGGCTATGTCCACAACATTTTTTCGAGATGTTGCAATGCTCTTGGACTCCTAGAAGATGACCGCCTTTACTACTTGCCCTGGAGGAAGCCTCCACCGTTGTTTTCTAAATTTAGACCTTTCTTGATGAAATTTGGTATACAGGGTGTATTTTAAAGCTGAACAATGATATACAACTTACACGAACCGAAAACTGGAAATGACCGCCTTCTACAACTTGCCCTGGAGGAAGCCCCCCTCTCTCAGAGACCCCGACTGCTCCCGTGATTTCTGTATTACCTGGTGGCTTTGCAACCCCAGTAACCCAGGCAACCTTTTGGAACCTCTTCAGAGACCATTTTGCTGAAGATTTCCTCTTCCAAGTCCGAAGAGATGTCTGTTATGAAGCGCAGTCACAGATGCCATCTACAACCAAGCTCTTACTGTGATTCAGCACAAACTTTTCCTTCTTGGGGGCAAGTCTACAGAGGAGTATGGGCCCAACGTCACACAACGACAAACTGTGCCTCGAGAATACTACCGCGAAAACCAATTACGACACTACGCACTCCGGCAGCAGCTGATGATCAGCTGAAGAAGCTGACGCTGACCAGAGAGACGTGTACGACAGCTTTATGACCATGGTTGAGCAGAGGCAGGATCCCCAGCAAGCAGCAACATAATGTTCCTTGATGCTCCATGGGGGACGAGGGAAGACCATCCTGAATCTTATCCTGAACAGATCTGCTCCACAGGCAAAATAGTGCTAGCCACTGCTTCCAGTGGCATTGCCGCTACTCTTTTCCCGGGGTGGGCGGACAGTACATAGCACTTTCAAGGTCCCTCTGGATGCGACAAGCAAGAAACGCCAACCTGCCCGTCAAGCGTGGGTCAACGTGGCCCAAAGTCATCAAAGAGGCTGCAACCGTCATAATTGATGAAGCTCCATGACCCACAAAGCTGTCTACGAGGCAATGGACTCTACGCTGCAGGACATCACCCAAGTGCACAAGCAATGGGAGGCATCCCAACGCTGTTTCTGGGGGACTTCTGGCAGATCCCCCCTGTCGTTCTCAAGGGCACCAGAGCAAACATTGTCAACGCCGGGTCTGAAGAAATGGCGGAGCATGATTTTAAATATGAGAGCCCACCTGTCTGGAAATCCCCAGACAGCCAGCTTCGCCAAACTTCTGCTGACATTGGCAATGGTGCCATTGAGTCATGTTTCCAGATACTATATTGGCCCACCAGCATATGCCAGTTTTATGATAGCCGGGAGGTTGATAGAAGCAGTCTACCCGGATCTTCATGCTCACTGTGCAGACTCAGACTGGTCAGCGGAAAGGGCCATAATCTCCCCCCTGAACGAGACTGTCAACAGGCTAAACAAAAAAATCGTAGCTGACTTCCCTGGAGAGGAAACTCTGTACAGATCTGTCGACAGAATGATGATGAGGGAGTCCTTTATCCACAAGAACTCCTGAACTCCATTAGATTTCTGGACTTCCACCGCATAAAACGTTGCTGAAATCTGGAGTCCCCATGATCATTCTCCACTCACGGGCCCCGCCAAAGGTGATCAATGGCACCCGATGTGTCTTCACCAGACTGCACAGGAACGTTGTAGAAGCGAAAATATCATGGGCCCCCACAAAGGTGAACCGGTGCTGCCCCCCAAAATTTCCCTTTCGGGAAACCCCATGGACTCACCCCTGCCATTCCAGTTCTGAGGGCTTCAGTTTCCCAGGAAACCAGCTTTCGCTCTGACAATCACAAGGCCAGGGTCAGACATTTTCATCCCTTGGGGCAGACCTGACCGTTCCGTGTTTTACCATGGAATGTTCTACCGTTGCAGCATCACGAACTGGAAACGCAGAAACATGACTATACTTGCGCCAAACAGGGAGACCAGAAATTTTGGGTCTACCCAGAGGCCCTCCAATAGCATGATACATCGTGAAAATGCAACTTTTCAGAGTTGTTATGTTTGAGTTGGATTAACGTCCGTGCCCAAATCAAGGTATGCGATGGCGGTCCGTCACCTTACCCTGACACCTCGGGGCCAGGGTGGACTCGGGGTGAACCACGGTCATTTTAGCTGGAAACATTCCACGTTAAAATTTCAAAGACCAAGCCGGGATTCGAACCACGACCTTTGGATCATGAGTCCAGTGCCTTATCCACTAGGTTATGGCGGCCCCTACAGAGTTTCATTTTGGAGCACTTCAATAAAGGAAATTGAGAATGCATCGGTAAGTTCACAAGTACAGGAATCCCTCTATTAATTGTGGCATCGTATTACGAAAAAATTCGTGAGGGAAAACGGATTGAGAGGCAAGAAGGAGTGGGCGTCCGTAAAAATTGGGTGAAGTAGATGAAGGAGGCTGGGGCAATTGGTTCAGCATGGGAAAAAACGAAACAACCCAAGCTGAATTTTATTGTATTGTCTTTTAAGTGGTGAGGAGAGGGGTGGCCAGAAATCACTGTACAGATATACCCGAGCGAAGCCGGGTTACACCGGCTAGTATATATATATATAATATATATTATATATATTATATATATATATATATATTATAAAATATATTTTATATATATAAAATTTAATATATTAGCTGGTAATATATTTTCCGGTTTTTTTTTTTTAAAACAAGTTTGTCGTCCCCGGGTTTTTAAGATTTACTTTTAATCATTATATATATTAAAATATATATATATATATATATATATATATATATATATATATATATATTATATATATATATATATATACTAATAATAAATGGCAAATTCTGTGTGCGTGTTTTTGGGGGTACGGTATAGCCCTCAAAAACGGCTAAAACCGATTTGTAATGAAATTTGGCAGGTACGTCTGTTGTGCCCCGAGGATGGTTTTGGGGCTAATCTCTAAAAAATAAAAACCGTTAAAAACCGTTAAAAAAACTGTTATAACGGTTTCAAAGACTCTTTTTCCTCTGCTTTTCATCAAATGGCCGTTGTGACTTTGCACAGGTACAGGACTACTTCTCTAAAATGAGAACCGTTATTTGGCAGTTACAAAAACCGTTATTTATAACAGTTAAAAACCGTTAAAACACCAAACCCCATAAAGAAACTGGGTTTTGAACCCGATCTTTTTGAAATTTAGCAGGTTACGTCTGTTGTGACCCAAGGGTGGTTTTGGATAATCTCTAAAAAAAAAGAAAACCGTTAAAAAACCCTTACAAAACTGTTTAAACGGTTTCAAAGACATCTTTTTCCTCTGCTTTTCATCAAAAGGCCGTTTGGACATTGCACAGGTACATCGAACCTAGAGGGACAATCTCCGAGTAACATAGGGTCATTGGACAGTTTCTACGACAGTTATTTATGGACCGTTAAAAACCGTTAAAAAACACGTACCCCCTTAAAACGATCAAAAATACAATCTTTTCTGATGTTGGCGCAAAGGGAGTCGTCGGATCGCCACCAAACTTGGCATGAGTCTAGAGGGACATACTGTGGATAACACTGGGGCATTCGATAGTTTTTATGACCGTTATTTTTTCAGCGTTAAAAAGCGTTATTTTTTAAATTTAGACCCTTCTGATGATAATTTGGATACAGGTGAAGTTTCAAATGCTGAAAAATGATATACAATTACACGAACCGAAAAATTAAAAATGACCATTAAAAACCCCTTATTATAAAATTTAGACCATTCTTGATTAAATTCGGTATACAGATGCAGTTTTACACGCTGAACAAGATATACAACTTACACGAACCGAAACTTTAAAATTGACCGTTAAAAACCGTTATTATATAAATTTTTGACCGTTCCTGATGAAATTCGGTATACAGATGCAGTTTTACACCGCTGAACAATGATAACAATTTACACGAACAGAAACTTAAAATTGAGCGTTAAAAAACCGTTAAGATCCGTTATTTTCTAAATTTTGACCTTTCTTGATGAAATTTGGGGATACAGGTGAAGTTTCAAATGCTGAATTTTAAAGATATACAACTTACCCCGAACGGGAAAATTAAAATTGACTGTTTAAAAACCGTTATTATATAAATTTAGACCGTTCCTGATGAAACTCGGTATACAGAAAGCAGTTTTACACGCTGAACAATGATATTACAATTTATACGAACGAAACTTAAAATTGAGCGTTAAAAACCGTTAAGATCCGTTATTTTCTAAATTAGACTTTCTTGATGAAATTTGGTATACAGGTGAAGTTTTAAATGCTGAATAATGATATACAACTTACACGAACCGAAACTTAAAATTGACCGTTAAAAAAACCGTTATTATATAAATTTAGACCATTCTTGATGAAATTCGGTATACGATCCAGTTTACACGCTGAACAATGATATACAACTTACCGTACGGAAACTTAAAAATTGACCGTTAAAAACCGTTTATATAAATTTAGAAAGTTCCCGATGAAATTCGGTTTTACGATGCAGTTTTACACGCTGAACAATGATATACAATTTACACGAACAGAAACTTAAATTGAGCGTAAAAACCGTTTAAGATCCGTTATTTTCTAAAAATTTTGACCTTCTTGATGAAATTGGGGATACAGGTGAAGTTTTAAATGCTGAATAATGATATACAACTTACACGAACCGAAACTTAAAATTGACTGTTGAAAACCGTTATTATATAAATTTAGACCGTTCCTGATGAAACTCGGTATAAAAGATGCAGTTTTTACACGCTGAACAATGATATACAATTTACACGAACCCGAAACTTAAAATTGAGCGTTAAAACCGTTAAGATCCGTTATTTCCTAAATTTAGACCTTTCTTGATGAAATTTGGTAAAACAGGGGTAGTTTTAAATGCTGAACAATGATATACAACTTACACGAAACCCAAACTGGAAGATGACCGCCTTCTACAACTTGCCCTGGAGGAAGCCTCCATCTCTCAGAGACCCCGACTGCTGCGTGACTTCTGTATTATCCTGGTGGCTTGCAACCCCAGTAACCCAGGCAACCTGTGGAACCTCTTCAGAGACCATCTTGCTGAAGATTTCCTCTTCCAAGTCCGAAGAGGGTTTGTTATGAAGCGCAGTACACAGATGCCATCTACAACCAAGCTCTTACTGTGATTCAGCACAAACTCTTCCTTCTTGGAGGCAAGTCTACAGAGGAGTATGGGATGCCAAACAGTCCCCACAACGACAAACTGTGCCTCGAGAATACTACCGCGAGACCAATTACGACACTACTGCACTCCGGGGACAGCTGATGATCAGCTGAAGAAGCTGACAGCTGACCAGAGAGACGTGTACGAAGCTTTTTGACCATGGATTGAGCAAGGCAGGATTCCACCGCAAGCAGCAACATAAAGTTCCTTGATGCTCCATGAGGGGCAGGAAAGACCATCCTGAATCTTATCCTGAACAGGATCTGCTCCACAGGCAAAATAGTGCTAGCCACTGCTTCCAGTGGCATTTTCCGCTACCTCTTTTGCCGGGTGGGCGACAGTACATAGCACTTTCCAAGGTCCCTCTGGATGCCGACAAGCAAGAAACGCCAAAACCTGGCCCGTCAAGCGTGGGTCAACGTTGGCCAAAGTCTCAAAGAGGGTGCAACCGTCATAATTGATGAAGCTCCCATGACCCACAAAGCTGTCTATGAGGCCATGGACCTACGCTGCAGACATCACCCAAATGCACAAAGGGCCCAATGGGAGGCATCCCAACCCCTGTTCTGTGGGGACTTCTGGCAGATCCTCCCTGTCGTCCCCCAATGGCACCAGAGCAAACATTGTCAACACCTGTCTGAAGAAGTGGCGGACCATGATGTTAAACGTCTAACCACAAATATTAGAGCCCACCTGTCTGGAAATCCCCAGACAGCCAGCTTCGCAAACTTCTGCTTGACATTGGCATGGTGCCATTGAGTCATGTTTCAGATACTATATTGGTCCCACCAGCACTATGCCAGTTTTATGATAGCCAGGAGTAAACTGATAGAAGCAGTCTACCCGGATCTTCATGCTCACTGTGCAGACTCAGACTGGTTAGCGGAAAGGGCCATAATCTCCTCCCTGAACGAGACTGTCAAAGGCTAAACAGAAAAATCGTATCTGACTTCCCTGGAGAGGAAACTCTGTACAGATCTGTCGACAGAATGATGATGAGGACCCCTTTATCCCCAAGAACTCTGAACTCCTTGAGATTTTTGGGCTTCCACCGCATGAACTGTTGCTGAAATCTGGAGTCCCCATGATCATTCTCCACTCACTGGACCCCCCAAGGTGATCCCAAAGGCACCCGATGTGTCTTCACCAGACTGCACAGGAACGTTGTAGAAGCGAAAATATCATGTGGCCCCCACAAAGGTGAACGGTGCTGCTCCCCAAAATTCCTCAGGACCCATGGACTCACCCCTGCCATTCCAGTTCTGATGGCTTCAGTTTCCCCAGGAAACCACTTTTCGCTCTGACAACATCAAGAGCCAGGGTCAGACATTTTCATCCCTTGGGGCAGACCTGACCGTTCCGTGTTTTACACATGGAATGTTCTACTTGCAGCATCCCCGAAATGGAAACGCAGAAACACTGACTATACTTGCACCAAAAGGGAGACCAGAAATGTTGTCTACCCAGAGGCCTTCCAATAGACATGATACATCGTGAAAGTGCAATCTTTTCACAGAGTTGTCATGTTTGAGTTGGATTTAACGTCCGTGCCCCAAAACAAGGATATGCAGATGGCTGGTCCGTCACATTTGCCAGACACCTGCGGGGACAGGGTGGACATCGGGGTGAAACCACGGTCCCTTTTAGCTGGAACATTCCACGTTAAAATTTCCAAGACCAAGCCGGGATTCGAAACCACGACCTTTGGATCATGAGTCCAGGCCTTATCCACTAGGTTATGGCGGGCCCTACAGAGTTGTCATTTTGGAGGACTTCAATCAAGGAATTGAGAATGCTCGGGAAGTTCACAAAGTACAGGCATCCCTCTATGGACTGTGCATCGTATTACGAAAAAATTTTTGAGGGAAAACAGATGTGGGCAAGAACGGAGTGGGCGTCCGAAGAAATTGGGTAAGTAGATAGGAGGAGGCTGGGGCAATTGGTTCAGCATGGGGAAAACGAAACAAACCAAGCTGAATTTTATTGTATTGTCTTTTAAGTGGTGAGAGAGAGGGGTGGCCAAAAATCATTGTACAGTTTTACCCGAACGAGCCGGGTACACCGGCTAGTATATATATATACGCACTGTGTATTCAATCTCATTAGAGATATCGTGAGTAGTCTTTTTTTGGTTGATTGGCTCTCTCTCTCTCTCTCTCCGGTCTCTCTGTCTCTCTCTGTTTTCTCTCTGTCTCTCTGTCTCTGTCTCTCTCTCTCTCTCTCTCTCTCTCTCTCTCTCTCTCTCTCTCTCCCCTCCTCTCTCTCTCTCTTCTCTCTCTCCTGGTGCCACGCACTTTCACACTACACACACTGGCACGGCGCACGCACACACGCGCACACACACACACACACACACACACACACCACACACACACACACACACACACACACACACGCACACACGCACACACACACACACACACACACCACACACACACACACACACACACACACACACACAGCTTCTTCAATCTCATTGGAGATATCGTGAGCAGTCTTTTTTTGGTTGATTAAGCTGTATCTTTTTTGTGTATGAGCGGTAAATACAACAGAATGAGAGTGTCAGCACACTAAATATAAGAACATATTAAAAACCCAGACGTCTTGTGGTGGAGGACCCCCCCCCCCCCAACCCCCCACAAAAAAAAACCTTGGGGAAAAACTGAAAGAAATGAAAATGTTTAACACTCTTTTGTTCATTTATGTTGTTCTCTTTGTATCAGCATCACATTATCAGAGTGAGAGTGTCGTACACCACACACTAGAACATTAACAACCCAGACGCTTTGTATTAAACGCCAAAACACTAAAACCAGCAGGAATATGTCCATTTGTAAGAGAACATACAAACTATGCATGGTGTGTAAGAGACTGGTTAAGAAGAAGAGAAAAAAATAGTGGTCATGAAAAAGACTGCATACTCAAATACAAAACAAAAATGAGTTGTTGTTGTTGTTGCTGTTGTTGTTGTCGTATCCTGGCTAAAAGACTCCAGGATCATCCAACCAGCCGAAGTACTTGAACACGGTGGGACAAATGCTGGGGATGAGAACATTACGTGTGTGACCGTTTTTGATAACCCCGCCACATGGGCAGCCACACTCCGACTTCGGGGGATTTTAGAGACTGATAATGTTATGCTAGGAGCTTGTCACAACTGAAGACAATCCCGCATAACTATGCAGAGCATAACAACATTTTGATGTTGCCTTGGTGTTCTAGCCTATGTCAATTAGCCTGACACAGCCTTAAGCCAAGGCAGACAAAAAAGAGTTATAAGTATAAAAAAAAATTTCACTTTTGGTTTGTTTGTTTCTTGTTGTTGGTTGTTTTTTTTCAGATGAAGAGGACAGTGTGAAGCGTCAACAAAAATTAAGAAAATGAAGAGGTGGAGTAGGAAAAATAATAAAAAAGAAAAACCTACCCTAGGTGCTCCTCTGATCTGGTAACTGATGTCACTTTAAAAAAAAAAAGATTATCGTATGCAGAGGGGTATGGATAGAAGCATCAAATCTTCACAAATTGCACTCTTGCATAGGCCCGCGCACTCTGTCATTCACATCAGGCCCGCATAAAGGTGATGGGAAATCAATAACACTCCATTAAAAGAAAAACAGAAATTTTGTTTGACTTTACCTTGTCACTACAACAAAATATTCCTTTGTAATTTGCACAAAAAAACAACCTTTATGCAGATAATTGCATAACTGCTTTCCTTTTATTACTCAGGGATCATCCAAACAGCCGAAGTACTTGAACACTATTTAACTCTTTATCAACCAGGAAAGACAACATTCAGAACTGGCCAGCTTCCCTTGATTGAACACTTCAGTTCTACACGCCAACAGTATCACTATAGTCGCTTTGACCTTGCCATGGCCGCCACACTGTTCGCTTCTGCCCAACTGGCCAGTGCCCAGTTGAGGGTCGGTGGCAGCGTAGCTGCAGTCACATTCTAAGATCATCTCCCGGACTCTTCTGCGGTTCTCCCTGTCCACGGAAAGAGCTCCCGACGGCCTCTCCCACAGGTCTTCTGTTGCTGCAGACACCCTACCATTGGCTGCAGCTCCCTGTGTAGACCCCAGCAGGCTGACATTCTTGCTGTCTTAAGTTTCCCCCCCTCCCCTCTCCCCCAACAGGAGACAACTCTCTAACCGTCGTCGGCTCCGAGGATACAGCAAAACCTCTGCTTCATGTAAAGTCTTTTGGCCTTGACTTTACCAAGCTTAATTTTCTTGAGCTCTCCACAAGACGGGATGAGTTCACTTTCCCCGAGTGAGTCATGCTTACACCTGGTTTTCCGAGCATCTTATAACCATTTGCACACAAAGAGAAACCGAGTTATAACTGGTTCAAACCGCTGGAGTCGCTAGCCACATACACACCATACACACCACAATGACTAACAGCAACAACTGTGAAGTTCACTCCATGAATCTCAGCTAATGGAATCATTGGTGCATCTCTACAAGTGCACAACGAAGAGTCGGGTACCGTGCAGTAAACGCATCACATCCAATTCTAACTCATGTTCGATTCCCCTAGACAGCCCAGATCTCTCAACAAACCAGGACTGATCCTTAAAGTGTTTACTTCGACCCAAAGCCAACAAAGTGTAAATCACCTGATAGGTTGAAGCCTTCCTGAAGGTGTTCACCCCTCAGATCAAGGAAAACTGAATGGTCATTGAGATCTACTTGTAGGCCAACAGCCACTGAACCAAGATGGTCACTTGCCGCTATTGCCTCTCCACAAGCCCATTGGAGAACACAGCAAATAGCCGATGGCGGAGACTTGATTTCTTCCTCGCCCAGGACCAGTAGTTTGATATGTACTTGTTACTACCTCCTTGGACATGTGGATTACTTCCCTCCTTCAGCATTCAAGTCGGGATACACCACCTCCCCCTCCTCTCTCTCTCTCTCTCTCTCTCTCTCTCTCCTCACCACCAGTTAAACTGAAGTCCGCACACTTGCTTGACCCAAGGAACTACTCTCAACATCAGCCAAAATTACCCCTATTTGCTTGAAGGGTTGGAGAACATTCGGCTGACTCATTACTCTGTGTGTGTGTGTGTGTGTGTGTGTGTGTGTGTGTGTGTTTGCGTATGTAGTGGGGTTGCATGCTGTCTTGATATCTATGAGTGGTTGGTGACATTTGTCTTAGGAATGATAGGAGTGAGAAGTGAGCTTTTTATCATCTGGATCTTTTTTCCTACTTTCACATTCTGTGTGATTTAGTGGATGGTAAGCACTTTGAGTCAGCTGGGATTTAAAAAAACGCTGAATAATTCATGCTTAGTATCATTATCATTATCATTATCACCATGATTAATGTTGTTATTAATGTCATCATTACAACAAAAACACAGTAAGTACCCTTCACTTAATGTGTTGTTGTTGCTGTCCGTTGAGAAAAAAAGACCATCTAGTCATCCTGGGATCGGGGTGAGTGCATAGATGGTTGGACATGTACCCCTCCTACGAAACTGATGAACAGTTTGACTTCAGATGTGGTGAGCGGGGAGATATTAAATCTGTTCACATTCACCATTGGTTTTATGCTGATTTTAGAGTTCTTTTCGTCTGTAACGAAATGCTTGACAAACCCATCCAATCGGTCCCACTCAAACCCCAAACCAAAGAATAGATTTCAAATCTATGCCCACTCTCCCCTCTCAAACACCCCCCCCCCCCTCTCTCTCTCTCTCTCTCTCTCTCTCTTAGAACAGTGTGAGCCGTCCGACTTCACTATCTTGTACAAGAGAAAATTACGTCATGTCGCGCTCTGCGTCATTCCTCTCGACCTACCTCCCTTCCCCCTCTCAACCCTCCTTCCCCACACTGGGCAACTACGTACGACGCAGTAAAATTTACATTGCATTGTAACAATGGCCCATCTCACCCCCCCCCCCCCCCCTTCCCAGCGCTGTCTTCAACCCCCCTCCCTCCTTTCCCATGACACAAAGGCATGTTGCTGCTCTCTGCACTGCCACTACCACCACTCACACCCCCCCCCCCCCCCCTTTCAGGTCCATCGTCCGTGTGTGTGCGGACATCTGGTAAATTATGCCACTGTGTTTTCTCCAAGAGTCTTTGTCTATGCGGATGCATAAATTAACCAGCCGCTGATTTCAGTAAGCCAGCACCGACGAAGTTCAAACAATTTCCGAGGCGAATGATGATAAGAATAGACCCCTCCCCTCCCACTCCTGGTGTTTGACTGACACCTTGTCAGCCAGATCAGAAACCTGATTTGGCAGTTTAGAATACATATACCAAACACATAGGGTTGCAATTTCACTGACCCCTCAAGACTGCCTGTAGATCAGAACTGTGAAAGACAAAGGGATGACCAGAGAAAGGGGCTGATAACCTACTCCTTGATCTCAAGTCAACCACTGTTTCATTCCCAGGAAAAGTGAGTTGGAACTATGTTTTACATTTTTGAACCTGTGTATTGATTTTATGTATGCCATGTGGGTTAACATGGTAACTTTGTACAAATGCCTGGTGATAAAAGCTCTCTCCCGTGTGGTTATGATTCTTTGTCAACAATCTGACCACTATTCTTTGTGTTCACCCTGACTTTTGCCAGTATGCAATTCAGTCTGTTAAGATAATGATTCAATGATTAATTTTGATCAAAAAACAAAACAAAACAGTATGCCTGTGCTAGGTTAGAAACTGTTAAGCTGATTTTGTAAATACTGGTGATTGTTGGAATGATTTGTAGTGTATGACTTTAAGTCTACACCACATGCATACTTGGACTAAGTGTAGCCCAAGTCAGTGTGATTTAATTCATAAGATGCATGGAAGAGTTGTTTGACTGAAACTGTATAGCTACCTCCAACCCTTTTGTAAGCTTAACGTAGCCTTTAAACAAAAGTTGTAGTATAAACTCTACCATAGAGAAAAACTTTGCTGGCTGAGTCTCACACCTGTGCTGAAAGTAAACAGGGTAAATGTGTGCTCTTGACAAACCAGCCATCAGATTCTCACCTACCAACAAAGTTCTCTTTATCGCAGAACTGGAATCCTGGTCACTGGAATCCTACACACTGGGGCAAAACCATACTCTGGGGCTATGCCAGAAACCGGGGGAATGCCAGACACCATGGCTACCCTTTAAACCAGGGCGACACCAGACAACAGATCTCTCTACAAGGGAGGGTCAGTCACATCCACAGGAGAGATCAACTACCCTCTCTGATATAAGCTAAGTTAGCTAACCACCTGGACTCAAACCCATTAGACCCTTACCCTCACATTCTAATGAAACAGTGAGAAACTGTCTATGAGTACCACTTTGGCTACTGCACTGGGTGTATGCAAGTGAAGTGGATGTATCTCAACCAGATGCATTCAGTGTAACTTAGACAGGCCCACTGTATGCCAACATAAGCGGCTGCACCGAGTGTAAGCACGTAAAGTAGGAGTGAGGAAGGGCCCCTCATTGTTGTGGTTCAGTGAGAACTAAAACCTTGCCTATTGAAGTGACATGTAAATACTTACCTATGTATAAGCAAGTAAAGTTGATGTGTGAAGTTGCACTTAACTTGTGTCAGTTCTCTGTTGTTCAATCAAATGTTGAATGTTTGAAATTCTCTCTTCAATTCTGTCTTTCGGAGCTACAAGTACTTCTAAGAGTACAGGCCTAAGGAGAATTATCTCAGAGCCACTCTTTAGCATTTTAACAAGACCCGGAACAAATATAAATTTCTTTCGATGATTAGTACCAGAAAGTTGCTCCTTCCACTACTAGTAAGAGAGAGGGTGTAAGTGAAGGTTAAGAGAATTCTCATCGAGAAATTATTCCAAGTCCTTCCCCTAGAGGACCCACCTACCACTCACCCATATCTCTCGTCACATCATCCAATTGAAAACTTTCTACTGACTTTGAGTCTTGAACATTTACATTGGCTGTATGAAGTTTGCATACCGTTCTTTTCCAAGCTAAACAAAGCTAAGTGGTCAGCGAGGCCAAGAATAGAGGTTTTATGAGAACATACGGTTCTGTCCTTAGTGTGTGTGTGTGTGTGTGTGTGTGTGTGTGTGTGTGTGTGTGTGTTGTGTGTGTGCATGCAGTGGGGACACATACCCGTTGCTGCCAAATTCGATCGTAGACATTGACTTTGTCATATAGGCTGACAGAAAATAAGACCTAATGCAGATTCATTGTTGCAGATGATTTGCCTCACAAGCGAAATAGTTCATTTAGGCGACAGAATCACAGGTATATGAACGGGAAGTCAGCCTATAAAAATCAGGGTGGCAAATTAGATCAGTTGATTAGAACGATGTTAATAACACCCAGATCCATCAGTTGGACCTTAGCGGGATGTTTTGGAAGACCAGGGTCCGGAGCAGGCTGAATAGATAGACGGACAGACAGACAGATAGACAGCTGGTAAGTGTTGGACTTATGTGCGTTGCTTTTGCATCGTGGATTTTTTCTTTTTTTTTCTTTCTTTTTCTTTTTTTTTTTTTTTGCTCCCTCACTCGAGTTTTTTCCTTTAACCAGCTGTGGGTTGCTATCCTCAGGGAGAAATCTCGTCGCCACAGTCCAGTGCGTTCTCAGTTTACTGTTGCCTCTTCCTGCGTGCATTTTGTTCACAATTACCCAGCCAAGTGGGTTTTTCTGCACAGGCACGGCTTCCAAGTCGCCTTGGGCTGTACTACGTGCACTTAGCGCACGCTTCCCTCGATACCTCGGCTGACAGCCTCATCCGAAAGACTAGCACACAACCGCCACCTAGGGGCCATTGGATGAGTGGTTGAGGAACGAAAGCTCACGGTGGGGAAACTCGAACTGCAGGTTCACTGGTGTGAACTTCTCGCTTTCCTGCCCGAGTGTCTCATCCGCCGGGCCACCGCACCGTGCGTGGAGGAGCGTGACCCGGAGGTCTGGGCAGTGACGAGGTGGAAGGCCACAGGGCTGTCTTTATATGAGTCACACGTCATTTGTTGGGGTTCCCGTGAGAGTCTCCCTCCCTCTGATGACATCATGTTTCCCCAGGTCCCCAATGCTTCGCTCATAATAAGCGGCTGAACTCTGTTATTCGACAATTAAGAAAGATTTAGTTATTGTCTGTTTGCAGTCAAAATTACCGGATTAGGCAAACATTTACTCAAAGTTTATGCAAGACTTATTGTTCATGTCATTTTTTAAATGTCATTCGCAGAAGATATCGTAAAGCAGACTGCTTTTATCCTTACGAACCTCAAAGGCAAAATATCTATTTGATGTGTATGTAGTTATAGTAGCTTGCTACTGCGATTTTTCGATGCTTTGAGGGACTAAGACCGATGTAATAAAAAATTGGAACTCCC
>CM031609.1:65710960-65728460 GCA_018398815.1 Conus ventricosus
CTGAGTGGAGGCCCCGGGGGAGTTAAAATTTACATATGAACAATGTAACTCCTGGAAGTGTGTGTGTGTGTGTGTGTGTGTGTGTGTGTGTGTGTGTGTGTGTGTGTGTGTGTGTGTGTGTGTGTGTGTGCAAATGCTTCACAATGACCGTTAATAGTGAATGTTGAGTAGGGTGTTGAATAGGGTGTTGAATAGTAAACGTTGAAATGCATCGTGAACGGTGGAAGATGAATCAATGACTGTTGACTGATAAACATTGAATGCCTACAGTGTATGACTAGCACAGTGTTGAACACTGTGTGTCGAACATTGTGTTAACTGAAGCGAAGGAGCCCAGAAACTACGCCGTATAAGACATGGGGAAACGAATCGCGTCATTAGTGCTGTGTCAAATATTCATCACATCGAGAAACTGGAATCAGGGAGAGGGAGAGGGCAAAGGGGTAGGGGTATGGACGATGGGAATGGGGGAAGATGGGTGGAGGTTCTGTCCCACTGGGCATTCGTCACATGCTTGTAAGAATTTTGTTTAGACTTGATGTAGCCTTCTGTCGTCGGCTGGACTCTAAACAACATGAATGGAACCCAATTTTTTGATGGTTTTCGGGCTGAAGCAGTACTCGAAGAGTTATAGCAGCATCAACGCAGTGGTAGCACTAATAGCAGGAGCAGTAACAAGCAGAAAAAGCAGCAATAGAAGTAGTAATGTGGTGTCCTAGTAGCAGTAGCACCAGCACCAGTACCAACAGTAGAAGCAGTAGTAGTATTAGTAGTTAGAAGTTTTTTTTGTGGTGGTGGTGGGAGTAGTGGTAGTAGTAGTAGTAGTAGTAGTAGTAGTAGTAGCAGCAGCAGCAGCAGCAATAGTAGTAATAGTAGTAGTAGTAGTAATAGTGTATTGAGAGCAGTAAATCTTTTTTTTTTTAATGAACCCAAATTTAGTTTGGTGTATATAAAGATGAAGATTCATGCGCCCAGAAAAAAGATTTCCTTTCGTACACTTTAAACCGGCAGACCTGCTCTGCAGATACTTGATATATTTCCAGGAGAACTTTAACTGGAATGATTGAAAACTGACATGTACAGGGTGCTTGCTCCTCAGAGATACAGTTTTTAATGGTGATGTTGAGAAAAAAAGAGACTGCCTGTCACTTTGGCGGAAGCAGTGGATCAGCAAAGAGAGAGAAGAGAGAGAGAGAGAGAGAGAGAGAGAGAGAGAGAGAGAGAGAGAGAGGAGAGAGAGCACTGACACTGACACTGACATCTTTTATTGACAATGGCTAATAGCCTTTTTGTCAAGGGGGTACAATGTCTTTTGTTTTTGCTCAGAGGAAAAGAAAACGAAAGAAAAACTGCAAATTAGGTGCCTACACAGCTGAGCAAAATCAAAAACTAATTTCCATTTCCATCACTCATTTGTGTTTCTTGTCTATGTTCTATAACAAAATCGTTCTCACACAACAACCATTCCCTTCACATGCACACACTGATCCATCCCAACTTCCATCGACTTGCACACACGCATTTATATCCTTATCCTCCCTTCTCCCCATTCACACATATCCTCTGTACAGATAATTTATCTGACTTGATTTTATGAAAAACCATTCACTTGAACCATCAAGCTTCGAGGTAAAATAAGTATTCCACACAGTAAAAATGAAATATAATTGATATCCCTTCAGTGCTTTGAACTTTTATTCATTCATAATTTTCTTCCGCGTGTCTACTGCTTCTGTTAGATATTTTGCCAGCATCTTTAACAATGTTTCATCACTTGTCTGCAAAATACTGTTAAGGTTTCGACTCTTGACTGTGCTATTTTCAAATAGTCTTGATTTTTTTCTTATGTTCCCATAAGCGGGACAAGTGAACAAAAAATGTAACTCATCTTCTCTAACTGCAATATCATTACATAATGGACATGAATCATCAACAGCATCATTATTTAGATACCATCTTTATTAGCCTTTAGTCCCAGTGTTCTATTTCTAAATCTTGCAAGGATGCCTCTTTGCCACCGATTAGATACTAAATGTAAATACTTTTCTGCCTCCAAGTTACTTTTGAAGGATAGGAACCAGGAATATTTATCATGTTCTTCTAGTTGGCTGTGCCAGTTTTGTTTATATGAAGAAATTAATCTATCTTTGAATTCAGACATAAAAACGGTTTCGTTTCCAACTCCCTGGCTCAACCACACTATTCCAAACCCATTCTCTGTTAGCACTTTCTTAATCTTAGAGGCCCAGTTAACATTTCCTAACTCACACTGTTGTAGCATCATGTCTTATGCTTGCCTGCTCAGTCTAGCTACTGGTAATCGTATTACTTTATACCAGTATCTGACACACTTTACCATACATCTGATGTACAAAGGGTACCTTCCTGTTTCTCCGTAAGCTATTTTATTGGACGAATGAATCGGAATATTCAAAAACCGTTTGATCGCATAAGTGTGCACTCTTTCTACGTTTAGATTATTTTCAAGTCCCCATATTTCAGCACCATATGTAAGAATCGGTTCAATCTGGGTATCAAATAGCTTCCAAAATATGTGTGGATCAGTAGTATTTAATTTCTTTAATGTTCTCAAAATTTCTATCACCCCTTTTTTGCCTTTTCTACTTGTTTCACACCAACCTAAATTCCAACTTAATTTTGTCGTAAAAAACATACCTAAGTATTTGTACGAATTGGTTACTTTAACCTCAGAATTACCATACCACCAAACTTCAATTCTTAGCTAAATATCCACCTTTACGGAACACAATAATGTTGGTTTTATCAAGGTTTACTGTCAACTGTAGTTTATCAGCTTCCTGTTTCAAACATTCAACTGGTTTTGCAATCCTATTGCTGTACTAGACAACAGAACTACATCATCAGCAAACATCATCATAAAAATCTCCACAGCACCTGGAATAATCTGAATACCATGTTTACCATTTCTTGAGAGTTCTAAAGCAAGCTCATTGATAAAAAAAGAAAACAACTGTGGCTTAAAAGGCAGCCTTGCTTGACTCCACGTGGACAATTGAAAAAATCAGAATAAACACATTTGTCACGCACACATGCCAATACAGAGTCGTACATTCCACGTAATGTCATATATAACTTTCCATTGACTCCGTTCTTTCTGAGAACATTCCATAAAATATTTCTGTTTACAGAGTCAAAAGCTTTTCTGAAATCAACAAAAGCGACATACAATTTTGTGTTCTTAAGCATGTATTTTTGTACAAGAGAGAACAACGTAAATATATGATCAGTTGTACTGTACCCAGATCTAAATCCTGCCTGCTCCTCACGATTTTCTCTTCCCAGTCTGCCCAA
This sequence comes from Conus ventricosus, assembly GCA_018398815.1. Lineage (NCBI taxonomy): Eukaryota > Metazoa > Mollusca > Gastropoda > Neogastropoda > Conidae > Conus > Conus ventricosus. The sequence goes on from CM031609.1 coordinate 65,714,294, forward strand.
CGTTTAATCTCACATTCAAAATGTGTGTGTAAACTTTGCTGACAACACTTGTCAGCGCTACACCTCGGTAGTTATCAGGAGTGTTTACATCTCCCTTTTGTGGATAGGGACGATGATTGATTTAGCCCATTCAATCGGAAATGACCCGCTCCGAAACAAGTTATTAAATATCAGTACTAGAACATCAATTACTAAATAATTAGAACTTTTCAGCATTTCCCCTACAATCTTATCTGGCCCTGCACTCTTCCCACCCTTCAAGTGTTTTATGCCGTCGATCACTTCTTGTCTAGTAATCGGTTCGTTGAATAAAGGTTCATCTGTTTCCGTCATATCTGTTTCTACTTCTTGTGTTTCTACTCCATTGCCTTCCACTGTGTTGCCAGAATGGTTAAAGACATTAAAGAAATGATCATACCATTGCTGGGATGTAATATCATTGTTTATCGTTGTCTTTCTGTTCACTTGTCTTACTGCTGACCAGAAACGCTTTGGGTCATTGGCTGACTCTTTTAATCTCTGTAATCTAATCTCATCAAATTCTTTCTTTTTGTTTTTTCCTCAATTCACTGTATTGCATTCTTTCTTTCACGTACTCACCTTTACGCTCTATCTTATATGGCTCGGTTTTAGCTCTCCTGTATCTCTGGAGCAGATTTTTGACCAGACGTTGTTTTTGTCGACATTCCATGTCAAACCAGTCATCACACTTTTTCCTTACGTTATAAACCTTTCTCATCATGCACGCTGCGGCACCACACAAAGCATTCACAAAAAGTTCAATACATAAATCAATGTTATGACAGTTTTGAGTAATCTTTCCATAATGTTCTTAAAATCATTTGATTCTAATTCATTTTTAAACAAGTGTTCATTTTCATCAATCCATACAATCTTTTCTTCATTACTCTGCGGTACTGACTTGTCTTTTTTGGTGTCGTTAAAACCATTCTTCCATTTCATTTCTACAGGCAAGTGCCAAGAAAACAGTCTGTCCCCAACTTTCATGTTGCAGGATTCCTTCAGCTCAGAAGAGACCAAAAAATAATCAATTACACTACACCCATTTGGGGAAATAAAAGTGAATTCCCCTTGTTTGTCATCAACACAACAACCATTCAATATAAACAGTTCAAACAAATAACACAAATCTAACAATGATCTCCCAAAACTGTTAATCGATTGGTCTTTTGAACAACGACTTTTATGAAATTCCAAATCATCATCATCATCATCATTGTTATCATCCTCATCATCATTTTCATCGCTCCACACCGGGTTAAGTGCCTGATAAATAAGCATGTTTTCCTGCCTTGGTTGTTTGCATCCCGTTCTGGCATTGAGGTCTCCACATATCATGAGGCAAATATCGTCATCGCGTATTACCTCTGACAGAGCTTCTTCAAGAACGACAACTCCGTCTTTTACCTGCATTTGGTTATATGCTGGACCTCCTTCTGGCACCACATAGCAACCCACATAAATAACATCTTTTCCAGTGTTGAACAGTCTACTGTCCATCTTTAGTACAATGACATTACTGCAGTCGACCTTAATTTGTTTTACAAATGGTTCCAAATGTTTCTTAACCATCACTAACACTCCTCCAGAGTTTCTCCCATGTATTGTAAATTTTTTAGCTGGAGCAACAAATTTTGTAAACTCTGGAAAAACGGTTTTAAAATCAAAACTTGCACCGACAAAGGTTTCTGTCAAACAGACAACATCAAAGGAATTAATATAATTCATAAAGGAACATTCATGCAATTTATTTAATAAATTTTCAACATTGTAATTCAAAAAGTTCAATTCCAAAGCTTGATGGTTCGCCTCATGCTATTTAATAGTTGAACGTAAGGTTCTAGCGCTGGCACTGGAGCTGGCACTGGCGCTGGCACTGGGGCTGCCTCTATGGCTACCGCCGCTGTGAGGGGAGACCTGACACGGACACGAGACGCTGAGCCCCGAGAGAGAGAGGAGAGAGAGAGAGAGAGAGAGAGGAGAGAGAGAGAGAGGGGGAGAGAGAGAGAGAGACAGAGAGAGAGAGAGGCAGAGAGGAAAAAAGAGGACGAAGATGTATGACTTCGATAGAGTTCAACTCTAAACTATTTGTAGCCTCGTATATCATATGAAGAATGCATAAGAGACATGGATAGAGGAGCAGTGCCAAGACATTGAGGACAACCTACAGAAGAACAACAGTAGGAAGGCATACCAACGTGTAAAAGGCCTGACAACCTCTAAACAAGGACAGGTTTTCACCATACAGGACAAGTCAGGGAAGTGCCTCACAAAAGACAAGGCCATTCTCAACCGTTGGACAGAATACTGCTCCGAATTATACAACTTCATTACAACAGAAGACCCACAAGCCCTGAATGTCCTCCTCCCAGTAACAGACAGTGACAAAATCCACATACTGCGTGAAGAAGTAGAAGCACCAGTTAAGTCCTTGAAACCGGAAAATCAGCGGGGTGGACGACATACCAGCAGAGTTACTGGAAAAAGGAGATGCCATGATCAGTGGTTTGTAACAATGTCTGGCAAACTGTTGAGTGGCCAACACCATGGACCCAATTTCTGATCATCACTCTTCCCAAGAAAGGCAGTTTACAGCTTTGCCAGAATTACCGAACCATCAGTCTGATCAGTCACCCAAGCAAGGTGATGTTGAAGATCCTTTGAACAAACTGAAGCAACAAGCAGAGAAGATTATTGCTGAAGAACGGCAGGGTTTAGAGCATGTCACAGTACCACCGAACAGATTTTTAACTAAAGGGTAATGCGTGAGAGATATATCAGCACCAGCAGGACCTGTACCACATTTTTGTGGATTAAAAAAAAAGCCGTTGACAGGGTTTGGCATGCAGCCTTATGGGCAACCATGAGACTGAAAAGCATCAACGCCAACCTGATCAGGACCATAGAATGCCTCTACGATAAAGCCACCAGCGCAGTCTTCCTCAGTAGCACCATAGGAGACTGGATCAAGACAACTGTTAGAGTGAGGCAACGCTGTTTACTCTTACCCACCCTATTCAACATTTACCTGGAGATAATTATGACCGACTCACTGGAGGGACATCAAGGCTCAATAAGCATTGGGGGCAGGATAGTAACAAATCTACGTTTTGCTGATGACAACGACGGGCTACCAGAGAAGAGCATGAACTAGCCAACCTAGCAGAGCACCTTGACACCTTTTTTCTGCTGCTCTCGGCATGGAGATCAGCGCCAAAAAGACAAAACGTATGACCAACAACACCAACAGCATCTGCGCTAGCATCGCACTAAGCGAGAAAAACTAGAGACAGTTCAGAACTTCAAGTATTTCAGGGTGATTATTTCAGATGTGTGATCAAAACGCGAAATGCTCTCCAGAGTTGCGCAAACGAGAACAGCGCTAGCCAGACGAAGACCCATCTGGAATGACAAGAACATCACAATCAGTTCCAAGATCAGATTGATGCACTCCCTGGTCGTGAGATGTTTCTCTAAGCCTGTGAGACGTGGACTCTTACAGCTGAACTTAAGAGAAGGATTCAGGCATTAGAGATGGGATGATCCTTGGCATCCCATACAAAGACCCCATTACCAGCTTGAAGGTCCAGACGAGAATAAGGCAAGCCATCGGACCATACGAAGATCTGTTGTCCACAATGGAAAGAAGGAAAATGAGATGGTCATGTGTCAAGATCAACAGGACTTGCCAAAACTGTCATACATTGAACAGATTGAGGACGCAAAAGGAGAGAAAGAACCCTATATGTTGGAGGAAATACTTTGAAAGAGCCTCTCCCGGCCCTTGAGATGTTTCAAGAGCTACGGGCTTTGGATTGTCAGTACAGACTGGAGCCACGGTCATAGGGAACTCTCTCTGTGAGAAAAGATGTGTGCCGCCGTCGAGAGAAATTTTGGTTTGGACTCATCGGAAATTTGATGAGATGATTGTCTTCATGGAAAGAATATATATATATATATTTTTTTTTTATTTGAAGGACTGGCCTCTTGAAAAGGATGTATACTTTTTGTGATTGAAAAATTGTCCTCTCGGAAAGAATGTATTATTATGGTGATTGAAAAGAGAGGGATTTTTTTTACCCATTGAATTTTTTTACGGAGAATTGGGGTCTGTGAACAGAGATTTGATGGTTGTTATATGAGGAAAATTTGTCGTCTGTATGACCTGAAGAGAAGTTTGTAAAATGGGCGAAAGAATTGAGATCAGTGTGACCTGCATATATTTCTGCGAGAACACTGTTAACGCTTTGTATAAAAGGGCTTGTTGAATACCATATTGTGAAAAGAAAACAGAGGAATTATTAATACCCCCCCCCCCCCCCCCCCCCCCCCCCCAAAAGAAATGACGCGCATAAAGAACTTTTTTTTCACCGGTATTGAAATTTAAAATCGTATTCTGCTCTGTTGTGTTGAAAGAAACGAGTCAGATGTGTGTTGCAGATGTGTGGTTGCGTGCGGGCTACATGATTGTCCCTGTGTGCATGTGAGTGTGCATGGGGAGCATCAGGTGACAATTTCATTTTCATTTGTTACGCTGTGGTTGGCCCGCCAACTACAAGTTATATTATTATTATTATTATTGTTATTATTATGTTGGGTATTCATATAGCGCCTATCCTCGGTCACAGACCAAGCTCTAAGCGCTTTACAATAAACACGCTACCTCACTCACTCACCGGGCTGCCTACCCAGGTAGAGCCGACCGAAGAGCTATCTACTGGCGCTCATTCAGTCGTTTCCCGTACCATTCAAATATCACACACACACACACACACACACACACACACACACACACACACACACACACACACACACACACACACACACACACACAATCACGTCGCTTTCAGCCCGCGCCAGCCGACAGCAGAGACGACTTCTGGTCTGAAAGCTGCCTTCGCCATATTCCATCCTACAACCAACAGAGACATAGAAAATGTCTGACTAACAAACCGGTCAGCGCGATTCACCTGGCAGTGACTGCCTGGCTCTTACAGAGCTCAGTGCAGAAAGGACGTCCCGTATTCAGACCGAAGGAATCTTGACCAGACAGCCAAATCATCATATTGTACCTCCATGCAAAAATAAATGAACGACGTCTTGGTCAAGGTGATTTTAACATCAAACCATTTTTAATAGACAACACGAAAATCTGAAGAATTTTTTTTTAAACAAAACGAAGAGGAAGACACTTTGGAGACTGAACGAATCAATAAACGGCCGACGTAGAAAAAGTCTGAGGGTCGTCTGTGTCAGTACATCTCTGAGAACCAAACGCGGACTAAAAGAACACTGTCGACTTCTCCACCATTCCCACGCACTTCCACATCCGACATCCCCTTGCGGGCCCAAATCATCCGGGCTAATGGGCTCAATGCGTAGAGATGATGCTGACACATCATATTTCATTCCATTTTCCTTCATAGAACAGTATCTACCTGATTCACTGTCATACCACAATATGATGCTGAAGTTATCACCCGCTTCTTCTTGGCTCTATACCGGGGGCAGTGCATTGTCTCCATAACACCCCAAAGGGCAGCAGTGCTTCTCTGGGTCCTGTCCGTACCTTCAGGTGTACCTTTTTCTTTCTGTTTCTCCATACACCAAAGGGCAGCAGTGCTTCTCTGGGTCCTGTCCGTACCTTCAGGTGTACCTTTTTCTTTCTGTTTCTCCATACACCAAAGGGCAGCAGTGCAGTGTCTTCTTTGATGGATTGCCTCACGATGGCTTGATACTGGTTGCTCCTGTGGACAAACGTAGATGTGGTTGGGTACTGGGAGCCGAAGTGTGTGGCATAGGAGTAACGTCATTTGGGGGACACGGAAACTGAGAGAGAGAGGGGGAGGAGAAAGGGAGCGAGAGAGAGAGAGAGAGAGAGAGAGAGAGAGAGAGAGAGAGAGAGAGAGAGAGAGAAGAGAGAGAGAGAGCGAGATCTTTGAGGTTCCACTGCAAAATTACTGTCATTGCAGTTTGTAGTAGTTGGTCTCTGAAGAAATGTGGATAAAACATTTGTAGACCTTTAACACTTTTCTTTTTAATGTGGATAAAACATTTGTAGACCTTTAACACTTTTTCTTTTTAATGTGGATAAAACATTTGTAGACCTTTAACACTTTTTCTTTTTCTCATACCCATTGTATTGTCAGAATCTTTTATGACTGATAAAACATTTGTAGACCTTTAACACTTTTTCTTTTCTCATACCCATTGTATTGTCAGAATCTTTTATGACTGATAAAACATTTGTAGACCTTTAACACTTTTTCTTTTTCTCATACCCATTGTATTGTCAGAATCTTTTATGACTGATAAAACATTTGTAGAACCTTTAACACTTTTTCTTTTTCTCATACCCATTGTATTGTCAGAATCTTTTATGACTGATAAAACATTTGTAGAGACCTTTAACACTTTTTCTTTTTCTCATACCCATTGTATTGTCAGAATCTTTTATGACTGATAAAACATTTGTAGACCTTTAACACTTTTTCTTTTTCTCATACCCATTGTATTGTCAGAATCTTTTATGACTGATAAAACATTTGTAGACCTTTAACACTTTTCTTTTTCTCATACCCATTGTATTGTCAGAATCTTTTATGACTGATAAAACATTTGTAGACCTTTAACACTTTTTTCTTTTTCTCATACCCATTGTATTGTACGAATCTTTTATGACTGATAAAACATTTGTAGACCTTTAACACTTTTTCTTTTTCTCATACCCATTGTATTGTCAGAATCTTTTATGACTGATAAAACATTTGTAGACCTTTAACACTTTTTTTTTTTCTCATACCCATTGTATTGTCAGAATCTTTTATGACTGATAAAACATTTGTAGACCTTTAACACTTTTTCTTTTTCTCATACCCATTGTATTGTCAGAATCTTTTATGACTGATAAAACATTTGTAGACCTTTAACACTTTTTCTTTTTCTCATACCCATTGTATTGTCAGAATCTTTTATGACTGATAAAACATTTGTAGAACCTTTAACACTTTTTCTTTTTCTCATACCCATTGTATTGTCAGAATCTTTTATGACTGATAAAACATTTGTAGACCTTTAACACTTTTTCTTTTTCTCATACCCATTGTATTGTCAGAATCTTTTATGACTGATAAAACATTTGTAGAGACCTTTAACACTTTTTCTTTTTCTCATACCCATTGTATTGTCAGAATCTTTTATGACTGATAAAACATTTGTAGACCTTTAACACTTTTTCTTTTTCTCATACCCATTGTATTGTCAGAATCTTTTATGACTGATAAAACATTTGTAGAGACCTTTAACACTTTTTCTTTTTCTCATACCCATTGTAATGTCAGAATCTTTTATGACTGATAAAACATTTCTAGACCTTTAACACTTTTTCTTTTTCTCATACCCATTGTATTGTCAGAACTTTTATGACTGATAAAACATTTGTGAGACCTTTAACACTTTTTCTTTTTCTCATACCCATTGTATTGTCAGAATTTTTTATGACTGAAAAAAACATTTGTAAGACCTTTAACACTTTTTCTTTTTCTCATACCCATTGTATTGTCAGAATCTTTTACGACTGATAAAACATTTGTAGACCTTTAACACTTTTTCTTTTTCTCATACCCATTGTATTGTCAGAATCTTTTATGACTGATAAAACATTTGTAGAACCTTTAACACTTTTTCTTTTTCTCATACCCATTGTATTGTCAGAATCTTTTATGACTGATAAAACATTTGTAGACCTTTAACACTTTTTCTTTTTCTCATACCCATTGTATTGTCAGAATCTTTTATGACTGATAAAACATTTGTAGACCTTTAACACTTTTTCTTTTTCTCATACCCATGTATTGTCAGAATCTTTTATGACTGATAAAACATTTGTAGACCTTTAACACTTTTTCTTTTTCTCATACCCATTGTATTGTCAGAATCTTTTATGACTGATAAAACATTTGTAGACCTTTAACACTTTTCTTTTTCTCATACCCATTGTATTGTCAGAATCTTTTATGACTGATAAAACATTTGTAGACCTTTAACACTTTTTCTTTTTCTCATACCCATTGTATTGTCAGAATCTTTTATGACTGATAAAACATTTGTAGAACCTTTAACACTTTTTTCTTTTCTCATACCCATTGTATTGTCAGAATCTTTTATGACTGATAAAACATTTGTAAAACCTTTAACACTTTTTCTTTTTCTCATACCCATTGTATTGTCAGAATCTTTTATGACTGATAAAACATTTGTAAGACCTTTAACACTTTTTCTTTTCTCATACCCATTGTATTGTCAGAATCTTTTATGACTGATAAAACATTTGTAGACCTTTAACACTTTTTCTTTTTCTCATACCCATTGTATTGTCAGAATCTTTTATGACTGATAAAACATTTGTAGACCTTAACACTTTTTCTTTTTCTCATACCCATTGTATTGTCAGAATCTTTTATGACTGATAAAACATTTGTAGAGACCTTTAACACTTTTTCTTTTTCTCATACCCATTGTATTGTCAGAATCTTTTATGACTGATAAAACATTTGTAGACCTTTAACACTTTTTCTTTTTCTCATACCCATTGTATTGTCAGAATCTTTTATGACTGATAAAACATTTGTAGAGACCTTTAACACTTTTCTTTTCTCATACCCATTGTATTGTCAGAATCTTTTATGACTGATAAAACATTTGTAGAGACCTTTAACACTTTTTCTTTTTCTCATACCCATTGTATTGTCAGAAATCTTTTATGACTGATAAAACATTTGTAGACCTTTAACACTTTTTTTTTTCTCATACCCAAATTTTAAATTTTTTACTGATAAACAGAACCTTCCTTTTTATGAATGATAAAACATTTGTAGACCTTTAACACTTTTTCTTTTTCTCATACCCATTGTATTGTCAGAATCTTTTATGACTGATAAAACATTTGTAAGACCTTTAACACTTTTTCTTTTTCTCATACCCATTGTATTGTCAGAATCTTTTATGACTGATAAAACATTTGTAGACCTTTAACACTTTTTCTTTTTCTCATACCCATTGTATTGTCAGAATCTTTTATGACTGATAAAACATTTGTAGGGCCTTTAACACTTTTTCTTTTCTCATACCCATTGTATTGTCAGAATCTTTTATGACTGATAAAACATTGTAAGACCTTTAACACTTTTTCTTTTTCTCATAACCCATTTGTATTGTCAGAATCTTTTATGACTGATAAAACATTTGTAGAGACCTTTAACACTTTTTCTTTTTCTCATACCCATTGTATTGTCAGAATCTTTATGACTGATAAAACATTTGTAAGACCTTTAACACTTTTTCTTTTTCTCATACCCATTGTATTGTCAGAATCTTTTATGACTGATAAAACATTTGTAGACCTTTAACACTTTTTCTTTTTCTCATACCCATTGTATTGTCAGAATCTTTTATGACTGATAAAACATTTGTAGACCTTTAACACTTTTTCTTTTTCTCATACCCATTGTATTGTCAGAATCTTTTATGACTGATAAAACATTTGTAGACCTTTAACACTTTTTCTTTTTCTCATACCCATTGTATTGTCAGAATCTTTTATGACTGATAAAACATTTGTAGACCTTTAACACTTTTTCTTTTTCTCATACCCATTGTATTGTCAGAATCTTTTATGACTGATAAAACATTTGTAGAGACCTTTAACACTTTTTCTTTTTCTCATACCCATTGTATTGTCAGAATCTTTTAGACTGATAAAACATTTGTAGAACCTTTAACACTTTTTCTTTTTCTCATACCCATTGTATTGTCAGAATCTTTTATGACTGATAAAACATTTGTAGAGACCTTTAACACTTTTTCTTTTTCTCATACCCATTGTATTGTCAGAATCTTTTATGACTGATAAAACATTTCTAAGACCTTAACACTTTTTCTTTTTCTCATACCCATTGTATTGTCAGAATCTTTTATGACTGATAAAACCAATTTGTAGATCACTTGCTTTTTAACCCGTATGCAGATCATTTATGCTGATAAAACATTGTAAAGCCTATAAACCCCAAATTGTATTGTCAGAATTTTTGCGATAAAACATTTTAGACCAACACTTTTTTTTCTCATAACCCATTGTAATTGTCAGTCTTTTATGACGTATAACATTTTAGACCCTTAACCTTTTCTTTTTTCATACCATGTATGCAGAACTTTCATTACTATAAAACATTTTAGACTTAACACTTTCTTCTTTTTTCATGACCCATTTAATTTAAATCCTTTACGACGATAAAACATTTTGTAGACCTAACACTTTTCTTTCTCATACCCATTGTATTAAATCTTATGACTGATAAACACATTGAGACCTTTAACATTCTTTTCTCATCACCATGTATGTCAGAATCTTATGACTGAAAAACATTTTAAGACTTTAGACCTTTTTTTTCTCTCATACCATTATTGTCAAATCTTATACTGATAAACATTATGTAGCCTTTATACAATTTCTTTTTCTCATACCATTATTGTAGAATCTTTTATGACTATAAAACATTTTAGAACTTAACACTTTTTTTTTCTCATAAACCATATGTAATTGTCAGAATCTTTTATGACTGATAAAACATTTGTGAGACCTTTAACACCTTTTCTTTTTCTCATACCCATTGTATTGTCAGAATCTTTTATGACTGATAACACCATTTGTAGAGACCTTTAACACTTTTTCTTTTTCCTCATACCCATTGAATTGTCCGAATCTTTTATACTGATAAAACATTTGTAGACCTTTAACACTTTTTCTTTTTCTCATACCCATTGTATTGTCAGAATCTTTTATGACTGATAAAACATTTGTAGAGACCTTTAACACTTTTTCTTTTTCTCATACCCATTGTATTGTCAGAATCTTTTATGACTGATAAAACATTTGTAAGACCTTTAACACTTTTTCTTTTTCTCATACCATTGTATTGTCAGAATCTTTTATGACTGATAAAACATTTGTAGAGACCTAACACTTTTCTTTTTCTCATACCCATTGTATTGTCGAATCTTTATGACTGATAAAACATTTTAGAGACCTTTAACACTTTTTCTTTTTCTCATACCCATTGTATTGTCAGAATCTTTTATGACTGATAAAACATTTGTAGAGACCTTTAACACTTTTTCTTTTTCTCATACCCATTGTAAATGTCAGAATCTTTTATGACTGATAAAACATTTGTAGAGACCTTAACACTTTTTCTTTTTCTCTAACCCATTGTATTGTCAGAATCTTTTATGACTGATAAAACATTTGTAGAGACCTTTAACACTTCTTCTTTTTCTCATACCCATTGTATTGTCAGAATCTTTTATGACTGATAAAACATTTGTAGAGACCTTTAACACTTTTTCTTTTTCTCATACCCATTGTATTGTCAGAATCTTTTATGACTGATAAAACATTTGTAGAGACCTTTAACACTTTTTCTTTTTCTCATACTCATTGTATTGTCAGAATCTTTTATGACTGATAAAACATTTGTAAGAGACCTTTAACACTTTTTCTTTTTCTCATACCCATTGTATTGTCAGAATCTTTTATGACTGATAAAACATTTGTAGAGACCTTAACACTTTTTCTTTTTCTCATACCCATTGTATTGTCAGAATCTTTTATGACTGATAAAACATTTGTAGAGACCTTCGACACTTTTTCTTTTTCTCATACCCATTGTATGTCAGAATCTTTTATGACTGATAATACCAATGAGTTGTAAGATCCGTGCATAAAACACATCTTTTTCTTGTGAAAAGACATTGAATCCAGCAAATCAAACCAAATATCTGGAGAAATTCAAACTTATAGTTTGACACACTAACTTTTTTTTAATAAATAGAAATGCTAGCTCTTCTATCGTTCATCGTTCCCTTCCCTTTCCGGTCGCTGCTATTTTTGCTAGTGTTGCTGCACTTATCATTACTACTGTCATTATTATCATTAGTACTGTCTGCTGTTATTCATTGAGCATTTCAACTCCTTTCCACCTAATATTTTTATTACCAATATTACTTAATACCTTTATTACTATCATTACTACCATCATCATATCACTATTACATTACTGTCTTCATCATCACCATCATTACCCCATTACAACAATACTGATGTCATTGCTGTTATTATTACTCTCACTATCATTTTTACCACTATACTTATAATCATTATGTCCTGTTATCACTAATCCCATTGCCAGCATTAACTGTAGAATTAATAGTACTACTACTTACATACAATAACTTTTTTTTTAAACAGAAGAAAAGGAGAGAGTAATACTGTGTGTAGGTGTTATTATGTTGCCCCCCCCCCCCCCCCCCCCCCCCCCCCCACTGATTTAGTATGTAAACCCATCCCCTTCATCCGTCACCCTTATAGCATCAACACCCTAATAGTATCACCACTTCAATATTAGCCCACAATATCCTCCACCAACATACACACACACACCACAATATCTCCCATTATTTATTTCACACACAACTTACAGCTATCTTCCTTTCCACTCTCACTACACTCTCTCCGTTTGTCACATCAATCTATTGTTTATTGAGATGCTTGTTCACTCCCTTTTCTTCTTCTGGTTTTCTTTTAATTTCATATACCATTTCCTCTACAAGAGTTTGTCTTCCCTCCCCTCTTTCCTGTACATGTGTGTGTGTAGGTGTTTGTAGCAATGCGGAAACACACACACACACACACACCACACACACACACACACACACACACAACACACACACACACACACACACGCACCACGCACGCACGCACGCACGTACGCACGCACGCACGCACACACACACACACACACACACACACACACACACACACACACACACACACACACACACACTTCCTTTCTCCTTCTGTCTCTCTCCTTTTTTTTTATTTATTTGTATTAGCACCATTATCATCATTACTATTATTAATCCTATTATTTTGTATTTATTTATTTATTCTATTACTTTTATTATTATCTTTTCTTAAATTCATTTCTTATTATTATTACATTATTTTTTTAATATATTTCTGTATCATTCTTTTATTATCAGTACCATCATACTATAGTTGTTAGCATTATCATCATTAATGCGATTGTTAGTATTGATATTACCATCACTACCATTAACATCACCATCGCCATCGCCACTAAGACTGTTGCAACGGCATCCATGCTATTAAAGAATCCTCTAACCCACTCTCCTTTCTCCCATACTACAACTGCTATTGCCATATTCTCACAAAGAGTGGTAGTAGTCCTGTCTTTATTTATTTTTACAACATTTTGATCATCATTACCATTATTAGTCTGATAGGAATTATCAGTAATATGATTATCACCATTACTACCTTGACTCGCACATTAACTCCCTTCTAACAGCCTCGATTTTATTCAACACCTATCTTGCGCTGAAGTGATTGAAGATAAGTGATTGCTCGTTCATTTTCGTTGTCGTGAGTGTTTTGTATCTTGCCTGAAGAAGACCTAAGAGGCCGAAACGCGTCGTGTTTTGTCTTGTGATTCGTTTGTCCACGTTTTTTGTTTGTTTTTGTTTTGTTTTTGTCTTCTTCTTTTTTTTTTGCGGTTCGCAACATTTACTTAAAATTTGTTTAGATTTCCGTCTGCAGTCGTCTCACTTTGCAACTACACCTACTCTGACAGAAATCATGCAGTTTATTCTCAGATTGAACTACACCTACTCTGACAGAAATCATGCAGTTTATTCTCAGATTGAACTACACCTACTCTGACAGAAATCATGCAGTTTATTCTCAGATTGAACTACACCTACTCTGACAGAAATCATGCAGTTTATTCTCAGATTGAACTACACCTACTCTGACAGAAATCATGCAGTTTATTCTCAGATTGATTTTATCTTGTACTGAACATACAATACAGACACGTAGACAACATGCATACATCCACACAGACTGAAGCATATTGTTCTCCGTTTTTGAAGGTTTTACTCAAAATGATGAAATGATGAAAAGACAGAAACACAACTGCTTACTTCAGATTTCTGTCTTGGGGGCCCAGGAGCACATAAACGGCCACCCACTCCTCCCCCATTTCCGGCGTGGGAGGAAGGCTGATCC
>CM031609.1:65733460-65735757 GCA_018398815.1 Conus ventricosus
ACTGCAAATTATTTGACCAACAACGTTATGACCTGATGACGAGGATAATAAAAACTGATTTTCCACCACAGACTAACATGACAAAACCCTCGGAGCTTATGTTATTGGACTGCTTCCAACCTGTACTTGCCCAGTATATCCTGTTGTGTTTTTCTCTTCGGAGACAGAAAATCTAATCAGACTCTGATACACACTGTGCTTTTCTTTCTGCTACTAATGATGTTATGTTGCAAGATGTGACAACGCTAGGATTAGTTTAGTTTAGTTGAATGTCTGAACTTGATCATCTGTGCCCCACAAAACCTCTGGTTTTCATATGGCAATAAAATATGTTCTTGTTCTTGTTCTTGTTCTTGTTCTTGTTCACAATACTACTAGCTGGCACGCTGCCATGGAACTTCGGTAATCTACCGACCTGGAACAGAGACTGCATGGGGGTCACTGACTCTTTAAGTTAAGTGAGTTCCTCGCTCTGAGAGCTGTTCTGCGCGGGAGTCGAGAAATCCGATTTCGTTGCGGGCAGTTTTGCTCCGGTGTCGCGTCAAATCTGGGAACGTGATTTCTGGGAAGGCTTCCCAAATATCACAGATTGTTTGGGAACGTGGTTTTTCAGAGCTCAGAAGGGCAGAAAGAAGACGAAAAAAGAATGGATTTCGAAACAGTTATTTAGGTGCAATTGAGATCTTTGGCCTTCATGTCACTTTTTTTTTCCATTAATTTCTTGGCATGATTTTCACAAAGTACCTCTTTCTGAGACCAGTTCCACATTTCACGATTGGAAGTTGAGGAATCTGGGAACGCGTTCCCAGATATCACGGTAAATCTGGGAACGCGTTCCCAGATATCGCGGTTCCAGATATTATACGACACCGGGAAGACTGAGACATTGAAGGAGCTCTAACAAAATTGGTGATCAGCCGAATTTCCACTCACGCGCGCGTGCGCGCGCGCGCGCGTGCACACACACACACACCACACACACACACACACACACACACACACACACTTTCTGGCAGCTTAATGCATTACAGTTACATTTTGCTGGGTACCTTCTCATTGTGGAATTTCAGCAAATGTCGATCAGAGTGCAAGAAAGGCAGCCCGAAATGTCGAAGGATCAATACCACTTGACATTCCCTTAGATTTAAGTGAATGCTATTCTTTAATTAGTTTTATAAACGAAGCGTCCAGTAAAAATTTCAGAAATGTATTAGAGAACTCAGAAATTAACTATTACCACAACTGTATTAAACCCAATTCTGGAAAAAATCTATTGGCCTCATCAAGACCCGACCTTGCCTCCATACCTAGAGAAATACAAAGCTTAATAGTCCTGTACCTGGCTATAAGTCCCGTGTACATTATGGTGTTAGGAGAATTTCTCACTTGTTTTGAGTCAAGGGGCACCTAGACATGAAAAATCACGGAGGTGATCGGGCACCACCCTGGTACATTTTGTGTAATGGCCGATTCAAATATGGCCGCCACCCGCCGCCGTGAAAATCCTAACTTTTGTGTTTGTGACAATATACACTTGTAACACTTCTAATCCAACTGATTTTGGTGTGCTGAGTTCATTTCAGGTATTATTTTGTCCATTTGGGGTCATCTTAACCTTCAAATGCCATGGTCAAGGTAATTTTCTTATACTGACGGTCTTGACCGTAACCTGGCGATATTCTAGCTGTAACAACAGTGCTCCTATACATAATGCTACAAATTCTGACATGCATTTTCACTGTATGATTCACTATTAAAGATATAAGTCATTCTGATCTTGAATTCACAAGTGAACGCCGTTTTCTTTGCTGCTTTTCACTTTTTTCTGTATTGTGTGGTCAATGACACATCCCAACAGAAACAGAAAAAGTTCTCAAGTATGCAACAAAAATGCTCAATGCGACTGTAATGGTCTCTTTCCATCACTGATTGGAACATGGAGAATTATCTGCTTTTCCATGGCAGAATGTGACGCAGTAAACTCCAGTAGAACAGCACCCACACTGTCGAGTGTCACACTGCCTGCGCACTTGCATATTGTGAGCAAAGTGGGTGGCAAGGGCTTCATGCATTTAGTTGGCAACTGGGTGTCAAAATGGTGCTCCCACACATGTTCTAGTGGTTCTAGGTAGTCCTCACGTTGACTGGCCGCCCCAAGCAGATGGCATGCTTTGTGCACCAGAAAGGCTTCTCTGTGGATGTGGCCTCTGATGACACTGCTTGTGGGTGGGAGAGAGTCAATTCCAGCTGTAGCACTGCTGTAGTTCTCCACTCTGAGCTGGTTGAACATTTCAGCA
>CM031609.1:65735857-65748598 GCA_018398815.1 Conus ventricosus
GAACCCCTTTTTCGTTTGCGATGGCGAGCTTCAGGAGGGGTGGGGGGTTGTAAAAATGCTTAGTTACTAGAGTTCCAGAGTTGTTTTTTATGTTGGATCTGTGTTGGTAAAATCGAGTTTTAAGGGATTTTTTTTGTCTCTCCAACATACTGGATGTGGGGAGACATTTATCGCAAAAAGAGTAAGTAGATCAAATTTGTGGTTTCACAATCCATTGTGATGCCGAATCGAAGAGGATTCGTCAGTTTTCGCACTGGTAAAAGGAACCTGTCTGGACAAGATGTTGTTTATTTTTTCTCACATGGAAAGCAGCCTGCTGGTTTTCTTTCTGACTGGCATAATATAGCAGAGCAGAGGGCATGAGAAAATTTCTAGGGTGCGGCTATTCCTTTCCCCCAGTAGAAGAAACAGGACTGTAGGATTGGATGTAGCTCTTGGAACCATTTGCGGATGGGGGGATTGGCAGGGTTGTAAGTAGTAATTACTGGGATATGCTCAGTGTGATGTTTGGGTTTGTACTGAAGTGTTGAACATCTTGGGAGACAT
Organism: Conus ventricosus; assembly: GCA_018398815.1. Lineage (NCBI taxonomy): Eukaryota > Metazoa > Mollusca > Gastropoda > Neogastropoda > Conidae > Conus > Conus ventricosus. The sequence goes on from CM031609.1 coordinate 65,736,404, forward strand.
TTGACTTTATCCAAGGCAGAAATCAGGCACTGCACCGTGTAGCCATGAGCACAAGCTGTTCAAACAGTTGGGTGCATTGTGACTCAAAGTCAGCGGCTTTGGAACACAAACGTTTCAAGCGCAGAAAGGAGAGTGTAGGGAAGATCTTGTTTTCAGTGGTGAGGGTGCCTTGAGGTGTAATGGAGGTAGGAATGAACATCAGTGGGTTTGCAATTACAAATCTGTATGGATGTATCCGTCTTCTATTTTCAAGAGGATATCTAGAAAGGGGAGAGAGACTGCAGAAGAGCTGACAGTGGATTTGATGGTGGGATGGACTGTGTTAATGTACTGTGTGAATGAGTCAAGACCATGCAAATCTCCAACCAGAGGAAAAGGATTCGTCAATAAAACGCTTCCATAACTCACTGCACACAGGGACAGGGCTATTGTTCAGCAGTCCATGCTCAAACCATCCCATGAAAAGATTGGCTACAACTGGGGCCATGGGAGTGCCATAGCAGTGCCCGGTATTTGGTGGTACATTTGATCATTCAAAATAGAAAAAGATGTTGGTAAGAACATGTTCGACTGCTTGGAGTATAGCCTGAGTAGGTGGAGCGTGAGGGAGAGGATTGTTGTCGAGATAGTGGTGCAAGGCCGCCATCATGTCCTGGGATGGGAATGTTAGTATATAACCCTACTACATCTATTGAAGGGTCCATGTACATTGTTCCATTCTTCAATGATTCTTAACATACGGTAGAGTCTCGAATGTAGCTAGGCAGATTGTGCACAAGTCCAGCAAGCCTGTGATCCACAAGCTTGGAGAGTTTTTTCCGTAGGTCCTTGAACACCAGACACGATAGGCCGATCAGGTTATCAAGTTTTGTGGATTTTGGGAAGGTGGTGAAATACGGGAGTTCGGACTTTCCTTGGCTCAGTGACTGCCCATTTTGTATGTCTTCTCGTCTACGTGACCTCCCGAGTGGAGGTTTTCAACAATCTTGTTTGAGGGCGTTAGCTAATGAGATGTCAGGGTCCTGCTTGACGGCTTGGTAATGTGACGTGTTGTTCAAGCGGTCTGTAGCTTCACCGGATGTAATCTGAAGTGTCTGTATCACTGTAAGCAACCCCTTTGTCACTGAGGCTGACATGGATTGTTCTGTCCCCTACCGTTTTAGAAGTTCTCCAAGGCTTGTCTTTCTTTTATCTTCAGATTGTCACGTGGTTGTTTTGGGTATGTTACTTGCCTGCAAGACGATCCTGTAAAATAATGCAGTAGGCATCAAGAGCTTTTGTCCTGTCCAGAAGAGGTTGGAATCCTGTCTGCTTTGAGCTATTGCACATACTACCTTCAGGATAACTTAGTCCATAAAAAATTCTTTGAGTCGGCAGCTTCCTGCATCCTATCTTTACTACGTAGACCTTCATTCAGTTTGCTGATGATCAAGAGTCTTGAGGGTTAGGACAGAATTTAGATCCCAGAGAAAGACTTTGCTTGTTCCTCAGTGAGAAGAAATCTGAGAGATTGACCTACAACTTCAGAATATGAGCCTCTGCTGCTCACATTCCCGGGTTGACCTGGGTCGGGAAAGAGGTGGTCGGGTGAGGATTTCCTTTTGAACCTGCGGTTTCCTTCGTTTGACTGGATCAGACTGGGGTAATTTGCGTGCACTTGTAAGCAGAAAGGCGCCATTTTCATCCTCTTCTTCATAGAAATAGCTCGTACTAAGCTCCGTCTGAGGATACTCTCTGACAGGAGAGGATGGCCTCAAAATGAAAATAATCCAACGAGACTGAAAAGGTCATAAAGCGTCTCGTGAAGTCACCCCGCTTCCCTTTGTGTGAGTGCACTATATGTGCTCTGCACTTCCACACAATATCCTGAATTGCATTCCTCAAGATTCTTTCAAACCGATTCTTGAAGGAAACCTGGTCAAAAGCAGACTTGCATACCCTTGGCCAATAACTTTGATCTGAGGCAAGAAGTGAAGGAAGCGTCCTGTGTTAATCATACCTGGTTTAGAGCATCGTTTCCCTCATTGAGCAGAGTGCTGGCGAGGTGAGAGAACTGTAATATGTTCAATTCTGACCCAACCACCCTCAACCAGTTCGGGTGGTTGGGCCATAATTAAACATATTACAGCTCTCTGACAAGTAAAACCTTCAACATGAATTAAAAAATGATAATCCATCACACATTTTTTCAATAACAAAAACATAACGATTTTTTTTACACGCAAACATACGTGTTTGGATTATCCGTTTTCAAACTAATTTACTAAACTTTTCAGATTGGTAGTTTTGCTTCCAATCCTTTTGTTTTTCTTGTTTGTTTTTAATAACCTTATTTTCAACGCCTACATTCATCTAATGCGTCTCTGTCTTTTCATGTGAAATAAAAACTACAGTCATTAATTGTTCTCCAAAAGTCCTTTTAAAACGGAGTTATCTTTTTGACATAAAATCCACCACATATCTCAGCCAGCTAGTTTTGGGTTTACAAACTTTGCATAACAGACAGACATACAGACACGAGGCAGGCGGCGGTCCCTACAGAGACCTAACATTAGGCAGACCACCCAATCTACTTAATTTGTATTCTCTTTGCTGGGAGAGAAACAGAAACCTTCATTCTGCGCACCTTCGTCACCTCAAACCAGGTTTCGGGCGAAAGTGGCCCAGAATAAAGTTTCCCTGTTTCTCTGACAAGTAAGACTTCCAACTATGTTTTCCTAATCAATTTCGCGCATACAGTCATTTTCATACATCAATTTTGCAGAGACAGTTCACACAAACTAAAAACTGGCTGAGAGCACTTGTGAACACCCCTAATTAACGGGCTTGGTTTGTTGGCAGGCAGTACCCCTGAAGGATCCTATGGCCTGTATAATTAATGGCGCCCATAAGGTAGGGCTTGCGTAACCTGGCCGTGTGGCGAAGTATTTCCTTTGTGATATTTTCATTTAGACACGGAGCCATAGACATACGTGTTTATCGTTTCAAACAAATACGTTTCGCGCGCGACACACCCATACACACACATACAACACACACACACACACGACACACACACACACACACACACACCCATTCACACACAACTTACACGCACGCACTCACCCAGGGCGCTGCGTTAAATGCACAGCTCTCTACAACACACACACACACACACACACACACACACACACACACACACACACACACATACACACACACCTCACACACACTGACTGACTGCAACCAATTTATTGTCAATTAACATCACGGTTGTACTGACACACTACACACACACACACAAATCACACGCAACACTACACACTCACTCACAAAACACACACCAACACAAGCACTATGCACAGCCAATTAGAACACAGCGCAGGCCGAGCGGCTCGTTTTGCATAACTGTGGTGTCCTTCCTATGTATGTGGCCAAAAAATCAATAAACCTCTGCCTCGCGAGCTTACTGCGTTTCTCTCTTACCTGGCCTAGTGCGCTGCGGGCACTTGCCATTATTAAATCAGCAAATGTTCACGAATATCTAGACTGCCACGTGACAACATCCACGTCAACGCCACTACCCGGCAAGAGGCCTGCCATTTAGCCATGGCTTTCAATGGAGACAGACGGGCATTGTTTACGAGGAACAAACGTCTTGTTATGGAATTCATATGCAATACCACAACAGGCTTATGAAGGAAGTATAAAAACTCAGTGGGCGCTGTTTTTTTACCCTTGGTAAGCCAAGAGCAGTATTGCGTTTTTGAAGGTGAATGGGCCACTGCCTTGAAAAGGCACAAGCAATGTTTTCACAGATCAAAACCAACTGAGACATGGCTTCATTTTTACGAACGCAAATGAATTAATGATGACTCATATGCAAGAAAAACTGATGCAGCTTATCAAAACTTTTTTATTATTGTCCAAAAATTCATAACTTACATCAGCATCCTGATTTGTTGCCAAACGAAGTCCCTGATCGCTAAGTACTTTCAGAAAAATGATGGTTTGCGGGGGGGGGGGGGGAATCCCGTCAAAATTAGATCGAGTTCTCTTTAGTAAACCTACAGAACGGGGTTGGGTATTGGTTGCGCCACTACTCCTACAAAAAGCTTCAAACGAATCGAGCGACAGGTGTACAAACTGTCGATTAAGAGCCGCCCAAAAGCTCTGCTCAAAAAATAAATAAAACAAAACCCACAACTCTGCAAATGCCTGGTCCCAAGCCCCGGATGCGAAAAGAGGAGGGGTGTGGTATAAAAACTTTTTTTGTGTGAGAAGGAAAAGTACAATAAACTCTTGTTGCGGGAGGGGCCTGTGGTGCAAGACAGCCTGCTATAAATAGCCGTTTATACAATGAACGGCTATATATAGCAGCAAGAGTCCTGTGGGGAAATCCCCTTGCTATAAATAGCCGTTTATACATGAACGGCTTATTTTTTAGCAGCAAGAGGACTGTGGGAAGTCAGCCCTTGGCTATAAATAACCGTTTTAAACATGAACGGCTATATTTACAGCATGACAGTTTAACAGTATGTAGTGGTGCACGTAACTGGACAGATGTGCCCACGCCCCACCCCCGCATGCAACACCTCCTCCCCCCACCCCCACCCCATCCCCAGCTGCACACCTCCTCCTCCACCCCCCACCCCACGCATGCATCACCTCCTCCTCCCCACCCCCAACGCCCACGCATGCACACCTCCCCCTCCACCCCCACCCCCCGCATGCACACCTATTTGTTCCCCTCCCCCCACCCCCACCCCACGCATGCACACCTCCCTCCTCCACCACCCCCACCCCACCATGCACATCACTTAAGCACTTATAGTTCTAACTTAAGTCCACCTCAAGTCACTCCAAGTCCACGCCCCAAGTTCTTAATTTAAGTTTTTTTAGTTTGTTTTTAAATTTTAAAGGTATTTTTTAATTAAGTAACTTCAAAGTGCTTAATAAGTTCTTGATTAAGTGCTTGATTAAGTCGCCTCAAATCATAACCAATCATCCTTTAAGTACAACCAAGTTCTTATTCAAGTTTCTTATAATTATCAAAAAATACAATCAAATGTTTTTATCTTAAATAGTAGATTCTAATGCTTGTACACGACACGCCTCAAAAAAAAACTCGTTCATCCGTTGAGGATGTCTTGTTTCCAGCGTTCTCTGCATAGATCTTAATGAACTCTTACATCCGCTAAGCAAAAACCCGCATTGATTACAATTCTGGGACCTATTGGAAATTTCTTTATTGACTCCATGTCTTTATTATTTGACTTTATCATTTTAATAATACCCATGATCTATTTTTATTAAAAATTTTAAAATTAAGTTCTAAAATATTATTGCATTATAAATGGATCAAAATGAGCTTTGGTTATTGGCGTTTGGCGTCTGTTGTCTTTTTCTGCATTTTAGCGGTTCAATTTTTTTGATTGCTTTTGTTTTTGTTGCCATTGGTTATATATTATATAACCGTAATAACTGCCCCCAACAGCAGCAATGGCGCCAAAAATGGCAACAGTATTTAAGTTCAATATTCCCTTGAAGACTTTGGGCCCCTTGTATCACATGGAGTTTTTATAGCTGGTCATTGAATCAACTTGTTCTGGCTTGGCGGCGTATTGTTTCCATGATGATTTCAATATTCTGTACATTAATTTTTTGGGCTGTTCCACTCTGCTAATTTTTTTCCTGCGCTTCAACACGCCCAGATTTTTAATGTCTCCACTGATTCAGCGTTTTCTGCTGATTTTCCTGCTTGGTTTACTTTCTCCACTGATCAGTTTTTTTCTGATTCTGCTGATTTTCCAGCTCGCCTCATATTGAAGGGAAACCAAAAATCTATATGATTAAAAGATTATTAATCCCATGATTAATGCGAGAACAATGTTCCACATCCTGTATATAGATCACACCTAGATACCTAATGACTTTGAATAAAACTGGATCTTGCTTAAATCATACGTAAGATCTTGTTCAGAATTCAATGGGAGCAAATCTACTGACAGTTTTTAGTGTACAAACTAAGAACCGTTTGTTTTGCCCCACACTTTTTACACCATTCTAAGGACCCCACTGCGCTTCATACCTGTTATGATACCTTTAAATTGTCTTGTGCGACATTCTGTTGAATCTTTCACTGCTGAATTCAGTTTCGAGAGCACTGTTTTGTTTTTCCCACTACCTTGCCAAGAATACCACCTTTCCTTTGGGGCATAACAGCTTGCCATTCAACTTGGACATTCATAAGTGCGGGAAGGTTTAGACCGCCTTGAAGCTGTAGTAAATCATCACTGTTTCATGTTTTTTATAAATTATAGATTATTTTATTTTATAAAAATGAGGCACCGAAAAAACTGTTACCAACCTAGTATACCATTCTGCTGTTATTGGAGGTCTAAGTGTAGGAATCGTCAAAGCCTTGGTAAAAGCTTGTTAAGAAAATAAACAGCAGATCTGGCAAACTAGACTTGAGGATCAAAGCCAAAGCCTGATTGCTATCATTGCAGCTTCGGTTCCACTAAAGATTTTCTAGTCAAGCAAGAATCATTCCAGACAGTATAAATTGTAAATAAAAATACATTTATAAAAAATGGGATTCGCACGTAATGCTGATAGGCGGCGCAGTGGGTTAATCCTCGCTTTTAGTGGAAGTAATTACGCATTTTAGTAAACTGCGAGATGAAGGCGAGAGAAAAAATACATAACAAAGCGTGGAGCACTAGGCCGCAGCACAAGATCGCTATGAAAAGCAGAGAATTGAGCAGATTGAGGATTTATATGATGCTCTGAAAAAACAGGGCCAGCAGCTTTACACATTTTAAAGATTGATCAAGCAATAAAACAATATTATCTAGTAACACAAACCAATCGAGACATTGCCCCCACCAAATTAGCGACTTTTATTCAACCATCATAAAAAACAAAAGATGCAAGAAATTGTCGTTATTGCCGTTGGTATGACCGTTTGTGTATTTTGTGCGCATAATATTGGCCTGAATAAAAAATGAACAAAATCCTATTATATTCCCCAAAGGATATTGGAAAGCCATCACAGTCACAGCAATTAAAAGCTTAAGCAAGCATCTGGAGTCGTGAACAAACAGCAAAGGAATGTTATCTAATCAAGCAATTTGTCAACTATAATTTACCACTGCCCCCTAGACGAATCCAGAGGGCCGCACTTTGTTAATACAACACCAACTACACCCCATCAAAAGGATCTTCTATATTTTAACCTTGATAGGATATACGACGAAAAAAATTTAAGAACGCACTCACATCATTGACATAGCTTCAAGGTACAAAGATCAGAACATTGAACACAAAAGAGCGCTTCTGCTGGTGCATGTTTGCCATACAGCTGATATACCAGCGAGGCCCGCTACTTACCCTCGCATGATTCAAGTTGATGAATGGAAAAGAATGTTAAAAGAGGCCAAGTGAATCACTTATTGTTAAAACACAGAAGTGTACTAATAGAAGGAGGCATTTCCGGAGTTCCACAGAACACATGGCTTTAGTGAAAACTTAACACACAGTTAGCCGAAAGACCTTTTTTTCCTACCAGTATCACAGAGAGCTGATTGAACAATAATTCTCGCAACACAGAATGGTTAGAAGAATGCCCTCAGTTTTGCGCGCAATGAATAATGAAGAATTTAAAGGGCCTAAAGCCAGTACAAGGCAATCAAAAGACAACAATAAATGTGCTGAAGGAGAGACTTCATCCAGCAAACTCTTACTTTTGGATTGAAAGTAGGTACCTTTATTACCGGGGGAAGCAGAAGGGGAGACACTCGCATCAGGGCAACCGATCCAATTTGGAGTGTTCTGGACACCCGTACGAAATAAAAGAGAAATTAAAAATTGAATCCGCCCGAGTATTATTTACGATATACTGACACAACAAAACAACCACCCCTCAAAGATCTTTTGTGAAGAAGAACTGCAGATAATCCCGCAAGACACAGTTCCGCTTAATTAAATGACGGTTGCTCCATGGCCCAATTGCATATGAAAACTCTGGATTAACCAACACGCCTTTTGTGTATTTGTTCTATCTAATGACTTCATTGTTTACAACAGTTGTGGTTGATCTTCATGTAATTAGATCGCAGTTTTACGGTGTCATGATGAAAAGTCTTATTGCCAAACAATGCTTCTTTGTAGTTGTCACAGTGATATGTTTGACTGCACAACGCCAGCGAGATAATCCCTTTGCTTTCTTAATGATTTTCACCTGGCTCAAATACTGTACAATTTTGACCTTAACCCACATACTCCTTGAACACCTTTCAGATACTAACATCCATCATCATTTCCTAAAACCTTCTTGTTAGTAATTGAATGGACAGGCGAATCTTTAGGATAATCGGACGTGTCATAACCAATCCCCACGGCTTCCTATAAGCTACTTCTAATTCCATGTCCATTATAATTATCTTCAGTAGAATATCTATAACAAAACTATCTGTATCTGTGTAAAGTACTCTGACTCAGGATCCGAGGGCTTAAAGTAGTCATAAAAGAAACTCTAAACACAAAAGCTTTTATATTCTAAAACAGTAAACCCCATAAATACAGGTTTTCTAATTGAACTTTCTTTTTTCATCATTAGCCAAAAAGCTGATCATGAAATCTTCTGAAGTCCTGAAATTTGGTTTTGAAGTCACTTAATTGCTTCATTCTCTCTGTGACCATCTGACATCTTTTGCGCTTTGTGCGGATTCTCCATAGTCTTTCAAAACAGCTGTTGTTCATCAACTGAAAAAGTCTTTTTCTGAAGCATCTGTGGATTTAGTTTTCTGAGATTAGTGTTTCTTCAAGATGTATGGTTTTCATGAAACTGTCTTGATCAAAAAAAGCAAAAGAAAAATTTTAAAAAAAATACTATGAACTGCTTGTCAACTTCAAACCATGTCCATAAATAAAAATGTAGAAGTCGGTAATGACAGACATAATTTTTTTTTGCCCCGAAGAGTGGGCACAAGTTTAGGGTGGCTCTCAGGATCCATCTTTAGACTTCTGCTGCTAATGGGAAGTCATTATGTTAGGTTCAGGGGAGTTCATGAGGATATTCTAAGTCAACTTCTAGAATTAAGGACCGCGCTGCCTGATCAGGCGTTAACTGTTTTCAACCACTTTAATGCCTTTAGAAATTTATTCGGATCGCCCCGCCTGCCGTACTTTGGGAAAGTTGCACGGAAGTGATTGCGCCATTGCCCATCATACAGAATTGTTTGCATCTAATACATGAGAAGAATAGTTAGACATTTTAAACTTGGATCATAATCGTCCAAGTATTTGTTTGTTTGCATAACAGTAAGATGCGACGTCCAATACTAATTCCATCCACGCAATCCGTATTCACAATCACTGAAATCATTGGTAGGTCAGACAATAAATCATTCTTTACTCCAGTAAACTTTAGAAAGCATCCCAGCTCTTCCCAGCGCAGAAATGTAATGCGCAGGATCCAGGCTATAATGTCTCATGCAGGTCTTTCTCTAATTTTTCACAGACGTCCGCCAAACAAACATACATCGGGGCCCTCAGTAGGAGTCATGATAGTCTCCCATCGTTTTACAATCTAACTTTCTTTCTGCTCACCATCTGAGCATGCTGGTAATCAAATCACACATGATGTCCTTTCCTCTGGAGACTAGAAAAGAACGCGCCTTTAGTGGAAGTGTAACTTCGTTAACCTATTTCACTGTTCCATGTACCATAAGGGTAAACGCCCCTATTCTAACAAGAGTTGTCAAAAAATTCACCCGTTATTGGGCAGGACTTAAGACATAGCCAGTGACTCTAATGAACCCAACATGTGTTGGCATAGAGTCATAAAAGACATTTATTTAGATTAAACACAATGTACTTTTCTGATGAACTGTGCAATGCATGAAGACACCCTGAAGCAATCCGTCTACTGCTTTCATTATAAGATGAGAGTCGTAACCTCGCAAGTTATGAAAGAATACAGCAGTCTTCCATTTCTTAGAAATCAAACTTAGTTGAAAGATTGCATTTGATTAGCGCGCCGCGCCTCTAGAACTTCCGCTAATGTTATCATGGTCCCTCTTACAGTCGGATTCTCTGTGCGTCTGATGAGAGGCTAAACCACAAATCAAACAGTGAGTGGCTGAAGTCTAAATGTTGTATTTGGGCTCAGGCGTCAGACTTGATTTCAAGATAAATTCAGATTAGGTAAACATTCATTACGCACTTCTGGCAATGGTTCTAAAGAAGTAATCTGCAGCATCAGGGCCTCTATACGATTTCTGGCTGAATGGGCGCCATCCGACCTGACAACTATGAAGGCAAATGAACAAATCTGATGATTACTCATTAAACTGTTTTTTCGAAGTTTTTGTTGCGCTGGCCCATCATAGGAACAAGAGTGATTCAATCCTGCCGTAAAACAACATATGAGAATGTTGCAGCCGTTTCCAGTTCTTTAAACTAACTTAGAACCGGTGGGCGTTAATTAAGTCTGTAATACAGTCTACAGAACTTTACAATGTTTCTTATGTTCGCTCGCGGCTTTAACAGATGGCATTCTGTTAAACATTTTCCTACAGTAATTCTGTTGCCATGACTTTTGGAGTATCTTGCATTAGTCTTACTCATTGTCGTATCAATGTGTATTGGTAGCCCTGTTGGCGAAGACATTAGGAGTAAGTCAACATGATTTTTGTCTGGATCGCCTATTGTTGGGCTGTTCTTGGACACTTTAATTGGCACCAAATTTGTTTCCTCATCCCATGTGTATACATTAACAGTTATTGGTTTGTTTTGTTCTTCAAACTGATCAATTTGGTCTACACTAACAGGAAAGGATATTCCATTAAAGTTAAGATCTTTGGTGTATTGCCGATAGTTAGTCACTCTCTCTGCGTGTTCGCGGACATGATGCAGCCTTGCAAGAACACACCACATGAAACATTTGTCGTCTGAATTCTTTATGTTTAAAACTGCTCTCTTTGAAACCAACTCTCGAGGTAGCGGAATGTAAGCCTTGCCTACAATCGGTGCATACTTAGCCTGTTTTAATCTAATCTCTAAGACTTCGCCCTCTGACCAACCAGAGCCTCTCATTTTAGCTTCTTCAGCGGCAGCGTCAAACTGTGCAAGCAGTTCGTCTGCCCAACCGGGTGTTAAGTCATTATGGAAAGAATAGTCTGCTGTTTAGTTGAGACCCAGACTTCTAGATTTTCTTCATTTATTGTTATATAGTCGATTAAAACAGCTAACATTACTTTAACTGGCGGGTCTATTGTTAGTTTACTTGGAACTTGAGAAATAGCATGAACAACACTTGCCTGTACGTTTGTTGGGTCAATGACTTCTAAATCAATATCATTCAGTGCTCTTGATAAACGCTCTCTCTCGAGCATTCCTTCAAACAATTCGTCTTGTCCTTCATATATCTTAGCCATGCTGTCTTTCTTTTCTAAGCCAACATATTTATTTAAATTAAAAAAAATACAACGGCTTAATCAGAATCAATATCAACGGTCTTTTTGCGCTTGGACTCATAAACTAAAGTATAAACACCTTTTGGTGTTGTTAATGTGAGCTGTTTAGAACAGAGTTTAATGTCTCGTTTACTTTTTTTAAGCATTCCTTTTTTATCTGCTCGGGTCTGGCTGTTGAGAAAAACTTGCCCTCGCCTTTCTTTGAAGATCAAACTTTTGTCTTTTGTAGTCATCAAAATCGGCCTGTAAACGATTAAATTCTTCATCCGTGATGTTTGAGTCAGCTAGCGCTTTATTTATTATCAGCTTGAAGGAACTAAGTTTAGCTGTTATTAGTTGAACCATAGCTGTGTGCTTTTGGAGTTTAGTTTTTAATTTTTTGCCGGCCGCACTTACAGCTAATGAACACAGGCCGAGAGCTAAAGACAAACCTCCTAGAGGTAAAGCTGCGGGTGCGCCTATGCCCGTTGCTAAGAGACCAACACTCGTTCCTGCTGATAGAGCACTTATAGTCGATGCCCCAGTATTAACATAAGTAACAGCATTAAAGGCAGCAGAATACCTTCGTTTGGTTTTGCTGTATTTTGAAAGGTCTTGCTCTAGTACTTGCTGCATTTGCGTAATGTTGTTAATCTAAAGGTTTTTATGTTAGGGGTTTCTACTATCTCTTCTTTTGGCGGGCTGTAGGCACATTTGGATAAACCTGAACAGACATGCTTTTTATAAAATGAAA
>CM031609.1:65749885-65804885 GCA_018398815.1 Conus ventricosus
ACACTCTTCTTGAATTTGTTAAGTACTTTTTCAACACATCTTTGACAGACATGTTTGTAATTTGCCCCCCACAGGCAATGTTTCCAATGCTCCATAGTTTGATTTTGAAAATTGTTTTCAGCGGTGCGTTATTTTATCCAGAAAAAAGAAGGGAAGGGAAAACAGCAGGGAGAGGGGCGAAGGGCAGGGAGGGGGAGGAAGGAGGGGCTCGCATTGCCAGATGGAAGCAGGCCTGCGTTTACCTTTTTCTTTTCTAATAATGCGCCGAGTAAGAGAGAGGGTGTAGGTGAAATGCTAAGATAATTCCCATTGAGAAATTATCCCCAGTCCTTCCCCTAGAGGACCCACCTACACACATACTCATCTCGTCGCAACAACATCCAGCGAATATTTGATTGATGACCGATTTGCCGACAGGCTGTCGCCGTTGGTGGTGTTATATCTTATTGCCGTAGTTGTTGTTTTGGGAATGTCTTATGATTTTTCTTCTTCATGGGGCCAGGAAGTGGGAAACGAGGGGGTCGGAATCTCTCCATGATTTCCACACTCATTCATCTCCTGCTTTGATTCCGTTTCATGCAAGGTTTGTTTGCCTTCCTTTGACCAGCGTTTTCGAATCTTTGCCTTTTAGTAAGAGCTCACGTTTATCCACAGTAGATGTATAATTTCACAAGCATTTCAACCCGGCTTCGTTGAGTTCCTCTTCTTCCTCCTCCCTCCACTGTCACTCCGTATCTCATGTCTTTCTCCCTCTGTCCACAACACTATAGCAATAGCAGTGTTGCTTTCTGAGAAGCCCCTGGTCAAATGATTAGCACATTTGCCTGAGGAGCTGACGGTCGTGAGTTCGAACCATTGGTAGAATCAAAATTCTTACAGCTGAAAACCCTCTTGCCTGTCCAGTAGTAGATGATAGTCAGATAAGGGAAAGTGAAAGGCCACGGAAAGAGAGGATGGGCCCTTGACACAGCGACCCTCTAACAGTTCACAGCCCATACGGCTATGTGAATTTTCACCTTTAACCCTGTTGACCTTTCTCCTTACTACCCCTTTTCTCTCCACACGACCACCAACCTCCACAAACCAATTTCAACCCCATCCTGCGGCACCACTCCAAACTCACTCTGTCTCTCTCTGCCTCTGTCTGTGTCTCTGTCTGTGTCTCTGTCTGTCTGTCTGTCTCTCTCTCTCTCGCTCTCTCTCTCGCTCTCTCTCTCTCTCTCTCTCTCTCTCTCTCTCCGGACACGACCAGTCCCAAGCTGAAAAGAAAGGAGAGGTGGTAGGGGAAGTTGGAAGGAGGTGGAGGGGGCGGGATGAGAGGCATCCTTATCGGAAGTGATGTGTGTGTGTGTGTGTGTGTGTGTGTGTGTGTGTGTGTGTGTGTGTGTGTGTGTGCGCGCGCGCGCGCGCGCGCGCGAATGTCTGTGTGTGTCTGTGTGTGCCTGTGTGTGTCTGTTGCTGACGTTGTTCGTATTGATGGTAATAGCCTAGCATTCATGAGTTTCTTATTTGCGAGTGTTAATGGGTATCCAGCTCACGTGATATGGAAGATGGATACTACCACCCTAGGAAAGTGGGGGAAGGGGATCTGTCTAAAAATACAGATACCACCTGAACAACAAAATGTTCAAATGGATAGCGAAAATGGCCATTGTGGTGGATTCGAACTCATCCCAAATGATGCGAGCTCAGTGTTTCTACACCGTACATCCGTCTTGACATCTGGATTTTATGTGCCCTCTCGAAGTATGTGCCCTCTTGTGCTACGTGCCCTCTCGTGCTACATATCATCTTGTGTCTTGAGCTATGTATTCTTTTGTGCTGTGTGCCCTCTTTCGCTATGCACCCTCTTGTACTGTGTTTTCCCTTGAGCTTTGCATCCTCGTGTAATAAGCCCCACTTTAGCTATGTACCCCCTTGTGCTGTGTGCCCTCTTGAGCAATGTACTCTGTGTGTTCTTCAAGCTATATGACCTCCTGTTCTGTGTGTTCTCTTGAGGTATAGACCCTCTTGTGCTATGTGCCCTCTTGTGCTGTGTGCCCTCTTAAGCTATGTCACCCTTGAGCTACATGCTCTCTTGTGTCACGTGCCCGTTTGTGCTGTGTGCGCTCATGAGCTATGTGCACTTTTGTGCTGTGTGCGCTCATGAGCTATGTGCCCTTTTGTGCTGTGTGCGCTCATGAGCTATGTGCCCTCATGTGCCATGTGCGCTCATGAGCTATGTGCCCTCTTGTGCCATGTGCGCTCATGAACTATGTGCCCTCATGTGCCATGTGCGCTCATGAGCTATGTGCCCTCATGTGCCATGTGCGCTCATGAGCTATGTGCCCTCATGTGCCATGTGCGCTCATGGGCTATGTCACCCTTGAGCTACATGCCCTCTCGTGTTACGTGCCCTCTCATGCTGTATGTCCTCTTAAGCGACTGCTCTTTCGTGCGGTATACCCTCTTGTGGTGTTTGCCCTCTTGCACTTCGCGCCCTCTTGACCAGTGTGTCCCATTGTGATGTATGCCCTCTTGACCAGTGTGTCCCATTGTGATATGAGGCCTGTGTGACCCAAGAGGTGTGGTGTTTGCCCTCTTGCACTTTGTGCCATGCCCTCTTGACCAGTGTGTACCATTGTGATGTGTGCCCTCCTGACCAGTGTGTCCCATTGTGATGTGTGCCCTCTTGACCAGTGTGTCCCATTGTGATGTGTGCCCTCTTGACCAGTGTGTCCCATTGTGATGTGTGCTCTCTTGACCAGTGTGTCCCATTGTGATGTGTGCCCTCTTGACCAGTGTGTACCATTGTGCTTTGTGCCCTCCTGACCAGTGTGTACCACTGTGCTTTGTGTC
Organism: Conus ventricosus; assembly: GCA_018398815.1. Classification (NCBI taxonomy): domain Eukaryota; kingdom Metazoa; phylum Mollusca; class Gastropoda; order Neogastropoda; family Conidae; genus Conus; species Conus ventricosus. Next base: position 65,752,724 of record CM031609.1, read on the forward strand.
CTCCTGACCAGTGTACCCCATTGTGCTTTGTGTCCTCTTGACCAGTGTGTACCACTGTGCTTTGTGTCCTCTTGACCAGTGTGTACCACTGTGCTTTGTGTCCTCTTGACCAGTGTGTACCACTGTGCTTTGTGTCCTCCTGACCAGTGTGTACCACTGTGCTTTGTGTCCCCTTGACCAGTGTGTACCACTGTGCTTTGTGTCCCCTTGACCAGTGTGTACCACTGTGTTTTGTGTCCCCCTGACCAGTGTGTACCACTGTGCTTTGTGTCCTCTTGACCAGTGTGTACCACTGTGCCTTGTGTCCCTTGACCAGTGCGCTCCACTGTGCATTGTGTCCTCTTGACCAGTGTGTACCACTGTGCTTTGTGTCCCCTTGACCAGTGTGTACCACTGTGCTTTGTGTCCTCTTGACCAGTGTGTTCCACTGTGCTTTGTGTCCTCTTGATCAGTGTCTCATTGTGCTTTGTGTCCCATTGTGCTTTGTGTCCTCTTGACCAGTGTGTTCCACTGTGCTTTGTGTCCTCTTGATCAGTGTCTCATTGTGCTTTGTGTCCCATTGTGCTTTGTGTCCTCTTGACCAGTGTGTTCCATGTGCTTTGTGTCCTCTGATCAGTGTCTCATTGTGCTTTGTGTCCCATTGTGCTTTGTGTCCTCTTGACCAGTGTGTCCCACTTGCTTGTGTCCTCTTGATCATTGTCTCATTGTGCTTTGTGTCCCACTGTGCTTTGTGTCCCTCTAGACCAGTACCATTGTGCTTTGTGTCCCTCTTGATCAGTGTGTCTCATTGTGCTTTGTGTCCTCTTGGCCAGTGTACCCCATTATGCTTTGTGCCTTGACCAGTGTGTCCCATTGTGATGTGTGCCTCCTGACCAGTGTGTCCCATTGTGATGTGTGTCCTCTTGACCAGTGTACCCATTGTGCTTTGTGTCCTCTGACCAGTGGCGTGTTGCCCACTTGACCAACGTGCCCTCTTGGACTTTGTGCCTTCTTGACAGCGTGGGAACTCTCGAGCTGTGCCTCCTCTTAGCTAGGTGCGCTCGTTTACAAAACCTAACGCTGTTCATACAGACCAGTTTTAGGTCCACCATCCACACACAACAGACACTGAGCCAGAACCGCAGGAGAAAAATGTTGGCCAGCCATGGCAGACAGGCAACTCAATAATGGCTTGAGAAGCTGGCTTCGTAACAGGCATACATCGTGAGGCTGTGCAATCATGCAGTCATCAGCCAGGTGCATGATGAGCCATGACCGCGGGAGATTAATTTGGCTACAGTGTGCATGATCAGAGCTGTGCGATAAGAAGAGAATACTTTGTCCTAGAAAGAGTGAAACGCGCGCGGGCGCAAAGAGAGAGAGAGAGAGAGAGAGGAGAGAGAGAGAGAGAGAGAGAGAGAGAGAGAGAGAGAAGGCCGAGATGGGAGGGTGGGACGGAGAGACGAGGAGAGACAGACAGATAAAAGAGGCCCATTAAAAGTGTGATAGAAGAGGGGCACTCAGCGAGGAGAGGATCCAGGAGTGGAATGCACCTGTTCCTTAGCCGTTGCATTAAAGTAGAAACCCATAAATAGACCCACAGTTCAACAGATCTCTGTCCATGGGACTTCCCGCTTTCTTTGTGCTTTCATTGCATTTGTTCAAAGCAACGTGGTCAAGCAGGGCATGCACTCTGCAGTGACTTCCTTACACAGAACCATCCCTCGGAACATTGCGGAACCTTGACACCGACGGAAAAAAAGTCCTGGATGGTATAATCGCAATGCAGAAAATGCTTACATCCCTATGCCGTTGCCAACAACTTGCGACAGGGATCATTTACGATCCACGACTGCTCAAGCGTCTATCAGAGGCCCACTTCTACCTTCTGTCATGGAAACCACAGGATGGCCGCAGTGGAACATCATACTGAGACTGCAAGAATGTTGAACTTCAGTGATACAAAACTTGATGAGAAGGCCATTTCAAAACTGCAGCAATGCTGAGCTTCAGTGATACATAAATCTTGGCAGGAAAGCCATTTCAAAACTGCAACAATGCTGAGCCCCAGTGATACAAAATCTTGGCAGGAATGCCATTTCAAACTGCAACAATGCTGAGCCCCAGTGATACTAACTTGTAAGGAAGTCCATTTCAAAACTGCAATGATGTTGAACTCCAGTTATAAAAAGCTTGGTAGAAGGGCCATTTCAAATTGCAACAATGTTGACGTCAGATGTAAAACTTAATGAGAAGACCATTTAAAACTGCAACAATGTATAACTTTAGTATCATATAACTTGATAGGAATGTCATCTCATGAATTACAGAATTTTGAACTACATAAATATTAAAATATATGTAAAATGCATCTTAGGACAACAAGAATATTTTTAGCTATAGAAATACAAACATACTTCAGAAACAAAGAAATGATTTTTTTAAAAGAGAAAAAAGTCGAAAGTTAAAAAAACGCAAATGCTTGTCAATTTCTAAAACAAAAGACAGATGGAAACTGCGCGTGCATGCGCGCGCGCGCGCACACACACACACACACACACACACACACACACACGCACGCACGCACTGACTGACTGAAACCATTTACTGTCAGATTAACATAGTGTTGTACTGACAACACGCACGCACGCACGCACGCACGCACACACACACACACACACACACACACACACACACACACACACACACACAACACACACACACACACGTGTGAACGCGTGCTGGTCATGCAACATAGCTGAGGCACCCTCAAAACCAATCTCAACATGCATCGATGCCGAAAGTGAAAGCTGTTTATTTCAAAAGAGCCACACACAGACGCAATCTGATGGCACTTTATGCACGTTCCGCTTTCCTCATTTGATCTTTTTTTTTTCTATTTGATTTGTTTGTAATATCTTTTGACTGAGATGTGCGCCAACTGCAATAAATGCTAAAAGTGAGGAAGCGTGTATCGAAGTCGGCTGGGAGGGGTGGCATGTTGAAGGACGGGGGAGTGGGAGTATGGTGGCAGAGGGGAGGGGGTGAGGGGAGGGCGGGGCGATTGGAGAACGACTGCGGCGAAAATTAAGTTAACACTAAAAAGCGAGTTCCCAGCGCCTGTATCACCGCGAATTTCTATCCACTAACGACTGAATAGTGAGTTGCAAGTGTACACCAACTACATTATAGTGCGTTGCACTGTATGTATCCACTAACAACTAAACAGTGAGTTTCAAGTGCACACTAACTAAATGATAGCGAGTTGCACTGTATATATCCACTAACGACTAAAGAGGGAGCTGCAAGTATACACTTACTGCATCAAAGTGAGTCACACTGTATATATCCACTAACGACTAAAAAGTGAACTGCAAGTGTACACTAACTACATTATAGTGAGTTGCACTGTGTATATCCCTTAACGACTAAGTAGTGACTTGCAAGCGCACACTAACTACAATATAGTGAGTTGTAATGTCCCCATCCACTAACGACTAAAGAGCGATTGCAAGTCTACATTAAGTATAAATACAATATAGTTAGTTGCGCTGTGAGTATATATCTACTGACAACTAAATAGCGAGTTGCAAGTGTACACTAACTACAATATAGTGAGTTGCTCCGTTTCCACCCACTAACAACTAAATAGTGATTTGCAAGTGTACACTAACTATGATGTAGTGAGTTGCACTGCGAGTACATCCACCAACGACTAAACAGTGAGTTGCAAGGGTACACTAACTACAATATTGTGAGTTGCACTATGAGTATCTATCCACCAACAACTGAATAGCGAGTTGTAAGTTTACACTAACTGTAAGATAGTGAGTTGCACTACGAGTATCTATCCACCAACAACTGAATAAGCGAGTTGTAAGTGTACACTAACTGTAAATAGTGAGTTGCACTGTGATATCTATCCACAACAACTAAATTATAGCGATTGCAAGTGTACACTTACTACAATATAGTGATTGCACTGCGAGTGTCTATCCACCAACGACTAAAGAGTGAATTGCAGGTGTACACTTACTACAGTATAGTGAGCTGCACTCCGAGTATCTATCCACTAGCTATAGTATAGTGAGTTGCAAATGTACACTAACTAAAATGAGTTGCACTCCCGAGTATCTAATGAGTTGTACTCTGAGTATCTATCCATTAACTACGGTATAGTGAGTTGCAAGTGTTATGTAACTAAAATGAGTTGCGCTCTGAGTATTTATCCACTAACAACGGTATAGTGAGTTGCAAGTGTACACTAACTACTATATAGTGAGTTGCACTCCGAGTATCTATCCTCTAACTATGGTATAGCGAGTTCCAAGTGTCTATTGCACCCCGATTTTTTTAAAATCCACTTCGGGTGTATCTTTTTCTTTCTTCTTATTCACCCCGATTTCTATCAGTAATTTACGTCATGGCGAGTTCCAAGCGTCCACTAACTACAATACAGTGACATTATAGAGATATTCAAGTGTCTATTCACGTGAAATCCAAATGTCTAATTCACGCCGTGTTTCTATCACATTATAGAGAGATCCAAGTGTCTAATTCACGCCGAGTTTCTATCACTAACTACATTATAGTTAAATCCAAGTGTCTAATTCACGCCAAGTTTCCATCACTAACTACATTATGGTGAAATCCAAGTGTTTATTAATTCACGCCGAGTTTCTATCCACTAGCTAACATATAGTGATATCCATGTGTCTTATTCACGAGTTTTAATCCACTAGTTACAATATAGCGAGCTCTGATTTACTATCCACATGTTACAACGAGCAAGTGTGCTGTGTCTACCTCACCCTGACTTGCTATCCACCGAGTACAAGAAAACAGCGAATTTCCAGTGTCTGCATTATCGGACTTTCTGTCAACTAAGGACGACAGCGTTTTACAGCATTTTTCTAATCACTATTACAATGTAGAGCTTTGAATGTCTGCAACATCTTGACTTTCTATCTACAAACTACGATTCAGCGACTTATTCACGCAGAATTTCTGTCCACAAATTATAATACAACGAGTATCCGGTGTTTGTATCATCCGACTTTCTTTCAAATAATTACAATAGTGAGCTCTTAGTGTTTGTCATTCTACTACGTGTTAACGTCGTGCAACTGAGTTACAGTCACATACATTGGCGGTTTGTTTCAGCCAGTCTTTTTTTTTGTTTTGTTACTGTCCATGAGACAAACATCCCCTCTCAAACCGACCAGCTAGTTTTGACCGACTGTGCAATTATGCCGTCCAAGTCGTTACCTGTGCATTATACCATGTGCCATGTGGCGGTGACTCTCTTCATGTGCTAACTGGCAATGACTATCTTAATGTGCCAAGTGGCAATGACTATCTCAATGTGCCATGTGGCAATGACTATCTTAATGCGACATATGGCAATGACTATCTTAATGTGCCATGTGGCAATGACTATCTTAATGTGCCATGTGGCAATGACTATCTTAATGTGACATATGGCAATGACTGTCTTTGTGTGCCATGTGGCAATGTCTATCTTAATGTGCCATGTGGCAATGACTCTCTTAATGTGCCATGCGACAATGATCATGCTAAGTGCCATGTGGCAATGATTATCTTAATGTGACATATGGCAGCAATGACTATCTTAATGTGACATGTGGCAATGACTGTCTTTATGTGCCATGTGGCAAAGACTATCTTAATGTGACATATGGCAATGATTATCTTAATATGCCATGTGGCAATGACCGTCTTAATGTGCCATGTGACAATGACTCTCTTAATGTGACATATGGCAATGACTCTCTTAATGTGCCATGTGGCAATGCCTGTCTTAATGTGCCATGTGGCAAGGACTCTTTTAATGTGACATATGCCAATGACTATCTTAATGTGCCATGTGACAATGATCAAGTTAATGTGCCCTGTGGCAATGATTATCTTAATGTGACATATGGCAGCAATGACTATCTCAATGTGACATGTGGCAATGCCTGTCTTTATGTGCCATGTGGCAAGGACTATCTTAATGTGACATATGGCAATGATTATCTTAATGTGCCATGTGGCAATGACTGTATGTGTCATGTGGCAAGGACTAGCTTAAAGCGCCATGTGGCAATGACTGCCTCGATGTATCTGTGGCAATGACTGTCGTAATTCGTCATGTGGTAAATGACTGTTAATGTGCCATGTGGCAACTGGCAATGACTGTCTTGCGTTGCCCTTTTGCATCGACTGTAAAAATCGAGTTCGCCCTGTGGCACTGGCTCTATGGGAGAGTGCTCTGTTATCGCACTGACGACATAGTTTGGCTATGTAGCACTGAGTCGGGCCCCACACCAGACTACATTTACACTGGTCTTGTACATTATATTGGTATCCATATGATTACAGCTCCTTAGATCAGCTACGTCGCCCCAAGCAGCCCCATTGGACATTGTACAGGACATTTAAAAATCAAAATATGTAAACTTCATAATACGCTCGGTTTGCCTCCTACGCTCTCTCTCTCTCTCTCTCTCTCTCTCTCTCTCTCTCTCTCTCTCTCTCTTCTCTCATAGATGTTAACATTTTGTCTTCAAATAGTAAACTGGTATTATGATTATGTTTGATAAGTCTTCTTTCTTTATTTTCCATTACATTGTCCTGTATCAAGTTTCTTGAGTAAAGATGCTTTCTGGAAATAAAATAGAAAAGATTTAAACTGGGCTGTATAGTCCGTTCATATACGGATCACTTGCGTGCACCGGGCAAGATGCTGGCAAACACTGTGTTGTCGGTTCTGAGAAAATGAACCCTATATTGTTATGATGATGGGCAAGCTGTCCTCTTCCGTGAGCCACTGAATCTGAGAACATGAACTCTCTTGATGAGAAGTTTAGTGTGATTATGGGCAAGTATTCCCCTCATAGAACAAATGTGTCTGCTAAAATGAATCCTTTCGATTTGATATATTGCTCTGATAACGGTAGATATCGTATCCTTTTTGTGAATTACAGTATTAGTGTAAGCACACGGAGAGAGCCGCGAACAGTTAAAAAAAAAAACATTCAAGGGTGGGGGTAATTTTCACGCACGCATTTTTTTTACATGTATGCACTGAAACCCAGTAAAAGCGAGATGTAAAGCTGCTGTAAGACTTCTCTACCCTCTACTCTTTTGTTTCTCTCTTGTAATGTACCTGCTTCAGTATATCCTGCCCCCCGAGCATTGTTTTTTTTAAGTTCTACCGGATTTTCCATTATAAATGTTGCAAACCCGACCAGTAGCCTCTTCTCACTGTATGTTTTGTTTCGTTTTGCTTTTTGTTTTAATCTTCCAGCTTCCTCCTTGTCCCACATTATCAAAACGATTAATATACTTCCTCATTACTGTCCACCAGCCCATTATTGTGTGATAAACATGTAATGAAATGGGCGGAATGTGATAAATAAGATGGAGAAAAACCACATGAAGGATCACTACATCGCTACGCAGATCTCGCTACAAAGAACCAAAATGGCCAGCATCTGAACTGCCTAAGCATGGTGTTGTCGAGATGTTCGTAGCGATTTTCCTTTGCGGTGTAAAAACTGTGCTGCAGAAACTTGCAAAGTGAACGGTGTCTTCGTAAATACCACAATGTCAAGCTTTGTACATCAGCTACTAAAATGAGCTGCCTAAATAATAAACAAATCAATCTGTCCAGTGTCTTCAAACGATGATCACGACCGCCGAAAACCAGACATTACGTCAACTATCGACGTGACGTAATCAACTTTGGTCTGAGGTTTCCTTCACTGCCACGCCAGTGCACAATGTGGTCAACAGCAGGTTCCCTAAAGTCACACCAGTCGTCATCAACCTCACGTGGCCGCTTCCTTGTTGTCGTTGAATATCAGTAGATGATATGGAAAAAGTTGTCCGGGAATTTATTCAAGATATTGATGACAGCTGTCCCAATATTGGTGACCAATGGATAGATCTGTGATGAAGTGCAATCATGGTCAGAATCACCGTCCACCCTAACCACCACTCCGCAGTACCCATAGCTGTAGCTATGGTTTTTTTTTTTTTAAATTTTTTTTAATAAATAGATTGTGGATCATGACAGGTATGAAAGTTATTCAGTAAGCAAACACTGACTGTGCTAGAAATCTACGAGTGCAGATGTTCATAAGTATGTCAAAACACTGACTGAAAACCCGTCAAATACCAGAACTATGCAATCTGCTATGGTAAAATAAACTGAGAACAGACAACAGTACATTGAAAATCAATGTCTGATTGTCGCTGGATCTGAGCAGGGATAGTAAGGTGACAAGCAATGCTAACGTATCGACACACTAGTTTAAGGTGCTGCAATGATGTAAACTGGGTGTTTACAATTTGTCCCCCGTCCCCACGCGGTACAGGGGAGAACGAAGGAACTGGGAAAGCTGGACGATCAGATGCAGGGACTGCTGGGCTGGCTGGTGGGGAAAAGAAAAACGCTTGCTGGGCGGTACTGGTGCTTGTTCCTCTCCCAGGCCGACACACCGGGCCGGGCGGACGGCAGGTAAAAGGACTGGATGACGACAGTCACTATGATGAAAAGACATGACGGCTGCAAGTGGATGCTTCTTCAGCGGCGCTGCTTCGAGACAGCAGGTCCATCCCTTTCTCCAAGTCATTTGTCCATCCTCTTAGCACTGGCTGAAGAAGCAAGCCGACCATGGCCACGGTTTGATGGATAGACCTAGCCCCTTGTTCCACTCCATGCACATGCGTCACAGAGCCAACGTGAGGTATCACGTGGTGGGACATATCCAATGGGGGAAAAAAGAAGCGAGTGGGCGGAGTTACTGTTCACAGACTGATATGGCGAAATACTTTGGAGGAGAGCGGAGGGCTGGAGGGATGTTGACCCGCCGGATGCAGCCATCATAGTGTGCCGTTTCACCCTGAAACACACGCCATGACAACACGCTCTTGATACAAAGAAGAAACAATGGTAAGTGACAAAACAAATATCAACAGGCGTAAACGAGACGAGTTTATGGCACGAGTATTACTTCCGGTTACAAAGGTGGCACCACACAGAGTTTGACGTCACCATGCCCTGCACTACCATTTTGTAGTTTCTCGGGGTTTTCTAGTAGGCTATCGTTCTCAACAGTAATTACCAAGCATTTTTTTCCCGCGAAGAATATAAAAATGATATAGTAATATAAAGGAAAATCACATCTACTGGACCTAGTCATTTAAAGGAGAATTTTACTACAGTGTCTAGGGTTTTCAGTAAAGCAGGGGAAAATCACATCTGGAGTAAACAAGGTTTACAATAACATAAAAGAAAACCAGCTACAATGCATTAGGTTTTCAGTTATTCACGGGTGAACACATTTTAGTTATATAAGATTTCCACTAACATTGGGAAACGTCACATAAAACATGTCAAGGGATTTTTAATAATACGTGGGTAGTTCGGTATATGCAGAGAAGCAAATAGTTCGGTATATGCAGAGAAGCAAATGATAATTTCCAGTGTAATGACAAGGAATATAATAGGGGATGCATGGGAAATCGGACAGCTTCGTTGGATTTCGAATAGAGTCGACTTCAGTGTTGATTAGGCAAATGTGCCAGCAGAGTGCAAGACATTCTGTGTCTTTCCACTGGTTTAAACGACATTTATTACCTTTCCCCCTCTCCGCTCCCGCTCCCCTCTCCTGCGTATTTCCTTGGTCCACTCCCTTACAACCCCCACCCCCATAGATGGACAGAAGAATCTCCTATCCGGAACAGTTCTGGTAGGTATCATATCACACGTGTGGTGTGAGGTCACACAATGGTTCAGGATTATTGCCCGATGCCTCAGACAATTCGGTCATCGACTGAATTTTTGACAGATTTTCAAAGCAATTTGTGTGGGTAACACTACACATATTTCAGCCGCCAAACCATTTTACAAACGTATTTAATGCTTTTGTGTATGTATGTCTCAATGTGATTTTTATAACCGCATTGTTTGACACACAAATTCTAGGTTTTATTTAAAGAAGGGTGCGGAGGTGGCACGCGTGCACACACACACACACACACACACACACACACACACACACACACACACACACACACACATTGTGCTCATATGCCCGCACGCAGGCAAGCATCAGTGTTTATTATTCTGTTTCTCATCGGGTTTGTTCTTTTGCTGGTCAAAGAAACATTCTGCATATAGAATGTTTTCACCAGATTGATGTTAATATTAGATATTGATGTCTCGCTCATATACAGTCGAATCTCTCTCTCTCTCTCTCTCTCTCTCTCTCTCTCTCCTCTCTCTCTCTCTCTCTCATTTCCCCCTCTTTCTTGTCCTTTTTTGGTGCTTCCCTCTTCGAGCGCGCGTACACACACACGCACGCACGCACACGCACACACACACACACACACACACACACACAACTACCAGCGTGTACTTCGTTGTATATGTACGAATGAAAGGTATTTCTTTCTTTACAGAGACGAAGCAACTGTTGTGTGATTGAAGTGTTTATATTTCCTCGAAGCAAGTTACACATTTCGTTCGCCAGATGTGGTCTTTGCTTTTTTTTCACCTTCATATAGACTTTTCATATAGCAATCATATTTCTTTCTTGTTGTTGTATGCGTTTTGTTATCATACTTCGGCTTTTTGTGGGAAATAAGGACATTAGTGGATATCATTGGTCATTCTGAAAAGTAGGTTACAGTGACGAAGTAGCAAGAATGTGCAACTTAAAAAAAACATCCTCTTTAGGCTGTGAGGGGTTATGAAACTTTCAAAAAAGAAAAAAAAAACGTATTCCAGTTTCTTACGCAAAGACAGTAGTTTACTTTCTACACGACACATTTTACAAAAAAAGTATTGAAAAACAAATAGGGTAGAATGGATTATGAGTGCATGTTTTCATCCAGTAGTTCGAGATAAACGAGAGTCGCGATTTTGCTAAATAATTATTTTGATTTTAAAATAAAGAAAACGGTCATGGATAGACAAAGAAACTATATTATACTTATTGTTAACACAGTAGACACCGATATTGTGTTAGTAAATGTTTATGGACCAAATTGCGACAATCCCACTTTTTCTTTTAAGAAATTCAAAGAAAAATCAAGGAAACTGGCGTTTCCAACATTGTAATAAGTGGAGACTGGAATCTAGTAATAAATTCTAATCTGGACTATAAATCTATAAATAATGCACAAGCCAGAGAAAGGGTATTAGAATCATAGATCAGGTGGATGCCTAGAGAGAAATAAATCCTGAAATTTGAAAGACACCTGGAGAAGACTCAGTCTCATACAGCAAAGTCGATTAGACTTCTTTTTAATATCAGACACTCTTACTGGTAATATCAGGGACGCAGAAATCCTTTCGGGCTACGGTAAATCCTTTCGGGCTACGGAAGTGACCATTCTTTGATTAAATTAAACACGGCCTTAAACACCAAGAATAAAACAAAAACATTTGGAAATTCTACGCCTCGCGACTTAGGAATGTTAAGTACGTAAATTTAGTGCAACAAACTATACATAATGTCAAGGAACACTATACTGCATCACCGTACGATAGACAGAACTTTAGCAAGATACCCAATTGTAAAATAAAATTTACAATGAGTGATATGTAGTTTTCAGACATTATGATACTGGAAATTACATTTAAAAAAACGATTACGCTTAGAATTAATGAGAAAAAAAGAACAAACGAACGCAGAAAGCTTTGGAAAGGAAATACAAAACTTGGAGAAAAAAACCCATGCATATCAATGCTATTAATCTACAAAGAAAGAAAGACGAACTTGCGCGGTTACCAAAAACAAAAGTAGACGGAATCATTCTTCAGATGGGCTCCACAGGGTGAAAAAATAGCCAAGTATTTTGTAATCTGATAAAAAGACATTTAGTTAGCAAACATGTTGAAAATACAGACGGACCGACGGGAACGCGTTGTCAGAAACAGATGAAATGTTAGTGGAAGTGACTAGATCACACTACGAGCATTTGTACAAAAACAGAGACGAAAATGATACTGATATTAGCGTATGTATTTTAAATCTACCACAACTAAATGAAAAAGAATCAGAACATTTGGAAGGATTGATTACTATCCAAGAATCATCAGAAGCATAGCAGGTGTGTTTTAAATCTACCACAACTAAATGAAAAAGAATCAGAGCATTTAGAAGGATTGATTACAATCCAAGAATCATCAGAAGCACTGAAGACCTGAAAAAATATGCAGAATGACAAAAGTCCTGGTTCAGACGGAATGACAGTTACTTTTTATAAGTTCCTCTGGAAACAAATTGGAGAGTCCGTAATAAAATCACTGAACGAAGGCTTTATAAACAAAGAGACGTCAGTATCTGAAAGAAAAGGAATAATAACGTGTCAACCAAAAGCAGATAAACCAAGAGGTTTAAAAAAAAAAAGAAACTGGAGACCAGTTTCACTGGTAAATGTTTCTTACAAGACAGGTGCCGCATGCACAACAAACAGAACTAAGACCGTTTTACAGCAAACAGAACTAAGACCGTTTTACAGCAAACAGAACTAAGACCGTTTTACAGCAAACAGAACTAAGACCGTTTTACAGCAAACAGAACTAAGACCGTTTTACAGCAAACAGCAAACAGAATGAAGACCGTTTTACAGCAAACAGAACTAAGACCGTTTTACAACTAAGACAGTTTTACAGCAAACAGAACTAAGACAGTTTTACAGCAAACAGAACTAAGACAGTTTTACAGCAAACAGAACCAAGACAGTTTTTACAGCAAACAGAACTAAGACAGTTTTACAGCAAACAGAACTAAGACAAATCTTAAATAAATGTTAGCGAACCGCCCAGAGAACGTGGACAAACGAGTCACAAGACAAAACACAACGCGTTTCGACCTCTTAGGTCTTCGTCAGGTGATATATAAACGAATAAAACAACGAAAATTCACTTAGCTTTGATCGCTTCAGATCGCTTCGGGTTCAGCGCAAGTATATCACCTGACGAAGACCTAAGAGGTCGAAACGCGTTGTGTTTTGTCTTGTGACTCGTTTGTCCACGTTCTCTGGGCGGTTCGCTAACATTTATTTAAGATTTGTTTAGATTTCCGCCTGCAGTCGTCTCGCTTTGCAACTAGAACTAAGACAGTTTTACAGCAAACAGAACCAAGACCGTTTTACAGCAAACAGAATGAAGACCGTCTTACAGCAAACAGAACTAAGACCGTTTTACAGCAAACAGAACAGACCGTTTTACAGCAAACAGAACTAAGACCGTTTTACAGCAAACAGAACTAAGACCGTTTTACAGCAAACAGAATGAAGACCGTTTTACAGCAAACAGAACTAAGACCGTTTTACAGCAAACAGAATGAAGACCGTTTTACAGCAAACAGAACTAAGACCGTTTTACAGCAAACAGAACTAAGACCGTTTTACAGCAAACAGAATGAAGACTGTTTTACAGCAAACAGAACTAAGACCGTTTTACAGCAAACAGAATGAAGACCGTTTTACACCAAAAAGAACTAAGACCGCTTTACAGCAAACAGAACTAAGACCGTTTTACACCAAACAGAATGAAGACCGTTTTACAGCAAACAGAACTAAGACCGTTTTACAGCAAACAGAATGAAGACCGTTTTACAGCAAAAACAGAACTAAGACCGTTTTACAGCAAACAGAATGAAGACCGTTTTACAGCAAACAGCAAACAGAACTGAGACCGTTTTACAGCAAATAGAATGAAGACCGTTTTACAGCAAACAGAACTAAGACCGTTTTACAGCAAACAGAACTAAGACCGGTTTACGTAAACTGATTAATCAGATAGGTTTTTATTCCTTGACACATATTCAAGAAAATGTAAGAAGCATGTATGATAATGTTTTATCCAGAAAAAATCTCTTACTGGCTTACTGGTATCTGCTCTAATGGTTTGAATAATTTAAACCAAACGCGAATAATCATAAATTATATTTATTATGAAAGTAGAAAAACTGACTGAGCCCATCTTTTAAGACAAAATGATACGACAAACGTGCCTGAAACGTCTCACACTGATCACATGAAACGCATGTTGCTGTTTGTTTTTCATTCCAAGAGAAAGCTGTAAAACTTCTGTAGTTTTTCGAATATTTACATCACAGTGTAAATGGCAAACACGAGCTATTTCATATTGATCTGGTCGAACTGACCCCCTTCCTGCAGCATGCCAGTGTCTTATTCTACTTCAGCTCTTTGTCACTCGTGTGCCCTAACATTGACACAGCCCTCCCTCTAACAGTACTTCTCCCTTCTCTCCCCAATATCTCACCCTACCCACATCCATTCCTCCAAGGTCTGAGCAGAAGTAAAACAATGAAAACAGTGGGACGGGTAACCCTACTCAATGTTTGACATAGGTGACCCAAATTCGAAAAGATTCCCCAAGATTAAACAGCTGACGCACTGCGTACATGTGTACATAGAATGGTCATAAATGGTTGGGAGGGGAGGGGGGAGGGGCGAGTCTGGCAAAGGGGACTGACTGGTGTGTGTGTGTGTGTGTGTGTGTGTGTGTGTGTGTGTGTGTGTGTGTGTGTGTGTAATGCACACGTAGACTACAACAATCAGGTTATGATTTTTAATTTTAAGGTATCACATTTAATGACAATAACTTCATCATATGAATGTATGAAAGATGACATTCCAATATACTGGTGTCATTACCCTCACTCCCCTGCCCCTCATAACACACGCATCTTCCGTACTTTCCCGTATTCGTCTCAACATCACAGCACAAGCACACGTCTTAGTTACGCATTTTACTCTCACCACCACAGCTCCTCCCCCTTCCTGCCCCCCCCCCCCCCCTCTTCTCTCTCCTGTCCCCGCCCCATAACCAAGACCGATTTTTTTCCCAACCGTCTTTAATGTCGTCTTTATCTGTGCTTTCACTCCTTTAAGATGTGCTGTTAGGGCGAGAGTCCCAACTGGCTCTCACGGGGCGAACTGACGCTGTCGCTGCAATATTCCTCGATGTCATTTTGCCATGCAACTAGCTTGTGTGCGGCATCTTTGCTTTGGCGTGACGTAGGTGAAAACAATGTTGTAATTCTTATCGAGACAGCTCTCTCTCTCTCTCTCTCTCTCTCTCTCTCTCCTCTCTCTCTCTCTCTCTCTCTCTCTCTCTCCACACACACACACACACACGAAACTCCATATATGTTCGCGAATTGATCTTGTGAATGATTCTCATCCCGCGGTTTGCTACACTCGACAGTTCTCAACAAAGATTAAACATGGACTGTAAACACAAGGAGCTGAGGCAGCAGACTGGGTTGCTAAATTTGGCTTTTTTTTTTATCTCGGCAAAACACGGGTCCCTGGACCAAAATAGGAAAGCCTGACTTGAAGAATGGGCGAATCAGGATGTCCCATCGGAAAACAGGGCTTTGGTACATAAAACAGATATGAATGGAATGACTGAGAGAGAGAGAGAGAGAGAGAGAGAGAGAGAGAGAGAGAGAGAGAGATTCCTGTTTTGGATGTATATGAAAATAAATCATAATCTAAGCCAAGGGAGCCAACTTTAACAATCCCAGCCGCTGCATACAGAGTAACCTGCAGCTTGTGATTGTACATGCACCTGTTCAATGGCATTATGTTGTACAATCAGCCAGGCTGAACCACTTCCTGTGACATCACGTACCAGCCGCAACCCTCCGCCTCCCTCCCTACTGCTTCACTTATCCGCCGCTTTAGCCATGTTGGTATGCAAGGGTTATCTATTGGACTGGGACATTCGTTCCATTCATTGCCACTCAAGCCACTGCCGTGACTGTAAGATTTCATTTTCAGGAAATAACGTGTTTCAACACAGCATGAAGAAGCCTGAACAGCTTGTGCTCCCATTTCCAAACACAGAATAACATAAGACTGTTGCTCGGGTCCCATCGAAAACAAAAGAGGCTAACTGATGTAGACGGTATGCTGTGCGGTTTCATTAAAAGCAAACCAATTAAATGAAAACGGTGCGCTATTAACTATTTTTAAATGAAAACGTGAAATGGTGATCTTTCCAGGCACATTGTGACGCTGCCGATTAGGATGAAAGACCGTGTTCATTTTTTTGTTCTCTCTCTTCCTTCCCCCTCTTTCTCCTTGCCCATGTCTTTCTCGTTTTAAATACTGCAAAGATCTCATGTTTGCGAGTAGTCTCACCTTCGGGAATTCCCGCAGTGATGACCTTGGTCGTAACATTGATTATGTCGACAAGTTGTCTTCTCTGCTAAATGTTTTTCCTCCTTTAGCGTCCATTTCTCATGGTCACGATTTCGTTTGTATGAATGATAAATTTATGATGATATCACCTGTCCGGTGGCTTTTCGCTGTTCGGGAATTCCCCTTCCGGCGACCTCCAGGAGTTTTGTGGGACTGGTCTTTGTTTCCCCGTATCTTCTGCTCCTTTTTCTCTCAGTAGACGATCACCTCGTCTGACAGTTGAGTTACTACTGTGTTTTTGGAACCTCAGGGATTTCCTTTTGGCTCTCCAATTGATGACCGTCACAATTTGGACCAGTTCCTGACACAGAGACTCATCCAAGGCATCAACTGCTATGGTCTCTCTGTTCCAGAAACGTGCCTTTTATGCAGATAACTCTGCCTTGTCCATCAAATTTCTTTGCCTTCCTTGCCCTGTTCTAAGAATTGCAAATTATACCTGTAAAAGATCCTCGCAGGATGAGCTTAGTGTGCCAGGGAATTAGGCTGTCGGTCACGACTGGTCGGATGTGCGTTTCTCCACCACCTCCTCCCACCCCTCTTAATTACAGTGGCATTTGGATGATACAATATTTTGCGAGGGAACTACACATATATACCTTGGTCCTCCCATAAGAAAGTCTTTTACTTTGGTCCCAATGAGGAGAAGACATCGACTTCTCTTGCTTAACCCCATCTGGTCAATCTGGAGATAAATTACAAGACAATCTGGAGAAGGCAGACAAGGTTCCTTCTTGCAGTGGGAGGCACTTCATGACGAATGTCAGTCTGATGCGGCTTCCGGACCCAGGGCAGAAAAGATGCATGTTGTGTTTGTTGAAGACGAAATGAATTTTAAACGGAAAGAAAAAAATCTTAAACTAATTGTTTAACATCCATCTTTGTTTTTTATCTCCGTCTCTTTTATTCATAAATACATCGGGCTACGCCATCGGCCAAATTTTGTAAACCTCATTACGATTGGTTAGGAAAGCTGGGAATGTATCTGGTGATGTGGATAACATCATATGAATGGTACTTGTATATACTTCCAAATCAGCCGTTTGCATTTCCCTACCATTTTTTTCACTTACCAGGACTCTGTTGACCACGTGACTGTCGTGAGGACTGACGCCTCCAAACACTAGTGACGTCATCCACATCATATGAATGGTACTTGTATATACTTCCAAATCAGCCGTTTTCATTTCCCTACCATTTTTTTCACTTACCAGGACTCTGTTGACCACGTGACTGTCGTGAGGACTGACGCCTCCAAACACTAGTGACGTCATCCGCCTGCAGCTGACTTCGTAGATCTTGGAGTCCTTGATGCCATCTACCTCAATTTGGGTCTTCATACCGCCCCGTCGGAACCTTACCTGTCACAGGCAAGTACAGAGCATGTCAGGTAGGTATACCACTGCCTGGCAATATATACATTCAGCTGATCACTAACTTGAGCAGAAATAAGGTGAGCAAAGAATGAACGAAGGATGAGTGAAATAAGAGTGAAAGGCAACTGGAGAAGCTGTAAGTGAAAGATGTGCGAAAGGAGAATGACGCATGATAGTCGGTGAGTAAAGGATGAACGATGGGCGAGTAAAACGTAAATGACGGGCGAGGACGGGTATTTAAATGACGAATGTAAGGCGGGCAAAGGGTGAAGGATGTTTGAAGTATGGGAGATCAAAGAGTGGGCGACAGGCGTGGAAAGAGACAACCATGAGGAAACGGTCATTATGTCAAGAGTCAACGAAAGGCGAGTGAAACGCGAATCAAAGGTGAAAGGGAGAGTGAGGAGCTGCGCGAAGGATTCATGAAGAGCGAGTTATAAAAAAAAAAGGTTGAAGTGATAAGCTGAGCAAGGGCGAGTGACAGCTCTGTAAAGGATGAATAAAAGTAGAATGAAATGTGAAGGAAGGAGAGGACAAGGTGAATGAAATGTAAAACACACACACACACACACGCGCGCGCGCGCGCGCGCGCGCGCGCGCGCACACACACACACACACACACACACACAAAAACACACAAAAATACCACAGAAACCTTGGAACACAAAATTGTACACACTCCGGTCCAAAACAGGTAAACAACTTGAATTTTCTTCACTGGTCGCACATGACATCCTACACAGTCGCCATCGTGAACGTGCACCCGAGAGAGACAGAGACAGAGAGAGAGAGAGAGAGAGAGAGAGAGAGAGATTCAGTTCAAAAGAGTGAGGGATTCAGACAGATACACGGACAGAATTATAACACACAAAACACACACACACACACACACACACCACACACACACAACATGACCACCACGCTGTGCCAGCGGCCGTCGTTTAGTTTGTAGGGGTGGGGGATGAGGACATCTGCAGACACGGTGGGAGCAGTGGACCTTGTAGTACAGGTCTCCCCCCATCAGCCTCAGTGCCAGCAGTTCCAGCTGACGTTCCGATTGTCGTTGGCGTCCATAGAACAGGATGCCGTTCTCGCCCGTCGTGCGGAAGTCAAATCTGATAGCGTTCCTGGAGAATCACAGCAAACAGATTCTACAGTTTGTGTTTCCTTTTCGCCCCCACGAAGAGCTGTTCACTCTGAATTACATACGTATAACTGACAAAGTACACACACACACACACACAACACACACATTCACACACACACACACACCATCTTAGAAGAGTATTTGGGAGAGCGTAGAATCCGCAAAGGTCGAACAG
The DNA here is from genome assembly GCA_018398815.1 of Conus ventricosus. Taxonomy (NCBI): domain Eukaryota; kingdom Metazoa; phylum Mollusca; class Gastropoda; order Neogastropoda; family Conidae; genus Conus; species Conus ventricosus. The sequence continues at coordinate 65,771,661 of CM031609.1, forward strand.
TCTTCTCAACATTTATTCATCCCTGCCCGTGTGACACAACATAATTGCTCCGAGCTGTTTCCACTCTTTGGACAGCGTAAGGTCGATCTTTCTCATCAAGTCAGAATGACTATAGCCCGGCAAATCACTGTGGCCATTTCAGAGTTGGGCTTGTCATGGTGAATGCCTTCAACAGAACTCGAGCGAAATATATGCTATATATTTGATCAAAATATTGAATCGATCGAATTTGGGTGGTGCTGGATCTGAAATTCGGCAAATATTATGTCTAGCTCACAAAGAGGAAATCTGTTTTTTTTCATCCAGACATTTCCAGGAATCTCTCTCTGTTTGACGATGACGAGTGAGTGGTGTAATGACGTCAATTATTATGTTGTTTTCGCAATTTTAACACGGGAGTGACGAGTGGAAAAATAGATCATGAACATCGATGACGTTATTCGGATGTTTCTTTCACTCATATTAGCACTAGGCTAACTGCGCAGCAACTGTCGTGGTATCGTGCTTAGTCCCCAGTGTCACGTCAGATATCAATGGTGTTACATGAATCCACACATACCATGAAAGCGCATCATGGATCTCTCTCTCCCCCTCTCTCCATCCTTCTCTGTCTGTCTCTCCTGTCCGTCTGTCTGTGTCTGTAACATACGGAACTAATACGAAACAGATCTAGTTGCAAAGCGAGACGACTGCAGGCGGAAATCTAAACAAATCTTAAATAAATGTTAGCGAACCGCCCAGAGAACGTGGAAAAACGAGTCACAAGACAAAACACAACGCGTTTCGACCTCTTAGGTCTTCGTCAGGTGATATATAAACGAATAAAACAACGAAAATTCACTTAGCTTTGATCGCTTCAGATCGCTTAGGGTTCAGCGCAAGGAAGAAGGCCTTTTAAAAAATTTGGAGCGCCCAATAAGGGACAGTTAACTCAGAACTTTGTAGGCAGCTCTGCACGAACTCCCTGACAACGCAACGACGCTTCGTTTGCTAACTGCTCAAGCATAAACATTACATGGTGTCAGAAGCTCGCCCACTTGTCCGATAAAACATTGAAAGAGTGAATTATGACGAACATGAACTTTGAACATCCCTCTATCGATCGGGATGCGACAGACTTGTTCCAGGAGTTTACCGCTTCAAAGATCACGTTGGCTTCGTGTTCGATGGCCAGCTGGCAACGTTGACTGACAAACAAAAAGCTGGATGGATCGAACTTGGATCGGTGCCCAAGATAGGCAAATCTACCGCACTCTACAGTGGGCTAGATGGTGAAAAAGACAATCCTAATGCAGTTTTAACCAAGTTTGAAACCTATATTCGTCCAAGAAAGAACAAACGTGTGGCAAGACACAGACTAAAGCAAAGAAAGCAGGACCAAGGTGATCCTTCGACAACTTTGTAAAGGATCTGAAACTTATGATGGACTGTGACTATAGAGACAATGATGATATAATGGTAGACTACATTATTGACGGTGTACATGGTAAGAAACTACAGGGAGACTGCTTGAGAAAGGAGAAGCTCTTAACTCTTGTCCAAGCCATAGAAATTGGTCAACAATTTTGAGCTATCACAGAAACAACTCCGCATTGTCGTGATGAGTCAGAAGTAGATGTAAATGTTGTCCGACGCAAGAAACAGAACGTCAAGATAAAAAAAGAATTTGTGTTACTGATGAAGAAACTAAACCGCTGTTAGCGTAATCAGAAAGAAGCAATCAAAACACCAAGATACAGGAAACGAAAACACAAAAGTTGTGTTTTCGTTGTGGTGGAGATCTGAAACACACACCGACAAAAGGGAGCTGCCCAGCTATTGGGACTACATGTGTACATTGCAGAAGGCCCAACCACTGGAGGAAAGTGTGCAGAAGACGCCGGGACGTACACACTGTAGCAACAGACTCAGAATCAGAACCAGAGTCCTGATGATATCCACAGTACGAAGTTCAACGACTCAAACAACAGTGACAAATGGAACCAGATCGAGACAATTCATGGAAAAAAACATTAAAATCAAGATTGATACTGGAGCCAGGTGTAATACTCTCACAGTACGAGACTACCAGAAAATATCTCACTGCTGTGAGATTCGTTCCTCTGATAAATCTACGCACCTACTCCAATCACATCAAGCCCATTGGCACGGCAGATCTCCAGTTACTCATAATGAAAAAACCATAAACACTCGGTTTGAAATCCTCAATATTGATCAAGAAAATGTAATTTCTGGAACAACTGCAGAAAATCTTGGTCTCATCGCTCGTCTCTCAACAACAGTCTACAGTGAACAGCCAGTCAACCTCGAGCTTAGATGAGTTTCCTGAGCTGGAGCACACAACTGGAACTCTGCCAGGAGAATACGGCATCAAGCTGAAACCAGGGCAAAAGGGAGCTCCATGAGATGGAAGCAGATGGACACATTATCAAAGTTGAAGAGCCCACTGAATGGGTCAGTTCAATGACTGTATCAGTCAAAAATGACAAAATCCGCATTTGTATCGATCCCAAAGACTTGAACGCTGCATACAACGTGAACATTATCCAATGCGCACAGTAGAAGGATCATAGCAGACATTCCTGATGCAAAAGTATTTTCAAAGCTGGATGCAAAAAGTGGTTTCCTACAGATAAAGTTGGATGAAAAGTCATCGTTCCTGACTACCTTTAACATCCCAATTGGAAGGTACCGGTGGCTACGCCTTCCATTTGGTATCTCCTGTGCCCCGGAAGTGTTTCAAAGGATTATGGACCAAATGCTAGAAGGCATAAAAGAGCATAACGCATCAACGGATGATATTCTGGTTGCAGGCCGTGACACTGAACACCATGACCAGATACTGAGAAAAGTGTGGAGAGCTGCAAAGTACAATCTGAAACTGAACCCTGAGAAGCTGATCATCAGACAGTCCAGCGTGCCATACATTAGACATCTTCTCACAGCCCAAGGACTGAAGCCTGACCCGGACAAAGTGAAAGCTGTTCAAGATATGCCAATCCCACAAAACAAAGATGATGTCCGACGCTTCCTGGGTTTTGTCACATACCTTGGCAAGTTCATTCCAAACTTGAGTGAAGAAAGTGCTCCTCTGCGTGATCTTCTGAAAGAGATGCCCTGTTTGATTGGCAACAAAGTTATGAACAAGCCTTCGCAAAGTTGAAAAGTCTCTGCTGTCATCATCCAGTCCTGAAGTACTATGACGTCAAAGCACCAGTTGAAATACATTGAAGTAGATGAACTCAAGAGTATGAGCACTGAATCATGACTGAGAAGCTAAAAAATCAATTTTGGCCGTCACGGGATTCCATCCACCTTGAGAAGTGACTGTGGGACACAGTTCACCAGTCAACAGTTTTCAAACTTCTGCAAAAGCTACGGAATCTGTCACAAGACATCCAGCCCTCGCTTTCAAACTTCCAACGGGGAAGCTGAACGAGCAGTTTCAAACTGTCAAGCGACTGTGGGCAAAGAATGAAGACAAATACCTAGCCTTGCTGATTATAGAACCACACCATTGGATGGCATCAATCTTTCTCCTGCACAGCTCTTGATGGGACGGCGACCAAGGAACAAACTTCCAACCCCCAGAAGTATCCTTACCCCTGCATGCGACAGCAAAGACATCAAGCAGCGCATGAGGATTGAAAAGACCAAGCAGAAATTCTACCACGACAAGCACACGACTTCAGAACATTCTACTCTTCGCCTGGGGATCAAGTTCGCATGGCTCCACTCCCAGGCACCAAGAAATGGAAACCAGCTGTGGTGGTAGAACACCATACATCGCCAAGATCGTATCTAGTCCAGTCTGAAGGAGGTGTGTATCGACGCAACAGACGACACTTACACCGTTCAACGCTGAGAGCAAACGATGGACATCCAGCTCTACCAGAACTGTCAGCTGTACCTGAAGTCGATTCAGCGCCAGAGGAACCTAGAGGGACGTCAAACTTACCTGAGCACCCTCATCAACAATTGACGCCAGATCGTCACCGTGACACTACTTACCGAACACGCTCTGGACGTGAAGTTCGCCCACCTCAACGACTTGACCTGTGACACCGAGTTCTGAACTCATCGTGTCTGATTTCATCGCAAGAAATCCTGCTGTTCATTGTTGATGTGTGTACTCTATTCATTGTTTAATTTTTTGTGTTCACTCAAGTTTCGGTTTCTTTTATGAAAGGGAGATGTAACATACGAACTAATACCAAACAGTTAACTCACAACTTTGTAGCAGCTCTGCACGAACTCCCTGACAACGCAACGACGCTTCGTTTGCTATGCTCATCGTTTTTTTTTTACCCAACTTTTCCAGAAACCCTTTCTTTGGATCCATTTTCTAAAATTTTTGTTGTTTCGCATTTTAACACGGAGTGACGAGTGGAAAAAAGATCTGTAACATCGAGACGTTATTCGGATGTTTCTTTCACTCATAATAAGCACTAGGCTAACTGCGCAGCAACTGTCGTGGTATCGTGCTTAGTCCCCAGTGTCACGTCAGATATCAATGGTGTTACATGTATCCACAACATACCATAAGCGCATCATGGATCTCTCTCTCCCCCTACTCTCCATCCTCTCTGTCTGTCTCTCCTGTCCTTCTGTCTGTGTCTGTAACATACGGAACTAATACGAAACAGATCTAGTTGCAAAGCAGACGACTGCAGCGGAAATCTAAACAAATCTTAAAATAAATGTTAGGAACCGCCCAGAGAACGTGGAAAAAACGAGTCACAAGACAAAACACAACGCGTTTCGACCTCTTAGGTCTTCGTCAGTGATATATAAACGAATAAACAACGAAAATTCACTTAGCTTTGATCGCTTCAGATCGCTTAGGGTTCAGCGCAAGGAAGAAGGCCTTTTAAAAAATTTGGAGCGCCCAATAAGGGACAGTTAACTCAGAACTTTGTAGGCAGCTCTGCACGAACTCCCTGACAACGCAACGACGCTTCGTTTGCTAACTGCTCAAGCATAAACATTACATGGTGTCAGAAGCTCGCCCACTTGTCCGATAAAACATGAAAGAGTGAATTATGACGAACATGAACTTTGAACATCCCTCTATCGATCGGGATGCGACAGACTTGTTCCAGGAGTTTACTCGCTCAAAGATCACGTTGGCTTCGTGTTCGATGGCCCGCTGCAACTTTACTGACAAACAAAAAGCTGGATGGATCGGAACTTGGATCGGTGCCCAAGATAGGCAAATCTACCGCACTCTACAGTGGGCTGATGGTGAAAAAGACAATCCTAATGCAGTTTTAACCAAGTTTGAAACCTATATTCGTCCAAGAAAGAACAAACGTGTGGCAAGACACAGACTAAAGCAAAGAAAGCAGGACCAAGGTGAGTCCTTCGACAACTTTGTAAAGGATCTGAAACTTATTGATGGACTGTGACTATAGAGACAATGATGATATAATGGTAGACTACATTATTGACGGTGTACATGGTAAGAAACTACAGGGAGACTGCTTGAGAAAGGAGAAGCTCTTAACTCTTGTCCAAGCCATAGAAATTGGTCAACAATTTGAGCTATCACAGAAACAACTCCGCATTGTTCGTGATGAGTCAGAAGTAGATGTAAATGTTGTCCGACGCAAGAAACAGAACGTCAAGATAAAAAAAAGAATTTTGTGTTACTGATGAAGAAACTAAACCTGCTGTTAGCGTAATCAGAAAGAAGCAATCAAAACACCAAGATACAGAAACGAAAACACAAAGTTGTGTTTTCGTTGTGGTGGAGATCTGAAACACACACCGACAAAAGGGACTGCCCAGCTATTGGGACTACATGTGTACATTGCAGAAGGCCCAACCACTGGAGGAAAGTGTGCAGAAGACGCCGGGACGTACACACTGTAGCAACAGACTCAGAATCAGAACCAGAAGTCCTGATGATATCCACAGTACGAAGTTCAAACGACTCAAACAACAGTGACAAATGGAACCAGATCGAGACAATTCATGGAAAAAAACATTAAAATCAAGATTGATACTGGAGCCAGGTTAATACTCTCACAGTACGAGACTACCAGAAAATATCTCACTGCTGTGAGATTCGTTCCTCTGATAAAATCTACGCACCTACTCCAATCACATCAAGCCCATTGGCACGGCAGATCTTCCAGTTACTCATAATGAAAAAACCATAAACACTCGGTTTGAAATCCTCAATATTGATCAAGAAAATGTAATTTCTGGAACAACTGCAGAACATCTTGGTCTCATCGCTCGCTCTCAACAACAGTCTACAGTGAACAGCCGTCAACCTCGAGCTAGATGAGTTTCCTGAGCTGGAGCACACAACTGGAACTCTGCCAGGAGAATACGGCATCAAGCTGAAACCAGGTGCAAAAGGAGCTCCATGAGATGGAAGCAGATGGACACATTATACAAAGTTGAAGAGCCCACTGAATGGGTCAGTTCAATGACTGTATCAGTCAGAAATGACAAAATCCGCATTTGTATCGATCCCAAAGACTTGAACGCTGCCATACAACGTGAACATTATCCAATGCGCACAGTAGAAGAGATCATAGCAGACATTCCTGATGCAAAAGTATTTTCAAAGCTGGATGCAAAAAGTGGTTTCCTACAGATAAAGTTGGATGAAAAGTCATCGTTCCTGACTACCTTTAAACACCCCAATTGGAAGGTACCGTGGCTACGCCTTCCATTTGGTATCTCCTGTGCCCCGGAAGTGTTTCAAAGGATTATGGACCAAATGCTAGAAGGCATAAAAGAGCATACGCATCAACGGATGATATTCTGGTTGCAGGCCGTGACACTGAACACCATGACCAGATACTGAGAAAAGTGGTGGAGAGCTGCAAAGTACAATCTGAAACTGAACCCTGAGAAGCTGATCATCAGACAGTCCAGCGTGCCATACATTAGACATCTTCTCACAGCCAAGGACTGAAGCCTGACCCGGACAAAGTGAAAGCTGTTCAAGATATGCCATCCCACAAACAAAGATGATGTCCGACGCTTCCGGGGTTTTTGTCACATACCTTGGCAAGTTCATTCCAAACTTGAGTGAAGAAAGTGCTCCTCTGCGTGATCTTCTGAAAGAGGATGCCCTGTTTGATGGCAACAAAGTTATGAACAAGCCTTCGCAAAGTTGAAAAGTCTCTGCTGTCATCATCCAGTCCTGAAGTACTATGACGTCAAAGCACCAGTTGAAATACATTGAAGTAGATGAACTCAAGAGTATGAGCACTGAATCAGTGACTGAGAAGCTAAAAAATCAATTTGGCCGTCACGGGATTCCATCCACCTTGAGAAGTGACTGTGGGACACAGTTCACCAGTCAACAGTTTTCAAACTTCTGCAAAAGCTACGGAAATCTGTCACAAGACATCCAGCCCTCGCTTTCAAACTTCCAACGGGGAAGCTGAACGAGCAGTTCAAACTGTCAAGCGACTGTGGGCAAAGAATGAAGACAAATACCTAGCCTTGCTGGATTATAGAACCACACCATTGGATGGCATCAATCTTTCTCCTGCACAGCTCTTGATGGGACGGCGACCAAGGAACAAACTTCCAACCCCCAGAAGTATCCTTACCCCTGCATGCGACAGCAAAGACATCAAGCAGCGCATGAGGATTGAAAAGACCAAGCAGAAATTCTAACCACGACAAGCACACGAACTTCAGAACATTCTACTCTTCGCCCTGGGGATCAAGTTCGCATGGCTCCACTCCCAGGCACCAAGAAATGGAAACCAGCTGTGGTGGTAGAACACCATACATCGCCAAGATCGTATCTATCCAGTCTGAAGGAGGTGTTATCGACGCAACAGACGACACTTACACCGTTCAACGCTGAGAGCAAACGATGGACATCCAGCTCTACCAGAACTGTCAGCTGTACCTGAAGTCGATTCAGCGCCAGAGGAACCTAGAGGGACGTCAAACTTACCTGAGCACCCTCATCAACAATTGACGCCAGATCGTCACCGTGACACTACTACCGAACACGCTCTGGACGTGAAGTTCGCCCACCTCAACGACTTGACCTGTGACACCGAGTTCTGAACTCATCGTGTCTGATTTCATCGCAAGAAATCCTGCTGTTCATTGTTGATGTGTTGTACTCTATTCATTGTTTAATTTTTTGTGTTCACTCAAGTTTCGGTTTCTTTTATGAAAGGGGAGATGTAACATACGGAACTAATACCAAACAGTTAACTCACAACTTTGTAGGCAGCTCTGCACGAACTCCCTGACAACGCAACGACGCTTCGTTTGCTAACTGCTCAAGCATAAACATTACAGTATCTGTCTGTCTGTCTCTGTGTCCCTCTTGTTTGTTTGTCTGTCCGTGTCTGTCTGTCAGTCAGTCTGTCTCTCTCTTTCTCTCTCTCTGTGTCTCTCCTGTCTGACTGTCCGTCCGTCCGTCTGTCTGTCTGTCTCTGTCTCTCTCTGTCTCTCTCCGTATCCGCTCAGTCTCATCAGCGTCGAACCATGTCTTACCTGTTGCGTACTTTCTGGCCGGCCAACAGCAGCTCCACGTGGCTGCGTCGAACGGTTCGATCCTCACCCCTTCATCTGACATCAGGTCGATGTCGTTCTGAAAGGCAAGAACAGATATGGGGTGCATTCTATCTCTGTCACCAACAACTCGTCTCTATCGCTGTCTCTATCACTGACTATCACTGATATTCCCCATCTCTGTCACCGACATCCTGTCTCTATCACTGATATTCATCATCTCTGTCACCGAAATCCCGTTGAGTGGCTGTTAAAGTCACCTACTACTATGCAGTTCTCTGATGGTATGTCCATTTTCTGTAGAGACAGCTGTTTGTCTTGTGGGCAGTACACATTGAAGCCGTGGATTTCAGCTTCCTGATTTGTGTCCACTGTAAATTCTGAGGCTGGAATACTGTTCTTGACGAGTATCTGCACTCCTCCTTTCGGTCTTCCTTCTCGTTCCATCTTGAAGGTTTGGTAACCTCTGACTCTAAACTTGCGATTGGGTTTCAGGTGTGTCTCTTGGATACAGGCCACATCAATGTTTTCTGTGTACATTCTCTCAGTAAGTGGGATCTTCTTGTGGTAGACGCCCTCTGCATTCCACTGGAGAATGTTGAGTGGTCTAGGGGTTCTCCGGTCAGATGTTTTTCGGCCAGTAGCATTTTCCCTCCGCTCTCCGAGCCTGGCTCCTCTCACCGGACGGGGTGACCACCAGTCGCATGGGGTGGGCCCTTTTGAGGCACAGGGCCCGGCACTCTACTAGCCGCGCGGGACTCCTCTAGTAGAGCACCATATCGAAAATCCATGAGGTTGTCCATCCATGACGTAGATGCGTTGTACTGCCGTTACGCGCCAAGGGCCCAGTACATCCGTCTTCGGCGTTGGTTTTCTTGTCCGAGTTTCCCTCTCGTAGGCGACTTGCCAACCAAGGCTAAAGAGCATCCACTACCCTGGTTTGTTTCTCCGATGTTTTCCTTCCCGGGGCTAGAGGTTTTTATGCGCCTCTTACTCGCATGATGAACCGTCATAGGACACATGGGGAATTTGGTATGGTGTAACAGTGCCACCTGTTACCCCGCCCGTCCTGGTACGAGCATCGCCAGTTGGTCCAGGACTGCTTATTCGACCAGGCAAGCCTGACTTATATCGCAGCTAAACCCTCATATCTGGGGGCCGACCCCCTATCCGCCACCCAGGGACCCGCCAGGTTGGGATAGTCGCCCCGCCCATCTCTGTCACTGACATCCCATCTCTACATTGTCCCTATCACTGATATTCCCATCTCTGTCACCGACATCCCGTCTCTATCACTGTTCCCTATCACTAACATTCCCATCTCTGTCACCGACATCCCATCTCTATCGCTGTCCCCACACGATATTCCCCATCTCTGTCACTGACATCCCGTCTCTATCATTGTCCCTGTCACTGACATTCCCCATCTCTGTCACCGACATCCCATCTCTATCACTGTCCTATCACTGACATTCCCGATCTCTGTCCCCGACATCCAGTCTCTATCATTGTCCCTCTCTCCGACATCCCGTCTCTATCACTGACCATCACTGACATTCCCCATCTCTGTCACCGACATCCCATCTCTATCGCTGTCCCTATCACCGATATTCCCCATCTCACTGACATTCTGCATCTCTGTCACCGATATCCCCCATCTCTATCACTGTCCCTATCACTGACATTCCCCGTCTCTGTCACTGACATCCCGTCTCTATCACCGACATTCCCACATCTCTGTCACTGACATTCCCCACTCTGTCACTGACATTCCCCATCTCTGTCACCGACATCCCGTCTCTATCGCTGTCCCTATCACTGACATTCCCCATCTCTATCACTGACTATCACCGACATTCCCCATTTCTGTGACCGAAATCCCGTCTCGATCACTGTCCCTATCACTGACATTCCCCATCTCTGTCACACACATCCCATCTCTATCGCTGTCTCTATCACTGACATTCCCCATCTCTGTCAGCGACATCCCGTCTCTATCACTGACATTCCCTATCTCTGTCACTGAAATCCCGTCTCTATCTGACTCTAATCACTGACATTCCCATCTCTGTCACCGACATCCCATCTCTATTGCTGTCCCTATCACTGACATCCGTCTCTGTCTCTGACTCTACCACTGACATTCCGCATCTCTGTCACCGACATCCCGTCTCTATTGCTGTCTCTATCACTGACATTCCACATCTCTCTGTCACCGAAATCCCATCTCTCTCACTGACTATCACTGACATTCCCCATCCCTGTCACTGATATCCCATCTCTATCGCTGTCTCTATCACTGACATTCCCCATCTCTGTCACCGACATCCCCATCTCTTCACTGACTCTATCACTGACATTCCCCATCTCTGTCATCGACATCCCATCTCTATCGCTGTCTCTATCACTGACATTCCCCATCTCTGTCATCAACATCCCCATCGCTATCACTGACTATCGATGACATTCCCCATCTCTGTCACTGACATCCATCTCTATCGCTGTCCCTATCACCGACATTCCACATCTCTGTCACTGACATCCCCATCGCTATCACTGACTCATCAATGACATTCGCCATCTCTGTCACCGACATCCCATCTCTATCGCTGTCTCTATCACTGACATTTTCCATCTCTGTCCACCGACATCTGTATTACCCACATCCCATCTATCACACGACATTTCCACCTCTATCACCGGACATCCCATCTGTCACTGACATTTCATCTATCACCGACATCCTATCCGTCTTACTGATTCAGAAAGCATTCAGAAAGCATCCAGAAAGCTTTTGTCATCCCATCCAACATCATCCTTCTTCTTAACGCCCACCTCTTCCCCACCACCCTACCCCCGCTCCCTCTCATCTTCTCTCGACCCCCCACCCAACCTCATTTTCTCTTTCCCTGCATCTCTCGTCTCGTGAAAGAAGGCAATAAATGCATATGACTCGACACAGGTGTGCATCGCTGATCTTAGAGGGAATGAAACATGTCGGATTTGTGTGCTTGTGCAGTGAGTATGGGATTGTTCTAGGAAGGGGAAGGGACGGGAAGAGCTTGGGAGGGGCATGGGGGAAAAGGGGAGGGTGGGCAGGAGTAGGGACTGGATCGAGGGAAAGGAGGGACTGACAAACGGGTCGGCTGAAGTGCACTTATCTGACAGCCGCCGGCCTTGTATCGACAGACGCTCTAAAATCGCCTGAAGTGGGCTCCCCACTTACCCGCTTGACGAGTTCGATCAGAGACCCGCCCGGTTAGTAAGGCCAGCCGATACCGAGGACTGATGGTGGGAGGGGGGGGGGGGGGGGGGGGGCGTCACACAACACACTGGGTGCACTCTGTTCTCACATTGTTCTCATGCGACCGGTCTGCATGCGTGGTAGGTTGTGCATGTGGTGTGCATGCGGTGTGTGTGTGTATGTGTGTGTGTGTGTGGTGTGGTGTGTGTGTGTGTGTGTACTTCGTGTGCGTTGTGCATGGTGTGTGTGTGTGTGTGTGTGTGTGTGTGTGTGTGTGTGTGTTGTGTGTGTGCACTTTGTGTGTTGTTCCCAGGGGAAGGGGCCTGTTGTGCCCAGGAGAAGGGGCCTACTGTGCCCAGAGGAGTGGCCTACTGTGCCCAGGGAAGGGCCTGTTGTGCCCAAAGGAAGGGGCCTGTTGTACCCAGCGTAAGGGGCCTACTGTGCCCAAGGGAAAGGGCCTGTTGTACCAGGGAAGGGGCCTGTTGTACCCAGGGATAGGGGCCTGCTGTCCCCAGGGGAGGGCCTACTGTACCTATGAGAAGAGGCCTTCTGTGCCCAGGGAAGAAGCCTATAGTACCCAGCGGAAGCGGTCCGTTGTACCCAGGATAGGGGCCTACTGTGCCCAGGGGAAAGAGGCCTACTGTGCCACAGAGGAAGGAGCCTCTGTACTCAGGGAAGGGACCTGTTGCACAGAGGGATAGAAGCCTATTGTGCCCAGGTGAGGATGCATATGGTACCCAAGGGAAGAGGCCTGTTGTACCCAGGGAAGGGCCTACCGTGCCCAGGGGAAGGGGCTTGTACCCAGGGAAGGAAACTACCGTGCCCAGGGGAAGGGCCTGCTGTACCCAGGAAAGGGGCCTGTTGTACCCAGGGGAAGGGGCCTGTTGTGCCCAGGGAAGCGGCCAATTGTACCCAGTGGATGTGGCCTACTGTACTTAGGGGAAGGGCCTACTGTAGCCAGGGTAAGGGGCCTATGTACCAACAGAAAGGGGTCCGGAGGGGCCTGTTGTACCCAGGGATAGGGGCCTACTGTGCCCATGGGAAGGGGTCTGTTGTATCCTGGGAAAGGGGCCTGTTGTACCCAGGGAAAGGGGCCTACTTTACCCAGGAGAAGGACCTACTATGCCCAGGGGAAGGGCCTACTATGCCCAGGGGAAGGGGCCTGTTGTACCCAGGGGAAGTGACCTACTGTGCCCAGAGGAAGGGGCCTGTTGTACTAGGGGAAGTGACCTACTGTGCCCAGGGGAAGAGGCCTACTGTGCCCAGAGGAAGGGGCCTGTTGTACTCAGGGAAGTGACCTACTGTGCCCAGGGAAGGTGCCTTTTCTAACCAGGAGAAGGGGCCTCCTGTACCCAGGGGAAGTGGCCTACTGTACCCAGGGCTACGGGCCTACTGTGCTGGGCCTACTATTCCCAAGGGAAAGGGCCTGTTGTACCCAGGGGAAGGGTACTGTTGTACCCAGGGGAAGGGGCCTGTCGTTCCTAGGGGAAGGGGCCTGTTGTACCCATGGAAGCGGCCTACTGTACCCAGGGGAAGGGGCCTACTATACCAAAGGAAGGAGCCTGTAGTGCCCAGGAAAAGGGGCCTGTTGTACCCAGGGATAGGGGCCTACTGTAGCCAGGGAAGGGGTCTGTTGTACCCAAGGAAGGGGCCTGTTGTACACAGTAGAAGGGGCCTGTTGTACCCAGGGAAGGGGCCTGTTGTTCCCAGAAGAAGGGGCCTGGAACAGGCCTGTTGTACCCAGGAAAGGGCCTATTGTACCATGGCAAGGGGCCTGTTGTACCCAGAGGAAGGGGCCTGGAACAGGCCTGTTGTACCCAGGGAAGGGGCCTGGAAAAGGCCTGTTGTACCATGGGAAGGGGCCTGTTGTACCATGGGAAGGGCCTGTTGTTCCTTGGAGAAGGGGCCTCTTGTACCCAGAGGAAGGGGCCTGGAACAGGCCTGCTGTACCCATGGAAGGGCCTGGAAAAGGCCTGTTGTACCATGGGAAGGGGCCTGTTGTACCATGGGAAGGGGCCTGTTGTTCCTTGGAGAAGGGGCCTCTTGTGCCCAGATGAAGGGGGCCTGGAACAGGCCTGTTGTACCCAGAGGAAGGGCCTGGAACAGGCCTGTTGTACCCAGGGAAGGGCCTGGAAAAGGCCGTTGTACCATGGGAAGGGGCCTGTTGTATCATGGGAAGGGGCCTGTTCCTTGGAGAAGGGGCCTCTTGTACCCAGAGGAAGGGGCCTGGAACAGGCCTGTTGTACCCAGGAAGGGGCCTGGAAAAGGCCCGTTGTACCATGGGAAGGGGCCTGTTGTACCATGGAAGGGGCCTGTTGTTCCTTGGAGAAGGGGCCTCTTGTACCCAGAGGAAGGGGCCTGGAACAGGCCGTTGTACCCAGGGAAGGGGCCTGTTGTACCCAGGAAAGGGGCCTGTTGTTCCCAGAAGAAGGGCCTGGAACAGGCCTGTTGTACCCAGGGAAGGGGCCTGTTGTACCCAGGGAAGGGGCCTGTTGTTCCCAGGAAGGGGCCTGCTGTACCCAGGGAAGGGGCCTGTTGTACCCAGGGAAGGGGCCTGTTTTCCCAGAAGAAGGGGCCTGGAACAGGCCTGTTGTACCTAGGGAAGGGGCCTATTGTACCATGGGAAGGGGCCTGTTGTACCCAGAAGAAGGGCTTGGAACAGGCCGTTGTACTCAGGAAGGGGCCTGGAAAAGGCCTGTTGTACCATGGGAAGGGGCCTGTTGTACCATGGGAAGGGGCCTGTTTGTTCCTTGGAGAAGGGGCCTCTTGTACCCAGAGGAAGGGGCCTGGAACAGGCCTGTTGTACCCAGGAAGGGGCCTGTTGTACCCAGGGAAGGGGCCTGTTGTACCCAGGAAAGGGACCTGTTGTACCCAGAAAGGGACCTGTTGTACCCGGGGAAGGGGCCTGTTGTACACATGATAAATGGCCTGTTGTACCCAGAGGAAGGGGCCTACTGGACCCAGGGAAGGGCCTACTGTGCCCAGTGGAAGGGGCCTACTGTGCCCAGTGGAAGGGGCCTCCTGTGCTCAGGGGAAGGGGACTACTGTACCAACCAACAGGCAGGGGCCTGTGTACCCAGGAAGGGGCCTGCTGTACACAGGAAAGGGCCTGGTGTGTCCAGGGAAGAGGCCTGTTGCACCCAGGGAAGGTGTTGTACCCAGGGGAAGGGGCCTACTGCATCCAGGGGAAGGGCTTACTGCATCCAGGGGAAGGGGCTTACTGTACCCTGGGAAGAAGCCTGTTGTACCCAGGGGAAGGGGCCTACTGTACCCAGGGGAAGGGGCCTGCTGTACCCAGGGAAGGGACCTGCTGTACCCAAGGAAGGGGTTTGATGTACCCAGGCAAGGGGCCTGTTGCACCCAGGGAAGGGGCCTGCTGTACCGAGGAAGGGCCTGTTGTGCCCAGGGTAGAGATTGTTGTACCCAGGAAGGGACTGTTGTACCCAGGCAGGGGCCTGTGTGCCCCTGGAAAGGGGCCTGCTCTACCCACGGAAGGGCCTGTTGTACCCAGGGGAAGGGGCCTACTGTACCTAGGAGAAGGGGCCTACTGTACCTAGGAGAACGGGCCTGTTGTACACAGGGGAAGGGGCTTACTGTACCCGGGAAGGGGCTGCTGACCCAGGGGAAGGGCCTGCTGTACCAGGGGAAGGGGTGCTGTAGGGGAAGGGCCTACTGACCAGGGAAGGGGCCTGCGTGCTGTACCCAGGGAAGGGGCTCTAGCCAAGGGACAGGGGACCTACTGTACCCAAGCGGGGAAGGGCCTGCCTGGTACCCAGGGTGAAGGGGCTACTGACTGTAGACCTCAGGGGAAGGGGCCCTCACACTGACGCTTTACTTTTTTGCGAGCCAACTTGCTTCCCTACGGGACATTTTCATATCTCTGTTCCATCATTCGCCGACTGTTTGGGAGGCCGTTGCATTTGTTCCTGTGCCCTTGATGATGAGAATGCCATAAAAATGTTGGCAGTATATCTCCGTTCAGTGCCACGGATGAACACGATCAACCAGTCAGTGTGTGTGCCGACAAATACCAGTCAGATAATACATGTCGACTCCGGATAGGCGTTATGTCGGTCACCATGTGCTACGAGCAAACAATGCAATATCTGCTCTTAACAGCCCTTAAATTCGTCACCATTTTCTGTTTCAACCCGCAGCTTTGTTCTTTTTTCCCCTTTTTTGTGTGTGTATATTAAGATATACAGATATACCCAGCCATAGTGTTGACTAAAGTTTCGCATGCCTGTACGGGTTTAGACAGTATTTAATTTGTTCTGTATTTATACGTCAGATAATATAATTCGCCGAATTCATGCTGAATTAGATTGCTAAACTGCATTTTGTATTAAAAATGGATTTCCTTATCCAACAGTGTTTTCTTTTCACATCAATCCAATAACTTCGACTGGGTACTGAACACGCTATTTACCTTGCATAGGCGACGTACGGAGCGGGCGTGGCTCATCTGGAACCAGTCTGCCAGAAAGAACAACGAACACCGCTGACAAGAACTGTTGCATCATCCGGCTCTGCGACATTCTGCTGCAAGTAACACTGCTGCTGCTGCTGCCCCACTCTTTCTTTGCTGCTGGATTCTGGGATCGTCTGGTCAAATGTCTAGTCGTGCAAAATGAGTTTGTTGCACTTTATGCCGCTGATATTGCAGTAATTGTTTTATAGTTGTGGATTCTCAGTCCAACCGAAAAGTATTCGTTCTTTTTAAATAATAAGCTGTTTTCAGAATCTGACACATGAATGAGACCAGACTTTAATTATTCTTCCAGCCGGCAGTTTTGCGGGCACTTTGCTGGCTTTGTGGATAACTCTGTGTCGGAGCGACTGTGACAATTGTCTTGCTGGTTGCACAATGAGGCAGCGCGCCTTCTGTCCTCGGCTACTTATACATACGGCAGATGGCGGCCTCACTCTCCGTTCGTTCACACAAGCCCCCCCCCCCCCCCCCCCCCCCCTCCCCTTCCCTCCCCTTCTCTCACTTCGGATTGGCGCACGCTAACTGGGCGATGCGGGCGTCGCTTGACTCGACGAGCGGCGCTGGGGAAACAGAAGGATTACGGGGGTACACCTGGGCAGGCAACAAGAGCGAAGCGGCTTGTCACGGGTAAATAAGTGAGCGGCGAACGTTTGCGGACTGAGGAAGGAGAGAGCACGAAGAAAAGCAGGGTGCGAAGGGTTGGAGGGGGCCTCCAATGTAAGACAGCCCTCTGTGTGTGTGTGTGTGTGTGTGTGTCGTTTGCAGAGAACGAGGTGAACGTTGTGGCGGGCGATTTATTAGATCTGTCACTGCGGTACAGACCCGTGTACCTCGGTTTCTCACGGCCTGACCTATGTCGTCATCCTGTGATTCTATCTTTCCTCCACCACCCCTCTCCTAATCCTTCTCTCCTGTGGTTAGGGTTGCGTGACGTGAGGGGCACTGTGTTGTTCCCTGTCCCTCTTACGCCCCCCCCCCCCCCCCCGCACCCCCATCCCTCAGCTCTTTAGACTGAGTCAGGGATCACGTGTCCTAGTGGGAAGGGGGACGGGAGCGGTAGGGAGGAGGTTGGCGGAGGAATCAAAGACAGGCGTGGCTGGCAGACATACAAAATGAAAAACATGCACGCACGCACACTGTCTATCCGTCTCTCTCTCTCTCTCTCTCTCTCTCTCTCTCTCTCTCTCTTCTCTCTCTCTCTCTCTCTCTCTCTCTCACACACACACAACACACACACACACACACACACACTGGCATGCACACAAATGTGTCATGCACTCGAGTCTGCACACACCTAATTCAACGAATGTCAAGTCAAGTCAAAATTATCTTCATTGAGGGTTAAAGAAAAAGCTTTCCAGCCTATTTACATCCTGCCCTCATAAACAAGAAAGAAACTAATACAACATATAACAACAAGCTCAAAAAACATTTTTAAAAGCACACAATTTCTATCATGCAAATACATCTCTCATATGAAATATGAAACAAAGCACACAATTTCTATCATGCAAATAATAATAATGAATACTTATATAGCGCCTATTCTCGGCTAGAGGCCCAGCTCTGAGCGCTTTACAATCAACACTCGTTAACACAACGGGTTGCCTCCCTGGGTAGTGCCGACTGAAGAGCTGCCAGCTGGCGCTTCATTCAGTCGTTTCCCGTGTCATCCAGTCAGTATCGTTCAACATCGATCACTCATTTTCCTTACTTCCTTCATTCTTTCCATTTCTCACGCAGGGTGCATGCTATGTGTAACGTGTCATCCATACCAACGGCCAAACTGGCCTACTCTTCCGAAAGTTGGTGATGGGATTTTACGTGTGTGCAAGATGTTACGCATGCGTTCACACACGGAGCCTCGGTTTATAGTCTCATTCGAAGCACTGTATGGGAAAATACATAGCTCTCATGAAATATGAAACAATAATGAAACTATTGTTGGAACTTCAAGTTCAAGCGCGCGCGCGCGCGCGCGCACAAACACACACACACACACACACACACACACACACACACACAGATGGGGATCGTATCAATTGATGGAAATGACTTTAACTGATGCGCAGTTTCCATCAGATGCATTTTTAGTGCGTTTTTAAATGTCTGTTTTGAGGGACATGATTTTATGGAGGAAGGCAAATTATTCCATGCGGTCCCTCCAGATGCATGTGTGTGTGTGTGTGTGTGGGCGTGATCAGTCTTCAACAGTGCTGCGTGTAACCCCGGCCAAACCTCGACCCTATGCGTAAGAAAAAGCGATTGTAGTTGTAATCGTAGTCTAGTTCGAAGGCCCCGCTTCTCCGACAAATTTCTTTGTTTTTGGACAGCTAAGCAATCGCCGCCCCCCGCCCCCACGCCTCTTTATCCCACCTCCCTCCTCTCTTTGTCTCTCCTCTCTCTTTTCCCCTCCCTTTCTCCACTTCGATTTCTGTTGGGCTTTCATTGTGTTGTGCCTCCATCCCTTTTCACCCCTCCCCTCTCTTCTCCCGGCCCCTTGCCTTACACCTGTTTAGTTTTGAAAACTTCAGATGTTTCCCATTCACCTGGGAGTTAATGTCCTCACTGTCTCTCCATTTGTGCTGAAAGATGTGCGTCACTCAAGCGTGTATGTGTATGTGAGAGCGTGCACGAGCACACGCACGCGCGCGTTTATGCTATGTGTGTGTGTGTGTGTGTGTGTGCGCGCGCGCGCGCGCGTAGATCTACGTGCATGCGTGTAAGCCTCCTTCTCTTCTCCCTAACTTAGATTTCTCTCTCTCTCTCCCTCTCTCTCTCTCTCTCTCTCTCTCTCTCTCTCTCTCTCTCTCTCTCTCTCTCTCTCTCTCTGTGCATAAGATTCGACAGTGGGCCGAGGAAAACGGGTTTATCTTATCTTTCAAGCACCAAAACACAGTGTATCCAATTTAACAATTTTCGTCAGTTCTTTGCCAGTCTTGAAATTCGTCCGGACAAATCAGCCATTCCAGTTGTGAAAGAAGCCAAATGTCTGGGTGTTATTTCTTTATCAAAAACTGAACTTTTAAAAGTCACATCCAATGCTCAAAAACTGCTGGTCAAAAAGCACGAAATATTCTTCTGAGTTGTAGCACACACGGATTGGGGCGCTGACAAGAAAACTCTGCTCCATCTTTACAGATCCGCTCCAAACTGGACTGTGGTTGTGTTGTGTACTGCTCGGCCAAATTTTACCTGAAACGTCTCGATCCCATCCACCATCAAGGTCTTCGACTCGGTTTGGGTGCTGTTGCGGTACAAATTGACCACCCGCGGACAAATTGTACTGGGTGGTCAATTTGTACCGCAAAAGCTGGTACAAATTGACCACCCCCGGTGGGTGGTCAATTAGTACCGAGAAGTTACATATTTTTGAACATTGTGGAACTAATTGTGCACCCTTGAGCACTCAGTTCAGGGCTCAACTTAGAGGGTGTGTTGTGTGTGTGTGTGTGTGGGGGGGGGGGGGGGGGGGTATCTTTTGCTAATAGTACCGTTCAAGCCACAGGCATGAAATTTTGCATGGTGGCTCATTACCACAGTGCCTTTCAGATCATATAAAAACAAAGAATCTTTGTGTTTAGGAACGCCCATATGCGCTCAGTCTGGACATTGTTTCCTTCATAACTTCGTAACCATTGAAGCTATGTGCATGCAATCTGGCATGCTGTCTTGTTAGCTCAGTGCCCTCCAGACACCCGATACAATTTGTCCGCGGGTGGTCAGTTTGTACCGGGTTGTCAATTTGTACCGCAACAGATGCATTCCGCACCAACCCTGTAGTCTGTATGCTGAGGCAGGAGAACCATCTCTCTCGGATCGTCGGCTGAAACTTACCTTGAGCTACTGTTTGAATCTATCCTCTGAATCCCAAAACCCTGCATATGACTGTGTTTTTGACCCCAAGTTTCAAAAGAAATTCGATGATCACCCCAGCTCCATCCCACCCCTGGGAATTCGTGTTCTTCCCCATTTGAACAATGCAGATATATGTGTGATTTTTCCAAGTTTCCTGATGACCCACCATGGACTTTCCTTACTCCAGAGATCCGATTTGATTTAGCCTCGTACCGTAAAGATTCCACTAGCTCCTTGGCGTACAAGTCCCTTTTTTTTTTTTACCGAACCGTGTTCCAAACTTCCATCCTTCACAAGAATGTTCACTGACGGTTCCAAATCTGAGGAAGGGGTTGCCTCTGCTGTGTATTGTGCAACATGTCCTCCTCAGAGAAGTTCTGAACACATTCCCACTGATAGCTCCATGTACACTGCTGAGTTTATAGCCTTGGTCCTGGCTCTTGAAATGGTTTCTAAATCCAAACATAAAGACTTCCTCATTTTTTTGTTGGACTCCCTTTCTGCGTTGGAGGCCATTACCAGCCATAATCTCAAACGCTCTCAACTGCTGAAGTTATTCGAACTGTACACTTCCCTGGAATGAGATGGATACAACATAGTTTTTGCTTGGGTTCCAAGCCATGTGGGCATCCGAGGCAACAAAATTGTTGATGAACTTCCCAAGAGTGCCATAAAGAAAAAGTTGAGCAGACTGTCTATCCTAAACACTGAAATCTGAAACCCCAAATCCAGGCATATGTCAAAGACCTCTGGCAAGAGGATGGGACTCGCAGACGGATAACAAACTGCTTAAAATCCGTCCAAACCTGAAGGACTTTTTACCATGTTCCCGAAGAAACAGTTTCGTACCATCTGCATACAAGCCACTCGTTTTACACCCATTTTTATCTTTTAGAAGGTGAAGAAGATCCGTGGTGCATTCCATGCCATGTACCACTCACAGTGAAACATATCCTTTCAGAGTGTTGGGACTAGCAAGATGTGAGACATAAACACTTTACAGCAGACTCCATGAAAACCTTGTTCAGAGATGTCCCACTTGATGTGATCTTTGAATTTTTGAGGAAGATTAACATTTTCACATGATCATATTTTACAGAGGAAAGCTTTTAAACAAAATTTCGAGTGCGTTTTTGGAAAGTGTGTTTGAAAGAGTTGTGTGAATTCGTTTTTTGTTGTTGTTTAAAAATTTTTTTTTTTAAAGGACTTGTGAGTGTCAGCCCTTAAACGCGGTGTCAGCCCTGATTTGACCCTTTGCGGTTGGCTGGGCAACATTACCATTACTCTCTCTCTCTCTCTCTCTCTCTCTCTCTCTCCTCTCTCTCTCTCTCTCTCTCTCTGTGCGAAGACACAGGAATATGGAAATAAGAGAATCTGTTCTGTACTACTACCATGGTCTTTCACACTTTTTTTTATTACTGTAAACAGACCTTGGAGCAGTGCAAACAGAACCATTCTACGTGAATGGTAACACCAGGTTGCTAAAGTACTAAGGTTTTTTTTGTGTGTGGAAAAAACAAACACTATGATATTTAGAAAAGGAAGACATTTATCTGCCTCAGAAAGCTGGTACTATGGAAATGATGAAATAAACATAACAAATTCATATAAATATCTTGGAATAGGAATATCTTTTTACAACAAAATAAAGTATCACAACTACTTTGTCTGAGGCTTGCAGGAAGGAAAAAAAAAAGGGGGGGGGGGTCATTAAGATATTAAAGTCGCTTACAAAATACAACAGATTTACAGTTACTTCTGAAGCTTCTGAAGCTATTTGATAACCAAATTCTGTCCTACGCAGCCAAAGTTTGGGATGAGAAAAATAGTGATCTTATTGAAACTGTACATTAATTTGGTTTAAAAATATTTTTTTAACGTTCCCCTGCACGCCTCAGACAAACAGGTCTATGGAGAAACCGGCAGATGTTCTCTTAAGCTACGTGCATAGTGGACCCGGACCCGGCCGTGCATTACAAGGCCGTGCCCCATCCGGTTGTCAGGGTCCTTGGAAACGTGCATAGTAGACCCTGTTTGTATTTTTGAGGAAGAAGATAACATTTTTACTTGTTACCATGTTCTCCCCAAGCAGCAGAGAGAATATCTCTGTTGGTATGATTCTTGTAACTTTTTGTGTAAATGAATGATCTGAGCCGCACGGCACCGATGAGTTAATCGTCGTCCATATTGGAAAGAAAGATGAATAGTGTAAAAAAATCAGAGGATGAGTTCGGCCCCCGTCTTGCACGACCGGCAAAATCGGGTCGGGCCGGGTGCACTATGCACGGCTTTTCGCCAGTAAGTTGGAAACGACATGAACCGAAGCAAGTTTTTTTTTCTACCGGACGGGCGGCGTACGGCCGTGCGCTGCACACCGGGTCCGGGTCCACTGTCTAAGTATAAAACAAGTATGAAATGTATTAGACACTGGCTAAAGCTCCTTAAATTACCCTTGTCACGACTATGCAGAGAGGCATATTGAATGCTTGTTGTTCAGCACGAATTTGGGCATAACAACTGGGTAACCAATGTGCAGACGTTTTATGTGAAAATCGTGTAATGCAAAACTAGCATTCAGCATTGGATAACACAATGACAAATATATATGGTTTTATTCTTTAAGGAGCATTTTCTAGCCAGAAAAATACTTGTCTTTTAGTACAAATATATGGCACAGAGATAACTTTCTTTCGACTAAGAGTTAGTGGGCTTCATAACTGCAAGCGATGGTTTCTTGACGAAAAACAGGCTGATGGTAAATGTCCGTCATGTGAAAAAGAAACCGAAGAAACCGAAAATGAAGTTCATTTCTTATTCAACTGCACAGCATACAAAGATATCCAAAAGCGATGTACTGTACTTGACTCACCTTAAATTACTGCCCAGAATCGTAAAATGTGTCGTGCAACAATGAAAGCGTGATAATAGATCTAGCAAAATTCATATCAAAAGGTATGGAAAAAAAAACCCCGGTTGAAAGAAACAATTAGTGATATATTTAATCACTGAAATGTTTGTCAAGATGATCCGCCGTCGTGTGCCAGTAAGTACATAAATGTGGGAAAGGGAGATTGGAGGTGGGGTTGGGTTAAGGGGAGCATTGAGGGATCGAGGAAGCTGTCGGAACGAGTTCTGAGCGAGGGGTGGCGGGAGGGAGAAGGGAGGGGTGAGGTGAGCAATTGATTTCACTGAGTTATATATTCAAACGTGCCCCCTTGTCTATAGGGCTTAATTGCTGAGTGGACCATAAATTCTCTCTCTCTCTCTCTCTCTCTCTCTCCTCTCTCTCATCTGACCATATGTCTGTGATAATGAAATTCAGATTTTCTAATGAAAACATAAATAATGCAAAAATGAATATTGATAGCTGTTTAATGGAGAAAAAATATGAAAGGAATGAGACTTATGCCAGTACTTTTAGTGATGTAATGTGCTCTCCTGAAATTCAGGAAAGAATAGAAATGGCGATTAGAAAAATTGATGATGTTAACGAATTTCTCAATATATTTAACTGTTGCCTAAAAGATGCAGCTGAATATATGGAAAAAAACCAAAGCAGTTTAACATAAATGCAAAACAAAGTTGTGATGACTGGTATGACGTAGAGTGTCGTAACGGTAAAAGAAAGGCCCGTAACCTTTTAAATAAATTTCGTCGCACTTTATTTCCCCCTGATCATTTTTCTTACTGTGCGGCCAGGCGTGAATACAAGAATCTTTTGAAACACAAACGTAAACAGTTTAACAGTAATTTAGTAGAACAGTTGGTTTTTTCTGTGAATGACCAAAGGGAGTTTTGGAACTTAATGCGTAAAATCAACAATAAAGGAAAACAACCGTCTAATAACATCGGTTTGGAAGACTGCTTTCAACATTTTCAGAAACTGCTTGAAAAAGACGTAGACACAGGTGATGTTACAGATGAGGAAGGCAGTGGTGGTGGAAATGATCACAATGATACCAGTGATGACAGTAATTCCAGTGACGATTATTTCAATCGTCCAATTTCAAGGGATGAAATTATGATAGCCTTTAAAAAACCCTGAAAAGTCATAAAGCTAGTGGCCCTGATAGTATCATTGGTGAAATGGTGAAAAATGCATGTAAGTCTAATCTGATGGGGTGTTTTTCCGGAGCTGTGGACAGTTCTTCCTTTATATAAAAAGGGTAATGTTGATGATCCTAATAATTATAGAGGAATTTCTTTGTGTAATGTTTGTAGTAAATTGTACAGTACTGTTATCAATGGAAGACTGCAGGAGTGGGTAGAGGAAAAGAACCTCACAGGTGAATGCCAAGCTGGATTTAAACGAAATTACTCCACGATAGACCACATGTTCACTTTAATGGCATTTGTGCAAAAACAATTTTGTTTGAATCGTAAATTATATGTTTGCTTTTATTGATTTTGAGAAAGCCTTTGACTCTGTTAACAGGAGTATATGATGGCGAATTTTGTTTAAAAATGGGATAAGAGGTAAATTGTATCAATGTGTCATGAGCATGTACGACTCTGTAAAAGCTAGAGTAAGAAGCGGCGGTTCTCTGACTGATTATATAACCTGTACAACTGGAGTTATGCAAGGGGATGTTTTTATTCCCATTTTGTTTTCTTTGTTCATGAATGAATTAACGAAAGAAGTGACTAATTCTGGACGACATGGTGCAAAATCCATAAATGATTTTTTGGAGACTTTCGTTCTTCTTTTAGCTGACGGATGTTGTATTGATGTCTGAAACGATAGTTGGTTTACAAACCCAGTTGAACAGTTTAGAAAGAGTATCCGCTTCAGTTCGATTAAACACAAACATGAATAAAAGTAATATAATTGTGTTCAGAGAGGGTGGATATCTTGCAGCCAGAGAAAGGTGGGTATATTATGGAACTGGTATGCCCGTTGTGAATGCTTAGAAATACCTTGGCATATATTTTCTACACGGTTAAGCTTTGCCTTCTCTTGTATAGAGTGGCATGAGACCAGACATAGTAGTCCACTCTAAGTCAACCAAGCAGCTGATCATGATCGAGCTCATGGTGCCATATGAAAACAGAATGGAGGCAGCTCAAAACTACAAGACTGAAAAGTATGCTGATCTGGCAAACAGCCTGAGGAGAGAAGGCTATCTGGTCAAAGTCCTCACGCAGAAATGGAGCTAGGGATTTGTAGAACGCGCATACAGCCTCATGAAACAGCTCTCAGTTCCCAGGGAAGGAAAACACCAGAGCCCGAAAGCAATGGCAGAAGGGCAGAGAGGTGTTCAAGCTGGATCTGGTCAAGGAGGAACAAAAGTGAACTTCAAAGGCTTAATTTGCCACAAAAAATCAGGTGTCCCTGTGGCTCAGGGGTTTTAAAGCGCGAGTCATTAAGTGGAAAATGAGCATTACCAAGGGTCATGGGTTCGAATCCCACCATCGCTCGTCCCAAGAGGGGAAACAAAAAAAGGGGCAGCAGAGGGACATCCGGAGTCATGAACCGGGTGGGGCCCAACCCCCCAGAGTGTCAGGAGATAAGGGCCGAAACACTTGCTTGAAGGGTTCTCTTCTGAGGACTCTCTGCTGCCACGCTCTCCACGAGTTTCTTTCCTACTGATGCCATTGACTTCCGGAATAGCCCGGGAAAGACCGGAGACACGGGGAAAGACAGAACCAAGGGCTCTGAGGGCTGGCCCCCCACTTGCCTTAAAAAAGTGCTCCCTAAGAATAAAAGGAAAATATGCTCCCAGGATTCACCGAAAGGGGGAGAGAATGATGAATCCATCGGGCTAAACCAATCACGACGGCAAATCCAAGCGGATATGAACAGGACCAAATGGAATATCCATGTGTCGTGGAAAGCTTTCGCTCCCAAACCCGTGCATGAAATCCACAGAAAAAAGATGGGATGTTAAAGACTCAATCTGAATGACACAGCGCACTCATCAGCAGTAAACGTCGGAAGACCAAGGGCCCCAGGATTTAAACCACGTGCCAAGGACATCACGCTTTTGGTTCGGATGGGGAATTGCACAGCTCCGATAACCAGGCGCCTGAAACTAAACCTGCCACGAGGCAAACGAACTGAAGATTGGAGAAACTGGATGCAAAATCGTCAAAGACCGTGGGGAAAAGCACCCTGGAACACAACTAGCCACAAAAGGGGACATTGTGAAATGCCACTTAGAGACCCTTAGGAGTAAAACTAACCCAAAGAAAAACACCTCCAAAGAAACCAGACGCCAAGAAAAGATGACAAGATCAAAAGTCCAAAAAGAACAACCTCAAGAAGAAAAATGAAGAGGGCACTGCCACTGAAAAACAAGGCTGGAAAACTGTGAGAAGCCCTGAAAGAAAAACACAGCGCCCTCAGCAAAGCGGAAATCTGCGAGGAGAGGAAGAGCAAAAAGAAGAAGACCAAGAGCGCTTCTTCAGAAAACCCCTTCCATTTTGCAAACATTTTTTTGAGCAGCCAAAATCTGGGACCCTAAGTGGGACAAAGGAGTTCTTGGAGCAGCATCTGAGGAAAACATACTCGACTCACAGAGCAAAGAAACCACTCAACATTCAAGGTTCTGGTGTGGCCAACCAACCCTGGGGAACAGTTCAATGGCAAAGCCTCCAACGTTGGCGGAAATCAAGAAGGTGGTCGATAAAGCCAAGTCAAACATAAACCGGGGCCAAACGGAATACCTTACCAGCTTTACAAGAAATGTCCCAAGGTGCTGGAGTGGGTCCACAACTGCTGCGATCGGCTTGGAGAAACCAAAGATCAGCGGCCAGTGGATGAGGGGCAGATGGTGTGTACATCCCCAAAGAGCAAAACTCAAGTGACATCAGCCATTCAGGCCAATATCACTACTGAACGTCGAAGGAAAATTTTCTTCTCTGTCATGGCAGCAAGGCTGAACAATACCTGATGGAAAACAAGTACTTGGATGTGTCAGTCCAGAAAGGTGGCATCCCAGGGGTGGCTGGCTGTGTAGAACACCCACAATGATCTGGGGCCCAATCCAAAAGCAAAAAACAGAAAGCGAGACCTGGACGTAGTGTGGCTTTATCGGCAAACGCATATGGATCTGTGCCCCATGAGATGATACAGTTGGCTCTTGAGATGTACCATGTGCCAAAGAACATCCGCGACATGTCAAGAAGTACTTCAATGGCTTTCCCAATGCGGTTCTCTACCAAGGACTACACAACAGATTGGATCAACTTGGAAGTGGCATTGCAATGGCTGTGCAATTTTCCCAATACTGTTCGTGCTGGCAATGGAACTCATCTTGAAAGCAGCAACAAACAACGCGAGACAAACAGACCTTGGCGATGGATACAAGATGCCTCCTCTCAAGGCCTTCATGGATGACACTACAGTGATTTCATCCCAAGAAAGACGAGACACGTCATGTGCTGGAGAGGCTGGAACGACATAGTTGCCTCATCCAGAATGAAGTTCAAACCAAAGAAATCACGGAGTCTCTCACTGAGGAAAGGAAAAGTGCCGAATCTGTGGTCTCAGTGTTTTCCAACCAGGGCCCTTCCAACAGTCACAGAAGAACCAGTCAAGAGCCTTGGAAGATGGTATGATGATACGCTGAAAGACACACAAAGAGCAAAAGAAACCAAGCAGATGGCGGAAGAAGGCTTGGGGACCATTGACCAGTGTGGGCTCCCTGGCAAATACAAGGTCTGGTGTCTGCAGTTCATGCGATACCAAAGCTCCAAAGGCCTCTGATGATATAACAAAATCTGCACCAGCACAGTGGAGGCAATGGAAGCCAAAACAACAAGTTCACAAGGAAATGGCTTGGGGTCCCACCCTGTCTGAAATGACATCGCGCTGTATCTGTCGCCCCAAACAAAGCTGAAACTACCACTGAAATCCACCTGGAGGAATACAAAGCAGGGGAAAATCAGACTTCAAAGCATGCTGGAGGACTCAGAAGACAAGGTGGTAGAAGCAATCAAGCCCCAGCGAAGACAGGCAGAAAATGGAAAGTTCAAGAGGCGATGGATTCCCGCAAAAGAAAATCTCAAGATCAAGAAAAAAACAGACACACACAGACCAACAGACAAGGACTGGGGTGACCAAAACTGAATGGTGGTCAAAGGCCAAAGGAAAAGCCAAAAGAGACAGATGTTCAGGAGATGAGAAAAGAAGAAGACCAAAAAAGACTCCAAAAAGCAGTCCAGCAGAGCCACAAGGGCAATGGACAACGTGGGGGGAATGCACTCCAAAGAAGTCTCACTGGATGACATTTGGCCATGGGCCCCCCTCAGGATCAGCTTCATTCTCAGATCTGCATATGACCCCCTGCCCTCAAATGCAAACCTGGTGAAGTGGGGGAAAAAAGACGATCCTGCAGCCCCCTCTGCCATGAAAACAAACAGTGGAGCATGTTCCAAGCTCATTAAAGTACCCTGGCTCAAGGAAGGGACACATGGAGGCACAACCCAAATGCCAAGAGATTGACAAGTAGTCTGGGCTTGTACCAACACCACAAAAGGCGAATCAGGACTCCAAAAGCACCCGCAACATTCTTTACGCAGGAGGCAGAAAATCATGGCCAAAAACAACAGTGCCACTCGAAACATGCAGGCAAGTCTGCTGGACGGGGCAGATGACTGGGGGTGCACTGCAGACCTCCCAGAATGGAAGAGTCCCCCCAGAGATCATCAGCAAGAGTGGCATGGGGACCAGACATAGTATCCACCTAAGTCAACCAAGCAGCTGATCATGATCGAGCTCACGGTGCCATATGAAAACAGAATGGGGGCAGCTCAAATCTACAAGACTGAAAAGTAAGCTGACTGGCAAACAGCCGAGGAAGAAGGCATCTGGTCAAGTCCCACGCAGAAATTGGAGCAGGGGATTGTAGGAACGTCTGCATACAGCCTCATGAAACAGCTCCGTGCAGGGAAGGAAAACACCAGAGCCGAAAGCAATGGCAGAAGGCAGGAGGTGTTCAAGCGGATCTGGGCAAGGAGGAAACAAATGAACTTTCATAAGGCTTAATTTGCCTACAAAATCAGGTCCCTGTGCTCAGTGGTAAAAGCGCGAGTCCCTTAATGGAAATGAGCATAAACCCGAGGGTCATGGTTCGAATCCCAGCCATCGCCGTCCCAAGATGGGAAACAAAAAAAGGGCACAAAGGGACATCCGGAGTCATGAAAACCGGGTGTGGCCCACCCCCCTAGAGTGTCAGGAATAAGGGCCGAAAACTTGCTTGAAGGGGGCTTTTCTTCTGAGGACTCTCTGCTGCCACGCCTCCCGAGTTTCTTTCTACTATAGATCTGCAAGCAGAGCTGAATAGTTTATGTGTATACTGAAGAAATTTAACGATGTAAATAGGAACTTGTCTTATTTTTGAAATTAATTTACCTCAAATTCAACCATGCTACAATATGGTGCTGAAATATTGGGGTTTTGATCTGCTGCTATGCATATTGAGAAATTCACCTGTATGCTCAAAGAAATTCATTGGGTTTCATTTGAAAAAACACCGAACAATCAGGTATATGGAGAGACAAATAGATACCCTATACATTAATTTCAGTGGTAAAGTGTATTCGTTATGGGTAAAAATAACACAAATGGAACAACACAGATTGCCTTACAAAGCCTTCACTATGCTTTTAGATTTTAGGTAACAGGGGAAAGAAAAACTGGACATCTAATCTAAGACTAAATTTGTATGAATTCGGATTTGGTTTTGTGTGGGAAAACCAGGGTGTTGGTGACGTAAATGGTTTTATTCGTGTGTTTCTGCAAAGACTGATTGATTGTAGTTGGCAGAGATGGAACTCTCATGTTGAAGACAGCACTAGGTTTTCTATTTACAGTCTGTTAAATCCTGTGCATTGTATTCCTACCTATTTGTCAATGGCTATTAATAAACATTTGAGACATGCTGTGACAAAGTTCAGATTGGGTATTTCAGATATTTATGCACATTCTCAACGTTATAGAGTTTTAAGTGATCGATGATTTTTTGTCCATTGTGTCATGAATCACAGGAAAATGAAGTTCATTTTGTTTTTTCATGTCCAGAATTAAGTGATCTAAGACAACAGTATATCCCTTCTTAATACTTTAGACATCCATCCTTGTTTAAATAAATCTTGTTAATGGCATCGACAAATGATAAAATAGTGAAACAGTTTCTGTTTATTTGTAGAGAGGTGTTAAACGGCGAAATTCTATGTTAGCTTAAAGTTGTTTACATCTACTTGAAATGTATCGTGTAACGTTGCTCTGTGTACATCCGCCTTCTAAGGGGCAATGGCCTATACGAATAAAAGACTTTGTCTTGTCTTCTCTCTCTCTCTCTCTCTCTCTCTCTCTCTCTCTCTCTCTCTCTCTCTCTCTCTCTCTCTCTCTCTTTAATGTTAGTGACAAACACCGATCAACATGTGTACTTTTTTCTCTCTTTTTCTCGTCAGTTTGATTTTAGTGATTAAAATCGATTATTCTGTGTACGAATTAGCAGTTACTATCAAGACTGCTATGTCATTAATAACCAAGAATCTCTCTCTGTCTCTGTCTCTATCTCTCTGTCTGTCTGTCTCTCTCTCTCTCTCATGTGATCTAATTGTTGTACCTTCGCTTTGTTTGACCATACGTCCTTCCAAGGTCATGTATACGGACACATGTACGACAGCATACAGAGTCCAAAACAATGCTTACCGAATGCTCTTAGTCTCAAACAGATGTTTGTATTTTATTTTATCTTATTTTTTAATTCCACTCCATATTTTGTCATTCATAAGTAAGTCGTTATGCTGAAGACTAACAAACATATACACACGCCCTTCCCCCCTTTCCTCCTTTATCCTCTCCTCCCCCCCCCTTCCCTTTGAACACATACACACACACACACACACACACACCACACACACACACACACACACACACACACACAAACGTGCGCGCGCACGCAGAGAGAGAGAGAGAGAGAGAGAGAGAGAGAGAGAGAGAAGAGAGAGAGAGAGAGAGAGAGAGCGACAGGAGTTGTAAACAACGATGAGTGGACCAAATAAATACTACGCTCATGTGCGAAATGCATCTTCAAAGTTAGTCACCGTTCGACGACGAGAACATCATCATCAACACCACCACCACCACCACCACCACCAACGCACACAAGGGAGTGGGCAACACAGCGCGTAAATGACCTTGACAGCTCTGAGGACTCTTTCGTCATGTAGGTGAAGCATGGAAGGAGTGGAGGTGTAGAGGAAGGGAGGCGTGGGACCAGGTGAGAAGCGCTGACTGCCGCACCTGTACTTGACTGTCAGCCACACGTCATTTGCAGTTCCCGTGCGTCACCGGGGCCACGCATTCGCGTGTCCCAACCTTTTATTGGCAATGGACCTGTCGTGCTTCCGTCAATACTGGATCAAACACACACACACACACACACACGCACTTACGCGCGCGCGCGCGCGCGCGCGCCACACACACACACACACACACACACACACACACACACACACACACACACACACACAAGCGCGTGCAGGCGCACGCGCGACCCCCATACTAGGTTAATGACTTTTCAAATGTCTTTTCAAAACGTTAAAATGCGGAGGAAGAATGCAGAGATGGCACATGCCGTCTCGACACAAAATCCGTTCACTCATGCGAAACCATAATGTCCTACGACGACTTTTCAGATATTTTGTGTGGACATTTTGAAAAATTCAGTTTTTAGGAAGTCTGTTTGTAAGAAGCTGATTTTTATTTTATTTAGAAAGTGTGGATTATTTAAAAAGAAATAGACCCGACTAAAATATACCAGGTTCCATGCAAAACAAAGTGGGTTTACGAAAAAGATGTCCCCACTTTTTGGGGCTTAACTTGTTGGTATACCCACCGTATTGGTTAGGCAAGTACACATACATACACGCGCATGCACGCCCCCCCCCCCCCCCCTCCCCCCCCCCCCCCCCCCCCCCCCGCAAATGTCATGTAGTTTCACTGCGTACACAGAATATCTTGCCCGTTGTTTTCGCCACGCAGACTGGCTTGCTGAACGCCAGAGCTAGTGCACTGAGCCATGTTATACATTCATTCATACTTACAAACGCCTGTATGTTGGTACATTCATCTTTTGATGACACAGACCTCAGCATAGACAATTAGAGTTGTATTTACAAACATACCGATGAGTTTTTCCACAGAACGACACAGTATCTGAGCGTATAGATGGTAACATCCGCTTTCCACAACTTGTGACCCTAGAGAGCAGTCGGTAGTGGTTTTCTTTCCCTACTGATCGTTCGCTTCGTGTGCACATATGAAATTCCTACCAGGACAGGTTTAATACACCGGAACAGTGATGAGTTCCTTGATCAGCTCTGCTTCACTGCCGCCTTCCGCTACCTCCCCCCCCCCCACCCCACCACCCCCGCTTCGCCTCCTTTCCTCTAAAGCCCCTCCCCTTCATCTCCCACCCAACTGCCAGTGATACGCACTTCGAGTCAATTTTCAAGTGAGAACTGAACACATCTTGATTAGTTTCAAAACGATGTGACTGAAGGCGGAATTTTTTTTTTGACTTGTTCTGAGTCGGAGTTAGTGATTACTGACCGAGTGTTTGTTTCTGACTTCAATAGAGTAATAGCAGGATGCCTCCGTGTCATGCATTCGTATGTTCCAGTTCATTAAAAGACACGCGCAGTGGGCATGGTACTGTCTGAGAAATCGTGCCACAGTTAGGCCTATGTATGTACGGTGAATCTGACGATTTGTACAACTGTGTTTGGGATTGTCTTGTGTCTTGTGTAATCTATTGTGTATTTAATGGTCTTTACATTTTGGTGGATCCTCCAACCTTCATTTTTTCCCTACATTTTTATTTCGTTTTGTTTTGTTTTTCTTCTGTTGATTTTGCTTTTGGTTTTGATTCTGTTTTGCTGCTGCTGTTGTTGCTGTTTTTCTTAAAACGAGGCGTCCACGCCAATTCTCTCTCTCTCTCTCTCTCTCTCTCTCTCTCTCTCTCTCTCTCTCTCTCTCTTCGCATTGCTTTTCACTCGTCACACAATCTGTATGTACATTACTGGTGGACATTTGTACGCAGATATGAATGTTTTGGCGTTCGATACAAAGCATCCGGGTTTAGATATGTGCTAATGTCTGGGGTACTGC
>CM031609.1:65807385-65878440 GCA_018398815.1 Conus ventricosus
GAGAGAAGAGAACCAAGTTGAGAGATTAGCATGAGATAGTCTGCAGAGGAAGGACTGAGGAGAGATGTGGAGAGAGAGGGAGAGTTGCTAATTTATGAAGAAGAAAAGAAAGAAAAGAAAAAAGAAAAAAGCAACCATGTCCATTTGACAAGAGCAGACTAGAAGAGAGAGAGAGAGGGAGAGAGTGCAATGCTTTTAATGCAGGAAGAAAGAAAGGAGAACAGATCGATGTTGATAGTCACTGTTCTACCCTAACCGGGGGTTCGACCTCATACCTGGCAGCGTCACTTCGCCAAGCAGAACCACAGACCAACGCCAACAGTCTCACCTGACCAGGCGCCATCAGACCAACACCAGTGCCGGCAGTTGTGTCGTGTTGTGAAAGTGACAGTGAAAAGAAAAAGAAAGAAAAGAAAAGACAGTGATTCGTGAATAGTTAAGATCACCTGGCCAGGTAAAGTAGAAATCTATTTATACCCGGGTTAGTTAATGATGTTTTAGATAATGATTTGTGAAATTCAAGGAAAGAGAGAATGTTTTATTTTGTTTGATTCTATATGCATTGTGTTCTTTTCTATGATCATGTATAGTAAAGTTATAGACTTTACTAGTGGTTTGATGTGACGAATGCATGATATATGAATGAGATTGTAAGCAAGCTGTGAGTGTGTTTGGGCTGTGCGCTAGTCCTTCCTCCACTGACATTACCCGAGGTTGACAATTTATTGGCGAGCTTGCCAGGATATTCTGGCCCATTTATTATAATTGTTCAACTTCTCAGAGAGGAGCTGGGTGGGATTCAAGTGTTGTAATCCTAAGACAAGGGGTTGTCTTACTGTATGTTCCCAAGATAGTTAATACTAGGCTTGGCATGGTTTTCCAAGATAGTTAATACTAGGCTTGGCATTTCAGCCCAGAGTACTCATTTCGCACAGATTTCCTATAATTCGCTCTCATAGTTGGGTCAGGCGCTGGGCGTCTTATAAAAACTAATTACGTTGTCCCAAGCTAATATTATCATTCATAGGATTGTGCTATTACGTCACTCGTGTCGGAAACCACCAGTTTGGCTGTCGTAGTAATAAAATCTTGTTCAAAAAAAAAAAAAGAGATATAACGGGGGAAAGAAAAGAACACCCCTATTGAACAACAATTAGAGTTGAGTGGTACGAAGAAGGGTTCGTTGAATTGAAAGAGCTAGTTATGAAAGAACAGATTTTGTCAGGTTGCGGCCCTGAGTTAACCATACATTGAAAGAGAGACAGCCAGAGACAGCAGGGAGTTGTTGAAGTTCGCAGAGGTGTATAGAGAGGCACGTTTGGGCACTAAGGTGCAGGAGAAACAGGTGCTAGGCACAGGTGAGAAGAGTGCAAGGAGACTAGGGAGTTTTCTGCAAAGTCTGCAAACCCAGTGGGGGGGCAGAAGGAAGGGCAAAGGGAAATTAGGTGTTTCATTTGTCACAAGAAGGGACATGTGGCGAGGGATTGTCGCATGAGGTTCCAGAAGGCAGCAGCCTTGCAAGAGGTGGATAAGGGTCGTCAAGGGAAACGACCTGCAGTGGAACCAAAAGGGATTCAGTCGGAAGAGGGTAGAGTGCAGCCTATGGCTAGCACTGGACAGCAGTCAGTGTCAGGGATGGAGGCACTAGGCTGAGTGGTTCATTCCCCAGTGGAAGAAGGGTGGATTGGCCAGCAGAGGGTTGAAAGTGTTACGAGACACTGGTTGTTCATGCGGGGTAGTACGAACAACGCTGGTCGATTAAAGGGGATTTGACAGGGCAAACCCCAGACCTGTACTCTAATCGATGGCACTGTGAGGGAGTTTCCAGTTGCTAAGATAGAAGTACGTACCCCTTACTTCTCAGGCGAGTTGTCTGCGTTGGTGATGGAGAAACCCCTTCACGATTTGATCATTGGAAATATTCCAGGTGCAAGGGATCCAGGGGATCCTGAGTTGTTGACTGCTACAGGGGCAGCAGTTCAAACACGGAGCAAGAAGGAGGAAAAGGTTGTTAAACCGTTAGTTTTCCAGGAAGGAAGTCGGGCATAGACGTGTCGCCTGATGAGTTTAGGGCAGACAGGAACAAGACCCTTCGCTCGTGAAGTCTTGGGAGTTGGCAAGAGGTGGAGAGAAACAGGAGGTTAGAGGAGGTGAGACAGAATTTCTTGTGAAAGGGCGGGCTGTTGTACCGAGTGTTCACCAAAGGGGAAGACAGGTAAGGTGACCACTCAGTTAGAGGTACCAGCATGTTATCGTGACACTGTCATGTCAGTGGGTCACGAGTCGCTCATGGCGAGTCATCTCGGCACCGGTAAAACGGCTGACCGAGTCTTTGATGATTTTCATAGGCGCAGCAGCAATCATTGATGAGGTGAAGGAGACCCAGCAGAAGAAGGGGAATTTGTTGCCTAAGTTTCCAGAAGAGTCATACAGGGATGTGTCACTGTATGAAGGGCTAGACAGTAGGAGTTCCTAGGTTTTGTTGTCGGAGGGCGACACAAAGCAGCCGGAAAGAGGAAAGGTGGAAAAGATGATGAATTCAGAGGGACCAAAGACCAAAACAGAAGTCAGGAGTCTGCTAGGTTTTATTGGGTTCTATAGGGAGTTTGTTCCCAATTTCGCAGCAATCACGAGTCCTCTCAGTGATTTGGTCAAGGCAGGAAACCGGCAGTGGTCGAGTGGTCAGTCGCTGCAGAGCAAGCACTGCAGACGGTGTTGGAAAGACTAGGTTCCCTTTCCCATCTTGAAGCTACCAGATATGTCCAAACCATTTTGTTGCGGACAGATGCATCAGGTGGTGGATGAGGTGCCAGTATTGTTGCAGGTAGCATGAGGGAAGTCGAGTTTCTGTGAGATTGCTAGCAGGAAGTTGACAATGTGCCAAGGTTAGCCAACTGTATGTAGGGTTGATTTCTGCGATTGTACAATACTGTGTTTGGAATTCGTTGATGGCGTCTCACATCTCAATTCTGAGTTAGCAATGTCTTAAAAATTTTGCAGGTGCGTCTGCCTCAACCTTACAGTTTCCTACATTATTTCCCGGTCTCTATGTCGGTGCTATGTTTTCTTCGTGTTTGCAAGTGCATCATTGGTAATGTCGATTCGGTTTTGTTGCTAGATATGTTGTGACGTTTGTTGATTGAAACAGGGTTCATCCCAAGTTGGCTATGGTTTCTATTTTCTTTTGTCGTACTTTTTTATTTTCTCTCTGTGCATGTTTGTTCATCGTCACAATTGTTATGCTTGAGCATACGGTGGCATTGTGTAGAGATTGAATGTTTTGTGGTGAGTTCTCAGTATGTCAAGGTCAATTCTACGTGTTTATATATGTGAAGCAAAGTTGTGGAGATCCGCTAGTTAGTGGAATTGTAATGTCACGGTCGTTAAGAAAAGTTGAAAACAAGCAAAGCGAATATAACTCATGATTGTAAATCACACAATGGAATTTATATAGTATCCCGACAAATGGTATGTAAAGTAGTCCAACTTTGCGCGTGTGTGTGTGTGTTCGTGTGTGTGTTGTGTTGTGTGTGTGTGTGTGGATGGAGCTGTTTGTGCGGTGGGAAATTGTCACGGTCATTATAATGTCGTGTGTGCAATCGCGCATGCAGTTGGTATGCTAAGAAATATTTGCGTAGTCGATGTATGGATTGATTACATTTGCAATATATATCCTTAAAATATCGACCATTATATGACTAATAGCTTAACTATGGTTGTGCTGTGTCGTATGGTGTTTTGTTGTGTGGTCGATGTGTGCGTAGACTAAGTGTTCCATTGTCGTTTTTAGACTCTTTCTGACAACCACCAAAAATCATTAGCATATTATTGTCTACATTGGCACAGGGCCATCAGTAGTAGGGTGTTTCAAGAGTGTGTTGAGATCTTACGTATTCATTATTAGAAAGACACACAGATTCAGAGTGTAGCGGACTCTGATGTGCCATGAATTAAAGAACACTTAGGGTGTCAGTTACTGACCAGGTACTGGCCCTGACAGGTGGTTAGTGTAAGTTGGTGTGAGGGGAGTGTAGGGGGAGGTAAAGAAAGTTTACAGATGAAAGGAGGACAACGTGAGAGCTAGAGCTTCGATCGCCTATGGTAGGCGGGATATGGCAACAGATGACAGGAATGGTAAGGTTTTTAATAGTAGTCTTGAGAGGAAGCAGAGAGATGAGAGAGAGAGAACGAGGGGAGAGAGAAAGAGAGAGAGAGGAGAGAGAGAGGTTTGAGTGAGAGAGGAGAGAAGGAGAGAGAGAGAGAGTTATGAGGAGGAATTTGTAAAACAACGTAAATTGATTGCGATAGTCCCGTAGATGACTGAGCACAATCTTATGTTAAAGAAGTTTTTGGCAGCACTTAAATGCACCTCCAAAGACCGTATTATATCGAACGAATAACGAAAAACAGGAACGAAATTTGTTTACATCTCTTCGATCTTTTGTACATGAGCACTTAAAAAGATAGAACGAGTGATTAGTATGCGCGTTTAACAGAATATATCAAAACGAGTTAACAATTTTCTGAAGCAAAATTTCCTTCAGAATTACGTACACCCAACCGCACTCCACTCCCCCCCACACCACACCAACACACCAGTCCACGCGCGCGCGCGGCGCGCAACCACACCACCGCACAATCAGACAAAAAAAAACACACAAGACATGTCGGACAGTTACACATTCACTCCTAGAACAAATATGCTTCACAAAACCATATACGCACGTACGCTAAAGAGATAAGAGCATGCAAGTTCACAGGAAATCTGCAAAGCTCTTAATTGCTTCGATCAAGCATGTGTTTTAGGTATCTTTGAGTAAGTCAGAAGACTGTAGGATTTAGGACATGCATTCATATGAATGCAGCATGTAAAAAACAAAACATACGTTTTACCAGATAGTGCGAGCGTTTCACGCATACATGTTTTGACTAACTACATGGTGAGCTCGGAAATAGACCAGAAGTGACAGGCAGATTGAGGAACGTAGAGCAGCTAACAGGATGAACAGAGCTGCACTTGATTTTCTTTCTAAACGGAAGCCAGTGGAAATCGTCACACAAAGGATTAATGTGGGAACATTCTAGCAAGCCCGTACTGTCTTTCCTGTATTCCCGAGGAAAATGGTTTTTATCTTTTAGGAAGGTTTTTTTTTTTTTTTTTTTTTTTTTTTAAAATACAGAAATCACTCGTTATCATTGTTCTTCTATCTTAAGGAAGGATGATTGCTTTCATCGAAGAAAAAAAGCACAGGAAAAATAGCTACAATATTTTATGCCCAAAATAAGTATTTTCCTGTAGTACTTGTTATCCTCCTTTTCCCAAGTGAAGCAGTCCTTATCCTTAAAGAGAAAAAAAATACTCATTTCCTGGCTTAATGTGCCGAAGTCACTCTACTCTCGAGATCACGCTTCGGCGGATGAGAGAGGGCAAGTGTACGAACGCCCCCACCCCCCTCCCCTTAGTAAATCACGACCAACTTTCCTTTTTGTTCCAATATTGCTCCTCTCATTCAAACTTCTCAAAGTGTATTACAGGACAAAATACATCAATCACAGCATATAGCATCTGAATGTGTTACAGGACAAAATACATCAATCACAGCATATAGCATCTGAATGTGTTACAGGACAAAATACATCAATCACAGCATATAGCATCTGAATGTGTTACAGGACAAAATACATCAATCACAGCATATAGCATCTGAATGTGTTACAGGACAAAATACATCAATCACAGCATATAGCATCTGAATGTGTTACAGGACAAAATACATCAATCACAGCATATAGCATCTGAATGTGTTACAGGACAAAATACATCAATCACAGCATATAGCATCTGAATGTGTTACAGGACAAAATACATCAATCACAGCATATAGCATCTGAATGTGTTACAGGACAAAATACATCAATCAACAGCATATAGCATCTGAATGTGTTACAGGACAAAATACATCAATCACAGCATATAGCATCTGAATGTGTTACAGGACAAAATACATCAATCACAGCATATAGCATCTGAATGTGTTACAGGACAAAATACATCAATCACAGCATATAGCATCTGAATGTGTTACAGGACAAAATACATCAATCACAGCATATAGCATCTGAATGTGTTACAGGACAAAATACATCAATCACAGCATATAGCATCTGAATGTGTTACAGGACAAAATACATCAATCACAGCATATAGCATCTGAATGTGTTACAGGACCATAAAATACCTTACAATTCACAGCATATAGCATCTGAATGTGTTACAGGACAAAATACATCAATCACAGCATATAGCATCTGAATGTGTTACAGGACAAAATACATCAATCACAGCATATAGCATCTGAATGTGTTACAGGACAAAATACATCAATCACAGCATATAGCATCTGAATGTGTTACAGGACAAAATGCATCAATCACAGCATATAGCATCTGAATGTGATTTCGGAGCTGAGCCAGACAGAAGACCCTGTCGTAAAACGACTCCTCCTCGGGTGACTTGGGGCGTGGTTCAGAAACACCCCATGGAGGGAATAGCGTCACATGTCCAATTAAGTCACTTCTATGGGAGGGAAATGGGAAA
Source organism: Conus ventricosus (assembly GCA_018398815.1). Lineage (NCBI taxonomy): Eukaryota > Metazoa > Mollusca > Gastropoda > Neogastropoda > Conidae > Conus > Conus ventricosus. The sequence continues at coordinate 65,813,984 of CM031609.1, forward strand.
TGGGCATGAGCCTGTTTTCACCCCTTGGGGTGAGCGTTTCTGGACCTTGCACCAAATCACTTACGAGAACAGCTAGGGTGGGGTGTAGTTTTGGCTCAGATACAGTCCCCCCTCCCCCCGCATCCCCCCCCCCCCCCCCCCCCCCCTAAGATTCAGGTGCAACGTGCTTTGATAGACATGTTGTGTCGTTTAGGACGCTTTGGGAATTTGGAAGCAACGGACCATGAAACCAAAGTGTAGATGGATGCCATTGTACTCCGCGAGGGTGAGTTTGGGCACGTGTCCTTTCTCACCAGCCTGTGAGTGATTTCGGGAGTAAAGTGATAACGGCACGTTACCCCAGGTAATAATCATTGACATTCTTGTCTGGAAACGTCATGAAGGTTTTCCTGCGTAAAACAGTCATGGTACCCAATTTCCCTATTATCACGTTTGAAAGGAAGTGAAGAACTGTTTTTCATGGGAAAACCGGGGAAACAGTATATCATAAGCCCTTTGTAATTAGTTTGCCTTCATAATCGTTCTTCTCGCTTTTCTCATCTTGGCTCCAGAAAAAGTGGTTATAGCTATTATCCTGCATATTTGCTTACCATCCCTGTTTTCTTAAAGAATGAAAACTATTTTTCTCGGGAAAACAGTTTTGGTATTCTTTACATTATAACAGGTGCATGCGTTTCACAAGCTTCATTCTCTGAAGCTTGTTCGTATTAAACTATGAAAAGTTTCTGAAACAGTTTCGAGTCGGCTGATCAGGTCACATCTGCTCCCACCAACCGTCTCTGTTGGTGAGAACAGATGTGACCTGATCAGGGCAGTTATAGTTTGAGATAAGAACTTCCTGTTGAAGTTTTATGCGAGAACTTTGTCTTTTTTCTAATGAAAATATGAATGTCATATCTATCAGCATGGAAAGCGTGCCTACAATTATTGTTCAATTTAGAAACCGGCTTGAGGGTTCAAAATAAAAACAAAACGCTCTCACCTGCCCCTGCCTCCACTTCATTTCTCTCTTCATCCCACCTTATAGTTCGTGCAACATTTAATACTTCTTCTGTTCGGTGTTGTTCACACCACGTGACATCGTCCAACCTGTCCTCTGCTGTCATTCAGTATCCACAGATGCAGCATTTGACCTAATGTCCTCCAGCGTATCTTCTGCTGTCATTCAATGTCCAAAGTGTAGTGCAGGGCCTGCTGCTATGTGACGTGTCCTGTGCATTTCTGTCTCAGAGTGATTGTGTCCTAATGTGCTGTGGCCAGTGGTCAGTCACTTCATCACAGGCCGTTACATAGTTAATTGGAAGGACACTCGGGAGAGCGCAGCCCTCCGCCAAGGTCCAAGGAATCCTGGATCCACTCTTTGATGTAAATCCGCAACATGGATCCACATCAACATTTCACTGGTTTACTCCTAGACCACATTCAACCTTTCCATCGTGTTTTCTTAAAACCGGATCAGTAGTTTTTGAGTGTTATTGCTCACAGTTAATGTATCAGCCATTTGGTCCAGATCAGCACCACATATTGGCATCAACATTTATGGCTCCATCTTTCTATCTTCCCATCAGGTTGCGTTAGATTCAGTTCTTGTAGTTGTTGAAAATAAAATCTTCGTAACACACAGGCAAACAAACGAATGACGCAATACACGTTGGTGAAGATATATTTATTCTCGGCGAAGCTGACAAAATGAGACCATGTTGTATTGAGCAGTGGTCAGAGGGAAATATCATTTCATCATATGACGTGACGTGTAAAACAATCTAAATTCCATCACGTTGTTAGCCCCTTGTTTCTTACGTTGGCCAACACAACAAACAAAACCGATTCAACGTATTGTTCATGTTTGAAGATCTAGAGCTGGTTTATTATAGAATGTATTGAGTGTTGTACTACTCATCGTAAATTGTAATTGCAATGATCAAGTACACAGAAGGTAGTTTAAAACAAGACAAAACAAAGTGAAACGATGACAGTCAAAGGGTACTACAGATAATGATATACGGAATACAATAGAAAAGAAACTATCCCCAAAACAGTGAGCGGGGAGCAGGTAACCATTAAGGTTCGTGTGGCATTAAAGTATGAATTTTTAAAAGTGTAGTAGTGTTTGCAATAAAAGTTTAAGAAAGAAACAACATTGTCCATTTTGCTTACACATCTTTTCCCCCAGCATTTCTATTCAATATATTTATCAAAATAATACATAAGGGGAGATACATGTAAAAAAAAAATGAAGTCATGAAAAAAAAACAACATACCGCTTTCAGGACAAGTTAAAAAGAATACATAACTGGCAAAGAGAGAGAGAGAGAGAGAGAGAGAGAGAGAGAGAGAGAGAGAGAGAGAGAGAGAGAGTGTGTGTGTGTGTGTGTGTGTGTGTGTGTGTGTGTGGTGTGTGTGTGTGTGTGAGAGAGAGAGAGAGAGAGAGAGAGAGAGAGAGAGAGAGAGGAGAGAGAGGCAAGTCGATTATATAATGACAGTCGATATACTTTGGTTTTTACAGGTTCTGCAGAGCTTCCACTGGTGCTGTGTTGGGCGACATTATAATAGTTCTAGCGGGCTGTGATCACATCAATAATTATAATCTGCAAGGTCGGCATACATTCATAATCTAGTCTGGATCTGCAAACATCGGTTTATATAGAAACCATCTAGAAATAAGATATTCATATACAAAGTGTGTTCGAGCAATGTACTCTATAGGTCAAGTGTGTCTACATTTCAGCTTGTTGAGGAATACTTGCAGTCTAGGATGTTTGTGTTCTATTTTACACTGATAAAGATAGTATTCAGCAAACAATACAATGGAACAAAATACATAATCAATATGCATATTTTTGCCAAATCCGATTATGGCTAATGATTCCCTTATCAGCAGTTTAAATGCATATAGACATTTTTCATTAATTAAATCTACAAGCTTTCCCACAAACGTTGAGTGACCGTACCGTGCCAAAATATATGTCTAACGAATATACAGAAAGTACACACATCATTATTCAGTACACCAATTTTCTAATATACAACATTAGTCCCGAGGCATCTGTGTATTATTCGTAACTGTAACTATTTCATTTTTACGTCAGAAGTTTTGCAAAGATACAAAAACCATTTTCCAAGTCATTTTTCAACATTTAGTTTTGTATCCCAGTTTGCACAGCATTTTGGATGAATGTGATTCTCTTTTAACAAACTGACATCAGTTTTTTTCTTACACGTTTGCCTATTTGAACACTTATTATTATTTTCTATTTCAATTTTTGTTTGTAGGATATCTCGCTTATAGATGATTCATAAACCACAAAAAGTGTCATAATTTATTTTGTACCAGTAAATACCTCTATCCATAACATACTTGATTTGCAAAAAGAAGAAAGTATCTCTGGGCAATACTTTTCAACCTGCCCAAGGAGTTAGTTATCTTTTCACCCATATCTTGTACAGCTGTTTCACGTCTGCTAATGTTTCTGAATAATTTGTTTTGTAAATCGTTGGTAAACCAAATTCCAAGAAACAGTAAACAAGTGGGGTAACGTTTGCTCCATAAGAAAACTAACACGAGTAACTTTTATTCAAGACTGGCACAGCCTTTTAAACTTGAATAAAGTCAGACAAATACATAGACGAACAATCTAATGGTGGGGGGAAAAACAAGCGCAGGCCAACAACTGAACTGCCTTCATAGTAACGACTTGGCAAAGATTTTGACTTAAGGAGGAGAAGGAGTGGGGGCGGGGGGGGGGGGGGGGGGGGGGGGGGGAGTTTGAAGATGGAAGAAACTGGGAACATGAAATTAAGAAAATATATTACAGATATGAAAACCCCTCACTAGCTGCATAAGGGAACCATCGCAATCCCTTTTGAAGGCAGATATATTTGTATTGCCTGCTCCGAGGCCTTTCGTCCGCTGGGTCGGACTCATTAGGGAGACACGACTGGTTGTGTCTGCGCTCCTGGCGTCAAATAGAGACACACCACAGTCCACAGTCCTGCCTCATTTCATTTCCAATCAAATTCCAAGAATTTTGAAATTTCATTGCTTCCATTCCATAATTAAGTGGTCCATGTAACGAACAGCAGAGATTTTACTGCTCCCCAGCCAAATTGCGCAGGTTTTTCCAGGATTCATATACAAGCCTGCTATACGAACAAACATATCCAGTACTTTAATGCATGTCTCAAATGCCTTTTGTCGCTGCTAAGAGAAATTTTGTGTCGTCTGCGTATTGAGAAAGTTTGTGTTTGGTGGTATTGATTAGAAAATTAAACTAGACCTACGCTGGGAGGCTGCTGTTTAATTGAAATTATTACAAGCCTATTGTGGAGGAAGGAGAAGTTACGTTGAGTAGTGGCGCGCACAGCGTTGCAGGCAAATGTCAGAGCTGTTATGGCCACTAGACTTACGCCTTTAGGGAGGGACAGTAAAATTGATTATTACTACGGACACTTATTGGGAGGGACGTAACTCCTACTTCCTCCACAACAGGCTCGTAATAATTTCAATTAAACTGCAACCTCCTAGCGTAGGTAAAGTTTAAGTTTCTAATCATCACTTGCCTATTGCTCCCGGAAGGGAAGCTACGTTGAGATTTTAGAGAAGGTAAGGATAGTGGCCAATATAAACAACATCATAGGCCAGACGTGTAATGCCATACACATTTATTTACAATGATCTTTCATTTCATTTACATTCCACATAGCCACCAAGCACTTTCTGGCTGAAACTGGCACTGCTTTGTCTCTTATAGTATTTAAGAATGTCTTTTCATTTGTCCACCCGCTGCTTTCAATATCGTTTTCAATGAAACTACGGCTTGGACGGCTGCACCGCAGCTGGTTGAGTGTGCTGTGTACTGGTTAGTGTCAATGTCTGAGCGCGCTAGCACCTCTTTCACCCATCGCGCGAATGTCTGCTTACCCACAGGCGCTGTTGGTGACTGTCTCTGAGATCCTTAGTTTTATCAATATACGTTTCAAGTCTTTCACTGGACAAAGATTTTCATTCTTTGCGAATGCTGTAATCTCTGCCGGTTCAGTATGTTTCCCTGGCTTTGTTGTTTTCAGTATACATGAAAATTGTAACACACATTTACAATCAAACATCTTTACATCACTTGTTTTCAAAGAGTGTAAAGCATGACCTCTTTGTCCTGTAACTAAAGCTGACAACATGCAAGTTTTCAAAGTCAGTTCTTTCAAAGTCAACTGATTGATGGGAGATAAGCAATCTAAATAATTAAGTACAGTATTTACATCCCAAGTGTTCTTATATTAAGGTAAGGAAGGCCTGTTTTCAAATGATTCTTGCACAAGTTTACAAATAACTGGGTGACTGCCCACTGAAAATCCATTCACTAATGGCAGATAGGCGGACAAAGCGCAGCGCACAGAATTTACAGCACTGTTGCTTGATCCATTGCTAAAAAGTTGGGCAAGAAAGTTTGCTGCCTGCAAAATGTCTGGCACATCATGTGGGATACTATTTTTTGCAGTGTATTGCCTCCATTTGGAAATGTAGGTGTTGTACACTGCGCGCATGTGTGGGCGCCAAGAACTGACGATTAGGTGGGTGGGTTCTCCCTTGCTGCGTGGGGAGGGAAAGGATGGCGTCTCGTGTTGGTCTTGTGTCAGCAGAGGCTACCTGACTTGCGTTGGCCAGCGGGGCACCACCACTTCCCCCATCGTCCCATCGCTCGCTTTCTCTTCACCTTCCCCAACACTGCCGTGATTGTGCTAAAAGGGGGAAAGGCATAAAAGTCAAGGTTACTCCAAGGGAGAGAAAATGCATCTACTGCATAGGCGCTTGGGTCAGATCTGTAAGAAACATAGCACTGCATTTGGTTGTTCAACCTAGAGGCAAAGAGATCAATGTCAGGATTTATCTGTAATTGTATCAATGCTTTGTGACTCTCTTTTGTGTTCAGCTTCCATTCTGCATCCAGGTTTATTTTCCTTGACTCCTCATCTGCTGCTGTGTTTTCCTTACCTGGAATATAAGCAGCACTCAACCATACATGATTATCAATGCACCAGTTCCATATCACCTGTGTCACCATATTACATGAATCAGAATGACTTGTTCCCATATGATTGATACATGCAACAGCAGATGTGTTGTCGACATGTGGCCCATACACCCGATTTAGGAAACATTCCAAAGCAAAAAATGCTGCCTTAAGTTCTAGATAGTTGACGTGAAATTCTTTTTCTTCTGGCAGCCATTCTCCCCCAGATTTTGACTGTTCACATGCACAACCCCATCCAGTTTTTGATGCATCCAACGTCAGGGTGACATCAGGCTCTGTTTGGTGAATAACATTATAAGCAGTCTCAATGTCGTTGATTCACCAATTCAGTTCTCTTTTGGCAAGAGGCGACAATACCATGCGTCTGTCAAAATTCCCTGCATTCACCAACAGTGCTTTCTTTTTCTCTTTCTCCAGGTTCCACAATGAGAGCCGCCGATTTTTCGCACACGCCGATTTGTCGCACGTGCGACAAATCAGCGGAAAAAGGGGTGTGCTGAACCGCCAATTTGTCGCACAAGCCGATTTGTCGTACGTGCGACAAATTGGCGGTTCAGCCTCACGCTACTTTGTCGCACATGTATAGGGTTGGTTGTGTGTGTGTGTGTGTGTGGTGTGTGTGTGTGTGTGTGTGTGTGTGTGCGGCGTGGTCGTGCGTGCGTGTGTGTGTGGGTGTGTGTGTGTGTGTGTGTGTGTGTGTGTGTGTGTGTGATGTGTCTTTGTGTGGTCAGTCGTGTGGTGAATGGAGAGGAGAGAGGAGAGAGAGAGAGAGAGAGAGAGAGAGAGAGAAAGAGAGAGATGAAATGAAAATGAAATGAAAAATGAAACGAAATGAAATGAAAGAAATGAAAAATCTTTTAATTATTTAACAAAAATAGCAATAGCTTTCAGGAGACCGTGGGAACCTATAGTATATTGGGCGCCACACACACACCACACACACACACACACACACTCTCTCTCTCTCTCTCTCTCTCTCTCTCTCTGTCTTTTCCTCTCTCCCATTCACCACACACACACACAGACACACACAGACACAGACACAGACACAAACACACACACACACACACACACACACACACACACTGTGCGACAAAGCAGCGTGAGGCTGAACCGCCGATTTGTCGCACGTGCGACAAATCGGCTTGTGCGACAAAACGGCGGTTCAGCACACCCCTTTTTCCGCTGATTTGTCGCACGTGCGACAAATCGGCGTGTGCGACAAATCGGCGGTTCCACAAATTGGCTTGTGCGACAAATCGGCGGTTCAGCACACCCCTTTTTCCGCTGATTTGTCGCACGTGCGACAAATCGGCGTGTGCGACAAATCGGCGGTTCCCAGCCCCCCATACATCACTGCTGGAAAGGAAGCCACTATTTTCCCAATCACTCTCGCCACTTCCCTGATACTCACTGTATCTTTCTTGACAGCTAAAAGGCAAGAAGAAACCATGTCTGCTACTCTCTCGGGTATTAAAGTTACTGTCATTGACTCGGAGTCAATGATAACTCCCAGATACTGAATGCGACTTGTGGGTTCTAGTACGGATTTTTGGGGATGGATAATAAATCCTAGAGAGACCTAAGAAGTTTCACTGTGTTAAATACATTAGAGGCGCATGACATTTTCGTCTCTGCAAGCAAAAGTGAATCATCCAAAAATACTGAGGAAAGATGGCCTTCCCCTCTCAAGGTGGCAAACACAGGGAATTTACGTGGTGCAACTGCCAGTCTATTAGGCAGACAATTAAACTGCCAAAGTGGCCATCCCACTCAAATCTGAGAAATCTTCTGTGTTCCTCTTTGACTGAGTAGTATGCATCCTCCACGTCAATTGAAGCCAAGAAGCAGTTTGGAGTCATTAGTTTTAGTGCAGTATGCAAAGTCTCCATTTTGAAGTGATAATAAACGATATATTTGTATATTTTTTAAGTTCAGAATCATTCTATGAGTTCCATCTTTCTTCGGAAGAATCAAAACTGGTGAGACAAACTGCTCTGCTTCAGCCTGACACTTTCAAAAAAACAGCTTATGAATAGCCTCTTCCAGTCTAGAAAATCTGTCATCAGTTTGACAGATGCGTGCATCAAGTCTCACGACTTTATCCTCATGAACAATTGTGACCTCCTCTTGGTCCTGTGCTCCAGAATGACTGGCCATGCTTAGCAAGGGTTATAACTCATGTACCGCACACGGGCGGAATGGTACTGCCAAATCGCACACAGGAGAACAGAATAGTTGTATAGCACACACAGGCAAACAGGATAGTTGTCTATTGAACACAGGCGAATTAAAGTACAGCCGCACACAGGCTGAAGTTATAAACTATACACCAAACTGTATGGCATGCAACACAGGCATTTTTTGGTGTGTGTTTTTTTTTTGACAATGAGCAAGCAATGAAAGCTTCTCTTGGAGAAGCTATTATACCCAATTAATTCAATCCATACACCACTTTTTATGCTGCAAAGATCTATTCGTGAATAAAAAGAAATAGGCTTCCACTCACCTGAATTTCTTGTGTACTTTGCACACTGGTCTCATTCACTAGTACTTACGTTATCATTCATTCATGTACCTACACATACTCGCACCATCCGTTGCATGCGAACGCCAGCGTCCAATTGCCCACCAAGTTGTGCGCGCCAATACTCAACGTAGCTTTCCTTCCGGAAGCAATAGGCGAGTGATAATAATTATTCGATGTATAAACAGTAAACAAGTGGGGTATTTTTTGCTCCCATAAGAAAACCTAACACAGAGTAACTTTTATTCAAGACTGGCACAGCCTTTTAAACTTAAATAAAGTCAGACAAATACATAAACGAACAATAAAGTCAGACAAATACATAAACGAACAATCTAATAGTGGGGGAAAAACAAGCGCAGGTCAACAACTGAACTGTCTTCATAGTAATGACTTGGTAAAGGTTTGGACTTAAGGAGGAGGGGGGGGGGGGGGGAGTTTGAAGATGGAGAAACTGGGAACATGAAATTAAGAAAATATGTTACAGATATGAAAACTCTTCACTAGCTGTTCAGTTGTTGACCTGCGCTTGTTTTCCCCGCTATTAGATTGTTCGTCTATGTATTTGTCTGACTTTATTTAAGTTTAAAACGCTGTGCCAGTCTTGAATAAAAGTTACTCTGTGTTAGGTTCTCTTATGGGAGCAAAAAATACCCCACTTGTTTACTGTTTATCGTTTACTGTTCCCTGCCTCATTTCATTTCCGATTTTATTCCATGTATGTTTACATTTTCGCGAGTCATTAATGCTACATAATAAGAATATGGATGGAAATAGTGGGTCACCTTGTCTGCATCCTCAGTCTGTCTTAAACCAACTGGAGACTTGACCATTAACAAGGACACATGATTCAGGACTTTTGTAGGTTTCTGGAAGCTCTGCTGAAAACCAAACGCTTTCAATACTTTAAACATAAAATCCGAGCTAACTTAACTGAACCAAGTGCTTTGTCAAAGGCAATGTTAAGTAAAAGCCCTGGTAGGTTGTGTTCTTCTGAATGAGCGATTGTGTCATAAATGAGCCTAATAGCATCCCCTATGTATTTATTCTTAATGAAACTTGTTTAGTCCTCATTAATGAGACCAGGTAACACATTTTTTTTTAAACGGTTGGCTATACACGATGATCCTATTTTATATGCAACATTTAACAAAGAGATTGGTCTGCATTCTTTACGGCTGTTCGGCGTTCGAAATTAATCAGTTCGAGCAGGTCGTCACTGGGTTTGCCACAAGGAATGGACATGGATAATGTAAATTTCCCCTTCCTTTTCCCTGAACACACAAGCTGCACTGCTCAATCCAGAGGGTGTGTTACATTCAGCCCTATGGTCTTGGTTTCTCACCCTTTGGTATGCATACGATTACTCCCCATCTTTGAACACAAGAAAGCCCCTTTTCGAAATCCGGCGTTCAAAAACACGTAAAAGAAAAACTGTTGTGAAGCCATCACCTTCTCTTCCATCCTCACACTCTGTCCATCTGCAGGATCCTGAAGTCTAACTGGCACATAGTAGAAAATCATAAACCTGCTTTTGAGAGCAAAGCGTAATCACTTTCAAACGTGACAAGAACCTCAAAGACCTACCTCTGCACCCCAAACTAAACAAAATCTCTACATATAAACCACCAGATACTTTCTGCTGCTGAAATCCCAATTGAAAAATCTGCCCCTTACCAAACCAGACGCCATCCTGCAGGGCCCCAAAGGCTCTTTCACAATTAAACGCATATTCTCCTGTCAGAGCTGCAACACTGTGTACGCCATCCACTGCCAGCTGTGTGGTAAGATCTATGCAGGTGAGGCATCTCGCACACTTGAGACGCGCATCTCTGAACACCTGGCCAACATCCACCAGCGCCACCATCGGTCCAAACCAGTCGCTCTACGCTTCAACCATGCCCAATACAACATCAACCATGTCAAAGTCCTGGCACTTTGGCAAGCACAGAGTGACAACTTGGAACGCCTTATGCAGGAATCCCATCTTATTGCCAGACCTGGCACCCACGATCCTCATGGCATCAACATCCAAAAGTAGTATGTCCCATTCCACCTCTGCAGCACCAGCCTGCAATATCGTCCACCTACACACACGCATACTACCATACCTCCCACTGTTTACCTCAGACGTAAGTTACAGCCATCATCTTTTTCCCTTTCCCTACACTCTCTGAATCTCTCCACTTGCCACATCAAACTATTCACTCCCCCCTCCCTCTCCCCGCCTCCCCTAGTAATGATGGGTGTAGTGGTGTTGATGGGGATGGCATGGCTGGGGGTAGGGGTGGGGGTGATCAATAAATGAGGCTGACATTACAAATGGAACACACACACACACACACACACACACACACACACACACACACACACTAAATAGAAATGCTAGCCCTTGCTGCTGCTGTTTTTGCCAGTGTTGCTGCACTTACATTGCTACTATCATTATCACCATCACCCAACAGCACTTGGGAACCGCCGATTTTGTCGCACACGCCGATTTGTCGCACGTGCGACAAATCAGCGGAAAAAGGGTGTGCTGAACCGCCGATTTGTCGCACAAGCCGATTTGTCGTACGTGCGACAAATCGGCGGTTCAGCCTCACGCTGCTTTGTCACACATGTATAGGTGTGTGTCTGTGTGTCCGTGTGTGTGGTGAATGGGAGAGAGAGAGGAAAAGACAGAGAGAGAGAGAGAGAGAGAAAGAGAGAGAGAGAGAGAGAGAGAGAGAGAGAGAGAGAGAGAGAGAGAGAGAGAGAGAGAGATGAAATGAAAATGAAATGAAAAATGAAACGAAATGAAATGAATGAATAATTATTTTGCAAAAACCTTCCGCTAGGTCTGCTTCACAGATATATATCCAAAGATGGGCTTTGCTGCTGGTGGGAGAGAGCGAGAGAGAGGGGGGGGGGGGGGGGCAGACAGACAGTGTGTGTGTGTGTTGTGTGTGTGTGTGTGTGTGTGTGTGAGAGAGAGAGAGAGAGAGAGAGAGAGAGAGAGGCAGAGAGAGAGAGAGAGAGAGAGAGAGAGAGAGAGAGAGAGAGAGAGAGAGAGAGAGAGAGAATGCGTGGCGCCCAATATACTATAGGTTCCCACGGTCTCCTGAAAGCTATTTGCCATTTTTGCAAAATAATTAAGATTTTTCATTTCATTCATTTCATTTCTTTTCATTTTTCATTTCATTTTCATTTCATATCTCGCTCTCTCTCCTCTCTCTCTCTCTCTCTCTCTCTCTCTCTCTCTCTCTCTCTCTCTCATTCACCACACACACACACACACACACACACGCACACACACACACACACACACACACCTATACATGTGCGACAAAGCATACACACACACACACACACACACACACACACACACACACACACACGGAGAAATCCGAGCTATGGATCTTTGGGTCTTTGGCTTCCACCAAAAGGAAGCTTGGCCATGTGTTTTGGATACCCTTTCTCTTTGCCACCTCTCTTATTTCCTCATCTGAATCTGAATCTCTACTTTCTCTCTGTCGTTTGGAATGACTGCTTTGATTACTCATAGGGCGTAGGCTCAATGACGGCAGGAATTTGACAGTCACCCTAGGAGAGCTGCCGTGCTAGGGAAGGGACAATGGATGGCCCTACGAAGGACATGTGAAGATGAACTCGCAGGGCGTCCATCTGCCTGATACCGTCCCTCAAAACCAGACAGGACTGCTGTAGCGACTCATTAACGCAGAGCCATTCATCTCTCGGCCAGTGTCAGCACCTTAGATTGCGGGTGACTTAGGGCCACCCCTCCGATAGATCTCAGAAAAGAAGCATTGAAAAGGAAGACTGGGATAATAGATGAAAGAACAGACTGAAAAACCGGGAAGGAAGAAACAAGATCTCGATTAAGACGACATAGAGGCTGCAGATGATGTGGGGAGACTTTATGGGTGAAAAGAGATAGCGAAAGACATGGTAGGCAGAACAATAGGAAAGACAAGAAAAAGGGGTGGGCACAGGTTGGTCAAGAAACATCCCCGCCACGAGAAGGCCGGCCCATGGGGGCTGCCACTTATTGTCGGAGAGTAATTCGAAGAGGGAGATGGTTTGGAGGGGATGGACGAGAGTTATAAATAGGAGTGACAAGAAAGAAACCCAACGGAGTTAGAGATGACCAGTCGAGAAAAGTCCACTCCTATCCCTCTGTTCTTTGATACGTCTACACCTCTTCACTTTCTTCATCTCTCATTTGCAATGCTTCTCTGTCTAGAATCTTAGGCGATCTTAGATATGATATGCCCCGTTAACCCTGAACATAAATATGGATGTACATAACAAATATCAACAACGACACGGGTCATACAAACATTTGTTCATTCACCCATGACGTCAAATTTTGATATTACGCTACTCCGACGCACCTTGCACTCTACCAGTAACACACATTCATGCAGTTTCGCTCAATCCAACCCTTAAGTTAACTGGGTCACCAGATTGATTTTATAGTTCTTTCACAAAGTTCCTCCTCGAACTGTCCTGTGGATATTATAACACTTTTCCTTTCACCAGGATAGCGTCTATAATAAAAACCGCGATATCAGTCTTCACTCTTTCATGGTTCAAATCTTCATCCATGTTACGGATGGTATGGGTAGTGTCTGCAGGTGTCTGACGTCTGACTCTCACTTAGAAATCACGGATGCATGCACGACTTTTCCAACGCACATACACACACACACACTCACCCGAACATTGACAGCCAGGCAACAGAAAAACACTTCTTTTTGCTTCATGCTGCCCGAGCCATCAGACAAACATATAATATAACAAACGCAAGGACATTAACAGATCGGCACGCCAACCAATAGGCGTACACACAAAATATGTCTATATATATAATGGCTATCAACTAGCGCTGCTGGGTCCAACGACGACGACGACGAAAACGATGAAGACGGCGAGACGATGGAGAGGACGAAGACGACGAAGATGACGAAGATGACGACTACAGCGTCAAGTCAATTCCGACACAGGACTTAAAGAACTTCAGAGCTGTGGCTAAAAAAAAAAATCTCTAACACACTCGCGGTGTATCTGCCGGCGGCGAGGTGACAGTCTCGCACAGGAGCTGTGGCTCACACACAAACACAACGCAGCGACGGCCTACCCAACAGGTCGCTGGTTCAAAGTCGGGAGCGGCGCTCTGGCTTGGCAGCAGCGGCGTCTCCAGCCCAACTGGCTCAGCGGTGGTCCAGTCGAGGTCGCACTGGAGCCGCAAGCGGGCAGGTACGGGTGGTGTAAAATTTGCATACGATTACTCCCCCATCTTTGAAACACAAGAAAGCTCACCCCCCCCCCCCCACCCCCTTTTCGAAAATCCGCGTTCAAAAACACGTAAAAGAAAAAACTGTTGTGAAGCCCTCACCTCTCTTTCCATCCTCACACTCTTTCCATCTGCAGGATCCTGAAGTCTAACTGGCACATAGTAGAAATCATAAACCTGCTTTTGAGAGCAAAGCGTAATCACATCAAACGTGGACAAAAACCGCAAAGACCTACTCTGCACCCACAAACTAAACAAAATCTCTAAATATAAAACACCAGATTACTTTTCTTGCTGCTGAAATCCCAAAATTGAAAAATCTGCCCTCTTACCAAACCAGACGCCATCCTGCAGGGCCCCAAAGCTCTTTCACAATTAAACGCTATTCTCCTGTCATAGCTGCAACACTGTGTACCGCCATCCACTGCCCAGCTGTGTGGTAAGATCTATGCAGTGAGGCCTCTCGGCACAACTTGAGACGCGCATCTCTGAACACCTGGCCAACATCCACGCAGCGCCACCACGGTCCAAACCATCGCTCCTACGCTTCAACCATGCCCAATTACCAACATCAACCATGTCAAAGTTCTGGCACTTTGCAAGTCAACAGTAGAGTCGAATAAGTGACAACTTGGACGCCTTATGCAGGAATCCCATCTTAATTGCCAGACTGGCACTCCACGATCCTCATGCATCAACATCCAAAAGTAGTATGTCCTATTCCACCTCTGCAGCACCACCGCAATATCGTCCACCGACACACACGCATACTACCATACCCCCACTGTTTACCTCCGACGGTTAAGTAACAGCCATCACTTTTTCCCTTTCCCCTCACACTCTCTGAATCACTCACTTGCCCCCACAATCAAACTATTCACTCCCCCTCCCTCTCCCCGCCTCCCTAGAAATGATGTGTGTAGTGGTTGATTGATGGGGAGGAGCATGGCGGGGGGTAGGGTGGGGTGAACAATAAAATGAGGCTGCAATTACAAATGGAACCACACAGCACACACACACAGCACACACACACACACACTAAATAGAAATGCTAGCCCTTGCCGCTGCTGTTTTGGCCAGTGTTGCGCACTTACTTGCTACTATCATTATCACCACCATCACCCCACAGCACATGGGAACCGCCGATTGTCGCACACGCCGATTTGGTCGCACGTGCGACAAATCAGCGGAAAAAGGGGGCTGTGCCTGAGCGTGCGCCGGGGGGCCCCCCGCCGATTTGTCGCACAAGCCGATTATGTCGTACGTGCGACAAATCGGCGGTATTCAGCCTCACGCTGCTATTGTCACACATTATAGGTGAGGTGTCTGTGTGTCCAGTGTGTGTGGTGAATGGAGAGAGAGAGGAAAAGACCAGAGAGAGAGAGAGAGAGGAGAGAGAGGAGAGAGGAAGAGAAGAGAGAGAAGAGAGAGAGAGAAGAGAGAGGTGAAATGAAAATGAAATGAAAAATGAAACGAAATGAAATGAATAATTAATTATTGTGCAAAAACCTTCCGCTAGGTCTGCTTCACAAGATAAATATCCAAAGATGGCTTTGCTGCTGGTTGGGAGAGAGCGAGAGAGAGGGGGGGGGGGGGGGCAGACCAGACAGTGTGGTGTGTGTGTGTGTGATGTGTGTGTGTGTGTGTGTGTGTGTTAGAGAGAAAAGAGGATAGAGAGAGAGAGAGAGAGGAGAGAGAGAGGCAGAGAAGAGAGAGAGAGAGAGAGAGAGAGAGATTGATTGATTGATTGATTGATTGATTGATCTTTAATACCCAAAGGATGACGATTTAGGCCAAAGCCTAGTATTACCATCTGTCCATGTCAAGCAACTTTAATTACAGCACATAACATTCCATACAGACAATTCCACATCCCAACAAGAAAATCTAATATCTACCAAGAATCAGCAAACTGCTCATAAAAACACTAATGAGATGGGGGTGGTAAAACAAAAGGAAACTTACAAGCAAACAAACACCAAAAACTACAGAGAGAGAGAGGTCAGAGGAGGGTGGTGAAGAGAGAATGGTAGATAGGGGGAGGAGAAAAAGGGATGGAAGACAAGTGGGAGTGTGGATGAGCGATTTTAACGGAGGGTAGGTTTTATGTTGAACGATTAATTCAAAGTGTGGTTCACAGAAAGACTTAGCGAATGGACGCTAATCATAGTAAAATCGAATAATTTTAAACTACTGAGACTTAAAAATGTTTATGCAAATTGTACCTTGAAAGGATTTAAAGTAATCAATGTTTTGTAGATTCGGTGGAAGTGAGTTCCAGACAAATGTTCCAGAGTAAGCTAGGCTTGTATTTGTTAGATCACTGCGTGGGTAGGGAAAGAAGGAATTTCGTCGAGCCAGAAAAGCTGTTCGATCATGTAAAAAGGGCATTGATAAACACATGGCATAGTATCTGTCCAGATTTAACCATAAATGATGCCTTGTAGATTCCATTGCCTATTCAGAGGAATATGGTTGCAGCGCTTTTAGTTTTTCGTCCTGTTTTAGAGATACAGCTGGATGGAGTAGCTTTGCTGCACGTCTATGGAGAGAATTCAGCCTTTTTATGTGGACGTCACTACTGCCGACCCACACTGTAGAGCGTAAATTATACGTGACCATTATTTGTGCATAGAAGAAAAGTTTAAGCACATTACTGTGACGTAGCGCTTTAATTAG
Organism: Conus ventricosus; assembly: GCA_018398815.1. NCBI lineage: Eukaryota > Metazoa > Mollusca > Gastropoda > Neogastropoda > Conidae > Conus > Conus ventricosus. The sequence goes on from CM031609.1 coordinate 65,830,515, forward strand.
AGATAACAGGAAAAGGTGTTTTTGAGACTACCTTGCATACGTTATTGAGTGAGATTGCCATTTCAATTCTTTATCTATCGTTAACCCCTAAAACACATGCTCGTCTACCTGCTCGATAGAAGTGACCCATTCAACTGAGTTTTAGGCAAAAAGGAGTCAACTGTGTTTTTTTGGGGGGGGGGGGCGGGTAGCTATAGTCATAGATATGGTTTTGGCTGGGTGTATGACCATTGAGTTTGAATTGACACCCGTCTGACACGTCGGTTTAGACTTTCCTTGGAGAGAAGTATCTATCGTCTGTAGATCACAACCATTCGTTTGTGAGCGACGAGTCAATCCAGCACATAAATCAAGTCGTGACCTTTTCATCTGATACGACAAATGGTAAAAATACATTGATGAAGATGCCAGAATAGTAGGGCCAATACAGAGCCCTGTTGGACTCATGTCTGACAAAGTCTAAGTGGATTTTTGCCATGAAGCTGCTCACATACTGTAGTCCTGACTTCAAGTAGATTGGAATAATGAGATTGTCGGGGTATGGTTCAAGTAGACAGATAGTTTCTTTAGAAGAATGGAATGATCAACAAGATCAAACGCCTTTTTGAAGTCAAGAAGACACTCCTGTCCATTTGTGATTGGTTCAATTTGAAAGCCATGAGTCCCACACAATCGTGATAATGCTGTGTGGCAAGGAATGATTAGATCGGAACCCAATTGGAGTGGGTTGAAATAGTTTGTTTTTCTCCATGAACTGAGATACGTGTGGTGTGAATGTGTCCTTTCAAGGGGTTTGGATAGAATCCGATAGTAAGGATCTAGGTCGAAATTATTTGGATCCGACAAATTCATTTTGATATTGTGAAGGGTGATTACTTTGGCGTTTTTAACGCCTGAGGGAAAACATTAGTTTTCCATGGATAGATATATATATGTATGTAAGAGACTCAACAATGTAATGTAGAGCGAGTTTGAGAGAAATAGTGGGTATGTTATCAGGACCCATGGAATTTTTATTCTTTAATAGCGCTATGTGCCATACCTACTTCATGTACAGCAAGAAGGGGGATTTTAATTGAGTTACTGGATCCAGTGTTTTGTTTGCAAAATGATATTAGGGAAGTCGGGCATGTATATTCATATGGAGCCTTATAGTCTGTAAAGGTTGATAAGGGTATCTGATAATGACAGAAATGTGGGTATTAAATTTGTCCGTGGTGATGTTGGTGCGTTGAAGTATTGTGAATTTGTACGCTTGTTGCGTACAAAAGTGTTTAATGCCCACCAAAAACCAAAAAAATTGGCGCTGTGGATTTTGCATCCGTTATCATTTGACTGAAGTAATCTCGTTTGGCTTTTTCAACTTCGTTTGAAACAAAGTTTCTCTGCTCTTTGTATTCGCGTCAAACAAATTTGCTGCCTTGAGTTTGGTCACGTAGTACCATTTCTTGCAGCAATTCTGGATTTAACCACGGGTTCATCTTCGGATGCTAACTCTTTTTTGATGTAACGGCGCGTGTTTATTTATGAGGTGAGGAATGTTGGTAACCAGAAAGGACAGTAGCATCATCAACGTCTGAGTAATTATAGTTAAGTGAAATGGTGAAAAAGTTTAAGTCCATAGAGGTATGCTGCTTCATTAAACATTTTTATATATAGAGCGGTATTGGAAGTCGTGTGACCTTTGGTGGTGGTTTTGGGAGCCTTAGGACCACGTGCAGAAGACTGGACAGTGATCACTAATACCCGAAGTACCACTGAAACATCTAGAATTGCTGATTTTTGTTAGTGATACATGATCACTAATGTTGCAGTTGTTTTAGTTATTCCACGTTGGGGTTGTACTAACTGATGGAGTGCATGAAAGTGATAGTGTACTTGTCCAGCTGGTTGTTGTTTTAACATATCATATTGAAGTCCCCTACACAGTAGAATATTTGAAATTGTTGTACAGATCCAATCCATCATTTGTACAAAGTGTCATTACCATTCGTATGTGAAGATGGGTTTGACCTATATAAATGTCCGTTAATTAATGGCGGGATTTGGAGTTTTTATTTCAATCCAGATACATTCGACAGTATTAGTTTCAAGATCAGTTTTCTGCGTCGTAATATGGCAATTGAATCTGAATGTATACGCAAGGCCATATGTTTGGGGTGATCACTGTCCCGTCGTTCTATGTGTATCAGGATATGCTAATAAGGTTATCTGTTATCGAGAGTCTAAACCTGTTTCACTTATCCAAATACTAGTACTGGATGGGGTGACTGTTTTAAAGAGTGATGAGATTTCATGACTCTTATTAAATAAATGATAGACATGAGATGTCCAACAGAAGTCCTGGACAGTGGGATTATGAGAAGGCATGGTATAAGGAACCGAGGCACAAATCCGAGGAAAAGACATTTTTACAAAAAAGACACAGAGAAATATAGGTTAAAAACAACAACCACAACAACAACAACAAACAGAATACAGGTGAGAAAAGCAACTTTTTGTGGATACGCACAATAATAACAAGCGCACACAAAGAATTTAAAAGGTTAACTATTATGCCTAAAACAGATAACAGAATGTAATCTTTAGAAAATTCAATTAGTCAGTAAAACAACAACAACAAAAGACAAGTTGAAGGGCAATGTCGAACAATAGAAAGAAAGAAAACAAAGTATCAGGCTTAAAGCATGAATGACGAATAACACACACACACCAAAAATTAACAAAAAAACAAAAACAAAAAAATGTTTACAGCGGTGAAATATAGAGGATGCGATGATGCTATGAGCACAATCCACTTTAGAGCAGGTTTAAAAGTGTAGATGAAGAAAAGCAAACAAAGCACACAAAAAAGACAAAAACAAAAACAAACAATTAAACAAACAACAACACCAACACAAAAGCCAAAATAAAGAAGAAAAAAAAAAAAGAAAGGGTTTTTTTTATTTTTTTTTTTTTTTTTTTTAAATCTGTGATTCCGAACAGTTTAGGCGTGATAAAGTAGTCCATGGTCCCAATGTCAGGGGCTGGCCCAAAGTTTCTTCTCAGTCCACAAAACAGAGCACCTGCACGAAAAGGGGGGGGGCCCCCCCCCCGTCCTACCTCACTTCACAGGTTGTAATGTCAGCCAAAATGACAATCATCTTCACAGCTGGTTAATCGGAGCACAAATAAACACAATCGATGTTCTGAGCACAAACAAAAGCAGAAATAAGTGAGTGTTCACTACATCCTTAGTGTCCATGAGAAAGACCATATGATACTTGTTTCTGGAAAAAAAAACAACAGCAAACAAACAACAACAAAAAAAAAAAAAACCCCCACCAACAAACAAACGAAAACCAATAAGAATGAAGGTGAAGGGATGGGGGGGGGGAGGGGGTTGTTTGGAGTGGTGAGGGATGGGTATTTAAACTTGTGAACTTGTATTAACTTAGTGGAGGTTGCATATAAATTTGAGCTCTCACGAATAGCGCGTACGCGCGCTTGTTATTCACGACACGCGGGCGCACACACACACTATCGCACACACACACTAACCACACAGCACACTGACGCTCGCACACACGCTCGCACCACATACACACACACACACACACACACACTTTTCACCACACAACCCACACACACCCGTCATCGCACACACACACACACACACACACACGTACACACAACACACACACGCATACACGCGCACACGCACGATCCGCATTCACACACACACACACACACACACACACACACACACACACACACACACAACAAACACACACACGCACGCAACGCGCGCACGCACTCTTCGCAATTCACAACACACAGACACACACAACGCACGCACGCAGCACGCACAGCACGCACGCGCGCGCGACACACACACACACGACACACACACACACACACACCCACACACACACTGTGGAAATGTCTCGACACTTGAGTCTCTAGAACACCCACATTGTCGGGCGGAGGCAGAAATATGTAAGTTGAAAGTCTGGTCCCAGAAGGTGAAGAATAAGGTGGATGTCGGGTCGCCGGAGATGCAGGATGGTAGCTATGGACGCCGGGTTGTCAAGGATGAGACTCGGTGTAGCTGGATGTCGGGTCGCCAGGGCTGGAGGATGGCAAGAACAGACCCCACCTGTTGATCCAGGCATTGTGGGGTGGCTGCAGACCGGGGCAGGATAGGGAGCCCGGGGTCTGAGGGCTGCTGTGGTAATGAACACCAAGTGAGACCAGTGTCTCTTATGGTGTTCCTAACGTAGCTGGAGGCGTGGGCCATGCGAGGACTGCATCCAGCTCTCGCCACATGGTCCTAAAACGGGCGTCCTCAGCTAGGTGGTTGTCTGCAGTATTTTGGGCGGGCGTACTTCAGGCTGTACGCCAACCTGTCTGTGCCCATTGGGGCTGGGGTTGGAGGGGATCAGAGTACATGTCCTTGCGTGGAGCCGCGCTTTTGGTGATGAAAAAGGAGGTGTGGTCGGCATATACAATGTTTTCTCTGGCAACACACTGTATGAGGGTCAAGTTGGAGAGGTGAACGGTCTTTTTTGAGAGGGTGCTTGTCCCATTGGGGGGATGAAGGAGGAAGCCAATCGTCTAGACCAGAGGGAAAACATTTTGATGTTTTTGATCGCTGAGTCCATGGTGTTTTCCCGTGATTGATGAATTGATTTGCCACGGTTGTTTAGTCCAATGTGTACTATATTTGCTGTGTGTTTGTTGTTTGCGTGGAAATGTGTTTAAGCAAATGAATTAAGATCATCGACAGTGAGACCTGGAACACTGATGAATTTGCATCTTACCTTAGTAAAATAAGAGGCTTGGGGTAATGTTACGTATGGCTGGTCTCTATAATGACATTTGAGATATCAGTGACAACCCGTAGTGTGGTGCAAGAAGACTGACGAGGATATAATGGTTGTTTGCTGCTAGCTGACCCTGACTGTTTGAGTTGCATCATTAACGACTGTCTTTGACTGTGTGTTTTTTGTTGTTCCTGTGGTGGCGGTTTTCTGTTGTGGACTGTTTTCCAGCCCGTTGTGTCAGTGGTCAGAGCCAGTAGTGTCTTATCTGAGATGATATTGCTGGGGTTGTTGGACTGGTGGGGACCATTTGTAGTGGAGACTGTGTCTGCACTGTGGCTTGATCAGAGTGTGTGTCTGTTTTCTGAGCGTTCTTGAACCTCATGCCCCCCCCATTTCATTAACGTGGAGCAGCATGGAGAACTTGTGGCGGTGGGGAAGGCGGACAGAGCAGAATCAGTATGGCTGCCCAGATGGTGAGTTTGGTTTTGTGGGTTGGGTGAGGTATAAACTGAGTTTGTTTGAGGTGGTTGAGTTCAGATTTCAGGTGGTTGTACACTGCTTCAACATCGGCGAAACTTTGTGGGTGAGAAGTGCAAGAGTTTTGAACCTTTGACAATCGTTATGACCAGAGTGTTGACCTTTGTTTGAGGTTGTGTACTGGCTGGGTTTACATTTGTAGGCGTAGAATGCTGGTGGTTCGTGCTTGATTTTTGAGGACGCAAGGAGCGTGCCGCTTTTGTGTTTGCTTGTAGAGAGGGTAGGCGTGGGGTTTCACATCGAGTGGGCCAGGTGGTTGGTTTTGTTCGTTTTGGGTGTTTGCATGCCATGTTTTGACTGAAAGAAGGCATCGTTTCTGCTTTGTTGAAATATTGGAGTAATTTGTGGTTTTGGGGGAGTGCTGGGTGATGTGTGTGCATGTTTCCCTCGGGCACTGTGGCGGGACCGAAGGGCAGCTTTGGCGAAGATGTGGATTGGGACAGGAGTGGTATCAGAGCAGGCTGGAGGGATGGAGGAGGGCTGGTCAGCAAATGCCATCTGGGTAGATGAGGTCCATGGGGAGGCGGGATGTCCTGTGCAGAGAGGGCACCAGAAGGGAGCGTCTTCGGAGGAAGGGGAAGGTCCGACATTGGGGGGTTGACGCATACAGCCTTGTTGAGGTTGGATGGGAATCCCTTGGCGGTCAATGAGAAGTTGTTCGAATCACCTGGATTAGTGATTCGAACCTCATACAGCAGCCATTCTTGCACAGGTTTCCCTGTACAAGAACAGTACCTTGTCCGTGTAAAAGACACTGATGGTGATGATTTTAGGGTGTTACAGTATGACTTTGCACCTTGTCCGTACAAAGTCAACACTGGGAGGCAGGTGGGGATAGAGGAAAAATCGCATTATCGCTGGAGGACAAGAGGTCCGATTAGGCTTGGCGTAGTCGGCCCATTGTACGCAGAACTCTGTCTGGTTGTTAAATGTCCCGGACATAACTTTTGTAAAATATTTGTCTTGCATTGGGAGAGTTATTGGAATTTTAAATGGTCAGTTGCTTGTGGTCTATTTTAATGTCAATCTGGGGAACCAGTCACAAAGCGCGTCACTGTTAATTCATGACCACAGACATGGCTGAGGAAGCATGGGTAGGGTGAAGAGGAGTGATGTGGGAGGGGGGGGGGAGGGATGTGGGAGAGGGATGGTGGGGAGGGGGGATGGTGGGGAGTGAGGGAGGGATGGGGAGATATCACGGTCAACTCCATGGTCAGAGATGGTTCAAACTACATGGTGCCGTTAAAACAGCCATGCCTCGTCGCTGAACCAGTGACACTTTGAGCTAAGAGGATAAGGATAGGGGTTAGGTAATGGAGCAGAAGAAAACGGGGAGGGGGGGGGGGGATTGGGAGGAGTAGGGGTATGGGATAGAAGGCGGCGCTGCCAAGTAAAACAGCCAACAAATCAAGTCTAAGCTCCCCAACATCCTGGTCCCATAAAGGAGGATAATCAAAGTACGCACTTTTAGGTGAAGTCCTGGGAGACGAACACCGTGAGAGAAGAAGGTGGGCTTGAAGAGCACAACAGAAGCTAGCACTGATTACCCAGCTTACACAGCTGGCCCGGGCTCACACAAACGGCACAGGACACACTCACAAGTTACAGGCACTTATAGACACCCTTCCAATGTCCATCGGCGAGGAAGGTACCGATGGGGAAGAGGAGGAACGGCGTATGTAAGGAGTGTAAAGTGGCCAGATGATGTCCCAAGGCACCAGAAACAACCACCGGCCCTCTTCGCATCAGGTCCATAATTACCGGGCTGAACGACGGACTGGAGCTGAGCTAAGTGGCCAGCTGAAGATACACAAACACTGGGTCCGCTTGTTCAGGGCCTAGCACCGAAGGATCAAGACAACAGGCGCACGTCGCAAGGGAGTCAGTGCCGAGACTCACGAGAATCCGTGCTGGTTTGTATAAAAAAACGGATAAATCATCAATAACTTTTCCTTTATCCGTTTAAGAATACCACAAAATAATAAATGAATCCAGGTGCAAGGCGTAATCCACACACTGTCATTAAAAACTCAGCGCTCGGTCACAGCAGGTTAAACTTGAAAAAGCAACATAATTGCGGAGCTGTTCACTTGCGTCCGCACACTGCGACGTCCGCGAGCATCCCCGCACGAGAAGGCCATCCCGCCACGAGAAGGCCGGCCCATGGGGGCTGCCACTTATTGTCGGAGAGTAATTACGAAGAGGGAGATGGTTTGGAGGGATGTGACGAGAGTTATAAATAGGAGTGACAAGAAAGAGAGAGAGAGAGAGAGAGAGAGAGAGAATGCGTGGCGCCCAATATACTATAGGTTCCCACGGTCTCCTGAAAGCTATTTGCCATTTTTGCAAAATAATTAAGATTTTTCATTTCATTCATTTCATTTCTTTTCATTTTTCATTCATTTTCATTTCATATCTCGCTCTCTCTCTCTCTCTCTCTCTCTCTCTACTCTCTCCCTCTCTCTCTCTCTCTTCATTCACCACACACACACACACACACACACACGCCACACACACACCACACACACCTATACATGTGCGACAAAGCATACACACACACACACACACACACACACACACGGAGAAATCCGAGCTATGGATTCTTTTGGGTCTTTGGCTTCCACCAAAAGGAAGCTTGGCCATGTGTTTTGGATACCCTTTCTCTTTGCCACCTCTCTTATTTCCTCATCTGAATCTGAATCTCTACTTTCTCTCGGTCGTTTGGAATGACTGCTTTGATTACTCATAGGGCGTAGGCTCAATGACGGCAGGAATTTGACAGTCACCCGAGGAGAGCCTGCCGTTGCTAGGGACAGGGACAATGGATGGCCCTACGATGGACATGCCTGAAGATGAATCGCAGGGCGCTCCATCTGCTGATACCGTCCCTAAAACCAGACAGGACTGCTGTAGCGACTCATTAACGCCAGAGACATTCATCTCTCGGCCAGTGTCAGCACCTTAGATTTGCGGGTGACTAGGGCCCCCCTCCGTTTGATCTAGAAAAAGAAGACATTGACAAAGGGAAGACTGGCGATAATAGAGAAAGAACTAGACTGGAAAAACCTGGGAAGGAAGAAACAATGATCTCGATTAAGACGAATCATAGAGGCTGCAGATGATGTGGGGAGACCTTTATGGGTGAAAAGAGTGGATAGCGGAAAGACATGGTTGGCCAGAAACTATAGCACCGAAAAGAACAAGAAAAAGGGGTGGGCCCCACAGGTTGGTCAAGAAAATACCCGCCACAGCAGAAGGGCCCGGCCATGGGTGGCTGCCAAATTATTGTCGGAGAGTAATTCGCAAGAGGGAGATGGTTTGGAAGGGGATGACGAGAGTTATAAATAGGAGTGACAAGAAAGAAACCAACGGAGTTAGAGATGACCAGTCGTGAAAGAAACGTCCACTCCTATCCCTCTGTATTTTGATAAGTCTACAACTCTTCACTTTCTTCATTCTCATTTGCAATGCTTTATGTCTATAGAATCTTAGGCGGATCTTTAGATATGATATGCCCCGTTAACCCTGAACATAAATATGGATGTAATATAACAAATATCAACAACGACACGGGTCATACAAACATTTGTTCATTCACCCATGAGTCAAATTTTGATATTAGCTACTCTACTCCAACTTGCACTTCTACCAGTAACACACATTCATGCAGTTTCGCTCAATCCAATCTTAAGTTATTGAGGTCACCAGATGATTTTATAGTTCTTTCACAAAGTTTCCTCTCGAACTGTCCTGTGGATTTTAGAACCTTTTCCTTTCAACCAGGATAGCCGTCTATAATAAAAACCGACGCATATCAGTCTTCTTCACTCTTTCATGGTTCAAATCTTCATCAATGTTACGCGATGGTATGGTAGTGTCTGCAGGTGTCTGACTGTCTGACTCTCACTTGAGAAATCACGGATGCATGACGACTTTCCAACGCTCATACACACACACACATCACCCGAACATTGACAGCCCAGGCAACAGAACAACACTTCTTTTTGCTTCATGATGCCGAGCCATCAGACAAATCAGTATAATTATAAAAAAAAAAACAAACGCCCGCGAAGCGGACATTAACAGATTCGGCACGCCCAACCAATAGGCGTACAACAAAATATGTTATATATATAATGGCTATCAACTAGCACCGCCTGCTGGGTCAACGACGACGACGACTGAAAACGATGGAAGACGGCCGAGCGAGTCGATGGAGACGGACGCCAAGACGACGCCAAGAGACGAAGATGATGACTACAGCTGTCAAGTCAATTCCGACACAGGACTTAAAAGAACTTCAGAGCCCTGTGGCTAAAAAAAAAAAAATCTTCTAACACACTGAGGTTGTATCTGCGGCGAGCGATGGGTGACAGTCTCGCACAGGAGCCTGTGGCTCACACACAAACCACAACGCAGCGACTGGCCTACCCAACTGAGTCGCATGGTTCAAATGTCGGGAAGCGGCGCCCTCTGGCTTGGCAGCACAGCGGGTCTCCAGCCAACTGGCTCAGCGGGTAGTCGCGTCTGGGGCTGTGTGGCAGGTTAGACAGCGTGGTTATCGGAACTCAGGCAGGCCGACCTCTCCACGCCGACACAAGGCGGGAGAACAAGGGGGCAGTTCGTGGCTTAGCGCCACGACCCTCAGTAAATGGCAGGCCAGCAATCCCCCTCAGTCAGGGAACACTGCTACTCTGGGGGAAACTGATTCAACTACCTTGATTTTTATGGCTACTTATTCAATACAATCGAGACTACATTTATTTCATTAGCCACTTCATAATTCCACTAAACTTGGGACAAACATCAGCCGTATTCTTTCTTCAACATTACAATATTCCCATTTCCGGAATATAACTCTACAACATTCCTCTTTCTGGAATCCATAACAATACAAATTCCCTTTCTGGAATCATAACACTACAACATTCACTTTTCCAGCGAATCACACCAATGCACAGAAAGGATTTCCATATAAACCTTTGATAATCTAGGTTTTCAAATTTGGGACAAGGATTTCCACTCTAGCACCCTCATTCAATAAACCTGAATACAATTCATTACACACAATTAATGATACTTTTCATCACACTATAAACGTCATACATTTCTTTTTTTCTTGTAACACGACAAGAATGTTCATTTCATTTCATATAATCACACAAGATTTTTAAAAGGTTTCTTTTCAAAAAGATTCATTACTTCTTCAATATATGACGTCAAGGGAAAGAATTCCACAACCTCTTGTTTACAACACATAATTATTCAATATGCCTATCAAGAGTTGAGTTAAATACTATCCACATCAAAAATCAAAATCATTATCTAGGAAGTCTCTGTCGCCCACTCACTCTGGGAGCATATTATCCATAGCATTCAAAACTCTCCCTCTTCTCGCAAAGCACATTGTGATAAACTGCCCTTTTTTCATCATGAAGCTTCATAACTAGTTAAGTCCCAGAATTAAACAAATTTTTTTTTTTGAAGACCATTCCTTTAACACTCACTTCATCTATGTTTTCCGACAGCATTTCGTTTTGTTACCCTATCAAGTCATAGGATATCAGAACACAACAAATACTGTTTTTTTTTTTTAAACAAAACCTTCACAAGTGCGCTGAGGAAGTTTCAGTCGCTCTTAACCGGGAACACGGTTTCGGTTTGCTAATAAATAAACATTGTGGTGATAAATACCTGACTGCCACCAAAAATAGCTGGAGTCCTCTTCGGCCTTCTGTGTTGTTGTGTTGCCGGAATCACTGCAGAGACTGCCTAACCGGTTCAACTCACCCGGCTTTTAACAGTGCGTGGGTGAGCAGCAGTCAGCTAAACTGTCCAACCGGCTTCGGACAACTACCTTCCGGGTAAGCACGGTTGCATGAAAATTTGTGACCGGACGGGAAACGGTCCGTCACAATACTCCCTCAAAAAAAAAAAAAAAAAAACAATGTCCGCATTGTTTTTTCTAAGAGGAAGTAAACAACTACAGGTTACAAAATTCAGAAAAAATACATGAAAAGGACATCAAAACTGGGATGTACACAAACCAATGTCTAAGGAACAGACTGGTTCTCAAAAGAACGTGAAAAAAGATCAGCGAAAATGTTCGATGATCCTGGAACTGGTTCCCCCTCGAACGAGAATTCCTGCAGAGGGCAATGCCCAACGCATAATCCGGGAATTCTTAATATTTGACGTTCGAAGGTACGTCAAAGGTCGATGGTCTGTTTGTAGGATAAACCTGATCCCCAAAGGTATCGAACGAACTTCTGACAGCCCAGACAATGGCTAAACACTCTCGTTCGATGGTACTGTAAGACTTTTCACGATCCAACAACTCGCGACTCCAAACAACTGGGTGAATACATCCATCCTCTTGCAGTGTACGCACCTAGCCCAACGAACTAGCTAGTTTAAGAACAAAGGGCATACTTAACTGGGTAACGTACGGGTGCAAATACCAATCTCGCGACTACGCACAACAGAATGACAGCTGTGACCAACATTCTTGATTAATCAGAGAGTGGAGCACTCCAAAGTGGAAAAAACTGGGCACATATCTCCTGTAGGAAAGCTAAGCAACTAGCAAGATCTGACTTGCTTTCTGGTTAGTAGGGGTGGGAATTCTCAGAATTTGATCTATCTTTTTCGGTTTCAGGACGCATAGTACCACCTCCAACGATTTATGCCAAGGAATTCCAGAGATGGAAACCTGCCTCGATTTCGAGGACGAGCATGTGAGAGTTGAAAGACGTCAGACACGAAAGAAACACCTTTCACAGACGAAAGGTGCAACCCATGAACATATGATCCAGAATATCATCAAAGAAAACTGATCAGCTGAGAACTGATCCATGCATGCGAATCATGCGTGCGAAAAAACAGCAGGTTGCTGACACAAGACCGAAGGGCATCCTTACAAACTGAAAAAAAACACCATATGTGTTGTAAAAGCTGTCTTTGGGCGGTCCTCGGGCTCAACATCTATCTGCAATATCTTTGCAAAGATCTATCTTTGTAAAGAACTGTGCTTCAGATTAATCTCGAAACAAACTTTCCTCGTCAGGGAATGGGCTCAGCATCGAAGACGGTAATCTTATTCAGAGAATGGAAAAATCAATGCAAAAGTGACATGTTACCATCTTTTTTTCTGACTAGTACAATGGGGGAGGCATATAGGGAACTATTTGAAGTTCAATGATACCGAGTGCCACATGATGCCAACTTCTCTCTCTGTGACATTCATTCATAAGCTCGGGTCATTTTTCATTAAGGAAAATGCCGCATTCGATACTGAGTCTATTTGCTCTGCACTTGTTTTTATATTTCTCTATCAGACGACACGCGAAAAATAATTGTTAGTTTTTGCTTTAAGGCAGTACGTTTATAATTTGAAACGTTGTGCAGACTTGGATTTGTATTAATATTTAAAATAATTTACAATCGTAGAGCCATGGAAAACATGGTTACTTGACCAATAGTGTTATCAAGTGTCAGTGGTTTCTCTCGCGTCCGCGGCATGTGCAGTAAGTATTGACGTTGCTTCATACGACTTGATCAACCAGGTCGACGTGAAATTTGGCTCGACAGGAAAAGGTCTAATCTTTTCGAAGAAGAACAAGCTGTCGAAGGGAATCAGTCCGAGGCCAGACTGAAGGGGACTTGCAGGGCATCGAACGCCACCCACAAACCTTTACGGGGAAGGCGGTAAACGAGTTCATCGTTCCGTGGGCAAAGTCGATAGCTGTAGTCCATAGAAGACTGTTGAGGTAAATAGTCGAAAATCATTTTTTCGTATAGCGCAACAAAAATTTTATTTCATATAATCGCATTAAGGCCCATTTTACGGTTCAATAATATGTGTATGCGCGCGATCATTTAAAATGCTCGGAATTAAATATTTCAGATTTACAGTCAACACATATGATTGATGTAGAGCTGTCATCTTTCATCCGTTTGCTCTATCGTATCTTGTTTGCCATGTACTAAACCTATATCCATAATTCTATTTCAGGTCACCGTTGCATGCAACATATTTAGTAGATATGATATTTGTGTGAACGCAGATTATTATTTATAGAATCGTAACGAGTCATAGTTATGAAGGAACATTTTTCTCGGATCTAAGTGATCTGTATAGTATGAAGATTAACGTGATCTGATTTAATTGTTCAGGGAGTAAATATAATCAGTAATTTATCAAAGCATTATGCCTGGCGAATAACACAGTCAAGGCAGAATTCGGAATATTCGTGTACACGTTCCCTTCTTTGTTAACGAACCATGTTCGTAAAGCAATTTTGAAGGAAATCAATTGTAAATGATAGAGCAAGCTAGTGGCAATTGTAAAGTGTGTCTAGAGCGTGTAGTGGGTTGGAATAGTGCTGTGCCACTTATAGAGCAGATCTAAGCGATGTATTTGCAGGTACTTTTCCTGTTACGTCCATCCTGTTCATCTCTCCGCATCTTCTATCTTCATCTTCGTCAACTTCTTTATCTGCTACATTCTTCGTGAGAGGAATGTGCTGGGTGACAACTTGCGTGGATCTGAAGTGAACTGTGGAACGTCAGCGGAACTCCGGAATGCTACCGATTCCGTGAAGCTGCAGTGGCAAATCAATAAACAACATCCCTCCGCATTCAAGCACGCCACATAAACGCAGACATTTTGTATATTTTATTTTGTGCATAAACTATATTCCATGTGTATTCTCGGAGTTTTCTTGTAGCACGAACGGACAATCGATATTTGTGCTACTGCAAGAACCCGATGAGGAGAAGACAGAAAACTTTGCTGTTATCAAGTGAATGGTGCATGATAAGTTTCTTTTGTGTGTAATTTCATTTTCATAAGCGCAACGGACATCGCATTCAAAGTAACCAAACCAACATTCTCATTGCAGTTCATCATCATCGTTACTCATACCTTTATTAAATTCAGTTGTTGTATCAAAAATCAAACTCTTGTTCCATCTTTAGAGGGAAAGTGAAGGGTGTGGACGAAAGTTTGACTTTCCTACAACGGTCTATCGTTCATGTCTGAACATTCAACCATCATTTATGGAATGGGGCTTATAAATCCGTCACACTCTCAACAACTCTCTAGCAGAGAAGGGTTGTCATAACACCTTTCCTAACTGGAACATCTGTTGTTGGAGGAATCTCTAAAAGTACGGTTGCCTGAAAAAGGAGCCTGGTTTTGGAGTAAGAATATCCTGAAAATCCTCAAAGCTCTTCGTAACTCCTTCGAGGCATTGGTCAGACAAAAAACTGTACTGAATCGATATCTTATCTTCATAGAAGATGCCATGGGAACAGGTAAAAGTGTGTATTGGTTAGTGCGTCATTGCAGTCCTGACAACACCAACTGTGTACGCGACTACAAGATATGAGAGTTGGAGCGGGGTCTCGAACATAGGAACACTCCTGGAGAATCTTGAAACTGTAGAGGTGCTATTCTGACATGTATGTAGGTCGGAGGTATAAGAGGGGAAACAACAAACCTGATCAAAGGAATGTCATTTCTTTATGCGCTGCACAAGTACACTGTCTGACAATTAGTAATAGAAGGTAGCTGTACCTGGCTTCTGCACTTTACCAGACGATGCTAACTGAAAACATGTCTTCAACGACTCATCCTCCTTTTGTTTCTGAATCAGAATTCAGAACGAGAAATATTCAAATCATCAGGGAACCTGAACAGAAGTTTCTTCTCTACACATGTTTAGCTCTAGGGCCCGGTAACAAGCGTAAAGAGAAGGGTTCATCCTTCACATCACTGGAGCATGCCTCGTACAGGACACAAGGGACATTACCTATGATGAAGTCTGCGACAGGATACGGGGTCCAGGAACAGCAGGGTTAGGTCACCTAAGTAGGGGACAATGACAGGAGCTGTAGCTAGTGGAATTCATCACACGTCCTCCAAAAAGAATACACAAGCTCTCTATAGTACCTAGCATCTGGCTATCGGAAACTAGTCTTTGCGAACACCAGTGGTAGCACAGTGTCAACGTAATAAGACCTCAGAGTGCCATTGACAGAACCAGATATTCTAAGTTTAACTTCCTGTGAACTCACCTGCAGCTAAACAGCGAATGGGGAGCGAATAATCGAACAAGCAGCAGTAGGAATGTTTGTCAGCTGACTTGTCGACGACAGTGAACTGCCACAACCAAGGGGCCTTATCCAGGACTAAGATTACAAATCTTGCATGGGTTTCTACCCGACTTCAAGAACATTGTTGGATGGCCACATGCCGTCTTTTTACAAAGTAAAACAGCCAACATTGGAGGACTGGGAACTGTATTTCTGTTGAACCTCTGCTGATGAATAGGGGCGAGTGGCCACCCCCGCACCCCCCCCCCCCGGTAATGGTTACCACCGCCTCCGATAAGCTGGGGGTGCTGGGTTCCTGAACAGGAGAGGGGCAAATACTGCGAACTCTATCCGATCCATGATCACGGAAGGGGGTCATATGACTGTCTGAAGCATTAGGGGAACAGAGGCAAAAATAGTTACATCAGCCTTTCTGGAAAGGATGGGCAAGCCTGTATGATTCAGCAGAACGTGACTCATAGCACAAATGTTTTTCATGTTTTTTTCTCACAGAAATATAGCCAAAAATCCCTTAGGAAACACATTCTAAAAACTGCTCCTCATAATATGATCAAGACGACCTGAAAAGATTTCTCAGTCTTGGGACTACGATATCCAACAATCAAGAGCGTTTAAGTTCACTGAAAAAGTTTCAAAGGGTTCTATATCTGTAACTAGGCTTTGACCTCAGAAACGCTTACGAAAACATCTGGCGTACACTGAAATTTTCTTTAACAAACTTCTCTTTCAACAGCTCAAAAGAACCAAATTATTTTCTGCCAAACTGTGATAAGCCGTGAGATCTGAACCTTCAAGTATATGCAGAGAGATAATGACCCACAGACTTTCTGGACAGCCTAGGAGAGCGAGCATGGGTTTCGACCTGAACAGTTAGCTGTCAATGTCATCTGGTTCTTCCTTTAAGGTAGGTTAATTTGGAAAGGTAGGACGAGGGGCGTTAGAACCTGGGTACGCTAGTACTTTGAATATGACTGTCCTCACTGAAACTACATCTTGCGAGAAGTTTTCTAATGAATTCTTTTAGTTTCTTCCATCTCTTTTTGTTGAAATCGTTTAGTTTCTTTCAAACTCTTGTGCTCTTTTAGTTTCCTCTATCTCTTTAACTTTAAACTCTTCTTATAGTTCCTCTATTCCTTTGCTCTTTTGGTTTCCTCTTCTTACTGCTATTCGCTTTACGTCATTCTTCTTCTTTTCTAAATCTTGCCTAATACATTATACTAGTAAATAAAGTCTGTCCTCAATTCCAAATGGCTTACCACGTAGTAAGTACTTAGTGAAAACTTTTTTCTTTTCGTCCTCAGAGGCCATAGTGAAAACTAAGTCAGTGGGCCAAATACAAAAAAAAAAAAAAAACACATTTAGACCTATGGCCATGAAATATATTTCAAATGGGGTTATTATTTAGTTAGTTAGTGTTTATAGGGTCAGCGGACTACTAGGAGCAAATCAGAGGACTCAGCTATCATAATCCTCAAGTCTTAGATTCAATTACCCACACTAGTATAAACCATCGCTTAAAATTTATGGGACAAATGCACATTATCTGTTAACACCTCGACGACCCCTGTTATACATTATTAAAACACTATATTTTAGATAAAATAGTTTACCTCTTTCAAAAACGAGAAAAAATAAGAGCTACTGATATCTCACTAGTATAGAAAAAGAACCGATAAATACTGGTGGAAAAGAATATTCTCTCTGATAACATCCAATCAGCAACATTTGTCAAAAAATGATTAACACTGAACAAGCTGTCACACGCAACACACCATGGGGGTCTTCCCTTCTGAGTATCCAACTGTGCGTTATATAGCTGTGCCCAATATGTAACCGTGACAAAACGATTCCCCTTTACGGTTACGTATACCGTTGGGAAAGGATTGGTTAAAATCTGGGCAAAATTATAAACAATTTATTATGAATTTGATTACACATTCCACTCTGCCACAGTTCACGGACAATACAAACTAGATTTATGACGTGATCAGTAGTGAGGAATCAAACTGCATATGCCTCCTGGAAAAAACTGCACCGGAGCTTGTCTGCGGCTGCTTTGTCACCACTGAGGACCATAGATTCCCATGTGGTGGGGCCCCACAAGAAAACTATGTTTTCCCGAAGAGACAAGCTGTGTATGAAGATCATGAATATCAGCCAAAAACTGATGTGTAAACTTCTCTTGTCGATAAAGCGTCAGTAGCTGCCATTGAATCCGATAAAATAAGGAACTCGTTCTGATCTGACCTGGAACCGCACTGAGGGCCAGATTAAAGCCTTCAGTTCAGCAGTATAAAAAGACGACCAATCCCGCAATCTTAACAAAGTAGATCTGAAAAATTGTTTAATCACACACAATGGCAGCTGCAGCCCTTCACCTTTTTTAGAACCATCTGTAAAAAATCTGATAAAAATCTTTATAAAGTTCACATTGCAAGATAAAGTTTTTATATGCGCATCGAGGGTGGAACCTCTTTCGAAATTGAGTTAATATAAATTAATTCTCGGGATTGGCGACTTTCCCGCGAGTAACTCAGTCTGTAATGGACGTCATCAACAGCATCCAGGTCAATGCCAGCTGCCCGAAGTGGGGCAAAATCGAATACCAGTGGAGGAATCTCTTTGGCTTTATGTATATTTTGACTCTAAACGGCGGGTTCATGAATTTTCATGGCAGGTTTTCTGGATTTAGCCTTCAATTTCAGATAGTAATTCATGGAAAGACACACTCTCATTAGCTCCAGATGGGGGTTCACCAGATTCAACATATAACTCTTCTTTGCGAGAATGTGCGAAGTGCTCCCAGAGCAATTCCGCAGTCCTTGATGATGAATTGGATCAAGAGCTGTGAGGTAAGACTTTCGTGCAGACCCATGTACCTCACATCCATAATCTAGCTTTGGTCTACCAAAGCCCGATTACAATCGCAACAAAGTTCGCTTCGTCTGCACCCAAAACATCAAACCGGACTGGCAAGTTTGTTTAATGTACTTAAATGTGAGGGCAAAAAAAAAGCTTATTTATCAAAAATAACCCCCAAAAAATTTCATTGTTTGGAAACTTTAATTACCTGACCATTGAGACTGTTAAGCTGCTGTTCTAAGACCTGAGATTTTTCCTATGGAAATTGAATACACGTCTTAGTAGCTGAAAACTTAAAATCCATTTTCAGTAACCCATGCTGAACCACGATTATATAACACACAACTGAAGTTGCGCTCAGCTGCAGCCAAAGATTTCCCCTTGGCAGAGATGGAGAAGTCATCAAAAAATAATGACTTATCACTTCCTGACTTATGATGGACGATGTTATAATTCTTGAGATTGAAAGACGTGGAGAAGGGATGCTACCCTGAGGACTGCCATCTCCTGCTCAGATGGATCGAAAAGGTAAATGAAGTTCTAACACTGTTAGACAACAGTTAGCAATAAACATTGGTAAAATACCTTTGAATCAAGTGCCTTCAAGTCCTGAAGAATTCCAGGCCTCCATGTTGTAGTCATAAGCTTTTTCTAAATCAAAAAGATTAGAAACTACATGTTCTCCATTATCTAAGCATTCCTGATAAAAGGACTCTATCGAAACCAGGTGATCAGTAGTACTCTGCGGTGTTCCGATAATCACACTGGGAAACATCTAAGGCCCCAGACAGTCTAACTGCCATACATCGAGGAATATACCATTCTCTCCATAGTTTTACATAAGCAATAGCGAGAGCTATAGGACGATAGTTTGTTGAGGGATGCCGATTTATCTCTCCCTGTTTAGAATAGGGATAACAACGCCTCTCTCAAGAAGTTGAAAATTACCCTGAACACCAAACATGATTAAAACAGAGACAACACATTTAAACCCTCAGTGGCAAATGTTGAATTAAATTGATATTGAATGTCATCTGGTCCAGGAAGCTGAGTTGTTGGGCTTTCAAAATGGCGTCCTTTAACTCATCCATGCTGGAAACGCAGTTGTATCCTCAGAACTATCCTGCTCAAAGGAACAAGATTTTGACTCCGCTGATCTTTTGATACGCTTGGAATTCCTTGCATAAATGATCAGCTGAGAATTATGATGGATAGTAACTGCTAACAAGTTAGCAACCTCTTTTTATTAGTATATGATCATTACTTGCAAACATTTTTATAATGGATGTAGTCGACTTTCTCTTAATTCTTAGGTATTAGTTTCCAGACTTTCTGAATTGACCTTAAAGGATCAGATTTGACAAAAAATTTTCCAAGATTCTTTTTCTTTCTTAGTTTTAAAAAGTATACCGACACTTAGCCCTACTCGCCTGCTGTTTAACTTTGGTCCCCCATTGGTAACCTAGCAAAAAGTCTTTGAGCACCTCTTACCTTCAAAGTTTTTGCACTCTTTATCATACCTAAGGGGGTCTTAACATCATTTGTTTTATCACGGGACTTTGGGAAGAGGTTCCTTAGACTCTCTACTATCACTTTAGTGAAATGCCAAAAAACAGGAACATCTACTTGCCCACGATTCATAGGCCAAGTTACTTAAAATCTGTTGCTGATAATGAGTCCCACTCTGCAGAGGAAACTATCATGTTTCCCGAGGGACTCCTGATTTGCTTCGTAAATAAAAAAATAATCGGAAAGTGATCACTCCCGCTTAGGTCGTATGAACTGCATTCTAAGATCCACATAATAAGGAAAGGGTCCAAATGGACAAATCCAAGTGGAGTCAAAGAACAGAAGGAGAACAAAAGGTCGGTGAGCCTGAATTTCAGAAGACAGAGATCATGATCCGATAATAAAATCTTCAAGAACTTTCCTTGAGATTTGGTTTTGCAGTTACTTTCCCCATGTGGAGATGGCCATTCAGTCACAAATAAAAGAAATGGGCTAGGGAGCTGAGAATTAAAACCATCCAACTGACTCTTCGCAATCACAGAAGATGGAGGATCGATACAAACACATATCGTAACGACTTGTTTAACGACATACGAGCTGCACTGCTCCAGAATCGTTGAAAGTGGAATTTCTGTATGTAGTACCGAATTTGAATATAAAGAGAAACGCCTCTCCTTTGAAAAGTTTCTGTGCAGAGCTGGCTATGAGTAAAGCGGAGAGAAACCAGGGATCTCCTGTTTCTACTTGCAGTTAACCCTTTCTTTCCTGAGAGCAATACGAAGATCTATACTTGGCAATAATAGTTTTTAATTTTATTATTTTTTTATTTTTTAATTTTTAATTTTTTATTTATTTTATATTATATTTTAATTTTAATTTTAAAATATTAATTAACTCAGGTCCGACCAATTTGCTTTAATTCCCTGATGTTTCCATGGAGTTATGTCATGTTTGGTTGTTAAAGAATATCTATCATCCCTCTTCTCCCGAAACTTCACTGTCCACCAAAGAACTTAAAACGGTTCTTCAAGACAAGATCAGAAGCCGATGCTCCTGATAATTTCTAAGTGTTTGATGCCATGTTGGATTTGCTCTTACGGACTGAAACCTGCCTGCACCAAATACCTGACTTCGAGATTTTACCCTAGGAGGGTCTGGAGTCCCGAAAAGGACACTCCTCACTGCTGCCTGTTCTTTACTGCTGTTATTGGCCTGTGAGCGAGGGGACATCTCTTTCCTCCGATCCTTCACCCTGACTTGATCCACAGCACTTTGTACAATGAACCCTCTTTTCCCTCACCAGTCAGGGAGAGACTGAAGCTGTTGTACACTGTGGACGGAACACTATTGCATTTCTGAGCCACACTCAACCGATTGTTCAGTATGGTTAGCCGATCCAAAACGATGACGATCAATTCTGTCTCAATTTCTTCTTCTAGAGCAGTGAATGGAGCTGTCCCAGACTCTCACCGATGAACGGTTCGCTGAATCAGTTAACCACCTTTTGTGCATAAGTAGCAGGAAGGAGGCCTGACCTCACAACCTTTTCTAGCCTCACGAAAGGGAACATTTCCTCTCAATCTATACTTTCTGACTACTTGCATTCCTTTTTCACACTGGCAACCTTTTTGAATTTGTGAAAGATCACCCTTACAATTGACCAGTATACAGCATTTCGTACAAAGGATTATTATTGCTTTCTTCTTTCCCACAGTCAGAAGATCTCCGTTCTCTTCAAGCCGGCTGGATTGCCAAAGCGTTGCCACTTGAAACACTGCAAAGGAGATGGTACAAATGCGTAACTTTCCAACTCGGACCTACCCATTTGACCAAACTTGGGGAGTGGCATAGCAAAGTGTCAAGAATAGCGTGTTGGTTTCGATTAAAGTCACTTCCTTTAGAGATTTTAACTCTAGGACCTGCAGAAAACCAGGACTTTCCTCATCTCAGTCCGAATTTTGATTCGCAACTCCAGCCAAGTCAACACATTCTGATGACCCTTTCGAGTAGTTGAGGAAGGGGGTTGTGAATGGGAAACCTGTAACTGTAATATGCACGAGTTGAGAAACCATCCCTTTTCAGCGCAACGAGACGCCGCTTCTCCGTAAGCACAGTTAACAAGGAGTCTTTTAATCATTTTAAATCCTGTGGACGAAAACTCCTCGAACCATTGCAAACAGCAAACGGAGAAATCAGCGCCAATGGTTTCTTTTCGGATCTTTTGCTTCAAGCTGGCCAATGTGTGTTTGGGATACCCTTTCTCTTTGCCACTTCTCTTATCTCGTTATCTGGGATCTGAATCTCTGCTCATCATCTCGTCATAAAGCGTTGCCATGGTCCATCACGTTTCTTTCTTTTTGTTAAGGGGGTAGTTGTTTTGATATCTTATGAAAGAAAACACTTCACATCCCTACTTCCCCACCCGCCATCGAGTCCACAAGGACGATGCCCCTAAGCGGTTCCTCCAGCAAAGGGAAACACCAGGGTTATTGTGCAGGTATACACCTCGTGCACGCGTCCACCCATCCACCAGGCTCATCATGAACAATGTCCGGGAACGGGACAGGGAGGCACTCACCTGGCCTTCCCTAGGGCAAGAACGTGGCACACGGTTTTGACCTGCCATGCCCACACTGTGAAGGTGACGGTGACAACATTGGGCCCATGCTGCCCCCGTCTAGGGGGAAGGAAGTCCGGCCAAAGGTGGCGTGTTGAGGGGCGCGCGATCCTACTCCGAATCTCTCAACCACCAGACATCAATTCTCCCGACACGGGGGTCGGCACGCCCGGTCAAACACGGTGGACCAAGAGGCCACAGAGGAAAATAGAAGTGTCCAGAAGACTTGTTGAAAAAAAGGAACAGAATAGGTAAAGATCCGTAAAGCAGCCGATAGACCACACCCGAAAACTGAGATTGAGGAGATGTTGAAGAGAAATGCCGGTGAAAGAACATGGGTAGGCAGAAAACCCCACCCCACCACTCGCGAAAAGAAAACTCACTTTAAACAATAAGTCCCCCACCCCTCAAGGGGCACAAAAGAGGGTGATGAGAACTAAAAATAGACCCCCACCCAGGTCCCCAGGGAGACCCCGGTGGGAGTGGGTTATTATTTCTGTTGTTTTTTACACAAAAAAATTTAAATCTATACACTTAAAAAAAAACTACGATTAATTTTTGAAACGGGACGAAACGACAGTAATAACAGAAGTTTACGGGTTTTGGGAACGCACTTGCACTCAAATGATAGGTATAAACAAATGCATTACTCAACAACAGCACAATAATGAGTAAACAAATGCAGAAATCAATCAACAATAAACAAACATATGCATAAATCAATCAATGATCAATACACATATGCATATATCAATCAATACAATCTTGTTGGGTTTTTTCTTTGGGGGAAGGGGGTTATTTTTATTTATAATGGCCCAGGCAGCCAACCATACATTCATCAAGAGAGAAAGAATCCTCAGAATGCTATAGGAGCAACACAATTCCCAACTGAAAAGATAGAAATAGAGCAATCAGAAGGGTAACAAAAAGACAAACTAAAGCCCACAGAAGATAAATAACTAGGCCCTCGTATCTCCAGAAACTATGCAAAAGAGATACCCCGTTACACTGGAGACGGGAAACCAAATTAACCTGAAACAGTCATTCAACAATACAAAACGACCAATTCCCTCAAAAGGAAAGTCTGTAGACGTGTCCTAACTTAATACCTGGGGACACTATAAGAGGTTACAAAAAAAATCCTGACCCTAGCACAATTTCGAAGGTAAACGTGAAACGTTCTACGGGTCACCAGATGTTACGGATGGTATGGGTAGTGTCTGCAGGTGTCTGTCCGACTCACTCAGAAATTACGGATGCATGCACGACTTTTCCAACACACACCCACTCACCCGAACATTGACAGCCAGTCAACACAAACAAGGACATTAACAGGTTGGCACGCCAACCATTAGGCGTACACACAAACTATGTCTATATATATAATGGCTATCAACTGGCGCTGCTGGGTCCAACGACGACGACGAAAACGATGAAGACGGCAAAACAATGGAGAGGACGAAAGACGACAAAGATGACGTAGATGACGACTACAGCGTCAAGTCAATTCCGACACAGGACTTAAAGAACTTCAGAGCTGTGGCTAAAAAAAATCTCTAACACACTCGCGGTGTATCTGCCGGCGACGAGGTGACAGTCTCGCACAGGAGCTGTGGCTCACACACAAGCACAACGCAGCGACGGCCTACCCAACAGGTCGCTGGTTCAAAGTCGGGAGCGGCGCTCTGGCTTGGCAGCAGCGGCGTCCCCAGCCCAACTGGCTCAGCGGGTAGTCAGTCCTGGGCGCAGTGGCAGGGGGGCGGGCCCGCTATTGCGCGGCCCGCTATTGCGGGGACCCGCTATTGCGCGGGCCCGCTATTGCGCGGCTAACCCTAACCCTAACCCGAACCCGAACCCTAACCCTAACCCTAACTGTCGCGCAATAGCGGGCCCGCGCAATAGCGGGCCCACGGAATCGCGCAATAGCGGGCCCGCGCAATAGCGGGCCGCGCAATAGCAGGTAGGGTGGTTATCGACACTCAGGCCGACCTCTCCACGCCGACACAAGGCGGAGAACAAGGGGGCAGTACGTGGCTACGGCCCCGACCCTCAGTAAATGGCAGCCAGTCCCCCTCAGTCCAGGGAACACTTCTACCTGGGGGAAACTGATTAACTACCTTGAATATCATGGCTACTATTCATTACAATCACGACTACATTTATATTCATTAGCCACATCATATTCTATTTCAACTTGGGACAAACATCAGCATATTCTTTCTTCAACATTACAACATTCCCATTTCCGGAATCATAACACTACAACATTCCCTTTCTGGAATCATAACACTACAACATTCCCTTTCTGGAATCATAACACTACAACATTCACTTTCCCGGAATCACAACACTACACAGGAAAGGATTTCCATATGAACCTTTGATAATCTAGTTTTCCAAATGGGGAAAGGATTTCCACCTAGACCCTCTTCAATAAACCCTGAATACAATTCATTACACACAATTAATGATTACTTTTCATCAAACTATAAACGTCACTACATTTCTTTTTCTTGTAACACGACAAGAATGTTCATTTCATTTCATATAATCACCAGAGTTTTAAAAGGTTTCTTTTCAAAAAGATTCATCTACTTCAATATATGCAAGGGAAAGATTTCCACAACACTCTTGTTTACCAACACATAATTATTCAATATTCCTATCAAGAGCGAGTTAAATACTCATCCACATCAAATATTCCTATCAAGAGTGAGTTAAATACTCATCCACATTAAAAATCAAAATCATTATCTATGAAGTCTCTGTCGCTCACTCTGGGAGCTTATTATCCATAGCATCAAAACTCTCCCTCTTCTCGCAAAGCACATTGTGATAAATGCCTTTTTTCATCATGAAGTTCGTAACTAGTTAAGTTCCAGAATAAACAAAATCTTTTTTTTCTTCTGAAGACCACTTCCTTTAACACTCACTTCATCTATGTTTTCCGACAGCATTTCGTTTTGTTACCCTATCAAGTCATAGGATAACAGAACACAACAAATATTTTTTTCTAAACAAAACCTTCACAAGTGCGCTGAGGAAGTTTCAGTCGCTCCTAACCGGGAACACGGTTTCGGTTTGCTAATAAATAAACATTGTGGTGATAAATACCTGACTGCCACCAAAAATAGCTGGAGTCCCTCTTCGGCCTTCTGTGTTGTTGTGTTGCCGGAATCACTGCAGAGACTGCCTAACGGTTCAACTCACCCGGCTTTTAATAGTGCGTGGGTGAGTAGCAGTCAGGTAAACTTTCCAACCGGCTTCCGGACAACTACCTTCCGGTGTAACGAAAAGTTTTAACTCCCCGAATGGTTTAACTCCCAGGGAGTTAAACTGTTCATATGTAAATTGTAACTCCCTGGGAGTTAAACTAGAATGACTCCCACCCTGTGCCAAAATAACTCCACTCAGTAAAATTTCAAAATGTTCTAAAATCTTTTTTGTACAAGTCTCAACAAATTCTTGAAACATTGAAACCCATAAGTGTAGGCCATTACACTCAAATGGTGTAGAAATGGAAAATTTTGTACATATATCAGACTTAACTCCCACCCTTTAACAGAATGAGCCCCCTGGGAGTTAGTACAGATTAACTCCCGGGAGTTAATCCAGGCGTGTAAAAGTTTAACTCCCTGCCCGCTAAGGAGAGTCAGTTTTTAACAGTTTAGAATAACTCCCCTGGGAGTTAATGTGTACACGTGTTTTCTGACTCCCAGGGAGTTACTTTGTAACAGAAGGGAGTTAATCTGATCATGACTAAGATGACTCCCCACCCACCAGGTGTCTTTCGGTAAGAGAATGAAGGGGATTTAATGTTCATGATCATCATCATCATAGGGAAATGAAATGTCCGTGTACATATTCATGTGCTCATCTATGCATGTCCTTGATATTTACTATGCCTTTTTGTATATAATGTGTATGTAAAGTCTGCATATGCATGAATTAATGGTTTGATGCCTTTGGTAGAAATACTGTACCTTCAGTCTTTGGCGTTCTCTCTCTCTCTCCTCTCTCTCTCTCTCTCTCTCTCTCCTCTCTCTCATCTCTCTCTCTCCTCTCTCCTCTCCTCTCATGGAATCTATGCGACTATCGAACAGTCACCCATAAGTGTAGGCCATTACACTCAAATGGTGTAGAAATGGAAAATTTTCAATTTTTCACTGTGTCATGCCGCCAAATTAGGAGTGAAGGGGGGGGGGGGTGGGGGTGGGGGGAGAGTTAAGAGGGTAAGGAAGGTGGGAGAGAATGACGAGTGGTCGCGACGTGACGTAAAATTGTTTGTATTGACTCGCTACATCTGGGGGAGAAAGAAGAGAAAAAGGGGGTTGGCATAGATTAGAAATTTGTGTGTGAGACACATGGGATAGAGAAAGGGGGTGGGGGGGGGGGGGGGTTCCTGTTTTTGTACAATTTGTACAAGAGGGTGGCTGCTTGGGACCGACCTGATTAAGTTGTCAAGTGACTCGTCACAGGTGTGGTGGTGTGCGTGTGCCAAGCTAAAAATGATAGTCGGGCCAGCCAATCAGAAAAACACGCATTTTTCAATAAAATTCAGGACACGTGACTAACTCACAGAAACCAATAATATCGAAGGAAACAACTCTACCTGACAAGTCTTGATCTGGCAAGTTAGTGTAAGAACACACACACACACACACACACACACACACACACATTTCGAAAAAAAAAAAAATAAGATGCATGGGTGGTAGCGAGGTGCGGGGAGTGGGTGGTAGGTGGTGGGTGGGAGTCATTCTGGTGGTATGTCAGAATAACTCCCATGGAGTCAAACTGAAACACAGAGGGAGTTAGTGTTTTACATTCTAGTTTAACTCCCAGGGAGTTAAAATTTAGAAATGAACAGTTTGACTCCCTGGGAGTTAAACCATTCGGGGACTTAAAACTTTTCGTTACACCGGTAAGCACGGTTGCATGAAAATTTGTGACCGGACGGGAAACGGTCCGTCACAATCCAGTAGATCTTCACGTCGAGGGCCAACGCTGATGCTATCCCACGCGAACGAAGAACCACTGAAGGTAACCTAATGTTATTGCAATTCAATATCGCCCACTCAGGTTGATGGATAACACGAAGCTAACTCAGTTACCCATCCCGATGTAGATGAAGCGTCTTTCTGTCGCCCACCCCAAACGCAGATCATAGTTCCGCCTTGTAGTAGTGAAAGTAAGTCTCTCCGATGCTCACCCCACATTTAACACATAGTCTAACTTTGACGTAATAAAAGTTAATCAATTATTCCTCCCCCCCCCCCTCCCCCAACGGCAAATGTTCACCCCTCTGGTCGCTATACTTGCAGTAACAAAATATAACAAATAATTTGGAGTCCACACCTTCATAAACCACTACTCTGACCGTTTATTCTCCAGATGTAGATATCTGGAAATAGGGGTATGAGAAAAACGGTAGGTAGAATGGGTACAAAAGGGAATGTAGAATGGGATCTAGGGATTTCCAGAGCAGTATGATTATGGACCGCCCTGACGTAGCGACTCAGGATGCAGTAACCCATAGCACAGCGCAGAATAGCCCAGCGCGACACAGGTAGCACAGCCCGCGTAGCACAGCCTGCGTAGTAGCACAGGTAGCACAGCCCGCGTAGCACAGCCTGCGTAGTAGCACAGGGTAGCACAGCCCGCGTAGCACAGCCTGCGTAGTAGCACAGGATAGCACAGCCCGCGTAGCACAGCCTGCGTAGTAGCACAGGATAGCACATCCCGCGTAGCACAGGGTAGCACAGCCCGCGTAGCACAAGATAGCACAGCACCTCTCGAGACGAATTTACATAGACAGTTGCTCAGTCGGGATTCAGATTCCACTACTAGAATTTACCGAGAATCCTAGGCTAAACAGCATAACCTGGACAGTTTCTCTCACTTTTTGAGAGGCTAAGCCTAAGTTTACACAAAGAATTCAAAGATTTCCCTAGCTAAACCTAGTTTAGCCTTCAAGGGCTCCAGACAGTCCTAAAACTACAAATCTCGGCGGTTACCCAACCTCTTCTGACTCCAATTCTGAAGATCTAATCTGTCAACACTACAATGACTTTTAAGTGGGACTCTTCTCTGTGTGTGTGTGTGTGTGTGTGTGTGTGTGTGTGTGTGTGTGTGTGTGTGGATGTGTGTGTGTGTGTGTGGGGGGGGGGGGGGGTTGTTCATCAGTGGGGTAATGCCAACGTGTTAATTAGAGAGTCCACAGACATGTGTGTGGAAGCGTTGGTGTGTGAGTGTGTGTGTGAGAGTGTGTGTGAGTGTGTGTGAGTGTGTGTGTGTGTGTGTGTGTGTGTGTGTGTGTGTGTGTGTGTGGTGTGTGTGTGTGTGTGTGTGCGTGCGTGCGTGGGATGTGTTTGAGGAGGAGGAGTTGTTGTTCTTATTGTTATGTTTATGTGTGTGCGTGCGCGAGAGAGTGCGCGTGCACTTATATGCTGTGATTGGTGGTCTTGTTCTTGTTCCTAAGTCATTTTCTGAACATTCACGCATGAAGTCACAACACACACACACACACACACACACACACACACACACACACACACACACACACACACACACAAACACACACAAAAACCTCACGCACACACAAATGGTAGGTAGGTATTCAAGGTCTGACCAGCGCGTTGGGCTAATGCGTTGGTCAGACATCCGCTGAGTCGTAGCCACGAGACCATCTTCTTCAATTGTCTCATCTTTGTTGTTAATTCATTTATCCATCAGCTTCAAATCATGCGTAGCATGTTCTCAAAACTTAGCGGATGTGGTGTAGCGTATATGGACTAGTCCGCACGCCTCCTTGATGAAACTGAAACTGAAACTTCCCACGCAATAGATCTAAACATCTGCATAGAAAACGACTAACTAAACATACATGTAGAGGAAACTATCCTGACACGTATGGTTTGTGAAGTGACGGGTGGGTCCACAGTATTTTCCAGGGCTTAACATAGTGTTTCTAGAAAATTCACATCCAAAAATACAAATACTCATGCTCAACCATGAATGAATCAACATGTGTATTAAATGTGACGGTTGTGACATATACCACCATATCTCCCACTATTTACCTCACACATAACTTACAGCTATCTACCTTTCCCCTCTCACCACACCCTCTCTATTTGTCACATCAATCTATTGTTTATTCAGATATTTGTCCACTTCGTTTTCTTCGGTTTTTTTTTTTTTTTTTTTTTAAGCTCTCATAGAGGTATGAGAGCTTTTGTTCCATATTCCCTCTTTTCTGTGCATATGTTGTATAGGTGTTTGTAACTATGCGGACACACACACACACACACACACACACACACACACACACACACACACACACACACACACACACACACACACACACACACACACACACACACACACTTTCTCTATCTCTCACATTCTTCTTTTTTCCCAAACCCTCTCCCTCTCCTCTGCTCCAATACCTTTACCTTTCACTTTATCTTTCGCTCTTTGATCATCCATATTCATTTTCACCTACCATTAATATTATTAACATTGCAATATTATCGTCACGACCTTCTCCCTACTCCAGTAGCACTGTTAACTTTTACTCATTGACCGTCTCCATTCCTTACCACCTACTATTACTGGTACTAACATTACTTTTATTACGATTACTCTCAGTAGCAATCTCAGCACATCATCATTATTAACACCATAATCATCACCTTCATATAAAAAAATAAAAATAAAAATGATAAACACACACACACACACACACACACACACACACACACACACACACACACACACACACACACACACACACACACACACACACACACACACACACAAGAACAACTAAATTCAATATTCATTTTGTTTCTATTAGTGTTAACATCATCTTCTTCTTCTTCTCCTGTTCACGACCAACATCATTATGCTGATGACTCTGTCGTATACTTGGGGGTTTGCGAAGATTTGCGCTGTGTTTGTCAGACATAATTTTGATTTCAGCTTAAGGGGTGTGTGGGGAGGAGGTAGTGGTGATGAGAAGGAAGTGGGGGGAGGGGGCAGAGGGAGGCGAGGGTGGGGGTGGGGGGTGGGCTGGGATGTTGTCGTTGGTATTATTGATGAGAGGCGAGTCTGGACCTGAAGCGGTCCAGGGTCTCCGCCGTCACCACAACCTCTGGTAATGAGTTACACTCTGGATGGTCCTTGGGAAGAATGACATTTGACGGTAGTCTGTCCTGCATTGTGGGATGTCGTAGCTGCAGCTGTTGTTTTTTCTTGAACTTCTTCTGGTCTGGGATTTCCTAGGCAGGTATTTGGAATTGATGTCAACAAGACTGTGGTGGAATTTATACATCATTTCCAGTCTTGCATTTTGTTTTCGTTTCTCAAATGTAGGCCACTTCAGAGAGCGTAGGATTTCATCCACACTGGTTGTTGGTCTGTGGCTGTGTGTGACCCATCTGGCTGCTCTACGCTGGATCTTTTCGATCTCCTGGATCTCGTTTCTGGTGTGGGGGTCCCAAACGCATGACGCGTACTCAACAATTTGTCGAACAAGGGTTTTTGTATGCAGTTTCTTTCATCTTCTTGTTTCCGATTTTGAGGTTTCGTCTAAGGAAGCCGAGGGTTTTACTGGCTTTTGCAGTGATCGTCTCAATATGGGATTCCATTTTGGTCGTCTTGGATCGTGACCCCTAGGTATTTGGTTGAGGTCACAACTTCCAAAGTGTGTCCATGAAGTTTGTACACAGGTTGGGTTTGTTCTGTCGCCGTGTAGCACTCAGTGTTGAGCACTTTTCTGGATGGAAGCTCATGGACCACTGCTCTTCCCACTTTGTCAGAGTGTCAAGGTCGTTTTGTAATGTCTGTTGTCGGATGCTTTCTTTATTGTGTGGCTGCACATCGTGTCATCTGCGAACAGCGGACTTTGGAGTTGATCCCTGCTGGAGGTCATTAATGTAGTAGAGAAATAGGCTTGGTCCTAGGACTGAGCCTTGGGAACCTGAGTCTACAGGGACGTACAGCGATCTCTGTCCTACCAGCACTGCTTGTTGTCTATCTGTGAGGAAGTTTTCTATCCAAGCATTTGTTCGTCCATTGATTCCATAGCGACGGAGTTTGTGGATGAGGAGGGTATATGGCTGACTTTATCGAATGCTTTGGAGAAGTCGAGTACAATTGTGTCCTCTTGTTTGACCTCTCATGACTTCTTCAGTGATTTCTTCCACATACCCTATCAACTGGGTCTCACACGAACGTCTGCGCCTGAAGCCGTGTTGCTGGGGCAGAAGATGTTGTGCTTTTCTGCATGTGTCATGATGTGGCTGGTGAGGATATGCTCCATCATTTTGCATGCGATGCACGTCAGTGAGATAGGGCGGTAGTTTGATGGTTTGTACTTCTCGCCCTTTTTAAAGACAGGAGTGATGTGGGTCCGTTTCCAATCACTTGGCACTTGTCCGGAGTTGTATGAGCAGCGGAACAGGAGGGTGAGTGCTGGGGCTATTTTGTCCGCTACGGTTTTCAAGAGTCGTGGAGTAATGTTGTCAGTTCCACATGCTTTGGCCTCACTGAGGCCATGCAGTAGCTTTCTCACACCTGTTTCTGTGATGTTGACGTCTTCGCAGTCTGGGTTTTGGGGGGAGTTTGGGTTTGGGGGGGCAGCGTTGATTGAATTGCTCAGGGGTGATTTTGTCTTTGGGGCTGAACACAGACTGAAACTGTTTGTTGAGGAGTTCTGCTTTTTCTGTGGGTCTGTGATCGTTTCCCTCCATCTTTCAGTGGGGAGACTCCGGTCCCCTCTGTCCGTCTGGACTTGATGAAACTCCAGAACTTCTTTTTAGGTGTTGTCTGGTCTGGGTTGTCTTCACATATCAGCTCCTCGGAGTCGTTTCTGCACTTGTCTTTTTAATGTTTTAAACTGGCACTGGAGGGCTTCATCTTCTGAATGTTTTCCACTGCTTGTGCAGTCTGTCCCTTTTTTTGATGAGTTTTTTGGTATCGTGGTCGATCCACGGGAGGTTGTGTTTGGCTCTCACTTTTTTTATGGGGGACATGGTCGGAGACGGCCTGAGTAAGGCCATCACGGATTTCTATCCAGATGTTGCTTGCGTTGCTGTCCTCGTTCAAAGTCGATGTTATGTGGCTGCTCAGTTGTGCTGCTGCCTCTTTCAATGGGACTTCGCATTTGCTGTTGTGAACACTATTATCATTACCAATCACTATTATCACTACTCATCTTCATCACTATTATGAACACTATTATCATTACCAATCACACACACACACACACACACACACACACACACACACACACACACACACACACACACACAATATATATATATAATATATATATATATATATATATATATATATATATATATATATATATATATATATATATATATATGTTAAAAATATTATTAAAATGAAGTGCTAAAATTCATCTGGTTTTGAAAGTGTTTTCAGTAATCCCTATGTATGTTTCTTTTTCATTTTCTGATGTTACCGTAGCTTGGTATACAATATTGCTGTGAAGACATTTGTTGCTTAGGGGCACTGTTCTTTTTTGGTGCAGTTGCAAGATGTCCTTTCAGCACCCTTCTCTTTTGTGTTGCTTTTCATTTTGTTAGATGAGTCAATTATGTTTTTGAGGTTGGGCATACATGAGTATGATAGTTTAATGGTGTTTTTTTGAATATTTTGGACAGTTTGTGTTCTTTTTGGAATGATGTTGCCAAGATTTTAAAGAAATCTTTTCCTACATTTGTTTTTACTTGTCCATCATATGGTGGGTTGTACCATATGATCTTCCTTTTTCTGCTTTTCTTATTTCTGTTCGTGTTATTGTCTGGGCTATATTGTAGTTTGTAATTGTAACCACTTTTTTGTAATGCTTCTTGGTATTCTGTTGCTGCATTATTGAATGCATTTTCATTGCATGATAGGTTGGATAGTCTCTTGTTTATACCGTTGGGTATTGTTTTTAGTATAGATGGTGGGTGGTTGCTTTTAACGTTTACATAGATTGGTATGTCATTGGGTTTTTTGTATGGTTTGTACACAATGTCTAGGTAATTCACTACTTTTTTATTTGCTTCTATTATGATTTTTAAATTGTGGTTTTTGAAGATTTTACATAATTCTTTTTTCTTGTTTTCAATAGTTCTTGGATTATTGTTTAATGCAGCAAGGCCGTCATCTCTGTACAAACCGACCTGTTTTCCAAGTTGTTTTTGGATGTTGGATAGCATGAAAAGTCCGACTAGTTCACATGTTTCGGCACCATCATACGATCCCATGGTTAAGGACGTTTTTATACTGTTTATATATATATATAATATATATATATATATATTATATATAGTGTGTGTGTGTGTGTGTGTGTGTGTGTGTGTGTGTGTACATTTTTCAATTTTTTTAATCGGTGTACCTTTTGTTACAACTTCATAACTATTGCAAATGTTATATTTACTACTATCATTAATATAATTATTATTCTTTACAATATTTCTGTAGTTCCAGCGTACCACTTTTCCAGCCTCCTATAGCATCAATATCATTACTTTATGGTTACAATCATGATTACTATTAAAACTATTAATATACATTATTGTAATTATTAATATACCTATTAGATTCCATCATTCCCATAATTTATACATTCCTTCTCCTCTTTGCTCTTCCTGTCCTCCCCTCCATCTCCTTTTTTTCTCCCTCCCTTCCCTTAGTATTAGTACTATTATTATCATTACTGTTATCAACATTATTGCTAACGGGTGTTTCTTTTTCCTATTTCTGTATCATGTTTTTATTATTAGTACTATTATTACCATTACCGTTCTAGAGTTGTTAGCATCATCATCATTATTATCAATACAATTGTTATTATTGAGATTACCATCACTACCATTGACATCACCATCGCCATCACCACTAAAAACAATGCCGAGGCAACCATGCTGTTTAAGAATCCTCTAACCCACTCTCCTTTCTCCTATACTACCGCTGCTATTGCCTTTATCTCACCAAAAGTGGTAGTAATCCTGTCTTTATTTTTTTGTTGTTGATGTCTTGATCATTATCATTACCACTATATATCCTATCAGCAATATAACTGTCATCATTACTACGTTGACTCACACATTGCCTCCTGACAGCCTCGTTTTCATTCAACGCCCATCTTGCGCTGAAGTGAATGGAGATGAGTGATTGCTCTCGTTCATTTTCGTTGTCCTGAGTGTTTTGTATTTTGCCTGAAGAAGACCTATGAGGTTGAAACGCGTTGTGTTTTGTCTTGTGATTCGTTTGTCTAGGTTTTCTTGGCGGTTCGTTATTAATTACATTTAAGATTTGTTTAGATTTCCGCCTGCAGTCGCCTCACTTTTGCAACGAGATCATGTTTTCCACTGTTTCTCTCACTTTGGCGTTGTTAACATTTTTGTAACTACAATAATCTCTCACCGGATCCAACACTAAGTTAAAGTCTCCTTTTATTACTACATTACTTACACCGAAAATTTCAACGTTTTGGTTCAAAGTAGACTACTGTAATATCCTGGGGTCATATCTATTTGGTTTGTATACATTTACAAACAGAATATCTTATTTTGATATACGCAAGGATTATGAGACTATTCCCATCATCACTCTTGTTAGCATTTAAATCTTAGTTTCGAAGTTGTTATTAAGAAGTATTGCCACACCTCTTGCAATTAGAGACATAACTTGAGAATATCCTATGTACCCCCCCCCCCCCCCTCCCCATTCAGATTGCATATGGCATTCCATTTTTTCTTCAAAGTGTGTATCTTTTAGAAAAGAAACTGAATGTGTTTTGCTTTTTAGATAATGATATACTTTTTTGTTTGTTTATCATTTAGCCCCTGGCAGTTAACGGATACAATTGAGACTGTATTATCCGTATTGATCAATCCATATGAAACAATATTCACAGAACCAGCTAGATCTATTTATGAAGGAAGTGAAGAGAAATACAGTTTTAAATTCAGATAAGAACAAAGAAAATTTGAGTGAAATACAACAAATAAAAGCGAACAAGACAAGCTTATCAAAGCAAAAAAAAAAAAAAAAAAAAAAAAAAACCACGAAAAAGACATCAGTAAATCTAATCGAGTGCCCGTACAGATAAGTCTTTCAAGAATGAAAAAGTTTAGCGATTAAAAAAAAAAATCAAAACCAATCAATCATTGTTTACTAAGGAAATTGACATGAGTGCATATGCGTGCGGTGATGTGTGTGTGTGTGTGTGTGTGTGTTGTGTGTGTGTGTGTGTTGCAAAAATCTATGCTTACATACATGACATGAAATCAGTAATTTGTACAAAGGTAAATGTAGCATCTTGCGTTCAACCTGACTGCAGGAGAAACATAGGCCTACATATATACAAAATGCCAGGTACGAAAAGAAGTTTTACCCATGTTCCGTATCTTTACATAATGAATTTTGCTTACAAATCTGTCCGATTATTTAGTTACCTTTCTACCATTTGATTTGTTTCTGAAACGAAACTGGACTTGCCTTTTGAGGAATGTTCATGTATATTTTGCTCGCTCTGGTCTAAAATAAAAAAGTACGATGTTTTTGGTCTTGCCGACCACAATAGCCACAGCAGAATGGTAACCCTGCTGTGGCTATTGTGGTCGGCAAGACCATAAATAGCGTGACTTGGTTGATTGATTTATTGGCTGGTTCCTATTTATTCTTTGTGGCATATCAGCCTGTCAGAGCATTTGTTTTTGTTTGTATGTTTCCTTTATCTACCGTTTCGTTCCTGGAAACGAAATTACAATTCTTACGATTGTTTTCTGTTTAAGAAAACAGACACAGGACATTTCCTAACAACTGTTATTTTTGGAAACAAAACAAAAGAATAAAAACGAACGAACAAACGAAAATGTACCGAGACAAAAACATTCAATGGATTCGTACGCAATCGTGCAGCTTACAGAAAAAAAGATTTTAGACAATATTTTACTTTTAAATAGAAGACTCATTCAGGTATATTCCGTTAGTGTGTGTGTGTGTGTGTGTGTGTGTGTGTGTGTGTGTGTGTGTGTGTGTGTGTGTGTGTGTGTGTGTGTGTGTTGTTGTTGTTCTTCAGTTTAACGTCTTCCCACTAAAAGTTATATCAGACGATGTGAGTGTGTGTAAGTGTGCGCGCACGCACGCGCGTGTGTGTGCGCGTGTACCCGTGCACGCGCGCGCGCGTGTATGTGTGTGCGCGCGCGTGTGTATGTGTCTGTGTGAGTGTGTCTGCGTGTGTCTGTGTGAACATGTGCATGCCTGTATGATTCAATTACAATAACAAATAATTACCCACCCCCCGCATCTCGGGAAAACATTGTTTTAAGCGAAAACAAAATCCAATTACACAATATATAAAACTATAAGGAAAGCGTCCAATGGACCACTTTGTCAGTTCTTGAGCACTGTCAATCATATTTGGATAGGTAGTACGATGCAGGTCAATTAATGTGTAGACGGACGAAACGGTTAACCACTCAAAAAAATGTTAAACAAATTTAAAGATAAATACCAACTGAACTATGTGAAAACTTTTGCAAATTGTGTAAAGATAAAACCAGTCATTTAATACTCTAGATAGAGACAGGGAACCGGATCCATCAGATGAAGTATCGTCACCAGTTTTGCTCATAATCTCCTTTGCTCTTGGACAGTAAATTAATAGATGTTCAGCTCCAAGTCTTTGTCCACACATACATGTAACATTTTTGCTGAATTTTGTTCGAAGTGGATTCAAACGCATTCTGTGCATTATAGTCCAGTACCTGGCTATAAGTCCCGTGTACATTATGGTGTTAGGAGAATTTCTCACTTGATTTGAGTCAAGGGGCACCTAGACATGAAAAATCACGGAGGTGATCTGGCACCACCCTGGTACATTTTGCGTAATGGCCGATTCAAATATGGCCGCCACCCGCCGCCGTGAAAATCCTAACTTTTGTGTTTGTGACAATATATACACTTGTAACACTTCTAATCCAACTGATTGTGGTGTGCTGAGTTCATTTCTGGTATCATTTGGTCCATTTGGGGTCATCTTGACCTTCAAATGCCATGGTCAAGGTAATTTTCTTGTACCAACGGTCTTGACCGTAACCTGGCGATATTCTCGCAGTAACAACAGGGCTCCTATACATAATGCTACTAATTCTGACATGCATTTTCACTGTATGATTCACTATTAAAGATATAAGTCATTCTGATCTTGAATTCACAAGTGAACGCCGTTGTTACCTATTCAACTAAAACTGTCTTTGCTGCTTTTTCACTTTTTTCTGTATTGCGTGGTCAATGACACATCCCAACAGAAACAGAAAAAGTTCTCAAGTATGCAACAAAAATGCTCAATGTAACTGTAATTGTCTTTTTCCATCACTGATTGGAACATGGAGAATTATCTGCTTTTCCATGGCAGAATGTGATGCAGCAAACTCCAGTAGAACAGCACCCACACTATCGAGTGTCACACTTGCCTGCACACTTGCATATTGTGAGCAAAGTGGTTGGCAAGGGCTTCATGCATTTAGATGGCAACAGGGTGTCAAAATGTTCCTCCCACCATGTTCTAGTGTTCTAGGTAGCCCTCACGTTGTTGACTGGCCGCCCCAAAGAGATGGCATGCTTTGAGCACCAGAAAGGCTCCTCTGTGGATGTGGCCTCTGATGACACTGCTGGGTGGGAGAGAGTCAATTCCAGCTGTAGCACTGCTGTAGTTCTCCACTCTGAGCTTGTTGAACATTTCAGCAGTTGTTGTTGATCTGACACCCACCCAGACATGTACACGGTACATTTCCGCCAGAGCTTCATCTTGCTCTGACAAGCTGTCCGTCGCTCAAAAGTTCGTCAGATGCTGTACAGGGTCAGCTGCCATAGCAGCGTTCTTCGCCCTACCTTAGTCACACAGTCATCTCCAGTCAGTATGTGTGCTTTGATCACTGACTTGGCCAGCGGTGCTCCAAGCCTAGAAACTGCTTGGTGCAGTGGAAGCATCCGCCGCTTCTCACGTGTGCCAAACTGCTGCCAGATTTCCTTCAACCCCAGCGTTTGGAACTGAGGGGTGTAGTGAAGCAGTAGTGCGAAAGTGTCCGAGTCGTTGG
Source organism: Conus ventricosus (assembly GCA_018398815.1). Taxonomy (NCBI): domain Eukaryota; kingdom Metazoa; phylum Mollusca; class Gastropoda; order Neogastropoda; family Conidae; genus Conus; species Conus ventricosus. Next base: position 65,869,094 of record CM031609.1, read on the forward strand.
AAACTGCTATAACTCTCTTGCACTGTTTGACGCGGACAGCCCACTCCACATGTACCACCAGTCTGGCGTCTGCCTCTTCAATCCAGCTGTGCAGGTCCGGGATTTCTTCACCGCCAGCTCAAATCAACACAAAGAAAACAGAAACCATGAGAGTCAACAACCAACAACGAGACCCACTACGACTGCAACAGCAAGACATCACTGAAGTTGACAAGTTTGTCTACCTCGGCAGTGTGGTCAGCAAAGATGGAGGTACTGTCAACCTCTGGTGATATCGATGGAGGAAGGACTAGCGCACAGCCCAAACACACTCACAGCTTGCTTACGATCTCATTCATATATCATGCATTCGTCACATCAAACCACTAGTAAAGTCTATACTTTACTACACATGATCATAGAACGAAACATCAATGCATATGGAATCAAACAAAATAAAACATTCTCTCTCTCCTGAACTCAAAAAAACATTTTTCTAAAACATCATTAACAACCCGGGGTAAAAAAAAATTTTCCTTTACCGGGCCAGGGCTTAACTACACGAATCACTGTTTTTTCTTTTCCTTTTTTTCTTTCACTGACCCAAACCCCACTGGCACTTCTTTCGCTGGCGCCTGCCCGAAAACTCTGGCATGGCGTTGGTCGTGGTTTTGTTACGAAGTACGCCCCGGGTAAAGGTCAACCCCCGGTTCAGATGGAACAGTACTATCAACACGCTTTCTCCTTCTTTTTCCGCACAACGCATTGCACCTCTCTTCTAGTCTGCTCACAAAGGAAAAGGTTGTTTTTTCTTTCTTTTTCTTTCTTTCTTTTCCTTTTCATTAGTTACAACTCTCTCTCCTCCACATCTCCCTTAGTCCTTCCCGCAGACTACTCCTCTAACCTAAACTTGTTTTCTTTTCTCTCCCCCCCATCTCTCGCTTCTCTCCGACAGACCAGAACCTCTTCCTCTCTCTGCTCCTCTTTTCTTCTCCCCCCTCTCTAAATCACACAATTTTATTCCCTACCTACTGTCCAAGGGGTACCTTTGGCAGTTTTTTTACCGCCTCGTACCCGAATTACTCCCTCTAATTCCATTTGGAATTCAAATCATGACAGCCACCCCACACCCCCTACTCTCGTGTGGTCATTGGTCTTTAATTGATTAGCTTTTTTCACCCCCCCCACACACACCTTCCCCTCTTTTCATTCCCGACGTCCGAAATTGGCAATCACTGGTCCAGGCTCGAGACTCGTCACCAGACATCGAGGCGTCGGCAGCTACTTATCTTTTTTGGCGGACAGACCGTCTCCCGAGAGGATTAGGATTTCTCCTTGTGCCCAAATTTGGGCTGGATGATCGACCCGGGGCGTCGAACTCTTTTGACCCCCTCGAGGCGTCGTCAGCACTTATCCTCGGCTGGCCTCAGAATTTTTGGTTTGAACTATTCCACACCCTGGACCACTTTTTGGGTTGTTTATTTTTGTCCGTGCAATTTTTCCCCCCCTTCAAAAGACTTGACCGCATTGTCTAAATTTAAAACGTACAAAAAAGACAACAACCAAATTTTGCTGACACACAGACACGGGAAATTTGAAAAATACTTTAAAAACCAACGTTTTAAAAAATTATAAATTACTTAGTGAAACCACTCCAAGATTATCTTTGACGTGCGCCTTGCTTTTTTTAAACTCATTTTAAACGACCTCTTTTCGACCTATAAATTTCCCCCTACCTGCAAATTTGCCCCCTTTTCTCTTAAAAATTTCATGAAAAGCACAAAAATAGATCACACCATGACACTTCACTGGGAATCTCCATCCTCACTTTGCAAAAATCTCACACACAAGCGACTGTATCTAAAGCATAACACATTTAATAAAACAAACTCACACAAAAAAAAGAACCAAGCCAACGAATAACCCAAACCCAATCAAAAACGTAATAAACACATATTATCAACAAAGCACCCCGGATATGACTACTTCCCGGTTTGCAGCTTCTAGACTACACGGCTTAAATGTCAGCTCCGACTTTCTGTCGCCGGGAATTTACGACTCGATACCGTAGGGTGCAATGCCTTGCCCAACCAGCCCGCTGTTTTTCAACGCCCCCTCAGGAATTTGGGGGTTGATATAGTCTCTACCGAACTCTTTCCCAAAAGTATTTGGGAATTTTTTCACCCCCCACAGACGGCTAAACACTCCCCTACATTTGCGTACCCTTCTTCACACTTTGTCAATTTCCGCAGCATACCTCACAGAAAACGACCCCTTCAGCCCCTCAACAATACCGCCCCTACCCACCACCGAGCCTTAGCAACAGAAAGGGTTTAGAAATACGGGAAGCTTCAAATGGGAGGGGAACCATTCTTTCCCACCGTCTCATGTTTGCTCTGCAGCTCTCCCAAAACCAACCACGCGGTTTTTCCCTGCCTTACCAAATCACGAGAGGACTCTGATTGCTGCGAAATTTTGGGAAAAAACCCCAAAGAAAAAAAAAACCTAGAGACCCTTTACTTCTGTTTTTGGTTTTTTGCCTCTGAATTCATCATCTTCCCATTTTCCCTCTTTCCGGCTGCTTTTGTGTCGCCTCCGACAACAAACCTAGGAACTCCAGGGCTTGGAAAACCAAACCGGGCACTTTTTTTGGCCCCCTGGCGTGAATTGGCTTGCTCAACCTCCTAAAACGCTCCACGCCTCTAGCCCCCTCCCTTTTCTCGATGCAACAGAATGTCATCCATAAAATTCACAACCCTTCCAATCCCGCAATAATTTCCTCATCACCAAGAAACTGCAGGTGCGTTTTACCATCCCAAAAGGGAAATACCGCCACTGAAAAGCCCCAAGAGGAGAATGCGGACTTCCTTTGATCCTCACTCAAGCTATTTTCCATACCCTTGTCAATCTATCCCCGGAAATACGGCTCTTGCTTGTGCATTTAGCGAACAGGGCTTCCCTGTTCGATGACCCTGCATCGCCTTTGGGGACACTGGTTTTAACTCTATACCCCAAAACAAATCGATCCACCTGATTTTTTTCCTCACTAAGACGACGGGTGCACTATCATGATTTGGACGTTTAAAAACCCCCAAAGGGCCAACTCTTTCTACCCCCCCTCGACACTTCTTGGGCTTTGGTCGGTAGGCTTTCACAGTACGGGTTTTTGCGATTTAATTTCCACCGTACATTCCTAGATGCCTGCCCGGTTTTATCATCAGGGAAACCCCCATACTGTTCAAAGGGGCCCCCTAACTTCCCCTTCCCCTACGTTCTACCCTTCTACAGTGACAACCCCCGTATACTCTTTTCCTGGAAACCAGGCAACAAAATCTCCCCTTCTCGCTGGGGCCCTTTACCTCCATCAATGATTGCTGCGCGCCATTGCGATCTCACGCGAATAAATTTTCGGGCAAATTTTTATGGGAAAATTTGATTTTCCCCTTCACTCGATTCGGAGTCCATCACCTTTTTAATAGGGGAAGGTCCCTTTTCCCAAACATCACACTTGTTGTGATCCGTGGGGAAACAGTAACAGACTTAATCCCCCTTTAGAATTGTTCCTCACCTTCCCGTCATATTTCTTCTTCGAACGACCCAACCTCCTCAAACTCTCCCTGCGACCTTACAAGTCCCTCTACTATTGCTAGGTCCACCACATACTGATAAGTGGTTTTACCTCTTTTTGACTCCTGTTTCCCCCGGGCCCCAGCTCTTTGAGTGCACACTGTCCCCGAACTGTCCCCATACAGCATCAAAAAGCGAAAAAACCTGTCTTTCCTAGGGGGTTCCCCGTAGCAACAGCCGCGAATTACTCCCAATCGCGGGCCTTTCCCCACAAAGGGTTCTTTAAGAACCCTTCAGCCACCTTGAATCTCTCCCCCAAGCCAAGCATTGTGGGGAGGGTAGGAGAACTGTGTGATCCCCACACCGTTGACCCCTTCATCACCCTGAGGGAATTACCCCCGTCACTGAGAATTTGTCTGGCACACCCACGCGAGAAAAGATTCTACCACCCTCCGACCTTTCGTATTACGCCTTTCAATGCAAAAGCTTCTGGATACTGGTCCCCCCCCCCGATCCACAAACGTCAACACAAACCTGTGCCCACCTTGGGAAAAGGGCGCATTTTTCCAATCAGACAACCCCACCCTCCTGAATGGGGTGTCAATTAAAGGAGGCTGTTTAAGATGCCTTCCTCCCCCCCTCTTTTGGGGGACCTTTACACACTCACAGACATCAAAAGCTTGATGTCTGCCATTCCCCTGGCCAAAGAAAAAACACAAAAATTCGGCAGGGTTTTTTGCTGGTGCCGAGATGACCCGCCAACGACCGGACCCACTACTGACATGTCACATAACCCTGACCTCTAAATGGGGGCACCTTTCCCGTCATCCCGGGGAACACTCGGGACAAAAGCCCCCTTCACAAGAAATTCTGTCTCACCCCCAACCACCTTTTCTCTCCACCCCTTGCCAAACCCCCAAAACTTTACACGAAGGGTCTTGTTCCCGGGCTGCCCAAACTCATCAGGGGACACACTATGCCCCGACTTCCTTGCCGGGAAAGACTAACGGTTTATCAAACCTTTTTTCCCCTTCTTGCTCCGTGTTTGAACGCTGCCCCTGTACAGCAACAAACCCGGGTCCCCTGGTCCCTTGCACCTGGAATATTTCCAATGACAAATCAAAAGGGGTTTTTTCTCCAAACCCCCGAGACAACCGCCGGAAAAAGGGGACGTACTTTTTATCTACAACAAACTCCCCAATGCCATCGATTTGAGTACAGGTCTGGGTTTTCCCGTCAAATCCCCCTTCCGCCAGTTGTTCAAAAACACCACATGAAAACCATGTCTCGTAACACTTTCACCCCCCTGCGCCAATCCACCCTTCTTCCCGAAAGAACCACTCAGCCTAGTGCCCCCAACCCTGACCTGACTGCTGTCCTACTAGCCATAGCTACCCTTTCAGACTGAATCCCTTTGGTTCCACGCAGTCGTTTCCCCCTGGGGACCCTTTTAAAATTCTTGCAAGGCCGGGCCCTTTTGGGAAACCTCATGCGACAATCCCTCGCCACATGTCCCTTCTTGTGACAAATGAAACACCTAATGTCCCTTTGCCCTTCCTTCTGCCCCACCACTGGGTTTGCAGACTTTGCAGAAAACTCCCCTAGTCTCCTTGCACTCTTCTCACCTGTGCCTGGCACCTGTTTCTCCTGCACCTTAGTGCCCAAACGTGCCTCTCTATACACCTCTGCGAACTTCAACAACTCCCCTGCTGTCTCTGGCTGTCTCTCTTTCAAATGTATGGTTAACTCAGGGCCGCAACCTGACAAAATCTGTTCCTTCATAACTAGCTCTTTCAATTCAGCGAACTCCTTTTTCGTACCACTCAACTCTAACCATTTATCAAAATAGTGATCTAAACGTGCACCAAACTGAGTGTACGTTTCCCCTGCTTGCAATCTAGCTGAACGAAATTTCTTTCTGAATCCTTCCTCTGTGAGGTCAAATCCCTTCATCAACGATTCCTTCACAGCACCAAAATCAGATTGGGTGTGCAGTGAAAATCAGCTGGCAATGCAGTGAAAATCTGTAATGCCTTACCCGTCAATAGCGCTGACAAAATGACTGCCCACTCTTCTGAAGGCCAACCCTGACTGGTCGCAAACGTTTCGAAACGACTGATGTATGCATCAATCGAATCGGTTCCTTCAGAGAATTTTGGCAACTTGGGTCGGGGAGCGTAACTGCGCACAGAGTCACTGGAAACTGAACTCCCATCCTCGGTGGTCTCCCTTTGTATCCTCACTTTCTCTAACTCTAATTGAACCTTTAATCTTTCCGTTTCCTGCTCTTCCTTTAGTCTTTCTGTTTCCTGCGCTTCCTTTAGTCTTTCTGTTTCCTGCGTTTCTCTGGCCTGATTTTCGTTAGCCTGAATCCTTAATTTTTCTATTTCTTGTGCTTCTACTGCGACACGGCGTCTTTCCGCGTGTTCATCCCTTTCCATCTTTTGCTGGTTTTCAACGAATGCTCGCAACTCTTCTCCGAATAGCCTAAATCACGAGCGACACTCACAAGTTGTTCAATAGGGGTGTTCTTTTCTTCCGCCATTATATCTTCTGTTTCTTTTTTTTTTTTTTTTTTTCTGAACAAGATTTTATTACTACGACAGCCAAACTGGTGGTTACCGACATGAGTGACGTAATAGCACAGTCCTATGAATGATAATATTAGCTTGGGACAACGTAGTTAGTTTTTATAAGACGCCCAGCGCCTGACCCAACTATGAGAGCGAATTATAGGAAATCTGTGCGAAATAAGTACTCTGGGGCTGAAATGCCAAGCCTAGTATTAACCATCTTGGAAGCAATGCCAAGCCTAGTATTTAACTATCTTGGGAACATACAGTAAGACAACCCCTTGTCCTAGGATTACAATACTTGAATCCCACCCAGCTTCCTCTCTGAGAAGTTGAACAATTATAATAAATGGGCCAGAATATCCTGGCAAGCTCGCCAATAAATTGTCAACCTCTGGTGATATCGATGGAGGAAGGACTAGCGCACAGCCCAAACACACTCACAGCTTGCTTACGATCTCATTCATATATCATGCATTCGTCACATCAAACCACTAGTAAAGTCTATAACTTTACTACACATGATCATAGAACGAAACATCAATGCATATGGAATCAAACAAAATAAAACATTCTCTCTCTCCTGAACTTCACAAAATCATTTATCTAAAACATCATTAACTAACCCGGGTATAAATAGATTTCTACTTTACCTGGCCAGGTGATCTTAACTATTCACGAATCACTGTCTTTTCTTTTCTCTTTTTTTCTTTTCACTGTCACTTTCACAAGCACGACACAACTGCAGACACTGGTCTTGGTCTGCTGGCGCCTGGTCAGGTTAGACTGCTGGCACTGGCGTTGGTCTGTGGTTCTGCTTGACGAAGTGACGCTGCCAGGTATGAGGTCGAACCCCCGGTTCAGATGGAACAGTGACTATCAACATCGATCTGTTCTCCTTTCTTTCTTCCTGCATCAACGCATTGCACTCTCTCTCTCTCTTCTAGTCTGCTCTATCAAATGGACATGGTTGCTTTTCTTTTCTTTTTCTTTTCTTTCTTTTCCTCTTCATTAGTTAGCAACTCTCTCTCTCCACATCTCTCCTTAGTCCTTCCTCTGCAGACTATCTCCTGCTAATCTCTCAACTTGGTTCTCTTCTCTCCTCCCCTCATCTCTCTGCTTCTCTCTCGAGCAGACCCAGAACCTCTTCCTCTCTCTGTCTCTCTCTTCGTTCTCCCCCCTCTCTCTCACTCACACATTACTTTATTCCCTACCTACGTGTCCAAGGGTGAGTACCATTGGTCAGTATTTTTACCGCCTCATACCCGAAGTTATCTCCCTCTAATTCCATTGGATATTCAAATCATGACAGTCACGCCTACATGCCTTACTCTCTGTGGTGGTCAATTGGTCATTTAATTGATTAGCTTGATTTCACCCCCACCACACACTACCTTCCCCTCTCTTCGTTCCGGCGACGTCGTAAATTGGCTAGATCAGTCTGGTCCAGGCGTCGAGACTCGTCTGACCAGACATCGAGGCGTCGGTCAGCTACTTAGTCTGTTTGGCTGGACAGACCGTCTCCGTAGAGGATTAGGATTAGTCTCCTCGCTGTGCCAAATTGGCTGGATGAGTCTGATCCGGGCGTCGAGACTCGTTTGACCAGACATCGAGGCGTCGGTCAGCTACTTAGTCCGTCTGGCTGGCGCTCAGAATATTTGAGTTTGAACTTATGTCCACACAACCTGGACCACGACTTTGGTTGTTTATTTTTTTGTCCGTGACAGGTACAGATGAGATATCAAGAGCTGCATCAATAAAGCCAGGCACATCTTTATTACGCTACGGCCTATCTGGAATTCCTCTGCCCTCTCACTCCACAACAAGATCAGAATCTTCATTTCAAATGTAAAATCTGTCCTTCTATATGGTTCTGAAACGTGGCGAACAACAAATACAAACACTCACAAACTCCAAACATTTATCAACAGATGTCTGCGAAACATTGTGAACATCAGATGGACAGATATTATTGCCAATACAGAACTGTGGAACAAGACCAAGCAAGTTCCAATAAAATCAGAAATCAGAAAACGGAAGTGGGGATGGATTGGCCACACCCTCAGAAAGTTTCCATCCAACATCGCAAGACAAGCCCTTGAATGGAACCCCCAGGGCAAAAGAAAAGTGGGAAGACCAAGACAGACATGGCCAAGGATTACCGACGCAGAGGTGAAGGTCGCCAGAATGACGTGGGCCGAGCTGAAGAGGATCTCCCGAAACCGTGTCCGCTGGAAGAATGTGGTTGCGGCCCTATGTTCCCCAGGGAATTCAGAGGACTAAGTCAAGTAAGTCCAGCCACCTCATCATCAGAGACGACAGAGCTGGCGATGATGACAAGATTGCTCGATTGCTCACCATATCTTGAACCAGCAGCTGAAGATTCTGTTTGTTCTTCTCAGATGCCCAGAACTTGTCAAGCTGTCGAGGGAGGGGTGTGTCTGCGTTCATGCCAATATTGTCAATGGGCGTCACATCAGCTCGCCTCATGCGCTCTCCTTCTTTCAGGAAAGTTCAACGTATGAATCTAACAGCAGGTGAACGTAGTCCAACTCATGGCAGAGGCTTGTGGCTGATGTGATGACTGCAGTGACTACATCACCGAGGGTAGAGCATTCTGCTAGTGGCATCTGTCGCATCTTTGACATGAAGTCTACCACAACATGAGTGGGAAGAAGAGACGTCTGATTCCATTGTGTGAGGTCCAGTTCAGATTCAATTTCACCAACAAGTGTTGACTTTTGACGTAAGCGGGAAGATCACCATCAAACAGTGGAGTCACTGGCAGCAGATCGTGTGCAAATATCTGCTTGATGTCCATGCCATGCTCCTTTGCAATGTCCATGGTTCTCTGTGCCTCCACAACGTCCTTGAAGGCCACGTCCAAACACGCCACATTCACCAGTGCGTCGTCTAAGCCAAAACCTCGAAGCAGTTTGCCCTGGCACCCGAACAGAATGCGAGTCCAGTGGAAGGGTCCCAAGCAGATGAGCAGATCCTTGAACTGTTCTGTCTCATGCAGGTAAACATCTGCCGCCACAGCAAACATGCCTTCATCGCACCCAAACTGCTATTGATGCTTGGTTCAGCTGTCTGCGACAACTTTGAAAGTTTGTGAGGCCGCTGACCCTGTACAGCATCTGACGAACTTTGGATAGACAGACAGCTTGTCAGAGCAAGATGAAGCTCTGGCAGAAAGTACCATGTACATGTCAGACCAACAACAAC
>CM031609.1:65878540-65906040 GCA_018398815.1 Conus ventricosus
ACCCAAACTCTTGACGATCGGGTGGTCGTAAAGAGAAACGGTTCTGTGCCGGCTGCACACCGGCCATTCGTATTTTACCCATGCTTACCTTTTAAAGAGTGAAGAAGCTCCGGGGTGCATTCCATGTCATGCGCCACCACAATGAAACATGTTCTTTTAGAGTGTTGGGACTTGCACGATGTGAGACACAAACATTTTACGGCGGAGTCCATGAAGATCCTGTCAGGATGTCCCGCCTGATGTGATCCTTGAGTTTTTGAGAGAGATTAACAGTTTTCATCTGATTTAAGATTTTACGGCAGAAAGATTTTTAAACAAAGTGTCTGGTGCGTTTGTCGACGATGTCATTTAATGAGATGTGTGAAAGTTGGTTTTTTTTTTTTTTTTTAAATGACTGGTGAGTTGATTTTAACGTGGTGACAGCCCTGATGTGGCCTTTGCGGTCGGCTGGGCTATAAGCAACATTATCTTATCTAGATGTTTCCCAGTGTGGATTTCGGAACAACCGCAGTACTACTGATCATCTGGTTCGTTATGAGTCTTTTAAATCAGAATGCTTTGATCAATGGAGAACATGTAGTTTCTATTCTTTTTGTTTTAGAAAAAGCTTATGACACAACATGGAGGCATGGAATCTTCAGGACTTGAAGGCACTTGATTTCAAAGGTAATTTACCAATGTTTATTGCTAATTTTTTGTCTAACAGGCACTTCAGTGTTAGACTTCATTTGACCTTTTCAGATCCTTTGAGCAGGAGATGGGTGTCCCTCTAAGGTAGCATCCTTTCTCCACTTCTGTTCAATCTGAAGATTAACTAACATCGTCCAGTCAGTAAAGTCTGGAATTGATAAGTCATATTTGTTGATGACTTCTCCATCTCTGCCAAGGGAAAACTTTGGCTGCAGCTGAGCGTCAACTTCAATTGTGTGTTAATCGTGTTCAGCAGTGGGTTACTGAAAATGGATTTAAGTTTTCAGCTACTAAGACAGAGTGTATTCATTTCCATAGGAAAAGATCTCAGGTCTTAGAACCAGCTATCAGTCTCAATGGTCGGGTAATTAAAGTTTCCAAACAAGTGAAATTTTGGGGGTTATTTTGATAATAAGCTTTCTTTTTTGCCTCACATTAAGTACATTAAACAATCTTGCCAGTCAGGTTTGAATGTTTTGAAGGTTATTAGTCACACTGATTGGGGTGCCGACAAGCGAACTTTGTTGCGATTGTATCGGCTTTGGTGAGACCAAAGCTAATTAATGGGTGTGTGGTATATGGTTCTGCACGAAAGTCTTACCTCAAAGCTCTTGATCCAATCCATCATCAAGGACTGCGGATTGCTCTGGGAGCACTTCGCACATCTCCAAAAGAAAGTTTGGTATGCTGAATCGGGTGAACCCCTTCTGGAGCTAAGGAGGTTGCGTCTTTCCATGAATTACTACCTGAAACTGGGGGCTAATCCAGAAAACCCTGCCTATGAAAATTTGTCATGAACCCGCCTTTTAGAGCCAAATATGAACTTAAAGCCAAATGAGATTCCTCCACTGGGTATTCGTATTTTGCCCCATTTCGGGCAGCGGGCATTGACCTTGATGCTGTTGATGATGGTCCATTACAGACTGATTTACCCCCTTTGGGAAAGTCGCCAATCCAGAGATTAATTTATATTTAACTCAATTTCGAAAGGAGGTCACCTCGAGTGTTGCATATAAACAACTATATTTTGGGCAATGTGAACTTTATAAAGATTTTATCAAGATTTTTACTGATGGTTCTAAAAAAAGGTGAAGGGCTGCAGCTGCCATTGTGTGTGATAACGATTTTCAGGAGCCTATCTTTAAGATTGCAGGATTGGTCATCTGTTTATAACTGCTGAACTGAAGGCTTTAAATCTGGCCCTCAGTGCGGTGTCCAGATCAGATCAGAATGATTTCCTTATTTTATCGGATTCATTGTCGGCATTGTCGGCTTTGTCGACAAGAGAAGTATCACATCCAGTTTTTGGCGATATTCATGATCTTCATACTCAGCTTGTCTCTTCGGGAAAGCATATAGTTTTCTTGTGGGTCCCCAGTCACATGGAAATCTATGGTAACTCGGGTGGACAAAGCACCAAACAAGCTCTCGGTGCAAGTCTTTCCAGGAGGCCTATGCAGTTTATTCCTCACTCTGATCTACGTCATAAATCCAGTTTGTATTGTCGTGAACTGTGGGAGAGTGAATGGTGTAATCAAATTCATAATAAATTGTTAAAATTTGCCCAGATTTAACCAATCCATTCCCATCGGTGGTACGTAACCGTAAAGAGGAATCGATTTTGTCACGGTTACATATTGGGCACAGCTATATAACGTACAGTTGGATATTCAGAAGGGAAGACCCCCCAAGGTGTGTTGCGTGTGACAGCTTGTTCAGTGTTAATCATTTTTTGACAGAATGTGCTGATTTTATGTGTATCAGAGAGAAGTTCTTTTCCACCAGTGATTTATCGGTTCTTTTTCGTGAGAATTTCAGTAGATCTTATTTTTTCTTTTTTGAAAGAGGTAAATTTATTTTATAAAATAAAAGGGTTTTATTAATGTATACAGGTGTCGAAGGAGTTGAAAATATAATTGTGCTTTTGTCCTCATAAATTTTAAGGATGTGTTAATACTAGTGTGGGGATTTGTATCAAGAGACTCAGATATGATAGCTGAGGTCCTGATTTGGCTCCTAGTAGTCCGCTGGACCCTATAAACACTAACTTACTAACTAACTAATCAGAATGATTTCCTTATTTTATCGGATTCATTGTCGCATTGTCGGCTTGTCGACAAGAGAAGTGTCACATCCAGTTTTGGAGGATATCATGATCTTCATACTGCAGCTTGTCTCTTCGGAAAGCATATAGTTTTCTTGTGGGTCCCCAGCCACATTGAATCTATGGTTACTCAGTGGAGACAAAGCAGCCAAACAAGCTCCCCGGTGCAAGTCTTTCCAGGAGGCCTATGCAGTTTGTTCCTCACTCTGATTTACGTCATAAATCCAGTTTGTATTGTCGTGAACTGTGCAGAGTGAATGGTGTAATCAAATTCATAATAAATGTTTAAAATTTGCCCAGATTTAACAATCCTTTTTCCCATCGGTGGTACGTAACCGTAAAGAGGAATCGATTTTGTCACGGTTACATATTGGGCACAGCTATATAACGCACAGTTGGATATTCAGAAGGGAAGACCCCCCATGGTGTGTTGCGTGTGACAGCTTGTTCAGTGTTAATCATTTTTTTACAGAATGTGCTGATTTGATGTGTATCAGAGAGAAGTTCTTTTCCACCAGTGATTTATCGTTTCTTTTTCGTGAGATTTCAGAAGATCTTATTTTTTCTTTTTTGAAAGAGGTAAACTTAATTTTAAAATATAGGGTTTTATTAATGTATACAGGTGTCGAAGGAGTTGAAAAGATAATTGTGCTTTTGTCCTCATAAATTTTAAGTGATGTGTTAATACTAGTGTGGGGATTTGTATCAAGAGACTCAGATATGATAGCTGAGGTCCTGATTTAGCTCCTAGTAGTCCGCTGGACCCTATAAACACACTAACTAACTAACTAAAACTGCTGAACTGAAGGCTTTAAATCTGGCCCTCAGTGCGGTGTCCAGATCAATCAGAATGATTTCCTTATTTTATCGGATTCATTGTCGGCATTGTCGCTTTGTCGACAAGAGAAGTGTCACATCCAGTTTTGGCAGATATTCATGATCTTCATACTCGGCTTGTCTCTTCGGGAAAGCAAAATAGTTTTCTTGTGGGTCCCCAGCCACATGGAATCTATGGTAACTCAGTGGTGGACAAAGCAGCCAAACAAGCTCTCGGGGCAAGTCTTTCCAGGAGGCCTATGCAGTTTGTTCCTCACTCTGATTACGTCATAAATCTAGTTTGTATTGTCGTGAAGTGGCAGAGTGAATGGTGTAATCAAATTCATAATAAATTGTTTAAAATTTGCCCAGATTTAATCCAATCCTTTCCCATCGGTGGTACGTAACCGTAAAGAGGAATCGGTTTTGTCACGGTTACATATTGGGCACAGCTATATAAACGCACAGTTGGATATTCAGAAGGGAAGACCCCCCATGGTGTGTTGCGTGTGACAGCTTGTTCAGTGTTTTAATCATTTTTTGACAGAATGTGCTGATTTGATGTGTATCAGAGAGAAGTTCTTTTCCACCAGTGATTTATCGGTTCTTTTTTCGTGAGATTTCTGTAGATCTTATTTTTTCTTTTTGAAAGAGGTAAACTTATTTTATAAAATATAGTGTTTTAATAATGTATACAGGTGTCGTCGGAGTTGAACCCAGATAATGTGCTTTTGTCCTCATAAATTTTAAGCGATGTGTTAATACTAGTGTGGGTATTTGTATCAGAGACTCAGATATGATAGCTGAGGTCCTGATTTGGCTCCTAGTAGTCCGCTGGACCCTATATACACTAACTAACTAACTAACTAGTTTGGTGATTAATGTTCTGATGTCTTTTGTTGTAAATGTCTCAGGTTCCGATGCCTATTGTTGTTCTGAACATTCACGCACGCATTCACTACACACACACACACACACACACACACACACACACACACACACACACACACACACACACACACACGCACGCACGCAGCACGCACGCACGCACGCACGCACACACGCACACACACACACACACACACACACACATACGTGCGCACGCGCATGCCCACACATGCACGCACGCGTACACACACACACACACACACACACACACACACACACGCACACACGCACCGCACCACACACACACACACACACACACACACACACACACACACAATACACACAGACATGCGCGCGTACGCCCGCTCGCTCCTAGGCACACACATATACACATCGATGCACGTGCACGTCCACACCCACATGAGTGCGCACAACACGCGTACACGTGAACGCACAGAACGCACATGCGTACACGCCCACATACAAAGAAACGCACACATACACACATATATATGCAGACACGCTGTATACTCACGCAAACCCACAAATTACACCACACACACACACACACACACACACACACACACACATGCTCACACACACATACACACACGCGCACACATGTGCACACGTACACATCCATACACATGTGTACATTCACTACACACTCATACAAAAACAACAAAAAATCACAAACAAAAAACAACAACAACCAATGTTAGGTAGGCACTCAAGGTCTGACCACGCAGTTGACTAATGTTAGGTCAGACATCTGCTAAGTCGTAGCCACGAGACCCTCTTCTTCAGTTCTCTCATCTTAGTAAATTAATTCATTTATCCATCAGCTTCAAATCATATTTAGTATGGTCTCGAAACTTAGCGGATGTGGTGTAGCGTGCGCACGCCTCCTGATGAAACTGAAACTGAAACTTTTGTTGTTAAATCTCCACTGTGGTGCCTATTGTTCTGAAGTCCTTTGTTGTGAATAGGTCAGCTTGTTTGACTAATGTACGGATGTCTAATCCTGTAAATGGATCGCCTTGTTGACTAATACACTGATGTCTCGTTCTAAATTTAATCGGTTTGTTGACTAATGTCCTTCGTTGAAAATGGTCAGTTGTTTTACAAATAGGCTGTTCTTTCGTTGTAGATGGCTCAAGTTTGTTGAATAGTGTAGGCCTGCCAGTCGCTCGTCCATGATATTATAGTGAAAGTTTATTTTCTATTTTGTTTGACTGTTTTTATACATTTTGGAAAATGTACTGACATTTTCTCATTTTGAACTTCTTTTAGCCTCTCGTATTTTTTCTTCTTGTTTTCCTTTTTCGTCTTTCAGTTGCTTATTTTTCAGTATTACCTTCCTTTTCTGTCGTTCTTCTATCTCTCTTTTTTTCTTTTTCATTTTCTGTCTGTTCTATTATTCGCTCCTACCTCCGCCCCCTCTCCCCTGTCTGGTGTTCACTTAGTTCTGCCTTCTGCCCCGGTTCCCTCCCCTCCCTTCTCCAGTCCAGTTTCCCGCCGACAGTGACCTGCAGGCTGTTGTTTTGTACAGTGTGATGCTCTATTGTCATCTCATCTGAGTTTTTACAGTGATCTGCTATTGTCCGCTCCGCCGACAGTGACCTGCAGAGTGTTGTTTTGTACAGTGTGATGCCTGCTATTGTCCAGTCTCCCGCCGACAGTGACCTGCAGAGTGTTGTTTTGTACAGTGTGATGCCTGCTATTGTCCAGTCTCCCGCCGACAGTGACCTGCAGAGTGTTGTTTTGTACAGTGTGATGCCTGCTATTTGGGTGACGCATGAAGAAGACATAGTTGCCGAAAATTCCCTTCTGTGCTTTATATTGTGTGCTAAATTAGCGTTATATTGCCTTTAGTTTTGTGTGTTCACGCTCTTAAAAGCCAAGGCGAAATAAATAGAATTCGCTGTCATTGCAGGTGAATGAAATTAAGCGAAATTGCCCTCAGTTTTGTGTGTTTATTTTGTATTGTGGCTGTTTTAAATCAAGGCGAAATCAATAGAAAAAAAAATCGCTGTCACTGCAAATGATTGAAATTTAGCAAAATTGTGATATATACCATTACCTCACAGTTCTTGTTTTCATCACGGGAACACGATTTTGCTTTGTTTTCTTTCATTTGGCCTTTCCTTCTATTCTCAAAAAGTTGTAAAATTTCAAAATCAAGGTAATTTAAAAGCTGTCCTGGGACTAATTTATATGAATGTATGTAAGATATAAGACAAACACTCATCGCAGACCGGAGGAAATTTAACCAATCTGGCATTACTCCAGATAACAAAACAATGAAGTGCAAATTTCCTGATGGTACCAATTCAGTAACTTGATTCACTGAGACATGTCGACTATGAACAGAAACAGAGATAAGTACACAGATGGAGGGGATGATAGTGCATAACAGTGCAAACTACTGTGACCCATATGGAGCCTACAGTGTTTAGTGGAAGGATTCTGATGGGGCTTATCTTCTTGTTTGTTCTGTGTGTTGTATGTCTGCATTTAAGCAAGGCAAACTGGTGCCATAAGTAACAGTTGTTTGGAGCTGTAGGCAGGATGTTGTCTCATCATGGGTGCAAGAGCCACCGTTCGTTTTTTGTTATTTTCTGTTCACTGTTCTCTGCCTCATTGACGATGTCTATGCTGATTGCGTGTTTCTATGACGACAAGTATTTTAGTTTTCTTTCTTTCTTTTTCAGGATACGCTTTCAGGGCTTTCAGATTTCTCTATCATTTTCGGAACGGGGCTGTTCGGGGGACGGGGGTGGGGGTTGGGTTTGTGTGTGCTGGGATGGCGGTGGGTGGGGGGGGGGGGGGTAGGAGAGAAGCTGGTGGGGAAGAGGAGGCGGTCTGGAAGCTCTTACCTTCTGTGTTTGTTATTCTTGCCAGTCGTGAGATAAAAAACAACAAAAAAGAAACCCAAACAAACAGACAAACAAACAAACACCAACAACAACAACAAACCCAACGAACACAAAAGCAACCGACGTTTGTTCTGTCTGCTATTTTTGCCAGTAAAAAAAAAAAAAAAGACTTCTGCACCGCCTGCTATTCTTGCCAGTTACAAAAAAGGACGTATCTACCGCCCGTTCTTGTTGCCAGTTACAAAAAGGACGTCTCTATCGCCCGTCCTTGTTGCCAGTTACAAAAAGGACGTATCTACCGCCCGTTCTTGTTGCCAGTTACAAAAAGGACGTTGCCAGTTACAAAAAGGACGTATCTACCACCCGTTCTTGTTGCCAGTTACAAAAAGGACGTATGTACCGCCCGTTCTTGTTGCCAGTTACAAAAAAGGACGTATCTACCGCCCGTTCTTGTTGCCAGTTACAAATAGGACGCATCTACCGCCCGTTCTTGTTGCCAATTACAAAAAGGACGTACCTATCGCCCGTCCTTGTTGCCAGTTACAAAAAGGACGTATCTACCGCCAGTTCTTGTTGCCAGTTACAAAACGGACGTATCTATCGCCCGTCCTTGTTGCCAGTTACAAAAAGGACGTATCTATCGCCCGTTCTTGTTGCCAGTTACAAAAAGGACGTATCTACCGCCCGTTCTTGTTGCCAGTTACAAAAAGGACGTATCTACCGCCCGTTCTTGTTGCCAGTTACATAAAGGACGTATCTACCGCCCGTTCTTGTTGCCAGTTACAAAAAGCACTATCTACCGCCCGATCTTGTTGCCAGTTACAAAAAGTACGTATCTACCGCCCGTTCTTGTTGCCAGTTACAAAAAGGACGTATCTACCGCCCGTTCTTGTTGCCAGTTACAAAAAGGACGTATCTACCGCCCGTTCTTGTTGCCAGTTACAAAAAGGACGTATCTACCGCCCGTTCTTGTTGCCAGTTACAAAAAAGGACGTATCTACCGCCCGTTCTTGTTGCCAGTTGCAAAAAATAATCTCTGCACTGATTGGTCTTCTTGCCAGTCACAAGACACATAAACTCATATCTGTACTCTCTGTTCTTCTTGTCAGGTACAAAACACACACGCTAATATCTGTACTGTCTGTTCTTCTTGTCAGGTACAAAACACACACGCTAATATCTGTACTGTCTGTTCTTTTTGCCAGTTACAACACACACAAACTAATATCTTACTTTTTTCAAAATGGCGTGACTGACGGCGGAGAACGAAGCAAAATTTAGAAAGAGAAGGTGTTAGTTACCGCCAATGACATTGACAAACAAAGCACATGACAAGACACGATGCATTTCGACCTCTTGGGTCTTCTTCAGGCCCCAAAAAAATAGATCACATTTAATATTTAGGACAGTACAAACAAAGAACGAAGAGTGACTCATCTGTTATCCATGTGGTCGGGAGACCACATTCTCCGACCACATGGATAACAGATGAGTCACTCTTCGTTCTTTGTTTGTACTGTCCTAAATGTTAAATGTGATCTATATTTTTTTGCCTGAAGAAGACCCAAGAGGTCGAAATGCATCGTGTCTTGTCATGTGCTTTGTTTGTCAATGTCATTGGCGGTAACTAACACCCTCTCTTTCTAAATTAATATCTGTACTGTTTTTCTTGCCAGATACAAGGCATGCAAACTGACATCTGTACTAGTTGTTATTGTTGTCAGTCAGATGCCGCCGTCTAGGGAAGGAGAGATACAAGACAGAAGAAAGAGTTAAGCCGAGGAAACTTCAACCCGGAGAACTTCCTTTTACAGGAAAAGTCAGACACTTGTATTTGAATCGATTTTAGCCGGCAAAATTTCTCTCCGAATTCTGTCAGTTGTATTTCAAAGGCGTCTGTTATTCCGTCTAGATTCTGGTTAATTAAGTTTTAGCTGTGTCGGGGATGTGACGCAGGCCTGTATGACTTTCGATCTTGGAAGAGGCTAGAGTGACGGCGGAATAGCTTGCTTTCACTTTTCATTTCATTTTGCCATGGCCTCCCCCGCTGCTGTTCACAAAGAAATCCATCTCTGTTTGTGGAGGATTGAAATCATGTTTGTTTTTGGAGGATTCAGTACAAGTTATCCCTATTTTGCCAGTTTCTTCTCTCAGTCTTCTTTAGCTTATTTTTCCAATCTTCTGTCTGTCTGTTCGCCATCTCCATCAGTCTGTTCATCTACAGATCACCTCACAGTGCATGTCGAAGGCCTGGACATCATTTGCAGAGCGTGTTTCTTCATCTGCTGTCATCTCAAACAATGGAACTGACTAACAAGAAGTCGTCACATCAAATTAGAAGTTGCATTGAAGAGAGCAAAAATTATATGAAAAACAAACGAACCCAGTCTTATTACTTTGCAACCTTCATCACAACTCACGCGCATAGGTAGCATTTATATCCACATGCCATCTGTACTGTGTATCTATTGTAAAATACCTGCATAGGTAGCATTTATATCCATATGCCATCTGTACTGTGTATTTATTGTAAATACATAATTTCTTACATTTTCTTTTCAGTGCATTTTTTTGGTTCTCTTTTTAGGGAATTTAAAACTTGTTATTTTATGATGTATTGATTGGATTTTTTTTCTAACCTAATGAATGTTATGTTGCGTGTGTAATGTACCAATTTTATATCGCTTCACATGTACTTCTTTCCTTTTATTCTTAATGTTGGTAAAATGTTGACGTGAGTAAGACGACGTATACTAGGTCTGTTGTATGCTGGGAAGAGTCATCTGACTTTTTTGCATTTCACTTTTACTCCGCTGCTGTCTGTTGTACAAGGAAGCGGGTTGTCCATGGAGTGGGAACACAGATCACCATCATCATCATCATCAATCATCATCATCATCATCTTCATCTTCATCATCATCATCATCATCATCATCATCATCATCATCATCATCATCATCTTCTCTTCTTCCTCTTCATCATCATCACCATCATCGTCGTCGTCGTCGTCGTCATTCTTCTTCTTTGTTTTGTTGTTGTTTGTTGTTGTTGTTGTTGTTGTTGTGTTGTCATCATAACCATAACTACTACTACTACCACCACCACCACCACCACCACCACCACACACTACTACTACTACTACTACTACTACTACTACTACTACTACTACTACTATTACTACTACCACTACTACTACTACTACTGTCAGATTGCCTGTCTGTCATTAGCTTATAGTCTGATTCGGCCAATATGTCCCTAACGACATAAGCCGGAATGAAGACAAGCGCAGGGGTATTGTTGTGTGACTACTGTGCTGCAGTCACGGGCTCCAGTGTTCCAGTCACAGCACGCTGTCAGACCAAGCAAGGCCTGAAGGCTCCACTGGACGGACGTCTGGTGACATCCTCTGCAGTGGATAGAGCGGTGCTGGAGCTGTACACTGTGGAGACTCATCGCTTGTCCCTCTTGTCTGTCATCCCCATTCCAAATACACAGAGAAACTTTCAAGGAAGGCCATCCGTGTGTCATTGTAAGCCATGTGCGGTCTATAGCAAAATGTGTATTCCAGTATTCCAGTCACAGAAATCATTTGATCCCCCCCCCCCCAAAAAAAAAAAGAATAACAGACAACAATTTTTTTGTCACGATGTTTTTATAGGGCATTCAGAGTCTGTAAAGTTGGGTGTGCTTTATTTCAAAGACAGACAGACGCAAAAAGAAAAAACAACAAAACTTCGATGTGACAAAAATTGTCGTATTCACCAACATTTTTTGTTGTTATCATAAACAATTTCTAAAAGGCGTGCAGAGTCTGTTAGTTTGGTGTACTCTATTTGAAAGACAGGCATACAGAAAGAAAGAATTTCGAATTCATGTGAAAAAATTGTCATATTCACCAAATTTGCCTTGTAGATTCTACCGAGTTTCTTATGTTTTGAAATTTGGTTTGAAAAAACAAAACAAAACAAAAAAACATCTTAGGAACTACTGTCATACTTGATTACATCTCAGTTCATCCTCAAAGTTACGTTGGTTTTTCCTTCCTGGCGAGATGTGTTTGACAGATTTGTCCCACAGTATTGCCTGTCTATATACGCGCGTGTGCACACATGTATTTATCCTTTGGCATGAATCAGTTCACCGTTTCAGTGACTGAACTGACCATAGAAGAAATAGCTGCTAAACAGGTTTTAGTTTGTAGTCAGTATGTGTGAGCGCGCGCGCGTGTTTGTGTGATAACGAACAGACGACGAAATAGCCGAATCAACAGAAAAAACGAAAAGGGAAAAAAGGGAAGAAGTCAAAAATAAAGTAAAAAAGGAATTTAAAGAAAAAAAACAAACAAAGGGAAAAAGTTGTAACCAAATTGCATTTGTTTTCGTAAAAAAAACTATTAACCGTTTTGGGGGACTTTGGGCAAGCAAAAACCCTTCCCAACGATGTTTTTTTTGAGAGGAGAGGGGGGGAGAGAGAGATGAGGAGGGAGAGGGAGGGGGATGAGAGAAGAGAAAAGGAGGGGAGAGAGGTGAGGGGGGAGGGGATCGATCGGAAGGGAAAAAAGGGGGCGAAGGGGTTTTTTTCCCTTTTCCCGAAAATTTTTAAATTTAATTTTCAGGGGCCCCCTCTTTTCCCCCAATTCCCCCCCCTCCCCCACACACACCACACTCAACAAACACACACACACGCACGCCGCACGCACGCACCACGCACCCCCCGACGCACCCCACACACTCACACATTAAACACACGCCACACACACACACACCACACACCCCAAACACACACACACCACACACCAAAACACAAACACACACACACAAAATTTCCCTTTCAGCTTTCCCCCCGAGAGAACAGTAAAAAACACGTTTTGACTCACTTGCTCCCTCCACCACTTTTTTGGGTGAAAGTGCCCAAAAAGCCCCCTATTCCTTTTCCCTTGACAATTTAACCCAAATTTTTAGGGCCCAAAAAAAACAAACATACTGTGCGGGGTTATCCGTTTTCAATACTAATTTACAAAAGTTTTAAGATTTCAGTTTTTTTTTAAAACCCTTTTTTTTCCCTGTCATTTTTTTTAACATCTTTTTCGCGAAAACATTTTTCCCAAATGGTCTCTGTTTTAAATGTGAAATAGAACTTAGTCTTTAATGTTCTCTAAAGTTTTAAAAAAAACTGATTTTATTTTTTTGAAAAAAAAATCCAAACACTTATTCCAGATGTTTTCCCACTGAAGGCTGGGTTCGAAAAAGTGTTTCTTTTTTTAAACCCTATGTTCTTTTGCCAAAACAGTTCATCTATAATAAATAGTTTTTGCGTTTTAAACAGTCTAAAAAAAATTTTTTTCAAAAAAACTACTAAGTTTATTGCTAGGTTTAAACAAAATTTTTAATGTCATCATCTGCCCTTAAAAACCCTTTTCTATCATGTTATGCTTTGTTCCCATTTAAGATTTGGGACAAAAAAACCACAATTTTTTTTAAAAATTATAAACGATAAACTTTTTTGTAACAGGTCGAGGACAAATTTTTTTTCCAAAACCCTTTTGCCCAAAAATTAATGAACAAGGGGGAAAGGGGGTTTTTGTCATAAAGTTTAACTGTCCATAGTTTTATACTAAAATTTTAAATCAAATCCAGTTTTTTTTTTAAAATTTTTGCTCTTGTCAAAACTTGTTAAAGTATAATAAAATCCTTTGGGCCCTAAATGTGAAAGTTTAAATCCAATTTAGTGTGAAAGATTGTTTCTTTTTTAAAATTTTAAATTGTTTTTTTTGGCTTGTTGTTAAAACCCTTAAATATCCCCCCCCAAATTTAAAGAAAATGCCCTAGTAACTTTAAGACTTTTAAACGCTAAGTTTTGCCAGCTAATTAGAATTTTTTTAAAAAGGGGACGTCACTAACCCCCCCCCAACCCCCCCCCCCCCTCTCCTTATCTTTTAAGACAGAAATTTCCCAAATATTTTTGTGAACGTTTCTCCAAATTTAATTTGGCATGAACTTTTAATTTTGTAGAAGCTTTTTTAAAAAACCCGGGTTCTCTTCTGGGGGAGGTGTACTTTTTTTCCCAAAACGGTTTTAAACCCAAAATTCTTTCCGACTATTTTTCATCGGGAAAAGATTTTACATGAAAAAGGGGCCAGGGGTTTTTGTTTGCTTTTCTAAAAATTTTTTTTGACGGAAAAATTTTGAAAAAGGGGCTTTTGAATTCAAATTTTATGTCCCTTTCTAAATTGGGTTTCTAAGTCCCCTTTTGGGGTTTCGGTTTTCGAACTTTTTTATTTCTTTACTGCCCAAACATTATTTGCTTCTAGATTGCGCAGTGTTTTTAGTTTGGGAAAACTTTTTTTTTTTCCCCAAACCTCTTTGCGTTTATAATCCCCCTTCTTTTAGTGTACTCAAAACCTTAAACAAGGCCCCTTATCTTCCCCGTTCTGTTCCAAAAGTCCGAACGTCTACGGTTTTTAAATTTCTAAAGTTATACCCCCTCACAGGCGCAAATGTAACCCCCTGTTTTTTTCTGGCCCACGGAAATGTTTTAGTACAAGCATTTTTATTTTTTCTAAAAAAAGGGTGCAGGTTATCACATTTCCAACTTTCCGCTTTGTCTTTGATTTTTTTTTAAAATTTTGACCCGACCCTCCCAAAAAATTTAATTTTTTTAAAACTGAAAATTTTGGGAAATTTGTATAATTTCAAAATGGGGCAATTTTGCAGTTTTCCCCCCTGACGGAAGAGCTTTTTAAAACATTTGGGGGGTTTCCCATCAAAAAAGTTTTCACCCCCCCCCCCCCCCCCCCTCAGTAACCCCTTTTGCCATGGGTTTTAAAATTGTTTGTAATGCAAATCGAGCGGTTTTCCCCTCTTTAAGTAGTTTTGTCGGGGCTCAGCAATTAAAACTATGAGGGGGTAAATTGTTTTGGGGTTGAAAAAGCTAACATTTTAGCTAGCTCTTATAAAAAAAGGAAAGGGATGTTTTTCTTTTTCTAGCTTAAATGTTAAAATTTTTTTTTGGATTTTGCATTTTAAAGGGTTTGAGGGAAATTTGTCAAATTTTATCTTTGTTTCTTTTAGTGGAAAAACCCGTAATAACCATCGGGTTTATTGTTAACTGGTAAATTTTTTGGTCCCTCCCTCTGTTAATTTTTTAAAACCCTTTATTATTTCCGGGGGCTTCACTTTTTTAAAAACCTTTCGTTTTGGGTAAAATTTTTCATGAAGCGAAACCTTTTTGGCCCCGTTTTGGGTTTTTAATAGCTTTTTCAAAAAACGAAGGGGGGGTTTTGAGTTTTTTTTGTTTAAAAAAATTTTTTGAACAAATTAAAAATGAGTGCATTAAAATTTTACTGAAAAAAATTTCTTTGGGCCGCCCCCTAAAATTTTTAAAAAATTATACCCAAATGATCCCCTTTTGACATTGTGTGACCGGCGGGGCCTTTTTCATAAAAGGTGATTTCTCCATTAGCAAAATATTTTAAACCCCTATGAAAACGTTCACATAAAGGAAAGCGGGGTTTAGTCACCCGATGCAGTTTTATCAAAACCAGTTAAACTTTGGTTTTTTGCGAATAAAACTGGGGGGAGTGGCGTATGTAAATCTTTTAAAATTTTCCACCATGACCTTTGGTGAGGTCAGTTTTCTTTTTTCCCTTTCCCTATTACACCTTTAGACGTTTTTTGGGTAAATTTGGGCAAGCGCCATTCCCAAAAATGCCCAAACCCTTTTTAACCCACTCGAAACAAAATTAGACATGGGGTTTTTGGGAAAGGTTCTGTTTAAGGGAATTCAATTTTAAACTTCAAGAAGGTTTTTAGAAAAAATTTTTGGGATCATAATCAGGGTCTGGGGGCCGGACCTTTATTTTCGGGGCACGCACAAAAAGTATAACTATGTTTTGGCCCCTCCTTTAAAAATTTTTTTTTCGGGAAAAACTTTGGGCCTGGGCCCCTACAGCAAGAGCATAAAACGCTTGGACAAAATTTATCTTAGCCCACTTCGGGGGCCCCAAAATTTAGGGGGGGAAAATTAGAACAAAATTTTAAACGACTTATTCGTACTTATTTTGGTGTTTGCTAGGTTCGAAAGCACGGGGCGAGTCGAGAAAACTGACCCTTCACGGGCTTTTAAACGGCAAAAACAATACTTAGAAAATTTAAAGAGGACCCCATTAATTCTACATTTGATTTCCCCTTAAAAAGTTTTCAAAGGTAAAAAAAATTTTTTCAATACGCAAGATCAAAAGGGAGCCCTTTGGCTGTTGGCACTGGTTTATCCCAAGCTGCCTTCGGGCCCTCAGACTCCGGGGTGGAAAAATAAAAAACTATAATAATGAAATTCTTATAGGGAAATTGAACAGAAGGTTTGGGGAAAAAACGACAAAAATTCGGGGCCCAGTAATTTTAAACAATAAAAAAACCCCCCAAGTTTAAAGTCATCTAACCCCCCCGAAGTTAAAACCCCCAAAAGTCTTTGAAGCCCCGAAAGCTCGGGGACTCTGTTGCGAGGCCTGAATTTAAAAAAGGAAAAGCGCTTGTTTTGGTTTAAATTTGGCTGGGATTACGGGGTCTTTTTTCTTAAATTTTAAACCCAATATTAAGAGAATTTAAATGTCCAAAAGTGCTCGGCCTTTAAACCCAAACTTTTTTGCTTGCAGTAGAAAAAAGCAGCTAAAAATATCCCCTTTTTTTGGGGTAAAGGTTTTTTTAGTTTTCCCAAGCAAATTTTTTTTTTAAATTTTCCGAAAGATGATCAGCTGTTTTTTTTAAAACCATGATTTATAGGTGGGGGCGTGGCGGCGGAGGCACTAAAATTTGCTCTCCACCCCCGCCTGTAATAGCATCACCGTTTTCCCTTTTTGGGCAAACCCCTAAGGAGTTATAAGGGTTTTTGAAAATTTGCCTCCTTGCTCTCAAACAGGGGTTCTTTTTTCGTTTTTTCCCTAGTGTCGGGGTTCCCCCCTTCAAAAAAAAATTTTTCGATAGTTTCTCTTTTTTAAATTCATTTTGATTTTCGAATTGGCCCGGGGTTTTGGTATTTAAAGCACTTCTAGTCTTGTGATTTTTTTTTTTAAGATCTTTTAGTTTTGGGTTTTTCCTTTTTTTTTACACCAGGCCCAAAGTTGGCTTTCCATCAGCCCCCAAGTGTTTTTTTTTTTCCCCTTTTTATTGCTTTCTAGTTCCCCTAGTTTTGCTAAATTTTTTGGTTAATTGCCTTAATCCTTCTTAAAGGGTTGATAAAGGGCCTCTATTTTTTGGCATGGGTAGCGGGGGTCGTGAATGGGTTTTTAAATTCCCTGTTTTTTCTAAAAAACTGGTTTCTGCTTTTTGCATTTATTATTTCATCTGGTTTGTTTTAATTTTTTTAATTTCCAGGGTTTTTTGGTATTTGGTTAGCTGTTGGGGTTCCTCCCAGTGTGTTTTGATTTAGCAACTGCATCCTATTTTTTTTGGGGTCTAACAAGAAAAAGGCGATTTTGATTTTTTAAATTTTAAGTCTTTGTAAAATTTTTAAACTTTTGGGCAAAAAACTTTAAAGGGGTTTGGGTTTTAAATTGAAACCCGAACTGTTTTCCCCTTGATCGCCCCTTAAAAAAAAAATTTGCCATTTTTTAAAATTTTAAAATCTTTTGGGTTTTTAAAAATTTGCGGGGGTTTTGGGCCAAATTTTTTGGGAAAATGTTGCCTTTACTTTCTGAAAATTTTCACGTCGCTTTAAAGGCGCCGGGCGATCCCGTGCCCGGGGGAAAATAAATTTCACTCATTTTGGGTTTTCCAGGATCAAAAACATCATAATTTTTTTTCCCTTCAATTCCTCCCATGTTTTAAAAAATTTAATTTTTTATTTTTTTTTAAAAAAAAATTTAAACAAGCTATGGTTTATTCTTGGCCCTTTTATAGAAAGCTGAAAGAACCCTTTGGGTGGGGGAAAATAAAGGGAATTTTAATGTTAAAAATAATCCATCTCTATTGATGCAGTTAAAATTCTTCTTTTGATTTCCAGCCCTTTGGAGCGGATGTTTGTTCGTGCCAGGCTTTTTGAGGGATTATTTTTTTAAAATAAAAACCGCTTCTAAAAACAGACCAAACCAGAACAATTGTCCAAAATTTTGGGGAGGGAAACTTTAAAGAAAATTTCTGTAAAATTGAGGGGCAAGAAGTATTTTCTTTAAACAATGCAGGAATTTTTTTAACCTTTTGATCTATGGCAAACCCGCGAATAAAAGGGGGAGTTCTTGCGTTTCGGGGAAAATTCGGAATGAAAAACCCTTTTAAATCTTTGAATAGGCGGAACTCGCCCCCAAGGAGCTAAAAGCCCCAAAAAGGTTTTAGCTGAAAGGGTTTTTGCGTATGGAAATTCGCTTTTCCATTCCCTTTTTTTTTTGAGTTTTTTTAAAAGGGGCATCCCCCATACTTTCAAGGGCTTTTAAAAGACAGATTTTTCATTTGAACAAATTTTTTAAGGGAATACAAACGGTTATCAAATAAAGGAACCGAAGCAAAGTACAGCATTTTGACATCCCCTTTAAAGAGTTTGACGTTTTTAAAGAAACCCTGTTTTTAGAAAAGCTATTGGGGATAAATTTAAGTCCCAACTTTAATTATATTCCCAAAAAACGTGCGTCATTTTTACAAAAATACCCTGAAGCAGGGCAGGAAAATTTTTTTTTTTTTTTTGCGTCTCACCCAGTTCCCCTTTTTAAAAGGTTTTTTATTGCTGTGTAAAGATAAAGAACCTTTCAAAAGGGGAAGAAAAATTTTTTTTTTTTAACCCAAAAAATTTAACGAAAGTACAATGTTCGTTTGAGGGCATTTCCAAACCAATTCTATGCGCGGATTTTGAACTTATCATCTTTTGGGCGAAATAAGAAAATTGTTTGGGGGTGGGGGGGGTTTAAAAGTCCAAAAGCGGGCCCTTTGGGGTCTAAAGATTTTCCCCTTACAGTTTAAGACTTGAGATTATTTAAACAAAAATTTGGGGTTTTATGGTTTTTGGGGAAATAGGTAAAACGGAGGTAATCATTTTACTTGGAAGCGGGGGGAACTCTGAGGGGCTTTTAAAAAACTTTAAAAATTTTGAAAAAGAAGAAGAACCCAAATAAACCGTTAATGTACATTTTTTTTTTTAATATATGATCCCGGGGGGGCTGACTTTTAAAAGGTAGCAGTTTCCCCAAGATATAAAATACTAAATTATTTTTATTTTATAAAAGCATGTCTTTTCAGGTTTATCCAAATTTTCCCTTTCCACCCACCCCCCCAAAAAAAGGATTGAAGGAAAATTCGGGTGCTGAATTTAAAAACCTTCGATTAACAAACATTACACAAAGGGAAAAAAATAGAGCCGGCCCTTTAAAAAATACAGCAAAACCAAACGAAGGTTTTGCTGCCTTTAATCCCGGTTTCTTTTGTTAATAGGGCTCAAATTTAATGGCTCTTTAAGCAGGAACGAGTTAGGCCTTTGGGAAAAAGGGGCATAGGGGGCACCCGCAGCTTTCCTCTAGGGGGTTGTCTTTAGCTCTCGGTCTGTTTTCTTTAGTTTGAAAGTGCGGGCAACCCCAAAAAAAAAAAAAAAAATTTAAACCCAAAAAAGCCCCACAGCTTTGGTTCAACTAATAACGGTTTAAAATTTAAAGCTCTTTAAACTGACAATAAAAAAAGCGCTAGCTAAATAAACATAACGGTTGAAGAATTTAAACCCGTTTACAGGCATTTTGTTGATAAAAAAGACAAAAGTTTGATCTTCTAAAAAAAAAGGCGAGGGCAAGTTTTTCTAAAACAGCCGGGACCCCGAGAGATAAAAAAAGGAATGTTAAAAAAAGAAAACCGGAACATTTAAACCCTCTTTTTCTAAAAAACCCTTCTTTTTAAACCCAATGCCAAAGGGCCTTTTTATCCCTTTAAGGTTTATGAGCCCAAACCCGAAAAAAAAGGCCCGTTGTTTAATGGTTCTGTTAAGTATTTTTTTTTAATTTAAATAAATTTTTTGAGTTAAAAAAGAGACTCAACTGGCTTGTTTATATAAAGGGGCCCAAGCAAATTTTTTTGAAGAAATTTGAAAGGGAAAATTTGTCAAGGGGGAAATTAAATGATTTTGGGTTTAGATAGTCATTGTTTCCAGCAAGCTTTACGGGCAAGTGTTGGTAATGCTATTTTCGTTCCCAAGAAACTAAAAAAATGGGACCCCCCAAAGTTAAAAAATAATGTTGCTTTTTTTAAATTGACATTTAACAATAAATGAAAAAAAATTTTGAAGTCTGGGTCTCAACAAAACACCCGATTTTTTTTCCTTTAATGCCCTTAAACCCCCGGGTTTGGGGCGGGGCAAAATGTTGCACAGTTTGCCCTGTGCTGCTAAAAGGAAGCCAAATGTGAGGCTTGGTTGGTCAGGGGGGAGAATTTCCTAGAGATCAGATTAAACGGTCAAAGTATGAAACCGATTTTTTGGAAAGTTCACTTTCCCCTTACCTCCGGGAATTTAGTCGAAAAAAAAAACTTTTTCTAAAATTAAAAGAATACGACAACAAATTTTTTATGTGGGGGTTTTTCTTGAAAGGGGGGGCTTTTACGCCCCCCAATAAGCAGAGAGAGTGTCAAAACTATCCCCCTTCCCATCAATGATTTTAAAACTTTAGTGGAAACCCTTTTCCCCGTTAGCGTGGTTTTTCCTTTTGATCTGTTTGAAAAGAAAAAAAAAGCCCATAACTTTTAAATTTGTCTCCCACAGGGGGGTTGGGGAAAAAGTTTGGGGGTTTGCCGTTTAAGTGCCCAAAGAACAGCCCAACAATAGGTAACCCAGACAAAGCCATTTTGGGATTTAAATGTTTGATGCTTTAAACCAGGGGGGGCTGCCACATTACACATTGATACGAAAAATTTAGTAGATTTTTGGCCCATTTTTCAAAAATTGGGCTTAAAAAGAATTTGCAGAAAATGTTTTTTAACAAGAATGCTTCTGTTCAAGCCCCCCGAGGCGAACCCTTTTAAAAAAACTTTGTATGGGCCCCTTTGGGACTTTTAATACAAAAATAATTACCCCCCCACCGGAAAAATCTAAAGTTTTTTTTAAGAACGGGAAAAACGGCGGGCCCCATTCCCCATATGTGTTTACGCAAAATTCGAATCACTCTTGGGCCCTTATGAGGGGCCAGCGCACAAAAACTTGGGGAAAAAACGTCTTATTGGAAATCACCCAGATTTGTTCTTTTGCCTTCATTATTTTTCAGGTCGGTGGCGCCCCTTTTCCCCCCAAGAATTATTTTAAAGGGGCCCGATGGGTGCAGAAACATTCTTAAAAAAAGCATGCAGCAAATGCCCTAATGGGCTGTTCTAATAAAACTGAATTTTTTCTGAAAACATAATGGGTCCTGAAGATCAAAAAGGCAGTATGAAACAGCCCGCATTGTTGGTTTGCGGTTTAGAAACTAACGCCCAAAAGTGTAAACCCCACAGTAAGAGACCCTGATCACTTAGTGGGAAAAATTTTGAGGGGGGCCATAAAAAATTTCAATCTTTAATAAAATTTGAACCCAAAGGGAAAAAAAGATGCCCATTTTTCTTTTATAACTTGCGGAGGGGGTTTCGACTCTCATCCTTTTTTGCAAGCAGTAACCAGCGCCCAGGGTAGGGATGATTGCACAGTCATCAGAAAAAGTACCCTGGGTTTACTTTAATTTAAAATGTTTTTTTTTTTTCGACTTATTTCAAAAACATGATGGGCCTCTTTTGAGGCATGGCTATGTTTAAAGTCCCCGCCCCCAAAAACGGAAAAAAAAATTTTTTCTAAAAAATTGGTTTGAAAGGGCGGTTTTTCCTTTTTGGTACTTTAACAGTTGGGAAAGGGTTTTAGAAAGGGACACTTTTCCCCCTAAAGGGCGTTTTTTTCAGTCGGGGGAAAGGCTTTAGCCCCTCCCATTACCGGCATGCTAAGATGTTGGGAAAAGTTAGATTGTTAAAACGTTTGGGGGACTATCATGCTCCCATTTTAAAGGGAGATGTTGGGGTTTTTTGGGGAACCCTTTTTTGAAAAAATTTTAGAAAGACCTGCATGAAAAAATTTTAAAATTTGGATCCGCGCATTATATTTTTTGCACCCCCGGGTTTAGTGGGGGCCCCTTTCCTTTTAAAATTTTTCTGGAGTACAGATTTATTTATGTTTAGATTTTTCCCAAAGATTCGATGATTTTTAAAAAAGGATTTTGGGGGAGGAATTAGTTTGGCCCCTGATTTATTACTGTAAA
Source organism: Conus ventricosus (assembly GCA_018398815.1). NCBI lineage: Eukaryota > Metazoa > Mollusca > Gastropoda > Neogastropoda > Conidae > Conus > Conus ventricosus. The sequence goes on from CM031609.1 coordinate 65,900,151, forward strand.
AAAAAAACAAATTTCCCAGAAGATTATTTACCAAAGTAAAGGTCTAACTATTTTTAAAGTTTTTGATGCCAAACAATCGTATGGTTTGGGGCAATGGCGCAAACACTTCCATTAAAGCAAAATTTAAAATGTTCCCCAGGTACAAATAATATTTAAAAAGGGATTAAAGTGGTTGAGTAGTTTAAAACCTGATCGAGCCCTGGTTTTTTTATTCTAGAAATTGACTTTAAATATCCTCATGAACTCCATGACCTGCAATTAAAGACTTTCCCTTTTGCAGAAAAAAGTTTTAAAGTTTGGGTCCCAAAAGAGGGCCCCCCTTAAAATTGTGCCTTAAAATTTGAGGGTAAAAAAAATTTTGTCTGTCATTCAAAACTTTTACAATTTTTTTTTTAAAAAACATGGTTTAAAATTGACAAAATGTTCTCGAAAAATTTTCCCTTTTTTTAAACAAAAAATGGGGTTTATGAAACCATAAAAAATGAAGAAAAACCCGTTTTCAGGAAATTAAAAACCCCGAGGGTTCAGAAAAAAAATTTTTCAATGATGAGAAAACAGCTGTTTTGGGAAAAACCCATGGAGAATCCACCAAGCGCAAAGACGTCCGATTGGGCACCAAAGAGAATGAAGCAATTAAGCTTGGGCTTCCAAAAACTAATTATCAGGACTTAAAAAGATTTCTTTATAAACCCTTTTTGGGGATTTTTGATGGGAAAAAAAAGAAAGTCAAAATTTGGGCAAGCCCCTTTTTATTGGGGGTTTTCTGTTTTTTTAAATTTTCAAAGCTTTTGATGTTGAGTTTTTTTTTGGGGCTACTTTAAGCCCTCGTTTCCTGAGTCCAGAGTGCTTTACAAGATTCGTTTGTTTTGTTTTGATTTTCCCTCCCGAAGACATCCCATAAAGACATGGAAACCGAAAATGGCCTTTAAAAGGGAAACGGGGGATGGTATGATACATCTGATTACCCTAAAGATTCGCCTTTTCATTTTAATTATAACAAGAAGGGTTTTTTTTGGAAAGATGAAGGATGAATTTTTCTGGGAAAAGGGGATTAAGGGTATGTTGGTTTAAGGTCAAAAATGTACAGTTATTTGAGCCAGGGGGAAAACATTAAAAAAGAAAGGGGGAAAAATCTCGCCGCGTTGTTTCAGTCCAAAAAAATCACATGCAACTCAAAGAAGCTTTTTTTGGCAAAAAAGAATTTTTTATCTTTAAAAAGGGGGAAAACTGCGATTTTTTCTACTTTAGGAAAAAACACAAGTTGTAAAAAAAGAAATCATTAGATAGAAAAAAAACACAAAAAGGGGGTTTTTTGTTAAATTTCCCGAGTTTTTTTTTTGGGAATCGGGCACGGGAAACCCCATATTAAAAAGGGGGGGGTTTTATTTTTCATCAAAATTTTTTAATTTAAAATCAATCATAAGTTATCCAATATTTTTTTAAATCTTTTTCTGTTTGCTTGACGAGTTCGAATTTTTTTTTTTTATTTTTTGATTTTTTCTTTTTTCCCCCAAATTTGGGGGTTTGGGGTTTTTGGGGGATCTGGATGATTTTTGCATGCATTTATTAATCCTCGAAATTTTTTCCTTTAATTTGCAAATTTCAGGGTTTAAAATGTTTTCCCCTACATTTTCAAGGTCATTCCCTTTTTTATTCTTGTTTCGTTTTTTGCGCTTTCCCTTTGAGCTTCCATTTTAAAATTTTAAAAATTTTTACGGATAATTTTTTTAAAACGGGGGCGTGGTTTTGGTGGGTTTTTCTGCAGTTCTTCTTTTTACAAAAAGATTTTGAGGAGTTTGGTTTTTTTTGTTGTGTCAGTTTTCCGGGAAAATAATACAGGGCGGATTATTTTTTTCAAATTTTTTTTATTTCATGGGTCAACACCCCAAACGGGGGGTTGGGCCCCGATTTCGAGTGTCCCCTTCGCTTCCCCCCGGGAAAAAAAAGGGAAACCTTTCTTTTTTTAAAACCCAAAAGGTTAATTTGTTTGCCGGGTTTAAAACTCTACTTCAACAACATTTATTGTTTTTCTTTTGATTGTTGTCGGTTTTGGGCCCTTTTTTAAAATTTTTCTTTTTTCTTTTCACGCAAAAACTGAGGGCGGGTTTTTAACCCTTTTGTGTTGCGGAAATTGGGCAATAAGGGTTCTGTGATACTGGTAGGGAAAAAAAAGTCTTTTCAGGGTAACTGTTTTTGTTAAAGTTTTCAACTAAGCCTGGGGGTCTGTGAACTCCCGGAATTTCCTCTTCTAATAGTAAATCTGTGTTTTAACAAAAATTGATTCATTTTGGGCCCTTTTAATTCTTTTTTCCATCATCAACTTGAAATTTATGGGGGGGTAAGTTTTAAAAAGGGGCCCCGGGGGGTTTATCAGTTGTATGGCAAAAGGGAACAGCGAGGCCTCTTTTGTGTTAAAGGTTTCGCCAAACTTTTTTATCTTGAAGTATGTAATGACTGTTTAAAGGGGTCTTAATCTTTTCGTTTAACCTATCAGAGGGTTAAAATTAAAGATCCTTTGATGGGTGTCGTTTGGGTTGGGAATTTACAAAATGTGGTCTCTGTATTTGTCTAGGCGTGGTAAATTAAAATTTGGGCCAAAAAAGCTTGTTTTGGGTAACCCATTTTTTTTGGGTGTTTGGGTTTACTGGGCTCCGTGCTTGGCTTAGGGTTTTTGATTGCCGTAATTCCCTTTAAAAAAACCTTTTTTGGGGAATAATAGTTTTTTTTTCATTTTTTTTCTAACCAAATTATGTGCAACAAAAAACACAAAGGTATACCCCGACAATTAAAACGCGAATTTTTTTGCACTTTTGTTTTTCTGATGGTTGATAAAAATCCAAATGAATTTTTTGGGTTTGGGGGCCCAATTTTCTTTGGGCCGGTTTTCCGGGTTTCAGATTAATTTTTTTTTATTGCTTGGTCAACATTTTTAAATGGTAAGCTGGCCTGTCCCTGTTCTTTCAGGGTGTCATTAATTTAAAAACTAAACTGCTCAAATCTCTGCCTTTTATAGGCGTCTTGTTTCGCTGCTAGTTGGGTAAAAGCTTTTTTTATGTCTTTTTCTTCGCTGTCATTTCCCCCGTTTACTAAATCAAAATTAATGCCGGCCTTAAAAAGCAAAAGGGATTCACCACGCGGACCCCTTTATTAAATTTCGAAGGGGGAAGGCCATTTTTTTTAAATGTATTTTTTTTCTTAATTTTTTTTATTGTCGGATTTATTCCTTGCCTTTAAATAGGGAAAATCTTTCGTGGCAACCCAAGCTGCAATGTAGCAATCAGCTTTGCTGAATCCTCAAAATTATTTTTCCCAAAAACTGCTGGTTTAATTTTAAAAGCTTTTTCCAAGCATTTGAAGTTAAACCTTCCTTAGTCCTCCAATAAAAGCAATGGTATACAAGGTTAGTAACAGTTTTTTTTGGTTTCCTCATTTTTAGAAAATAAAAATAATTAAAAATTTAATTTAAAAAAAATTTAACGTGATGATTACTACAGCTACAAGGCAGCCTAAAACCTTCCTGAATTATGAAGACCAAGTTAATGACCAAACTATTATGCCCAAAAAAGGGGGGCTTTTATTCTTTTGGGAGCAGGGGGAAAAAAAAAACAGTTCCCCGGAAAAATGAATTTTTGCCCTTGAACAGATTCAGCAGATGTTTTCCACAAAGGGCATTTTAAAATATCATAACAGGTTTGAGCGCAGCTAGGGTTTTAATGGTGAAAAGTGTTGGGGCAAAACGGTTCTTAGTTTGTACACTTTAAAAAAATCGTAGATTTGCTCCCATTTTTTGAAAAAGTTTTTGTATGATTTTTAAAAACCCAAAATTCCCGTTTTAACAAAAAACATTAGGGGGGGGGTCTCTAGGTTTTGATTAAAACTACAAATTTTTGGAAAAAATTGTTATCGCCCCTTAAAACATGGGTTAATTACTTTTTAAACATATAGGGTTTTGTTTCCCTTCAAAGAAACCCAGCTTTGGGAAAAAAATCAGAAACCCGAATCAGGTGGGGAAAAAAAGTAACCCCAAACCCGAAAATTTAGCAGAAAAAACCCGAACCCGGTAGGGGGCCGTTTAAAAGAATCCTCATTTCCCGGGCCCCTGTTAAAGCAGGAAAAAATTTTTGGGAGAGTGGAAAAGACAAAAAATTTAATGTTACAGAATTTTAACTCATCATGGAAAAACATTTCGGGCCCCCAGCGGCCCCGAAAAAGTTGGTTCAAAGCCCGGTTTTTAAAAACTCCATGCGATACAAGAAACCTTTGCCCAAAGTCCCTTAAGGAATTTGACCCTTTTAAAAATGGGTTTCCATTTTTGGCGCCCCTTGCGGGTGTTGGGGGCATTATTTCGGTTTAAAATATTTAACCGAATTTGGGAAAGAAAAAGAAAAACTATCAAAAATTTGAGCCCCTAAATGCAGAAAAAAAAACACCGGGACGCCAAAAAGCCAAAAACAAGGGTTTTTTTTGTTTCCCTTTGAAATGTTAAAAATATTTTAAGAACTTAAATTTTTAAAATTTTTTTAAAAAAAAAATCATGGGATTATAAAATGATGTGTCAATTTAAAAAAAGACATTTGGGTCTATAAAAGAATTTCCATAGACCGAATTGTAACCAAAGCGGTTGCTTCGGATGAAAAGCTTCCTTAAAATTTTTTGCAGAAAACGCTAATCAAGGGCATCCTCAACGAAGGGCGCGGTTTTTTTAGGGGTGTGTGTACTTTTTAGGCTTCTATTTAAAATAAAAAACATAGGTTTTTTTTTTTTGAAAAAAAAAGAACTTTAAAAAAAAACTTGGGGTTTTACTTAAAGGATGACTTAGTTAGGGTCTTGGGGCGAATTAATTTTAAGGAAAATTTTTTCAAGGGAAAATTTTTAAGAACTTTTAAGTATTAATTAAAAACTTAATTAAGTTTTAAGGATTTGGCTTAAATTTAAAAATTTTTGAGTGACTTAATTAAAAACTTTGGGGAAGGGGGCGTTGGGGGTTAAAAAAACCCTTGGGGGTGGGGTTAATTAAAACTCTCACTTTTGAGGGGAAAATTAAATTTAAAAAATTAAAGGTTAACCCTTAATTAACCTTTACCAACCAAGTCGTTTTAAAAATGGGTAACAGGGGTACACTTCCATTTAAAAGGTCCAAGGGAAATAAAACGCTGTAACTAGTCTTGGGGGGTGTTAGAAAAAGGGTTACTTTTAGTGGCCTATTATTTAACTTGGTGCGTTCATTAGTGAAGCCGGGGTTTTGGTTTGCGTGGGGTGGGCCCGTGTTTTCATCACGCACAACACGCAAACACGCGGTTTTAAAAGTTAAAATCACTTTTTAAAATGGAAAAAACGTTAAAAATTTTTTAAAACAACACACCCAACCACGCCCCACGCGCGGAAAGCAACACACCACTTGGGCCCCCCCATGTAACATGTTCGGAAACCCCGGGCAGATAAAGGTGTAGGAATACGACTACCCCATTAACCCTTTCTACGGGGACCAGCCGAGCCAACCCACACACACACAAAAAGAAAAGAGAAAAAAGAAAAACGACCCGGTGAGAATGGACGGTAGTTTTAAAGGGGGGGAAAAATAATTACACGGAAAGCGCGCGAAAGTACCCTGTTTGTTTTGTGTGTGGGTGTGTATAGGTTTTTCTTTTGGGCTGATTTTTTACCGTGTTTGGGGTTTTTGCCCTTTTAAACAGATCAAAAAAACCCAACGTACGGTTTTGAGGTTTGGCCCTTTTTGGCCGTTGCTTTTACACACACAAAACACACACACATGCGTACGGGGTGCACACACACAAAACACCCCGCGGGGGGCTGCCCAACACAATTTTACGGCTGCCTGCTAAACGAACACCGCACATTTGGCCCGCACACCAAAAAGCCCCCCTGTCTA
>CM031609.1:65911040-65918540 GCA_018398815.1 Conus ventricosus
TTCCTTTTTTGGGCTGTCGCCCCCTCCCCTTCATCTGGTTCCCATTCAGTTACAGAGCAGAGATTTTTAGGCACTTGGTTCCCGTCCTGGACTAGATTCGTGGTGCACGAATTTCAGCGCGTTCATCGGGCCACTGTTTTGATCGAGTTGGTTTTGTCCTGGTGCCCCGGTGACCGTGGTTGGTGCACGTGTACTTCCGTGTTTTGCGTCCAGTCGCTGTAGAAATTTAGGTAGTTTTGTTGGCCTTGCGTCCGGGTCGTTTTAATATTCTATTGTCGTCCTGCCTTATCGTGTTTGTTGTCTGTGGTTGCTTTTTCTCATTTGGATAAGTTTGGTTGCTGGGTGGTGTAACGCGTTGAGTTTATAATTCCAGTTGTATAGGATTGTGATTCTTGGCCTTTTTGCTGGTAAACACCTTTGAAGTCTTATTTTGAGAATTAACCTTTGATCCGATGTAGGTTGTTACCCAGGTGTGGTAACTTTGTTTGGGTTCTTGGCAGCGCCGGTGCACAATGGCAGTCGTTGTTAACCATGATGAAGTTTGTGCTTTGTTGATTTTATTGAGTAATTCCACATCGTGTGGAATTGATTCATGTTGGATATTGTTTTCCATACAGGGAAAGTTTGTTGAGCTTGGACCACCGTTTTTTCTGTCAGCGGTTGTGTCTTTTGAAGATGTGGTGTTCCAACGCTTTGAAGTGTTTAAAAACATAACTGGGTAATCTCCTTCGTTGGAATTCTGGGAAATAACTCAGCTCTTTAGATAGTTATTGAATTTGACAATACTACCCGTGGGTGTTACATTTGGTGAAGAGGTTAGTTTTGCGTACCCTATGGAGCTTAGCCAGGGTTAATCGATTCAGTTTCGTTTGGGCTAGCTTAGTGTGGCAGTACTCTTGACTGTAATTGGTTCAGGGAAGCAATTCTTCTCTTCGAGTTTGGAACGTTTTGTGGTTGACTACAACTTAGTCATAAAGTCATACTTTGTTGACTTTGTTTGTTTCGAAGTACTCTCTTGTCTTGTGAGACGTACCTAGACTGTAAACCTACGGTTGAGTTTTGTTGTGTTGACTACACTTAGTCAAAAAGTCGCACGTAGGACTGTATCCCACTTCTCCTTCCCTGTTTGGGAATATTGGTAAAGTTATTGACTACCCTTAGTCAATAGAGTTACATTTGTGGAACGATACTACTCTCATAATTTCATTCTCGTGGAATACTGCTGCCGATTAGCGGATGGGAGTTGCTGATACGTGGTGAGCTTATACAGTTTCGTTCCCATTCCTTGGAACTTTGACTTTTGTGGTTCTAATCTTGTTAGGAACTTGGACTTTGGAGGAGATATTGTTGTTGGACCACGCTGGGTTCGTTGGATGAAAACACTTCTTCGTGGGGTTTTTGTTAGATTGGTCCATGCGCGTTTTGATTTTACATCAAACCTTCGTCATTTTTTCTAATTCAGTATGTTTCAGTGAGTGTTGCCATTCTCGTGAAGGTGTTAACCATCGTGCTGGGGTTACCCTATATGACTCACTGATTTAAAGATAGACGTTTTTTCCCTTTGGAATTTGGGATAGTTTTCTCTCAAGCCTAGTGACTATCACAGAATTCTTGGATTTATATCATTTGGTAGCGCCTGTACTATTGGCTTGTGGGGTTCAAATACTTTGACCTTCGAAGTAGTAGACTGGGTGTCCGAAGTGCGAAGTGGACATACACTGTCGGAACCTCGTGGAAGTCGTTCGTCAGAGTTCCTGCGGGGCTGTGCAAATCTTGCGTATCACTTGTGATTCGGTGACTTCCGTGCGTGTGAGGTGTACTGTAAGTTATGGACCACGTAGACGACTTCGCCGGATCACGCGTTCTCAACTTCGTGTGCAAGAATCCTACAGGTGGAGCCCCATGACTCAGGCGACGACTGGCCCTACTACCCAGGTCCCGGGTTTTCTTCGGTGGGATTCTCCTCCAGTCACAGCAGCAGTGGTCCACAATACAGGAGATGACCCCTCCTTGTCACTCTCTCCGAGACTCTGCCTCACGTATACGAATCCGTCTCGGGACTTCGCCCCTCCGCCGTATCTCCGAGAACGACATCCTGCTTTCGCCTTCGCCTATTGCACTCGTCCACCTGACCAGCTCCCAGATCCTCTTATATTGCTGAGAAAGGGAAGAAAGAGAGGCAAGGGAGAGAAAGAGCGGGAAGAAGAAGAAGCCAAAGAAAGAGACGATGGAAGATGGAAAGGGAGGAAGAGAGCAAGAGAGAAGAGAGCGGGAGGAGAGAGAAGCCAAAGAAGAGATACGAAGGAAAGAATGGAAAGGGAGGAAGGAGAAGGAAAAGGAAGAGAGGAGAGGCAGGGAGAGAAGAGAGCGGAAGAGAGAGAAGCAGGGAAAAGAAGAGAGGGAAGAAGGAGACTAGAAAAGGAGAGAGAGAGGCGAAAGAGAAAAGGAGATGGAGGAGAGGAAGGTTGGAGAGAGAGGAAAAGAAGTTTGAGAGCAATGGAGGAGAGGAGGTTTGAAGAAGAGGAGAAGAACGGCGATGGAGAGAGGAGATGGAGGAAAAGAGACTGAGCGAGAGTCGAGAGAAAAGAGAGAACAGTTAGAAAGGGAGGCCCAGAAACAGAAAGATTGACTTTGAGGCTCGTTTGGCGAGGAAAAAGAAAACTCCGGGCCGAACTGGTTCCAACAGTTAGAATTGCACCCGAAACCGTCTGTGGTTTGCTTCCGACATGGCTCTGACCAACGGAAATCGCGATTTTTCTTCAGGGCGTGGTTATGCCGGTGGCTCCACCCAAGCTTACATATGCCAGTGTACATGCCAGCGATAATATAGATCCTACAATCGAGCACTTTGAGGCGGGTGCCCCGCTGCGTACCCAGCTACACGACCGTATAAAGCCCTTTACCCCATTAGTAGCCCTGACGGGAAGGCTAAAGAGGCGTTGTATACAATCCTCCCGGAGCTTCCTATACCGAATTAAAAGCGGCTCATCGCGAGACTGCACATGACTTACTCGAGTCCTATGAACAGGTTTCGCTCCAGGAGGAAACCTTCAGAGAACGATCCTCACAGTTCGGGGAACGCCTCCGTCGCACCATGGAATACTGATTGAAGGCCTCAGAGATGAATTGAATGATTGTTTCCTCTTGGAGCAACTCATGAATTCAGGTATCTCAGGAACTGGCAGTTCAAGTTGGTGAGGAGAAACCAAAGACATTCGCCAGGCACTCGAGGTGCTGAGGCCTTCGCAGATGCGCGTCCGTCACGATCGCATGCCTGCGCAGGATAAGTAGGAAACCCGTCGATCGGATTCACGTGATCCCAAACGTCGTCGCCTCCCATACGTTTTCCTCCAGCGATCCAGGAACATCGGAGCCAAGCCCAACTTTGCTTCCTCTGTGGTGAAAAGGGCATTTCGTTCGGGATTGTCCCAAGGGAAGGACAAGGCAAAATCCGATGTCTCGCACTTCAGGGTTGGCATTGAGGAGAGGTGAGGTCACGACCGCCACATGTCCTTCTTTCCCGTCGTATGTGTGCAAGATAGGGTGGCTAGTAGGGACACAGGAGCCACAGCGGTCTTCCATGTCGAGCAGTAGTCGCCGTGGGGATGCACCTCGAGGGGAAGAATGCCAAGTGTCAGAATTGAATCATCCTTCAGAGGCAACCCGATCTACAAGCGCTGGTAGATGTCTCTACGCCATACTTAAAGGGAAGGTGTGGGCAGTCGCCCTTCAGCGTCCTGCGAACTCCCTGCGATTGGCAATTCAGTGGGCGTTGGAGAACGGTCACGTTCGGGAGATATCGCAATAAGTTGCCAGCAGAAGTGTTTGGGCGGCCACCACGCGTTCCCAAGCACAGAGAGAGAAAGAGGCATTGAAACCCCTCCTGAAGCCCCTGACTCAACTGACACCTGACCATGGATCCATCGACGGTTCATAGCTTGCAAACGAAGGACCCATCCCTCAACAAAATCCGAAGCTTGGTTGGGATGCCAGCAAGGACGTCCGCAGTCACGCGGTAGAGTTCGTGAGTCGCAAGGGTCTGGTGCACAGACGTTATACGTCCCTTCTTCTCCGCCACTCTCCAGCTTGTCGTTAAACCAGAAGCTCTCCGCAAGCACTGTCATGCGCCTAGGGTCACGATACCCTATGGCAGGACATTTGGGGACGCGTCGAACCCCTGAGAGAAGCCAGCAGGACTTTTACTGGCCAGGAGTACAAAGGACGTCAAGAGATAATGCCGCATGCTGTGACGTGTGTCAACGAACTACCGCCCGAAGGGCCCGGAACACCAGAGTACCTTTGGTACAGTTCCCTTGATCGCACACCGTTTAGTAGGGGATGGGAGTCGACCTGAATAGGAACCCATCTCTCCTGCATCCGCCCGAGGTCCCCGTTTTGTTCTCGTCATGGTAGACTATTTGCCACACGCTATCTGAGGCTACCCCTCTGAGGAGAGTCGACGCGGTGGCGGTCGCGAAGCACTGTGGAGATGTTGACACGGAACCGGCAATACCCTGACAAGGTATTGTCCGATCAGGGAACGCAGTTTCTATTCGAATGTGATGTCCCTGAGGTTATCAAATTACTTCAAATCCACCGAGAGACTACTACTCCCTACCATGCTCAGGCCAACGTCTGTCGAGAGATTCAATGCACATTGATGCAGATGATTCGGAAACTGGCCCCACGAACACCCAAAGACTGACCGTTTCTTGCCGGGGGTACTTTTTGCCAGTACCGGGAAGTCCACAGGAGAGTTGGGATTTTCACAGCCTTTGAGCTCCTTTATGTCGGACTGTCAAAGGAGCCAAGGGCATTCCTGAGAGATCATTGGACCCAAGAAGGAGCAAGAAGAAAGGGACACAGGCTGAATACGTTCTGGAACTGAAGGACCGGTCGCCGCACTTGTGATTGGCTCATAGGAATCTTTCCCCAGCTCAGAACGGTAAATAGACATACTAGACCGGAAGACACGCCAGAGATGGTTTTGAGCCAGATGACGAGGTGCATTGCTGTTGCCTTTACACCAGAACAAGCTGCAGCGGTCATGCAAGGAACCATTCAAAGTACCAACGCGTAGGAGACTGGGATTACGCCATCAAGATGAGAGGCAAAGAAAAGCTGTACACGCAAATTTAACTGAAGAAGTACGAAGTCGAAGATAATTTTTCAGTGCTGGTTGTGCCCCCGTGGTCGGGAAGAAGGAGAGAGCACCCCCTCTGAGTTTCAAAATTCCCTGCGTGCTCTATGTAAAAAAACCTGGGAGGATTGACTAGCTCAGTCTCTCACTTCGATCAGCCGAAGCGGTGAAGAGTCTGTGCAGCGAATATCAAGACATCCCTCCTCCGCATTCCTCTGCGCTGCAATTTGGAACATGCCCCGTGAAACTCGACCAGGATGACCCGGAGTCGGGGGGGGGTAACATTACCCTTTGCCTCACTCGCAGAAGAGACGGTCAAGCAAGGTACAGCAATGATTCGATGGGCGTCATTGAAAGATGCACTCGCCCTTCTCGTCACCCCGATAACTGCTTGTGAAGAAGCCGATTGCAAAATGAGGTTTTTGTGTTGACTTTCGCCGCTGAACTAAGATTGAAATTCGAACTCCGAGCCGATCGGAGATCGACAAAATCTTTGCCCAGCTGGCCAAGCCCAAGTAGTTTTTCCAAGCTCGACCTGGCCAAGCTACTGGCAGATCCCCATCGAACCAGAAGACAAAGAGAAAACTGCTTCACTACTCCCAGGGCCAGTTCCAGTTGCAGGTAATGCCAGTTGTCTCAGACCGCAGAGCAAGTTTTCATCGGATTATGCGACTCATGTTGGAGTCCCTTGAGTTATCCTAGGCGCACAACTTTATTACGATCTGTGCTGCTGGCCCCAGAGAACGGTGGATGGACACTTGGAATCACTAACGGATCATCTTCGCTCGCCTCCGACATTGAACTGCAGCGCGCCCCACGAAGTGGGGGGGGCCACCCCACCCCCAAAAAGATCGGAGAGGCCGTATTTCCTTTCTTGTCATGTGATCGGCCGAGGCTAACCAGCTGCCTGAACAGGACAAAATTGGCAAATAATGAAGCCGACCTACCAGGACCGAAGAAGGAACTCCGATCATTTTTCAGGGCTGGTGGGGTAACACCGCAAATTTATCCCTCATTTCGCTGAGTGGCAAAGCGTCTGACGGCAAGATCTGCGGCAAAGAACCTGAAGTTCTTGTGTGGTGCCCTGAAGATGCAAAGGCATTCAAGGAACTCAAGACGCGTAAACAACCAACCATTCTGCATTGGCTTGACCCCAGTATCCATTCGGCTGGGGACATTATGCGTCGAGTGTTGGCTTGGGGCTGTACTGCTAAACAGGACCAAGGAAAGGGTTTGCTGCCCGTTGCATATGCAGTAAGAAGTTGGTAGGGCAGAGCTATACTACCACACATCGGGGGGGAACAAAATGTCGTGGCAGTGGTGTTGCTGCCAGGCGGTGTTAACCCTTACTGTACGGGCGAGAGTTTGTTCTGGAGACAGACCACCACCCCCTGGCGTATCTCCATATCGAATTCGGCCACAGTTAGCCGTCGTCTCAGGGATGGCCATCGAACTGCAAAGTCTAGCGTTCACTTTTCAGAACACATCCGGAAAATACAACAGGAGCTGAAATTACTCAGCCGGATGGAGTAACTGAGTATCAGGAGTGAGGAAAGTTTTTACATTGTATAAGAGTGAGGATGTACAGAACATATTGGGAGCTGTGATAGGCTGGCCTCAGGGCACATGCCTCTTTGGTTGGGGGGTATTGTCACGGACGTTAAATATTTTGGTTTGGAAGATAATTCATTTCTTCCCAATCCTGATATATAAGTGAGGTTGCCCAGTGACATCGTCACTACATTGGCCGGGTGATGACCAGTGTGTTATTCGTGTCATCCTTTGTATGCTGCGTCCGTGCATTTAGCTCCCATCCTCCTTATTTCTCTCTTCATTTTTTTTTTTTAAAGCTTTCTTTTGTTTTATCGTTTTCCACGTGGTTCATCAGCTTGATGTCAGTGACACAGCTGAGCTGTGTTGCTACTGGGGCCATCTTGGTTAGGCGAGTGGTGTGGCACTCGCTTTACGAACCTTGGAGTCGGAGAGATCTCTATCTCGCCAGCTGGAGTCCTTCCTGCTTGAATCCACTTCGACTGGTTGCGTGAACTGTCTTTCACCCTTCGGGGAAGAAAAATTCACCTTGTTACCCTCTGGATCCCTACCCTGCCACTGGAAAAAGCAACCTTATTCTTCCCTGACCTGGAGTCCCACTTCATTGGGACCGTCACGGCTTTCGGCTGCATCCTTCCACTGATTGGGACGGACTCGTTTCTTACCTGCCCACCCGACCATTTTGGGCGGAAAAATTTTCGCCATTTTGTTGCCGGGGCACGACTGCGTGGACTGCTGAAGGACCAGCATCCCGGACCTGGCGCGCCCATCCGGTAGCCAGCACCAGTAGACGCTGCACTGAGGACTGT
>CM031609.1:65923540-65936040 GCA_018398815.1 Conus ventricosus
TTCACCAAGGAGGTGTCACTGTATGCGGCATGTCCATATATACACTACACCACATTTCACCAAGGAGGTGTCAGTGTATGCGGCATGTCCATATATACACCACACCACATTTCACCAAGGAGGTGTCACTGTATGCGGCATGTCCATATATACACTACACCACATTTCACCAAGGAGGTGTCAGTGTATGCGACATGTCCATATATACACCACACCACATTTCACCAAGGAGGTGTCAGTGCATGCGGCATGTCCATATATACACCACACCACATTTCACCAAGGAGGTGTCGGTGCATGCGGCATGTCCATATATACACCACACCACATTTCACCAAGGAGGTGTCGGTGCATGCGGCATGTCCATATATACACCACACCACATTTCACCAAGGAGGTGTCACTGCATGTGACATGACCATATATACACCACACCACATTTCACCAAGGAGGTGTCAGTGCATGTGACATCTCCATATATACACTACACCACATTTCACCAAGGAGGTGTCACTGTATGCGGCATGTCCATATACTGTACACAACATTTCCTGAGTTCCAAGACCACACTGCGCATGACGCACTGTTGATGGATAAATTAATGACTGTGATTACTTTAAGACGAGGGTCTTATGGATACAACTTAGTAGATATTTGACGCATCAGCCAAACGCACTGGTCAGACCTTGTTTGCCTACCTAACATTGCCTGCGCCACGTTTATCATTGTATGTTTGTGTTTGCGTGTGTGTACACACGCGCGCGTGTGTGTGTGTGTGTGTGTGTGTGTGTGTGTGTGTGTGTGTGTGTGTGTGTGTGTGTGTATGTGCTGCATGGATGGATCGGCACAGATCCATGCGTCTGTCACACACACACACACGCACGCACGCACGCACGCACGCACGCACGCACGCACGCACGCACGCACGCACGCACGCCACACACACACACACACACACACACACACACACACACACACACGCACGTCTAATATCACTATGTGGATAGACGTTAAATTGAAGACGACAACAACAACAACACACACACACGCACGCACGCACGCAGCCGCACGCACGCACGCACACACACACACACACACACACACACACACCTATCTAAACCATCCTTCTCACCAATTTCCAAATGGGAACAAAGCAAAAAAGGTCTCTTTTGATATCGGTTCCAATGAAATATATAAAAGAGATCCCCTATATATTAGAAAAAATTGTCAACATACATCTGGATGAAAATTACAGAAATCATATGAAGATTTTCACTGATGGCTCAGTTTTAGACGATAATGTAGCAGGTGCTGTTTTTATTATTCCAGATTTGAATGTACAGAAACTCTATAATCTTGGTAAAAACCTTTCCATATTTAGTGCAGAGCTCATTGCCATTTTGATGTCTTTGGAATTTAATTTACATTTCCCCCTTAATTCTTGTCGAATTCATGTTTGCACTGATAGCAGATCGGTTATGGGTGCCCTCCAGTCCCAAAATTCAAAAATTTGACTTGAGATCACATTAGAAATTAACCGATATAAATGATATATTCACCTTTTATCACTTAAATGGAGCACTGTTGCGTTTTATTGGGTACAGTCTCACAGTGGAATTGTATCAAATGAAAAGGTTGATAACGCAGCAAAAAAGAGCAACTAGAAATATGGAAAGCACAACTTCACTTAAAATAGCTTTAGATCTTTCAGAATGCTATTCTTTAATTGACAAACAGGCTGAGAAAAGCTTCTAACAGTCTTTAAAGAACTCGGCATCTCAGTGTTATCATAACTGTATTGCATACAGTTCTGGAACACAGAATAAAACACCAAAAACTTTTTTTAACTCATATACCTAGAGATGTAAGAAACTTAATTCATAGATAACGTTTAAATTCACTGAAAACAAAATTCAGTAGAAATGTTAGATGTATGTGTGGAAATGCGCTAAGTGTTTCACATTTGTTAAGTCATTGCCCCAAAACAAAGAACTTGATTATCATGGCTGGTGGTATTTCTACCGATAGATCGACGTCATCACTCTCTAAAATGTTGAATGAATATTCGTTTCTCAGATTAGTTAGTCAAAGTTTCGTACATAATCCAGTTGGCATTTATCTTTAATTGGTTCTATTGTTTTTTTTGTTTTTGTTTGTTTGTTTGTTTTTAACACGGAGTAGTATTCAAAGTTCTACACACTTTTCCCTCAATCCCTCCACCGTTCTTTTCATAAGCACGCATCCACATACCACACACACCATTACCACATCGTCTGATATCACTCTCAGTGAGAAGATGTTGAATTGAGGAACACACACCTATCTGTCTGTCTGTCTGTCTATCTATCTAGTGTGTGTGCGTGAGAGAGAGAGAGAGAGAGAGAGAGAGAGAGAGAGAGAGAGAGAGAGAGAGAGAGAGAGAGAGAGAGAGAGAGAGAGAGAGAGTGTGTGTGTGTGTGTGTGTGTGTGTGTGTGTGTGTGTTTATTGTGAATTATAAACATACATAACGACGAAATATATGACGATGATCATCAGACAAAAGCAACAAAATCTTCCCATCACTTCCACTCACCTACACATTAGTGGCAACATTCTTGGAGACTCGCAGAACGTTTCAGAAGTAGTTACAAACAGTGATTTATACTGGACGTCAAACTGTACAGAAAATATATACCCGTTATCCAAAATAAATTGCTTCTTAATCAGCGTTCTCGTAAAATGTTTCTGGCCAACGTTGAATCCCTTTCAGATTATGCATCCACACTA
The DNA here is from genome assembly GCA_018398815.1 of Conus ventricosus. NCBI lineage: Eukaryota > Metazoa > Mollusca > Gastropoda > Neogastropoda > Conidae > Conus > Conus ventricosus. The sequence continues at coordinate 65,926,308 of CM031609.1, forward strand.
TCGAAATCGCAAGTGATTATACTCGCAACCTGCCGCTTTGTCTTCATAGCCTCATCCTGAAGTTTGTGGTGTTAATATCTTAATCACTAACACATTCAGGCCATAACAAACCTGGAACATTGTGGTGTTAATATCTTAATCACTAACACATTCAGACCATAACAATCCTGGACATTGTGGTGTTAATATATTAATCACTAACACATTCAGACCATAACAATCCTGGACATTGTGGTGTTAATATCTTAATCACTAACACATTCAGACCATAACAAACCTGGACATTGTGGTGTTAATATCTTAATCACTAACACATTCAGACCATAACAATCCTGGACATTGTGGTGTTAATATCTTAATCACTAACACATTCAATCCATAACAAACCTGGGACATTGTGGTGTTTATATCTTCATCACTAACACATTCAGACCATAACAAATCTGGGACATTGTGGTGTTAATATCTTCATCACTAACACATTCAGACCATAACAAACCTGGGACATTCTTCCGTTTAATTCGAGGCTTGGACACAACAGAGAAATGTTCTGTCCACACACACACACACACACACTCTCTCTCTCTCTCTCTCTCTCTCTCTCTCTCTCTCTCTCTCTCTCTCTCTCTCTCTACACACCACACACACACACACACACACACACACACACACACACACACACACACACCACACACACACACACACATGGGTGAAGTGGTTGTACAGATTGATGGTAGTCATCAGGTACTTAACGGTAACTTGATGATCATTTCCATGGCTACACACCGTCAGCTGCCCAATGGGAATGCTCTCACCAACTAACACCAACAGCAACCCACACTTTCCTGTGACGGCAACACAGAACTACTGCTGCGTGGCACTGTTCCGAAGTTGTTTGTCTACTTTCTTCTTCGTATATTTAAGTGGATGGGATGTCTTTTCTGTAACACGCCTAGAGGTGTGGAAAAAGTGATGGTTACTATTTGATGCGTGACTGTCTTCTGGGAGATCGCTGATGAAACCATTGGCTAGTCAATAACTTAGCCATAGTTTAGTCGGTGTGCAGTGTTTGTGATTAGTGGCAATGTGTACGACACTTTCATACTTTTGCCACATTAAATGTCAGGGTAGTGCGATACACGCGCGTGCCCGAGCATGTGCACATATGTACACGCACACACACCACACACACACACACCACACACACACACACACACACACACACACACACACACACACACACACACACACACACACACACACACACACGTTAGTGCGTACACACGCGCACACACACATATGCGCGCGCACACACAAACACACAGCAAGCACACACACACACACACACACACACACACACACACACACACACACACACACACACACATATATATATATATAATATATATATAATATATATATAAGAGAGAGAGAAGAGAGAGAGAGAGAGAGAGAGAGAGAGAGAGAGAGAGAGAGAGAGAGAGAGATGAGCAGGTATTTCCATATGGAAAAGAAAGGAAACAGGAAAAAAAAACTCACACACACACACACACACACACACACACACACACACACACACACACACACACACACACACACACACACACACACACAGAGCAACCCTGTTGGTAAGAATGGACAAGGCCAGATTTCCTCCTGCCAGTCAGAACAAGTGGTTTTGGTGAACGGGAACCAAAAAATGGCTGAACAGAATTTGGATAAAAAAATGTTGTCTGACTTCAAGGCGTTTGAGACCGCATGTTCATGTTGAAGAAATGGATTTCAAATGGAAAGAAGGTGGGTGAGACTCTGTGGCCTTTGGAATTCGCCTCTGTCGCTTCAAGTCTCACTGTTCTTGTATGTTTAGGGCTACGTGATTCGTCCTGTTCTGCAAACTTTATACCGAGTGTGAGGAACACAGCTCGGCGTTCATCAGTTGTATATATTGTTTCCCCAATAATCAGACAATGATGATCTAACAGATCCATAGGCCTTTGAAGTCGATGTGCGATGGATTAAAAAAAAATTGGTTGCATTTCTGATGTGTTTTGGTCTTCACATTACTATGGACATTAACCGTAGCTTTGGTGATTTCTTTGGTTCTTGAGCCAAATGGTCTTTCCTTCCATTAGCCATTGAAACATTTGTGAACATGGTACACATTTATCATGCGGCATGTTCTGCGCTCTCCTCCTTTCCCTCCCTATCTTTTACACTCTCTGTGCCTCTCTCTGAGTGAGAAAGAGTAAAATACGAGTACGAATACGAATATTTGAATACGAATATTTCATCAGGGCAAAATGGATAAGGTAATAGCTGTTTTAACCCTCGAGAACAAAAAAAAAAGCAACAAGCAGGTGAGACAGAGAGAGAGAGAGAGAGAGAGAGAGAGAGAGAGAGAGAGAGAGAGAGAGAGAGAGAAAGAAGAGAGATAACGATAACGATAACGATAACGAAAATTTATTCAGAAAGGCCACAGCCCCATTTGAAGGGGTGAGTAATAAAGAACATAGTTAAACAAGGTATTTCATCACAAAAATTTAAACATTCTCAACATATGCAAATTACCTATGTCAAATCACTCCTTCTTTTAAATGATTTGTACAGATATAAAGCAAGATTTCTTGCAACGTTGTAGTTTTTGACGACAAAAGACAGACTAACTTGAACAGTGCTGGACGTCGATGATATTTTAACCGAATAAGTTTTTTGTCGTAGGTCAGCCAGAACAGGACATAAGAATACAAAATGAAGTTCATCTTCCCTACCAGATTTACACAGTGGACACAACAAATCATTTTCTGTATGGATATTATATCGTTGACGATGTACACCTGAATTTTGTTAATTCAGACCTGATAAATCTATTCAAGTTCAGAGACAAATAAGCTTCTGCTTCTACTAAATAATTACTTTCAGCAGTCTAAATAATGAAAATCGTTCGCTGTTTTGAATATGGCTATCCCAGTCTTGCCATCTACAATATATTGTTCGTTGCTTGAAACAAGCCAAGAAACTGCTGACACAGCCAACCCCTTGTTCTAACCATACAAACGAAAAACCATAATTACATAAACATTTACGAATGCCCGATGCCCAGTAGTTTTTCCCTCTCATATCCAGGTCAAACATGTTTTATAAGCTTTGGCTGGCAGTCTATGTTGCCCCATACTAACAGTTTAAGCCAGTATCTTACACATTTTATATATGAATTCAAATAAATAGGGAATCTACCAAGTTCTCCATAAGTCAAGTCATTTGGGGTACGCCTATCGACATTCAAAAACCGTTTCATAGCAAATAAGTGCAATTTCTCTATGTCATGTCCTTTCTCCAAACCCCAAATCTCAGCGCCATATTGGACTATAGGCTGGACCTGGGTATCAAACATTCTGAAAAATAGTTTTACTGACTCGTTTTCAAACTTATACAAGACGCTTTAAAATGGCCATAACAGCACACTTCCCTTTACCCACAAGATCTTGGCAGGCAAACGAAAAACTTAGTTTTGTAGAAAAATATAAACCCAGATATTTGTAGGCGTTTACAATCACAAGTTTAGAATTTCCATAAAACCATTTTTCACGCGACGACAAATATCCACCCTTTCGAAAAACTATAATGTTTGTTTTGTCCATGTTTACTTTGAGATGTAATCTCTCGCGCCGCTGAGCACAAATTGTTCAACTGGTTTTGAAGCCCTATAACAGTTTCAGACAGTAAAACGATATCATCTGCAAAAAGTAGAATGAATATTTCAATCAAATCAAATGAAACACCATGTTTTCCCTTCTCGATAATTTCCAAAGCTAATTCGTTAATAAACAAAGAGAATAAAACAGGACACAAACATCACCCTGCTTAACACCCTGTGTACATCTAATGTACTCACTAAATTTTGCACCACACCTTATATTAGCTTTAACATCATCATACATACATTTAACACATTTAAATAGTTTACCTCTTCCACAATGTTTTGCCAGTATTGGCCACAGAAGCTTTCTAGAAATAGAATCAAAGGCCTTTTCGAAGTCTATAAATGCAACATATAACTTACGATTATTTGAAAACTGCTTCTGAACAGCAGCCAGTAGAGTGAACAAATGATCGATTGTACTATAACCCTTCTTAAAACCTGCTTGGTATTCACCAGTTATGTTTTTAATTCGATCCATTCAGATAATCTCTGTTTATTATAGATCCATAAAGTTTACTAGCAATATCACACAAGTAGATTCCTCTATAATTATTAGGATTATTTGCGTCACCCTTTTTAAACAGAGGTAAGATGATCGATCTGGTCCAATTCTCGGGATAAATTCCTTTTTCAAAAAGAACATTAAATAATTTTACAAGAAAATCGATTGCAAAGTCCCCTAAGATTTTAAAAAATTCACCAACAAGTCCATCGGGCCCTGCTGCTTTAACCATTTTTTCAGTTTCCTTATTGCAAATTGTACTTCATGCTTTGTAATTGTCGATCGAAAAATTCAGAATATTCATCATCTAATAATGTTTCATTTTCACCAGTGTCTGTATCAACGCTGATATCCTTTTCCAACACGTTTTTAAAATGGTAATACCATTGCTCCATTGTGATTCTATTCTGCTTCTGTGTTCGTGTTTTAAAGCGCTTGTTTGACACTTTCCAGAAATCCTCTTGGTTGTCCATATTAGTGACAATTTCTTTAAACATTTTATCATTGTGTGACTTTTGTTTCCTATATAATAAATTTTTATACTCTGATCGTGATACACAGTATAAGTGTCGGTTATTTTTATCTAAGGTTCTCTTCCATACCCTAAGTAACCTCCTGACATCTCTTTTAGCTCGTAAACACTCTAGATCAAACCAGTCCTTCTGTCTTTTGGTCCTGTTCACACATACTCGTTTTTCCATACATTTACCAGCTTCTTTAACAGTATTGATAAACAAATCAAGAGCATCATTTACATTAATATCTATCAAATTAACAGCATGCAAAACCTTTAATTTCATTTCATCCGAGTGCATCATATTAACGAAGTCCGTGGCGCTATTATTATTCCAAACAAATTTATTTATATACTCTTTCGTTTCTTGCTTTATATTTTCACAATCATTAGAACCAGATGCACCCACATGAAATTCAAGAGGCATGTGGTCTGATTCCATCCGTTTTTTTTACATGAAGGCTACAAGAAGATTGTATGAAAATCAAAAAGGTCAGAAGAAGCAACAAAATAATCATTCACACTACTACCAGATTCACTGATATAAGTAAAACAGAAATTGTCATCACCAGGACATACACCGTTTAAAATATATAAATCTAGCGCGTTACACATGTTTAGTAAACTTTTGCCATAAGCATTTAACACTGTATCTTCAGAGTGACGTCTCATTTCAACAATACCAGACTTATCAAACCATGAAAATGCTTTTGTTTGTTCATCAAGTTGCGGTGAAACATCGGCCGTTCGGCCGTTAAAATCACCACACATCAATATTGACATTTTGTCCTTGTAATACAAATTATCTATTATACAATCCTCCAGTTGATTGATACCATTATCAACATTAAACACATAATAGTATGGAGACTTTTCTGGGGAACATACGAACATACATATAGAATATCATTCGCCAAATGAAACAATTTTTTATCAATAACAAACAACAAGACAATTATCACGCTCAGTACTCATTTTTGACATATTTCATGAGATTATTTCTTATCAGACATATCACTCCCCCCGATCTTCTTCCACGCTGAGTGAATTTAACTGCAGGTTTAACAAACATGTTATGATCAGAAAACATGGAACACTGAAAATTATCAACGAAAGTTTCAACAAGACAAATGAAAATCAAAGAAAGAAACATATTCAATAACATCAGGATCAGACAGTTTAGAGAGTAAACCACAAATATTTCAATGTAGAAAAGAATAGGTTCTTGTGTTGCTAACATTCTCCGATACAGAATGACAACCATTAATCACCAGAGAAGGCTTCTGTGCTTTCAGAACACTGACACTGTCACACATTTCTTTATTTTCGTGCACGCATCCAGACACGCGTTTCACGCTTTCAGAAACACACAAGGGTGCATGCGTACGACTGTCTTCGTTCAGAAACACACAAGGTGCATGCGTACGACTGTCTTCGCTGTAAACAAACTCCCTCTCCCATCTGAACACGGACTCGCAATGTCAGATTTTCTATTTGAATTCCCCGTGCCGTGTTCGCCTGCGCATTGGACCATCCCCTTGAAACCGGTGTCTTTCCAAAATGCTGCCCACTTGTATTTACACCTAACCTACTAACACAAAACTATCTAACTCGTCAAGAACATTTGTTTTACTAGGCCGGCCGTATTCCTATGGTACCTCCACGATGCTTGTTTCATCACCAGACAAGAAGAATTTCTTCCCTTCGATGACCAGGTGGTCGTAGATCATGGTGGCCCTCTTTCCCTGATCCTTGGCAGCGAGAGAGAGAGAGAGAGAGAGAGAGAGAGAGAGAGAGAGAGAGAGAAGAGAGAGAGAGAGAGGAGAGAGAGATTCTTTCGGATTTTCAGTGTGTAAGATTCTAGCACCACCTTCTTGTCGACTCAACGCAATAAACGTGTAACAGCAGGATTTCGAGACACACTGCATGTCATAACGCACAGATATAAAAAAGATCGATTGTTTTCTTGCGCAATATGATCTATAGAGAAAAGAAACTTTGCTATAAATGTCGCATCAGAGAGAACAGGTAGGTACTTGGCTATGATATTGCACAGCCATTCTACGCTTGTTTGCTTGGCAAACGACAAATTTGTCTCAGTAAGTTCTCCTGACTGCCGCGTGAAGGAGGGAGTGAGGCGAGCGGTGTTTACTGCAGGCTTACATCAAGCCATTGTTAAACTTTCAAAATGGCAGCATTACTGAGATTTACCTTCTGAAAAAATGAACGTTTTAAAGACAAGGTCAGAGCAAGCCATTCGGGTCATGGTAGAGAACAATAACATCAACAACAAATGTTTAAGGACACCACCTCGTTCTACACCACTGTGGATTCGTTGGTTCATTCCTGCGTCAGTGGCAAAGCAGTGTGATCAGCTGTGTACCTTGTTTTACAGGCAGTCCTGTTCATGGGACTGTGGACCGTGTTTTACAGGCAGTCCTGTTCATGGGACTGTGGACCGTGTTTTACAGGCAGTCCTGTTCATGGGACTGTGTGCCGTGTTTTACAGGCAGTCCTGTTCATGGGACAATGTGCCGTGTTTTACAGGCAGTCCTGTTCATGGGACTGTGTGCCGTGTTTTACAGGCAGTCCTGTTCATGGGACTGTGTACCGTGTTTTACATGCAGTCCTGTTCATGGGACTTGGGTGTTGGCCACAGCAGGATCGGAACAGATGGCTGTCTCTTTCTCCGTTCTTTATGAGGGGACTTATGAATGGCGTTGTCATCCTGCAGGGGTATTGCTTCATGCTGTCATAGGAAATAGCCACTGAACAGATCGACGCAAATGCTCTTGTAACACCTCAATATACTCTTGACACTTCATTGGTGTTTCCACGAAGACAAGATTACCCATGCGGAAGTGTGAAACAGGCTGGTGGACCCCACACTACAGTCATGGACGCTTTCTGGTGGCCATTGTTGAGTGGCCTTTAGCACACTGTCACTGTGCCTGTGTGGCACAGTTCAGTCATCACGTCCTCACTGAACACGATCAGTTCCCATGATCCTTCACGGTCCCCTGAAGTCTGGCCGATACCTGAGCTGCCTGTTCACTTCCCTGTCACAGCGCTCTCTGTCATAATCTTTGGAAACCCATCGAATGAAGTTCCATTCGGAAATTCCTTGATGCACAAATCAGACAGTTTCAGAAGTGATGTCTTGTAAAGTCTTTCTGTGATTCGTAACAACTGCTCATAACAAGTGTTCGGGCAAATGTCAAGTTAATGTCTCAATGTCCTCGCACAGCGGAAACGGGCTGTTGTGTCCACCTCCCTCGATATCAAATGCACCGGGTGAGAGGCAAAACCCTGAATTAATTCTAATTCACACCATCATCCAGACATAATCCAATCAAGTGGAGGCGCAGTCTTGACATTTGTCCCTGTCAGTCGAAATTGTTTCAGGACTTTCCAAACGGACTCCAAATATCTAGGTACCTCTTGATTATTCCTGTTCAGCTGGTCTTTGCTAAACAAACGATTGTTGTCAACTTTTTGTAACATCACTCATACCCTTAATCCCTCTTTCTCAAGGTCGCAAAAAAAGCATGACGTCTGCTTTTCCCCTCAAAACCTAACTGCATTTACCTCCCTTTTCCAGTGCTTAAGGCATCTGCAGCAACACGAAATTGACAACAGCGTCAAGGGAATACGTAATGTGTCATACCAATACATTGTAGACCACCATGACTTAGGCCTAATGAAATGTTCTACATGGGGATTTACACACACACACACACACACACACACACACACACACACACACACACACACACACACACACACACGTTCGTCAAATCAGTTTGATGATACATCCGGTTGGCGCCAGGAGTGTAGCCCAACAGACCAGTGGCGCCTTCGTTATTGTTAGGGAATTGTCTGACAAGATCTGTACCGTTAGGGTCAGATGGAAAAGGACAGACTCTTGTTACCACAGTTGAACATTTGAATCAACAGGGTGACCTACAACAGAAGAGAGATCCTTGATGACATTTATACAAGACAATAGCTAACTAGCATCTGCACTGACAGGATGACATGAAAAAAACACCTTTAATGACACTCATATTAGACAATAACTTGACAACATTTACACAGCAGAGTGGCATAAAAAACACCTTTAATGACACTTATATCAGACAATAACGTGACATTATTTACACAGCAGAGTGGCATAAAAATAAACACCTTTAATGACACTTATATCAGACAATAACGTGACATTATTTACACAGCAGAGTGGCATGAAAACAAAATGAACACGCTGTGGATCACAGATTGAAACAATTGTCAATAGAACAAAACAACACAATGCACAGATAAAGCGCTCTTGCCTTTCTAGAATACTCCTACAAGAGGAGTGTGCATACGGGCGTACATCAACTCATTGAAATATCCCTTTGAATCCGTTGGCGAATTCAAAGTCCCAATGCTAAACAGGTAGCCCTGCCGGCACTTCCAGCATATCACACCCACCTCTTCGTATATGCTGTCGTATATACAGATGGTATGTGTGTGTGTGTGTGTGTGTGTGTGTGTGTGTGTGTGTGTGTGTGCACGCGCGCGCATGGGCATGTGCGTCAGATTGCACGAGTGTGTGCAAGCGCACGTTGTGCGGATGGAGCGGGGTATGGGTCGAAATACACAAGGATGGGATGAGAGGGAGGGGCGCGCGGGAGGGGCTGTAATGGGAGAGATGGGAGTGGTCGAGGGTAAGGAAACGGGGAACAATCATCATCATCATCTGCATCTATATCTATATCCATCTGTTTATCTATCTACCTATCTATCTGCGCGCGCGCATTGTTATCAGTGTGTGTGTGTGTGCGTGTATATATGAAATATAAACACACACACACACACACACACACATATATATATATATATATATATATATATATATATATATACACAACAAACTAATAAATTCCAAGGATAAGTACCGAGCACCGTTCCAGCAACTTACAGAGCAGTTTGGTGTTGCATTGACTGCAAGAAATATTGAATTATAAACAAA
>CM031609.1:65943540-65978540 GCA_018398815.1 Conus ventricosus
TCAATGTTGTTTTTTTCTTTAATCTGTAGTCCAGTTAAGCATTAACTGTCAGATTATTTGCAGGTATGTTGTAGGGATGTAAAGAGAAACATTTATATATTAGATAACCACACTATCCATACACTTGCATAGTCACAGACATTCATGCATCTCTCCTCTCTCTCTCTCTCTCTCTCTCTCTCTCTCTCTCTCTCTCTCTCTCTCTCTCTCTCCTCTCTCTCTCTCTCTCTCTCTCTCTCTCTCTCCCCTCTTCGTCTAATATCACAGATGGGAACAGACGTAAAACTAAAGTAGTAGTAGTAGTAGTAGTAGTAGAGTAGTAGTAGTAGTAGTAGTAGTAGTAGTAGTAGTAGTAGTAGTAGTAGTACTACTACTACTACTACTACTACTACTACTACTACTACTACATACTACTTGTACACATATCCATACGAACACACCTGTACACTCACATCCACACAAGTACATACATACATACATACGCGCGCGCACGCACACACACACACACACACACACACACCACACACACACACACACACACACACACACACACACACACACACACACACACACACACACACACACACACACGCACGCACGCACACCGCGCGCACGCACGCGCACACACACATACACACGCACACCCACAACACACCACACTACATACACACACCCCTCATACACACACATACACACACGCGCACGCGCGCGCGCGCGCACACACACATACACATAGAAAAAACAACATAATAAAAACAGAAAAAGGCATTCTCACCATTACATTCTGTCTGTTATCCCCTGCAAGTATCTTCACCCCCCCCCCCTTACCCCTTTCGCACTCTCCACCTCTCCCTCTAACTAAGTGTTGTCGTCCTTTGAGAGCTGTCCTTACGTTCATCCTCCGTTTGCACGGACAACTCTTCAACACATCGCACTCTCCACCTCTCCCTCTAAGTGTTGTCCTCCTTTGAGAGCTGTCCTTACCTTCATCCTCCGTTTGCACGGACAACTCTTCAACACATCACAGCAATTGACATATACCCAGAATGTTCACACACACACACACACACACACACACCACACACATGGACCCGTATACACTCATATGCAGAAACATCAATTCCATGTGGCCATATCAATTCCATGTGGCCATATCAATGCCATGTGGCCATATCAATTCCATGTGGCCAAGATCACCAGAGTATGGAACAGGCCGACATATTACTCGTGAGAGTCGAACAGCTATTGGGTGTATGTGGCATGGGGAAGGGGGAGAAGGGGGAGGAAGGGAATGGGAGGGGGGGGGATGAAAAAGCCTTGCTGTACGTGCAAATTAGACACCAAACCATTCTGATGTGGTTTATACATAGAATAAAAATTTTAAAATTCAAACATTCATGAACTGAAAAAGAAACTGTTGGGAAGGGAGGCGGTGTGGTGGGGTGGAGTAGTGGGGGTGTTAAAATGTCTTCCAAGTGGATGAGATTTAATGAGATAAACAGCCAACAGTACCAGACTCTATCCAGTCTCATAACTGGGATTGAAAACACTAGACATATTTAGCGAAAAGTTAAGAGACTTGATCTTATCATGAAGAGGCTGAAAGTGAGTTCTAGAACGAGTGCAGTCAAATAAAAAATTAGGAATATCAAGAATCTGACCACATGTACAAGCAGGTGCCGGTTTTAAATATCTGCCTACAACACATTAACCCGCAGCCTATGGATAAGATAACGTTTTTCCCATCTGTAATTCCGAGCTGAATCTTCGAGGTATCGTTTTCTGTCTCATGTTCCAGATTGATCTTGAGAAAAATGTGAATAGCTTCAGATGAAGAAAGAGGGACATCACAATTCAAAATATCGGATGCATTTCTTGCAGCTTCCTTTGCATAAAAATCAGCTGTCATTGCCACGTAAACTGGAGTGCCCTGGAAACTATAACAAAGTTATATTGGTACCCCGCGTTACTGATGGATTGGTATAAGATCTTACATACTATGTCTGAACGACTAGACTTGAATTGACAATGAAGAGCCGTAAGCGCTGATTTTGAATCCGAGAATATAAGTATTTGTCTATGTATAACAGGCATGTCATGTATGAAATGATGGCAAATAACCCTGCTGCACATATAGAGCATCCTCTTGTAATATGGAATTTCTTTCTAATGTTATGCGCTGGTATTACAAAGGAAGCCCCAACGTCGGAAGAATCTAACACAGAACCATCCGTGAAAATGTGTAAATAGGAATCGTATTTCTTATCTATCAGGTCTTTGGCAGGATGACAGTAAGACAGGATTATCTATTTTTGTTTTATTAAGATCTCCGTAAGCGTAGATGAGTTCAGCCTGCTCTGACAACCAAGAAGGATGTGAACAACCTGGGACAGCGGCGATACCATCAACAGACAGGTTACAGTTCTGGAACAATGGGGAAACATAATCACCTCAGGACATGTACACCGCTTTGCTACGGATCTCTCTCGAAAAGTAAGTACTTCCATCCAGTTCAGTCATTGTTGAATTTGGGACGGCTCAAGCTCTCGCTGTAAAATTACAGGTGCAACTTAGCCTGTGTTCATTTAAGCGTAACACACTAGCCTCCTACGTCAAATCAGTTGCGGGGAAGTCCTAATGCAATGTTAAAGGCAGGCACACGCACACACGCACACACACACACACACACACAGGGAGAGAGAGAGAGAGAGAGAGAGAGAGAGAGAGAGAGAGAGAGAGAGAGAGAGAGAGAGAGAGGGAGAGAGAGAGAGAGAGAACCACAGCGGCACACGCACACAGAGACCTGGTCGCGCTTGCGCGTGCGCGCACATGCTCTGGCACGCACCTAGCCAGGCACAGAGAGATGGCAGGTGGGGAAGCGGCACCTTGAGCCCAGCAGGAAGAGCATGCTGACAGCACAGAGAGATGGCAGGTGGGGAAGCGGCACCTTGAGCCCAGCAGGAAGAGCATGCTGACAGTGTGTCAGGAAGCGGCCAGAGAAGAAAATCCAGGAACAGCACCGGAAATACCCGGTCAGGAAGCAGATGACAGACACACTGATCAAAAGAAAGACAGGGTCATGAGAGAAGAAAAAGAACTGGTGAACCTGGAAAGAGAGAAAGGAACGTAACGACAGACAGAAAGAAAGGATAGAAGGAAGGGAAACAAGGAACGGCAATGGAAGAGAGAGAGAGAGAGAGAGAGAGAGAGAGAGAGAGAGAGAGAGAGAGAGAGAGAGGGGGGCAAACAGGGGAAAGAAGACAATATACAGGGCCACGGCAAGTGTCACATCCATCCAAAGTCAGAACTTTATTACTGTTTTTGCTTTTGCTGCTGTAGCTGCAATTAGTACCACCATTATCAGCACTGCTGCCTCTTCTACCACCATAGTGACCACACACACACACACACACACACACACACCACGCACGCACGCACGCACACGCACCCACAAGCACGCACGCATGCACGCACGCACGCACGCCTTCAGCACACACACACACACACACACACACACACACACACACACACACACACACACACACAAACACACACACACACATTTAAGAAAACCGTATTTTTCTTCTTCCGTCAACCCCCTCCATCTTTCTTTCCCCTCTCTTTTCCCCTACCCCCCTCACTACACTCTCTTTTCCGCAAATATGTCATTAACGGTGATGTGCGATTTTCTGTAGCAAACAGATCAGGGATGATAATGTACTTACTGACGTAAATTAAACCTATCTCATCTTGATTTGAACTTTTGAAATCGTAACACAGCTACGTTAGGATTACCGTTTGACACCCGCAGACCTGGCATAAACTTACCGATAAGCACATGATCATTTTGCACCATCAATCTTATGATAGGATGTAGAGAAACTTACTTCGTCTGTTTTCCCCCCTCCCCACTTTATCCCCCAACCTCGATCTACACCCACCATTAATTCCCTGTTAATCCATGATTCCCTAAATGCAAACAGCTTTATAACAGTAACATAACTGAAAGAATTGAACTTCATACCCTTCCTCTCCGCTTATATGGAGACTCCTACGCGCTATATGGGTTATTACGCAAATCCCTGTTATCTCATGTTTGAGTATTCCTTTGACACACCTAGACGAAATGAAGACCCATTGACAAGGACACTAAGATCCGAATTTATTCATTGAAACAGAATGTGGAGTCCTTGCCTTCTTCCCTCCCCCCTCCCCCCCTTTCCCCAATATTTTCCTACCCCAACCGCTTAGTATTTCTGAGCATTTTTGGTGGTTGCTGTTCTTACCGTTGACATGGATGGAAAGGCGCATGTCCTGCTTGATGAATATCCCATGTAGCTGTTGACAGGTGTGTGGTGACCACCAGGGCGTATGTCTGCTGGAGTGTGGGCACTGGAGTGATGCAGTGTGCTGTCTAAGTGTATTTTGCTATGAACGTTTCAAAGGAGGATATTGTTTGCATGAAATGTGATAGCGTGACGGCATTATGTTATGCTAAGAGGTGGATTATGCAGCACTTCTTACATGGAAACAGGATGATGACTGGGAAGTACCTGGATTGTTTTCGTTCATACCACCCCATCTTACACCGAGATTTTAAGATTTACGCTTAGAATACCTTGACGTTCCGGCATCATTTGGGAATTTTTAAAGTCTTATTGGAATAATTAGGATTTCTATTTGACACACACCCGCCTGAATCTTAAGAAAACCCTGTCTGTCTCTCTTTGGACCCGACTATGCGGCTTTTCCACAGGCAGTTTTCTTCTCTCTGTGCATGCACACTGCAGGCGTGGGATCATTTGAGAGAGATCTAGGCGTGGGATCATTTGAGAGAGATCTAGGCGTGGGATCATTTGAGAGATCATTTGAGAGAGATCTAGGCGTGGGATCATTTGAGAGAGATCTAGGCTGGGGCACTCAATCGAGAGGTAGTCAGTTCAGTCGTAGGAACAATAAAATTTTGCAGCTGAATCTACATAGTGAAACGCATTTGTTCCAAGTCCCATCCCCTTCCCTCTCCCCCTCCCCTACTACTAAATATACACTGTTACCTACACGGAACATAACGATCTCTGTCCACCTGAATAGTTTTAGTATGGGACTTAGACTCTTTTAGAGACTTAAAATCGTCGCAAGAATTAAAAAAAAAAGTTTACCGTAGCATAAGATTTCCTTTTAATACAACCGTCATGACATATAGAATAAAGATAATCCAATGCCTTCCTTTTCTTCCTTCCTCCCCCCTCTCTATTCCTGCCTTCCATCTCCCCTTCTTCCTCGCCCCCTACCCCCTACCTCTCCTTTAGTCGCAGTGATGTTAGATTCCTTAGAAGCAAGCAGATGATGGACGGGTACATACTTGTATGATATGAATTCTGACTGACTCCTCTTATTTGGGGCATATCAGATCTTGGCATGGATATTACACGAAATACTAATACCATATGCAACAACTGCTTTTTGAAACGGCCAGAAGTAATGAAATTTGATTTATGACATCTGACACATGACAATCTTGAAATAATCATTTGATAGTCGAATGTAGTAAACGGACCCCACCTAATCCCTCTCACCCCAAACCCTTGCACCTCCTCCATTTGTCCCCGATTCATCCTGCATTCCCGACAAGCCAGTATCCTGACAACGGTGACACACTGGTAACATTTTGATTCAGGTGTCTCCATTCGCTCTCCCTTGGTTTGGCGACTCTTAGAATGTACTAGAGCTAGTGCACACATCCCTGAACACATACGTTTGGATATCCATCTGACAGACCCCGATGAAATCAAGATGCTTCGTTAGGGACACAGTAATCTTGAAATCATACTCTGAAATAGAATTCAAATGCATTGCCTTTACCCCTCCATCCCTACTCCTTAGTCCCCCACTCTTCCTCTTGATGCTGTCACATGGATGAAACATAAGCTACATTCTGCTTATGCGTAGGGATTGTGTGTTTCAGCAAATTTTAATCTGGAACAATGTTATTCAGTGAAATAATGCACATATGTGTGATTTTTTTTTTATAGTAAATCTTTATACTATTCGTTGGTGATAGTTGCACTGCAAAGGGCACAAATGTCCATGAATATGGAAACATGTGTGTGTGTGTGTGTGTGTGTGTGTGTGTGTGTGTGTGTGTGTGTGTGTGTGTGTGTGTGTGTGTGTTGTGTGTGTGTGTGTGTGTGTGTGTGTGTACGTACGTATGTGGATAGGTGTGTGTGTATTACTGTATGTCTGGGGGGAAGAGGAGGGAAAGGGATGAATGTGTCCTAGGGGGTCTCTGTGCGTGATGTAACTCTTGTGTGTAAGAGAGTATGAAGGTGTGGATGGGTGTGGATGGGCAAATAGGGAGATAAGAAGGAACGAGAAGAGAGAGAGAGAGAGAGAGAGAGAGAGAGAGAGAGAATTCTGGGACGAGGGAGGAAGGAGTGAGTGAATTTGTTATTTGGACGTACATCTTGGTATATATGTAACTATACTTTTTCAACGAACAAGCAGGGTACTCTTCCTTTGTCGCTGTTCGTCCCTGTATTTATATGACTATATTCAAGATGAAAAACCCTGTGCCAGTCTTGAATAAATGTCAATTTGTGCTTGCTCATTTCTCCAGTTGTTACTGTGTATGCGTGTCAGATATTTTGGGAAAATTGGGACATCCTCTATGGGGGCATATGTCTCCTTGTTTGTTGTGAGTGGAATGTGTTGGCATTTCTGCTTGCGAACTGGTGTCGACAGCAGCATTCGTTTGGAGTTATGGGTGTGTAATTTATTTCATCGTGGGATAATGAGTTATCTTACTTGTTCGTTGTTTACTGTTTCATATTTCTGCCTAATTTAGGAATTCTTTCATACCAGTCACACCCAGGCTACCTGTACTTGTTGCCGTTCATCTCAGTGTTTGGTTGACTATTCTCTAGATGGAAAAAGTTGTGTCAGTTTTGAAGAATGTTGATTTGTGTTTAACCATTTCTACAATTGTTGTTAACGTGGATATGCGTTAGGTACAGGGTATAACGGCAAGCTTGGAACATCCATTTGGGGAGGGGAGTGTTTTCGTGTTTGTTCTGTGTGCTATGTGCTGGCATTTCTGCTAGGCCATTTGGTATCGAGCGCAGCACTCGTTTTGGAGTTATGGACATGTAATTGATTTCATCATGGGAGAAAGAATTACCCTGATTGTTCGTTAACTGTTTTCAACAATCGTCTGTTTTATTTAACGTTTCAATTCACATCGAGTTAACCGAGGTTACACACATTTGTTACTGTTCGTCCCTGTGTTTTGTCTGACGATATTCAAGGCTGAGCCAGTCATTTTGTCTGTGTTTTGTCTGACGATATTCAAGGCTGAGCCAGTCATTTCGTGTCAATAGTAGCGCTCGTTTTGAATTATAAGCGTGCAAAATGATTTCATCAAGGGAGAAAGTGTAACCCTACTTCTTTGTTATTTGCTGTTATTCATTCCAAGCCTCCCTGAAATTTCCTTTGCTGTTTTAAGGTGTGAGATGCATTACACAAATGACCACACATCTTATTTGTGGAGTTTATCTGGACATTAAATTTTAATCGTGCTGAGCTCTTGATCACTTACTACAATAATTACAAAGTGTGTTTTCAAAAAGACATTGTTATACTGATGAAGCTTTTTTGAATGCGAAATTTCGCTTAGAAAATGAAACTGGAACCATTTGTGTTCTAGTATGTGTGTGCATGTATGTATGTATGTATGTACGTATGTATGTATGTATGTATGTATGTATGCATGCAAGCATTCATGTAGAAACCCTCTTCTGGTGAGCGCTCTCTGGGTCTTGGTCTTATGCTGCTCCAAAACAAAAATATGGGCCACCTGGTCCAAGATTCGGATTACTTAGACCACAAATGGGTAACTTGACCAACACACGCGTTGTTTGATGAAAACTTGGTACACTTGATAGGAAACAGGACTGAAACATGAGTCAATTTATCAAAATATGGATTAATTGACCAAAACATGGGCTACTTTATTAAATAATGATTTTCTTGTCTAAATCAAAACATGGGTTACTTGTCCAAAACACACGTTGTTTAACTAACACGTGGGTCACTTAACCTGACCTTTGGTTCATAAAAAACAAACCTGAGTTACATTGCTAAAACACGGACCACTTAAAGGAAACATGGGTCACTCAACAAAACAAGAACAGACATAAAAACATGGGTCACTAGGCAAAATGGAGATGATGGATGAGGAGGGAAAAAAGACTTAGTGAAAGAAGGAGAATTTGAGTGCATTCTTCAGCCTTCCAACATAGCTGAGATGGGTTGATTTTAAGTGCATTGCTGGCTGTCATATTTACATTATTGCACACATGTAACTTTTATATGCTTCAGTTTTATATGGGCTAGAGAGAGAGAGAGAGAGAGAGAGAGAGAGAGAGAGGGGAGAGAGAGAGAGAAGAGAGAGAGAGAGAGAGAAGAGAGAGAGAGAGAGGAGAGAATAATTTTGTGGTCTCACGTGCGCAGAGCACAAGCCTCAAGTCATCATCAGTTACGCGCTAAGGAACGTCACTCATCTGAGAATAAAAATGCACAAAGCAAACACAGAAAGAAACTGGAAAGACTCATGGGAGAGCGCAGACCTCAAAGTCTAGAGGAGCGGAATGCGGTCTCTGACTTTGATCCAATCAACGGATCAGCATCAAATTGGAAGGAATTCGTCCTCAGGCCTTATCTACCAAGCCGTTTTCAGATCGGGTTCCTAGTTTATGCGTTAATCTGCTGTGCGGATTCTGGATCCCTCCTTTTGCCCACGGATTGACAGCAACACTCCATGGAGTCGTCCCTGGGATCCCTCCTTTTGCCCACGATTGACAGCACCACTTCATGGAGTCGTCCCTGGGATCCCTCCTTTTGCCCACGATTGACAGCACCACTCCATGGAGTCGTCCCTGGGATCCCTCCTTTTGCCCAGATCCACACCACGGATTGACAGCACCACTCCATGGAGTCGTCCCTGGGCTACATATCATCTCCCTACCGAGTTTGGTAGTCCTTGCCTTATTGTGTCGACAAACAGACTGACAAACGAAAAAAACAAAACAAAACAAAACAAAACGGATACGTGTAAAACGATTACTTCCTTGGCAGAGGCATAAATTCTCAATTTTCAGGTGACCATGAAATGGAGAATGCGTGACTTGAACTTTTATGAAACCTGACGAATAACCATGTTGTGCAGATTTTCGAGTCGGCTTTGTCTGTTCCAACGCTGCACCGGGGGTCAGGAGATCGTCTTGAAGGCGACCCTTACGTTTCACGCTGTAGGGTGAGAGCTTTTACACGATACCTATGTTGATTGAATAGGGAGACGTTTGTCACGGACAAAAATGAAACAACCCAACTCGTGGAGTCGCCAGCCAATTTGTTCGGACATAAGCTTCAACTCAAACATTCTAGGCGTCAGATAGACGGGCCCATGGGTCGGGTCCGGCCAATTAAGCTTAGCGGAGAGGCTTCAGGAAGACGGTCTGTCCGGCTATACGGGCTAAGCAGCTTTGACCGACGCCTCGATGTCTAGCGAGACGAGTCGTAGCGCCTGGCTCAGACTCACCTGGCCAATTTACACTGACCAGTGCCCACGACTTAAGCCACACGGCGCCAGTTAAGTAGGGAAGGGGGGAAGGTAGTGTGTGGTGGGGGTGAAATCTAGCTAATCAATTAAATGACCAATTGACCACCACAGAGAGAGGTGTGTAGGCGTGACTGTCATGATTTGAATATCCAATGGAATTAGAGGGAGATGACTTCGGGTGTCAGGGGGTAAAAATACTGACCAATGGTACTCGCCCTTTTTAGACAGATCGGAACGAATAAGAAGCATGTGAGAGGGAGAGAACGGGAGAACGAGGGGGAGAACGAACA
Source organism: Conus ventricosus (assembly GCA_018398815.1). Lineage (NCBI taxonomy): Eukaryota > Metazoa > Mollusca > Gastropoda > Neogastropoda > Conidae > Conus > Conus ventricosus. The sequence continues at coordinate 65,953,447 of CM031609.1, forward strand.
GAGAGAGAGAGAGGAGAGGTCTGAGTGTAATCTCTGAGGAGAGAAGAGCAGAGAGATGAGGGGAGGAGAGGAGAGAACCAAGTGGAGGCATTAGCACGAGATAGTCTGCAGAGGAAGGACTGAGGAGAGATGTGGAGAGAGAGAGCTGCTAACTAATGAGGAGGAAAAGAAAGAAAAGAAAAAAAAAAAGAAAAGAAAAGCAACCATGTCCATTTGATAAGAGCAGACTAGAAGAGAGAGAGAGAGAGAGAGTGCAATGCGTTAATGCAGGAAGAAAGAAAGGAGAACAGATCGATGTTGATAGTCACTGTTCTATTTTAACCGGGGGTTCGACCTCATACTTGGCCAGCGCCACTTTCATCGACAGACCAACGCCAGTGCCAACAGTCCAGCCTGACCGATGCCAGCAGTCTAACTTGACCGGTGCCAGCAGTTGTGCCGTGTTGTGAAAGTGACAGTGAAAAGAAAAAAAAAGGAAAAGAAAGAGACAGTGATTCGTGAATAGTTAAGATCACCTGGCCAGGTAAAGTAGAAATCTATTTATAACCCGGGTTAGTTAATGATGTTTTAGATAAATGATTTTGTGAAGTTCAGGAAAGAGAGAATGTTTTATTTCATTTGATTCCATATGCATTGATGTTTCGTTCTATGATCATGTGTAGTAAAGTTATAGACTTTACTAGTGGTTTGATGTGACGAATGCATGATATATGAATGAGATTGTAAGCAAGCTGTGAGTGTGTTTGGGCTGTGCGCTAGTCCTTCCTCCACTGACATCACCCGAGGTTGACAATTTATTGGCGAGCTTGCCAGGATATTCTGGCCCATTTATTATAATTGTTCAACTTCTCAGAGAGGAAGCTGGGTGGGATTCAAGTATTGTAATCCTAAGACAAGGGGTTGTCTTACTGTATGTTCCCAAGATAGTTAAATACTAGGCTTGGCATTGCTTCCAAGATAGTTAATACTAGGCTTGGCATTTCAGCCCCAGAGTACTTATTTCGCACAGATTGCCTATAATTCGCTCTCATAGTTGGGTCAGGCGCTGGGCGTCTTATAAAAACTAATTACGTTGTCCCAAGCTAATATCATTCATAGGATTGTGCTATTACGTCACTCGTGTCGGTAAACCACCAGTTGGCTGTCGGAGTAATAAAATCTGGTTCAAAAAAAGAAAAAAAGAGAAGTTACAATGGCGGAAGAAAAGAACACCCCTATTGAACAACTTGTGAGCGTCGCTCGTGACTTAGGTTACTCAGGAGATGAGTTGCGTGCATTTGTTGAAACCAACAAAAGATGGAAAGAGATGAACGCGCGGAAAGACGCCGTGTTGCCGTAGAGATAGCATTAGCAGAGCAGGAAAGGACTAAAGCTAGCGCAACGCAGGAAACAGAGAGAATAAGGCAAGCGCAGGAAACAGAAAGAATGAAGCAGGAAACGGAAAAATTAAGGATTCAGGCTAATGATAATCAGGCTAGGGAAACGCAGGAAACAGAAAGAATGAAGCAAGAAACGGAAAGATTAAAGGTTCAATTAGAGTTGGAGAAAGTGAGAATACAAAGGGAGACCACCGAGAATGGTAGCTCACTTTCCAGTGACTCTGTGCGCAGCTACGCTCCCCGACCCAAGTTGCCAAAATTCTCTGAAGGAACCGATTCGATTGATGCATACATCAGTCGTTTCGAAACGTTTGCGACCAGTCAGGGTTGGCCTCCAGAAGAGTGGGCAGTCATTTTGTCAGCGTTACTGACGGGTAAGGCATTACAGATTTTCACTGCGTTACCAGCAGAACAACAGTCTGATTTCGGCGCTGTGAAGGAATCGTTGATGAAAGGATTTGACCTCACAGAGGAGGGATTCAGAAAGAAATTTCGTTCAGCTAGATTGCAAGCAGGTGAAACGTACACTCAGTTTGGTGCACGTTTAGATCACTATTTTGATAAGTGGTTAGAGTTGAGCGGTACGAAGAAGGAGTTCGCTGAATTGAAAGAGCTAGTTATGAAAGAACAGATTTTGTCAGGGTGCGGCCCTGAGTTAACTATACATTTGAAAGAGAGACAGCCAGAGACAGCAGGGGAGTTGTTGAAGTTCGCAGAGGTGTATAGAGAGGCACGTTTGGGCACTAAGGTGCAGGAGAAACAGGTGCTAGGCACAGGTGAGAAGAGTGCAAGGAGACTAGGAGAGTTTTCTGCAAAGTCTGAAAACCCAGTGGTGGGGCAGAAGGAAGGGCAAAGGGACATTAGGTGTTTCATTTGTCACAAGAAGGGACATGTGGCGAGGGATTGTCGCATGAGGTTCCAGAAGGCAGCAGCCTTGCAAGAGGTGGATAAGGGTCGTCAAGGGAAACGACCTGCAGTGGAACCAAAAGGGATTCAGTCTGAAGAGGGTGGAGTGCAGCCTATGGCTAGCACTGGACAGCAGTCAGTGTCAGGGATGGAGGGCACTAGGCTGAGTGGTTCGTTACCAGTGGAAGAAGGGGGGGTTGGCCAGCAGAGGGTGAAAGTGTTACGAGACACTGGTTGTTCATGCGGGGTAGTACGAACAACGCTGGTCGAGAAAGGGGATTTGACAGGGCAAATCCAGACCTGTACTCTAATCGATGGCACTGTGAGGGAGTTTCCAGTTGCTAAGATAGAAGTACGTACCCCTTACTTCTCAGGCGAGTTGTCTGCGTTGGTGATGGAGAAACCCCTTCATGATTTGATCATTGGAAATATTCCAGGGGCAAGGGATCCAGGGATCCTGAGTTGTTGACTGCTACAGGGGCAGCAGTTCAAACACGGAGCAAGAAGGAGGGAAAGGTTGATAAACCGTTAGTCGTTCCGGCAAGGAAGTCAGGCATAGATGTGTCGCCTGATGAGTTTAGGGCAGCGCAGGAACAAGACCCTTCGCTCGTGAAGTCTTGGGAGTTGGCAAGAGGTGGAGAGAAACAGGAGGTTAGAGGAGGTGAGACAGAATTTCTTGTGAAAGGCGGGCTGTTGTACCGAGTGTTCACCAAGGGGAAGACAGGTAAGGTGACCACTCAGTTAGAGGTACCAGCAGGTTATCGTGACACTGTCATGTCAGTGGGTCACGAGTCGCTCATGGCGGGTCATCTCGGCACCAGCAAAACAGCTGACCGAATCTTTGATGACTTTCATTGGCCAGGAGCAATGGCAGACATCAAGCGTTTCTGCATGTCATGTGACGTGTGTCAAAGGTCAGCCACAAGAGGGTGAAGAGGAAGGCGCCTCTTAAACATCCCCCTTTAATTGACACACCGTTCAGGAGAGTGGCTATTGATCTGATCGGCCCAATCTCGCCCTGTTCCAAAGGTGGGCACAGGTATGGGACGTGTAAGGTTGCAAAGGAAAGTTTGCAGAAGGCTAGGGTCGTTCAGAAGAAGCAATATGGCAGGAAGGTGAGGAAGCAATCCCTCAAGGCGGGAGATCAAGTCCTGGTACTGCTTCCCATGGGTCACAACAAGCTGCTGATGCATTGGAAAGGACCATTCACCATCACTGAAAAGGTCGGTCGAGATTACCGAATTGATGTGAATGGAAAACCAAAACTTTTCCATGCAAATTTCCTCCGCAAATATATTCAGCGTGAGACTCAGCACATGGGCGCAGCAGCAATCATTGATGAGGTGAAAGAGACACAGCAGAAGAAGGGGAGATTTTGTTGCCTAAGTTTCCAGAAGAGTCATACAGGATGTGTCACTGTATGAAGGGCTAGACAGTAGGAGTTCCTAGGTTTTGTTGTCGGAGGCGACACAAAGCAGCCGGAAAGAGGAAGGGTGGAGAAGATGATGAATTCAGAGAGACCAAAAACCAAAACAGAAGTCAGGAGTCTGCTAGGTTTTGTTGGTTTCTATAGGGAGTTTGTTCCAAATTTCGCAGCAATCACGAGTCCTCTCAGTGATTTGGTCAAGGCAGGGAAACCGGCAGTGGTCGAGTGGTCAGACGCTGCAGAGCAAGCACTGCAGACGGTGTTGGAAAGACTAGGTTCCCGTCCCATCTTGAAGCTACCAGATATGTCCAAACCATTTTTGTTGCGGACAGATGCATCAGGCGGTGGGATAGGTGCAGTATTGTTGCAGGAGCATGAAGAGGTCGAGTTTCCTGTGAGGTATGCTAGCAGGAAGTTGACAAAGTGTGAAGAAGGGTACGCAACGGTGGAGAAGGAGTGTTTAGCTGTCGTGTGGGCCGTGCAGAAGTTCCACAAATACTTGTATGGGAAAGAGTTCGTGATAGAGACAGATCACCAACCACTCAAATTCCTGCAGGAGGCACAGCTGAAAAACAGCAGGGTTCTGCGTTGGGCAATGGCATTGCAGCCCTACAGGTATCGAGTGCAGTACATCCCAGGTCGACAGAATGTCGGAGCTGACTATTTAAGTCGCGTAGTCTAGCAAGCTGCAACTCAGAGGAAGTCAGTCATATCCGGGGTGCTTTGTTGATAATATGTGTTGATGACAGTTATGTTGATTGGATATGGGTTCATTCCCAGCTGGCTATGGTTCATATTTTCTGTGTGAGACTTGTTCATATTTTCTTTGTGAGACTTGTTCATGTGAATGTAGTTATGCTTGGAGCATACAGTCGCTTGTGTAGTAATGCATTATTTGCAATAAGTGAGGATGGAGATCCCTCAGTGAAGTGTCATGGATCGTGAGCATATTATATTGTGCTTTTCATAGAAATTGTGAAGAGAAGATGTGGCAAATCCGCAGGTAGGGGAATTGCATAAGTGCGCACAGAGGTCGTTATAAAATGAATTGAAATAACGCAAGAGCGCACGTCAATGATAACTCATTGGAGTGGTATTCACTAATGATATATTTTATAATTTATAAACCGTTGGTTGTAAAGTATTTTTTTCAAACTTTGCACGTGTAGCTGTGTGTCAGCAAATTCGGTTGTTGTTTTTTTGTACCGTTGTTTTGAGACAATGCGGAGCATGGTCTTTTGCAAGGGGGAAATTGTCACGGACAAAAATGAAACAACCCAACTCGTGGAGTCGCCAGCCAATTTGTTCGGACATAAGCTTCAACTCAAACATTCTAGGCGTCAGATAGACGGGCCCATGGGTCGGGTCCGGCCAATTAAGCTTAGCGGAGAGGCTTCAGGAAGACGGTCTGTCCGGCTATACGGGCTAAGCAGCTTTGACCGACGCCTCGATGTCTAGCGAGACGAGTCGTAGCGCCTGGCTCAGACTCACCTGGCCAATTTACACTGACCAGTGCCCACGACTTAAGCCACACGGCGCCAGTTAAGTAGGGAAGGGGGGAAGGTAGTGTGTGGTGGGGGTGAAATCTAGCTAATCAATTAAATGACCAATTGACCACCACAGAGAGAGGTGTGTAGGCGTGACTGTCATGATTTGAATATCCAATGGAATTAGAGGGAGATGACTTCGGGTGTCAGGGGGTAAAAATACTGACCAATGGTACTCGCCCTTTTTAGACAGATCGGAACGAATAAGAAGCATGTGAGAGGGAGAGAACGGGAGAACGAGGGGGAGAACGAACAGAGAGAGAGAGAGGAGAGGTCTGAGTGTAATCTCTGAGGAGAGAAGAGCAGAGAGATGAGGGGAGGAGAGGAGAGAACCAAGTGGAGGCATTAGCACGAGATAGTCTGCAGAGGAAGGACTGAGGAGAGATGTGGAAGAGAGAGCTGCTAACTAATGAGGAGGAAAAGAAAGAAAAGAAAAAAAAAAAGAAAAGAAAAGCAACCATGTCCATTTGATAAGAGCAGACTAGAAGAGAGAGAGAGAGAGTGCAATGCGTTAATGCAGGAAGAAAGAAAGGAGAACAGATCGATGTTGATAGTCACTGTTCTATTTAACCGGGGTTCGACCTCATACTTGGCCAGCGCCACTTTCATCGACAGACCAACGCCAGTGCCAACAGTCCAGCCTGACCGATGCCAGCAGTCTAACTTGACCGGTGCCAGCAGTTGTGCCATGTTGTGAAAGTGACAGTGAAAAGAAAAAAAAAGGAAAAGAAAGAGACAGTGATTCGTGAATAGTTAAGATCACCTGGCCAGGTAAAGTAGAAATCTATTTATACCCGGGTTAGTTAATGATGTTTTAGATAAATGATTTTGTGAAGTTCAGGAAAGAGAGAATGTTTTATTTCATTTGATTCCATATGCATTGATGTTTCGTTCTATGATCATGTGTAGTAAAGTTATAGACTTTACTAGTGGTTTGATGTGACGAATGCATGATATATGAATGAGATTGTAAGCAAGCTGTGAGTGTGTTTGGGCTGTGCGCTAGTCCTTCCTCCACTGACATCACCCGAGGTTGACAACGTTGTTGTTTTGTTCAGGTCCCCTCTTCCACGAGCATTTACCCAATTCTGCCTTCGATTCATTAATACACGGCCCCGGCACCAGCACTGTACTGTGGCCATGAGGTCACCCATCAGACAAGACACTGTCCGGTTTTTACACCGCCGCAGAGATGTTGGGAGGTGCCTAGTTTTGATTTATGCGCCATTACTATGCTCCCTTACTGACAACAATGATGGCTCAAGCAAATACTGCGAGGTGAACATATGCGGCACAATCTGACCAGCTGTACACTTGTTGTGGAGCTAGCCTCAGAACTGAGTGGGTTCTAACTAGAAAATCACGTGTTTGGGCCGTTCTTCGTGTTCAGTTCAGTTCAGTTCAGTTCAGTTCAGTGATTTTTTTCATGTCTTTTCATCGGCAGATGATATTAGACACTAATTTAAAAAAAAAAGAAAAAAGAAAGAAAAAGAAAGAAAACACCTCCACACTTAACCTATCATCCATTTTAGTACTTTCAAACCCACATCTGATATATGCATATTTACAGAAGTGAAATACCCTAGTGGTACACAATATTATTGATCTTTAACATGATCATATTCCTCGTGTGTATGTGTGTGTGTGTGTGTGTGTGTGTGTGTGTTGGTAGGGTATAAAGGAAGTTCACCACTGGGGTAGGACAGAAAAGGACGTGGCGGGCCAGTGGTGGGTGAAGAGAGGAGGGGGAGTGGGGCCAGGAGAGTTGGGATGAGGGGGGGGGGGAGTCAGAAGAGTGGAAAGGGATAATAGTTGAACAGGCCCTCAATGTATGTGCCACTGGCTATTAATAACAAAATAGTACAACAATACCGAGCAGCGTCAGCTTTCATGTAATGAGAAGTTGTATTTTCGTTTAAGTCCACCATGCCTGCATCAGTATTTTCAGAATTGGCAGATCAGAATTTCTTCTCAATGAAACTGCCAGAAAGTCAATAGCGGTGACTGGTAATGACCGGAAGTCCCTACCTACACCACCTCAGTAGTAGAGCTAGCAATCGGAAATGTCAGTTATGTCACCACTAGCAACTGCTAACATTCGGAAGTCTAAAGACTTCACCCCAGGAAGTGCAGTTCACATGCCAGTGTCGTTGACAAGGAAAGCGTTAATGACACCAGGCCTCTAACGGAAGCGGTCTGCCAACGGCTGTGAGAAGGGTTTAGCCCGGCGAGAAAATATTGTTGACGTCAGAGGGGCAGGGTGTGTTGCCATGGTGTTGAGGGAGCAATAACTGACATCACTGATTAAACGGAGCTTCCTGATGCCTAATTGTTGTCGTGGCTGGCACCATCCCTAATTGGTGCCACAATGAGACGTTGGGCCGCGGCCTCCCTCCTCGCAGAGCACTCACACTCTGCTGCCGTTAAAAGACTGCCGGCGTGACCACTTTTCCTTGTCTGTTAGTGCCACTGGATTGCTGGACATTGTGTTGAGCTGTAGTCTGTGTCACATTGTGTTGAGTTGTAGTCTGTGTCACATTGTGTTGAGTTGTAGTCTGTGTCACATTGTGTTGTATTATAGTCTGTGTCACATTGTGTTGAGTTGTAGTCTGTGTCACATTGTGTTGAGCTGTAGTCTGTGTCACATTGTGTTGAGCTGTAGTCTGTGTCACATTGTGTTGTATTATATAATCTGGGTCACATTGTGTTGTATTATAATAGTCTGGGTCACATTGTGTTGTATTTTAGCCTGTGTCACATTGTGTTGTATTATAGTCTGTGTCACATTGTGTTGTATTTTAGCCTGTGTCACATTCTGTTGTATTATAGTTTGTGTCACATTCTGTTGTATTATAGTCTGTGTCACATTGTGTTATAGTGTGTGTGTGTGTGTGTGTGTGTGTGTGTGTGTGTGTGTGTGTGTGTGTGTGTGTGTGTTGTGTGTCTGTGTGCGTGTGTGTGTGTGTGTGTGTGTGTGTGTGTGTGTGTGTGTGTGTGTGTGTGTGTGTGTGAAACAAAATTAGTCGGGGGGAACGTGCATGCAAACGATCCCTCCGTTATCACACAATGAGTCGGCAAAGATTATTTTTCTTTAATTTCGATGTTTTTAAGAACTTACTTTTCTGTTATTGTTTAAGCGCTGACTCAGCATTAGAAAGTGTTTTTGGATCCTGGAGAGCTTTTAGTTAGTGTCTGTAGGCAAGAACGGGCCCTCGGGGTACTGTCTGAGTGACGTCACCCAGCAGCGTGGGATTGGGGGAGAGCGATCAACACGGCATATTACAACGTGACCCTGCTCTCTGTCACATCCCCCAGCAGGACCAGTCCGGCCTCTCAGAGGTCTTCCACTCCTATATCCATGCTGGAATTTTTTTCTCCTGCCCCTTTTGATTAATCTGACAGGTCTTCCATTGCAAATCAGCCTGAAGAGAGATGTGAATGGAAGCCGTCTTAATACTTCAGTGTTGTCGCATGCAACATTAAAGATTGTTTTGCAGTTGTGGTGCAAGCGGCATTGTTGTGAACACCGTGTTATTGGCGTTGTTAGCCGGTGACCGTGTCTGCCATCGTCTGTTCTCCTACAGGGGCAGGTCGCTAAGACGAGGGGGATGAGTACAAAATGCTGTGCTGGGGAAGGTTGGGAAAAAGGGTAAGATCAAGTGCTTGGGGGGGGGGGGGGGGGGGGGGGGTTAGAGGTGAGATGGGGAGGAGAGGGGGGGGGGGGGGGGGGGGGGGGGGGCGAAAAAATAGGGTTAAAGCAATAAAGACAGATGCAAGTGAAAACGATCAACCCAAAACAATATGAAATTACATATTCACACAAACATGACAGAGAGAGAGAGAGAGAGAGAGAGAGAGAGAGAGAGAGAGAGAGGAGAGAGAGAGAGAGAGAGAGAGAGAGAGAGAGAGGTGCGGGGTGGGTGGGTGGGGAAAGGTTGGATGTTACCATAAAATCATGCTGACAAACATGGATTTTTTCACACCACTACGCTCGGCAAGTGTTCTGTGCTCGGGTCTGGACATAATGTACAATTATGTGTTAATTACACACGTCTTGCACATCTGAATATGATAACGCCAGTTGTGTCCAAAGACAAAATGCAGTTAAACAGTATCAGTTAATGGTTTTAATGCAAATCACTTGGTCAAAAGAACTGCATGGTTTAATATCAAGTATACAACAACTTCTCCAGTTTTGTATCTAATATCTTATTTCTTAGGAATAAACATTTTTTTTTCATTTTACAAAAATATATATTTAATGCCAAGCGAATGATATAATGAAATAAGATTATTACCATTAATACTCACGTTCGTTTCAGCTTTGAAAATTATTCTTTCATTAATCCAGTGAGCATTCCACACAGCTTGTTCATGGTGATTTTTCCAAACATGTGATTAATACTATCTTCGTGTGTGCTACAAAAACTAAAGTCATTATTTTCAGCAACTCTGATTTCGTTTAAAACAATACTTGTGCGACAGAGGAAACTGCATTTGTACTTGATAAAAGGAATCGGATTTTCTTGCGCCATAGAGAAATAAAAGTTTGAGCATTCTGGTCGTTCGGCTTATTCTCATTTACCCCCACATTTGCTGATGACGTTTTTCTGATGGCGACGACACCCTCCCCCCCTTTTTTTTTCTTTATCAAGAATATGTTGTATAAGGTTCTTTTGCGATCAAAAGAATTTTGCCGGAATGCCGTGGGGGCGAAGACGAGGGAAGGGGGAGGGAAAGGAGGAAGAGAGGGAAGGGGGAGGGAAAGGAGGAAGAGAGGGAAGGGGGAGGGAAAGGAGGAAGAGAGGGAAGGGGGAGGGAAAGGAGGAAGAGAGGGAAGGGGGAGGGAAAGGAGGAAGAGAGGGAAGGGGGAGGGAAAGGAGGAAGAGAGGGAAGGGGGAGGGAAAGGAGGAAGAGAGGGAAGGGGAGGGAAAGGAGGAAGAGAGGGAAGGGGGAGGGAAAGGAGGAAAGAGGAACTGAATCACCTGACTCTTCACTTCCATCTCCTCCACCACGAATCCTCTCCACGATCCTTGCCTGATCGAATCCTCTCCACGATCCTTGCCTGATCGAATCCTCTCCACGATCCTTGCCTGATCGAATCCTCTCCACGATCCTTGCCTGATCGAATCCTCTCCACGATCCTTGCCTGATCGAATCCTCTCCACGATCCTTGCCTGATCGAATCCTCTCCACGATCCTTGCCTGATCGAATGAGTCGTATTATTTGCTTTCTGACAAAGAGCATGGCTTTAACAAACAAACGAACGAACGAACGAACGAACGAACGAACGAACGAACGAACGAACGAACGAACGAACGAACGAACGAACGAACGAACAACGAACGAAACGAACGAACGAACGAACGAACGAACGAACGAACGAACACGAACGAACGAACGAACGAACGAACGAACGAACGAACAAACAAACAAACAAAAAAAACAAACGGAAAGTACAATTGAGTTGTTATAGCGACACAGGCCTCCAGTCAATGTCATTTAGTTGTTATAGCGACACAGGCCTCCAGTCAATGTCATTGAGTTGTTATAGCGACACAGGCCTCCAGTCAATGTCATTGAGTTGTTATAGCGACACAGGCCTCCAGTCAATGTCATTGAGTTGTTATAGCGACACAGGCCTCCAGTCAATGTCATTGAGTTGTTATAGCGACACAGGCCTCCAGTCAATGTCATTGAGTTGTTATAGCGACACAGGCCTCCAGTCAATGTCATTGAGTTGTTATAGCGACACAGGCCTCCAGTCAATGTCATTGAGTTGTTATAGCGACACAGGCCTCCAGTCAATGTCATTGAGTTGTTATAGCGACACAGGCCTCCAGTCAATGTCATTTTAAGATGCATCCAAGTTGTTATTGTGTCTGTTTTGTTTGTTTGTTTGTTGTCGCCATTGCTACCCAAAATAAAAGGAAATATTCATTGCTCCTCCAAATTATGAATGAGCACAAATGAAAAGAAAGTCTTTTATTGCATTCAGACGCTTCAGTTATATATTTAATGATGTAATCGCATGTCATGTTGAAACAGCGATTTTCAAGTTTTAGTGATTTTGAAAATCTATGTCACAGTCTAGGGTTCAGGTCTTACTTTAGGGGCACTCGCAATGACTATCATGTCATTGTTGCTAAGAAACGGAATAAAATCTTGTTGCTCGAGCCCATACCTTATCAGCCTCTTTCAATCTATTCTCCGTTGACCTTTGTTTTGGCTCGACACCCACCTCTTCCAAATGAAGGCGATGAACGAAACCTCGTGTACTTGGGCGCGCGCGTGCGCCCGCGTGAGTGTGTGTTTGTACGTGTGCGCATCTGTGTATATATATATATATATATATATATATATATATATATATATATATATATATATATATATATATATTATTATATTATATTATTATATATATATATTGTGTGTGTGTGTGTGTGTGTGTGTGTGTGTGTGTGTGTGTGTGTGTGTGTGTGTGTGTTCATGCATATGGGCGGTGCGTGTGTACGTATGTGTGTTCGTAAGTGTTTGTGTATGTGTGCGTGTATGTTCTTTCGTTTTCAATATACTACTCTCTCGCTAAGTTGACGACGATGACGTGGAGAAAGGCGAAGGTTACGACGCCGACGACGGAGGAGGAGAAGCTTTACAAGAAGAAGAAGGGGAAAGGGGGAATTGAAAGGGTAGTGGAAGGGGTTAAGGGAAGGATCAGGGGAAAGTAGGAGACGAAAGAGGAGGGATGGGGTTAAAGAAAAGAGAAGGAAAAAGGGGAGATGAAAGAATATGCGTAAGAGTAAATGGATGGAGAAGGAGAAAGGCGGTGTTTAAAGAGAAGGATGGGGTAGAGTAAGGGGAAGGGGAACGGAGAGGATGAAGAGCAGAAGAAAAGGTAAAGGAAGGGGAGTGGGATCGGGGGAGACGAAAGAAAGTGAGAGGAAGGGACAAAAGATGGAGAAGGAAGAAAGTAAACATGAGGACTGAGGAAAGGCGGAGCGGAAAAAAAAAGAAAGGAAGAGGTATAGGTAGGAGATGTGGAAGAGGTAAGGAGGAATGTGGAAGAAGGTAGGGAAGGAAATGAGGAGGAAAGAGAGGAAATGTGAACAAGGTAGAAGGGGGAAAGCGAGAACTGAAATGGGATAGGGTTAAAGAAGTAGAAGGGGAAAGCGAGAATTGAAAGAGGACAGGGTTAAAGAAGAAGGGGAAAAGAGATTGAAATTGGATAGGACTTAAAGAAGAAGGAGGGGAAAGGGAGGGGTTTAAAAGGGAAAGGGGTTAAAAAAAGTAAAACCGCGAAGCAAAAATTGGGAAAGGGGAAAGGGGGGTTTAAAGGGAAGTAAAAGGGGGGGAAGGGAAAAAATTTAAAGGAGGAAGGGGGTTTTAAAGAAGTAGAGGGGGAAAGGGGGAAAAATTGAAAGAGGAAGGGTTTTTAAAGAAGTAGAGGGGGAAACCCAAAATTAAAAGAGCAGAAAAAAGGGAAAAGGGAAAAAAGGGAGGAAAGGAAGACGGAAGGCAGGAAGGGGTCAAGGAAAGGAGAAGGGGAAAATAAAAAGAAAAAGGGGAAAGGGGAAAAGAATTGAAAATTTGGGAAAAGAGATTGTATAAAAAGGAGAAAAAAGGGATAAAGGGAGGGGGGGGGGGGAAAAACAAGAAAAAGGGGGGGGTTAAAAGGGAAAGGGGGAAGGGGGGAAAAGGAAAAACGGGAGAGCAAAGGAAGCAGAAGGGAGCGGTAAAAAAGAGGAGGAAGGGAAAAAGGGAAGGGGGGAAAAGAAACGGGGGAAAAAAGGTAAGGGAAGGGGGGGGAGATAAAAGGGGAGAGGGAAGGGTAAAGGGAAGGGGGGGACGATGAAAGCGGGGGGAAGGGGAAAGGGGAAGGAGGGGCCGATGAAAGGGGGGAGGGGAAAGGGGAAAAGGGAAAAGGGGGGGACGTTTGAAAGGGAGGGAAGGGTAAGGGAAGGGGGGGGGACGATGAAAAAAAGGAAAAAAAGGAAAGGGGAAAGGGGAGGGGACGATGAAAGAGGGCCAAAAAAAAGGGATGGGAAGGGGGGGGGACGTTTAAAAGGGGAGAGGAAAGGAAAAGAGAAGGAGGGGACGATGAAAGGGAGGGGAAGGGGAAAGGGAAGGAGGGGACTTGAAAAAAGGAGAGGAAAGGTAAGAAGAAGGGGGACGATGAAGAGGAGAGGAAAGGGTAAGGGAAGGAGGGGACGATGAAAGGGAGAGGAAGGGTAATGGGGGGAAAGGGGGACGATGAAAGAGGGGGGGAAAGGGGTTGGGGAAGGGAAAGGGGACGATGAAAGAGAAAAAAAAGGTAAGGGAAGGAGGGGACGATGAAAGAGAAGGAAAAAATTATGGGAAGGGGGGACGATAAAAGAGGAGGGGGAAGGGAAATTGGAAGGAGGGGACTTTTAAAAAGAGGAGAGAAGGGAAAGGGGAAGGAGGGGACGAAAAAGGGGAGGGGGAAGGGTAAGGGAAGGGGGGGACGTAAAAGAGGGAGGAAGGGAAAGGGGGAAAAGGGGGGAGATAAAAGGGGAAGGAAGGGTAAGGGAAAGGGGGGGACAAATGAAAGGGGAAAGGGAAGGGGTAAGGAAAGGGACAAATAAAAGAGGAGGGAAGGGAAAAGGGAAAGGGGGGGGACGTTAAAGAGAAGGGGAAGGGAAATTTAAGGGGGGGAAAGATTAAAGGGAAAGGGAGGGAAAGGGGAAGGGAGGGGACTGGGAAAGAAAAGGGGAAGGGGTAATGGAACGGGGGACGAGGGAAAGGGGGGGGAAGGGTAAAAGGGGGGGAAACATGAAAGAGAAAAAAAGGGGGAAAGGGAAGGAGGGGACGATGAAAGAGAAAAAAGGGGAAAGGGAAGGGGGGACGATGAAAGAGAAGAAAAGGGGGGGAAGGAGGGGACAAAGAAAGAGAAAAAGGGGAAAAGGGGAAGGGGGGGACGTTTGAAAGAGGAGAGAAAGGGAAAGGGAAGGAGGGGACGATGAAAGGAAAAAAAGGGGGAAAGGGGAAGGGGGGGGACGATGAAAGCGGAGGGGAAAGGGAAAGGGAAGGGGGGGACTTGAAAGAAAAAAGGGGTAAGGGAAGGGGGGGGACTTTTGAAACCCGGAGAGGAAAGGGGTTTAAGGGAAAGGGAAAGGGGGACGATGAAAGAGAAAAAAGGGGGTTTAAGGGAAGGAGGGGACGTTTAAAAGAGAAAAAAGGGGTAAGGGAAGGGGGGCCCCCGAAAAAAGGAAGAAAGGGTAAGGGAAGGGGGGGACAAAGAAAGAAAGAAAAGGGGTTAAGGGGAGGGGGGAAAAACCGATGAAAGGGAAAAAAGGGGTGGGGAAGGAGGGACGTGAAAGAAAAGAGAAAAGGTAAGGGAAGGGGGGGGACTTTAAAAGAAGAGAAAAGGGTTTGGGGAAAAGGGGGGGACGATGAAAGCGGAGAGAAAAGGAAAGGGGAAAAAAGGGGCGATAAAAGGGGGGAGAGGAAGGGAAGGGGAAGGGGAGCTGGGGGGGGGACGATAAAAGGGGAGAGGAATGGTAAGGGAAGGGGGGGAAAACGATGAAAGCGGGGGGAAAGGGTAAGGGAAGGGGGGAAACGATGAAAGAGAAGAGGAAGGGAAAGGGAAGGGGGGACGATGAAAGAGAAAGGGGAAGGGAAAGGGGAACCCGGGGAACGTTTTGAAAAGGAAAAAAAAAGGGAAAGGGAAAAAGGGGGGGGACGATGAAAGAAAGGGGAAAGGGGTTAAGGGAAGGAGGGGACGATAAAAAGAGGGGGAAAAAGGGGGTAAGGGAAGGAGGGGACGATGAAAAAAGAAGGGGAAACGGGTGGGGGAAGGAGGGGACAAAGAAAGGAAGGGAAAGGGAAAAAAGGGAAGCGGGGGACATAAAAGGAGAAGAGGGGGGGGTAAGGGGAAGGGGGGGACGTTTAAAAGAGAAAAAGGAAAAGGGGAAGGGAAGGAGGGGCCAAATGAAAGAGAAGGGAAGGGCAAAAGGGAAGGAGGGGACGTTTGAAAGAGGAGAAAAAGGGAAAAGGGAAGGAGGGGGACGGGAAAGAGGGGGAAAAGGGTAAGGGAAGGAGGGGCCCCTGAAAGGGGAGGGGAAAGGGGAAAGGGAAGGGGGGGACATGAAAGAAAAAAAAAGGTAGGGAAGGAGGGACGATGAAAGCGGGGGGAAAGGGGAAAGGGAAGGAGGGGACAAAGAAAGGGGGGGGGAAAGGGGTAAGGGAAGGAGGGGACGATGAAAGCGGGGGAGGGAAAGGGGGGGGGAAAGGAGGGGACGAAAAAAAGCGGAGAGGAAGGGTAAGGGAAGGAGGGGAATAAAGGAAAAAAAGGGAAAGGGGGAAAGGGGGAGGGATGAAAGGGGAGGAAGGGAAAGGGGAAGGGGGGACGATTAAAAAAGGAGAGGGGGGTAAGGGAAGGGGGGGACGATGACGCGGAGGGGGAAGGGAAAGGGAAGGGGGGACGTTTGAAAAAAGAAAAGAAGGGGAAAGGGGGGGGACGATAAAAAGAGGAGGGGAAAGGGGTTGGGGAAAGGGGGGGCCGTGAAAGAGGAGAGGAAGGGGTAAGGGAAGGAGGGGACGAGGGAAAAAAAGAAAAAAAGGTAAGGGAAGGGGGGGACAAAGAAAGAGGAAGGAAGGGAAAGGGGAAAAGGAGGGGCGATGAAAGAGGAGGGGAAACGGGAAAGGGAAGGGGGGACGTTTTTAAAGAGAAGGGAAGGGAAAAGGGAAGGGGGGGGAACGATGAAAGAGGAGAAAAGGGTTTTAAAGGAAGACAAGGGAGGAAAGGACGGGGTTTGTGAAAAGGGACAAAGAAAGGGGAAAGGATGAGAAAAATGGGGAAGAGAAAGGAAAAGAGAAGTGAGGAGGGGGGGGGGAGAGGCAGAGGGAGGAAGAGAGGAAGGAGCAGAAGAAGGACAAGAAGAAGGGATAGAGGAATAAGTAGAAAGGGAGGAAAGCAAAGGGTTAGAGGAAGGAGAAGGAGGAAAGCAACGGGTAGAGGAAGGAGAAGGGGGAAGATAGGGGTAGAGGAAGGAGAAGGGGAAACATAGGGGTAGAGGAAGGAGAAGGGGAAGATAGGGGTAGAGGAAGGAGAAGGGAAGATAGGGATAGAGGAAGGAGAAGGGGGAAAGATAGGGGTCGAGGAAGGCGAAGGGGAGATAGGGGTAGAGGAAGGAGAAGGGGAAGATAGGGGTAGAGGAAGGAGAAGGGGAAGATAGGGATAGAGGAAGGAGAAGGGGGAAGATAGGGGTAGAGGAAGGTGAAGGGGGAAGATAGGGGTAGAGGAAGGAGAAGGGGAAGATAGGGGTAGAGGAAGGAGAAGGGGAAGATAGGGGTAGAGGAAGGAGAAGGGGAAGATAGGGGTAGAGGAAGGAGAAGAGGAAGATAGGGGTAGGGAACGGAGAGGGAAGATAGGGGTGTAGAGGAAGGAGAGGGAGATAGGGGTAGAGGACGGAGAAGGCGAGATAGGGGTAGAGGCAAGGATCGCGTGAAGTAAGGTAGAGGAAGGCGAAGGGCAACCCGACTCAGGGGCAGAGGAAGGAGAATGGGACGATAGGTGTCTGAGGTAGATGTAAGCGTGACGTAAGGTTAGAGGAAGGAGAAGAGGGAGATTAGGGGTAGAGGACGGATAAGGCGGGAAGCTAAAGGTAGAGGAAGGAGAAGGGCGAAGATAGGGGTAGAGGACGATAAGCGGGAGGATAAGTTGTAGAGGAAGGAGAAGGAAAAGATAAAGGGTGGGGGCGAAGCGTGTTTTAATGGAGACCACAACAGGAGATAAGACAGTTGAGAGAGTGAAGGAGGAGTTGAGCACAGATAGGGGTAAAAAGGAGTGTGCAGAGGAAGAAAGAAGGCGGTTACCCAAGGACACGAGAAAAGGTAGATGGAGAAGAAAAGGGTAAGGGGGAGAAGAAAGGGTAGAGGTAGGAGAGAAAAGGGTAGAGGGGAGAGAAAGGGTAGAGTAGGAGAGAAAGGGTGAGGTGGAGAAGAAAGTAGAGGTAGGGAAGAAAAGGGTGAGGTGGGAGAAGAAAGGGTAGAGGTGGAGAAGAAAAGGTAAAGGTAAAAGAAAAGGGTAGAGGTAGGGAGGAAAGGGTTTTTTTTTTTTTTTTTTTTTTTTTTTTTTAGGGGTTGGGGGGGTCCCCGGTGGGGGGGGGAAAACTTTAGGGCCCAAAAGGGCGGGTTACTTTGGGCCTAAATTTGGGAGGGAAAGGGTGAATATTTGCCCCCAATTTTAGGGGGGAGGGCGAAAGGTGGAGCTTATAAGGTTGGAAAAAAAAGGGGTCTAGGGCACCAAAGGTAAGCGCCTTGAAGGGAGATTGGCCGTTAAAAATTGCAAACGGTTTCCCCCGGACCCCCCCTTTTTTAAAAAATGGGGAAAAAAAGTTTTGAAAGGGGCCCTAAAGTATTTCCCTTTATTTAAAGGGTTTAATATTTGGGAGTAGGTTTTGGGGAAAGGTAGGGGTTTATACCCCAAAATTAATTATTAGGGGAGAGGTTTTTGGGGGAGGAAATGGGAGATGGGAAGATGGGGAGATTTTTTAGGGAATTGGTGATAAAATTTTTACCCCTGGGAACGGTTGGGATAAGGGTTTTGGGGAATTGGGGAAAAAGGTTTTGAAAGGGGGTTTTTTTTTAAGGTTAAACAACGTTTGAGTAAGAAGGTGGGAAATTAATTTAAAATTAATTGGGGCCCCAAAATTATTTGGGAAAAGGTTGGGTTAAAAATTTTTTTACCGGGGTTAATGTTTTGGGGAAGGGAGTTTCCCCGGGTTAAAAAGGCCTTCCCCACAACCCCCCCCATTTCCCCCTTTTCCCCATCCTTTGGGGGAAACTAACCAAAAAACCCCCCAAACAGAAGGGAAAAAATTTAGCCCAAAACACAACAAACAAACTCAAAAACCCACCCCCAACACCAAACCAAACCCCCCCCCCCCCCCCAAAAACCCTTCCCTCCTCTCCCCCCTTTTCAAATAAATACTTTCCCTTGGTTTTATTGCGCAGGGGTTGGTTCAAAATTGAGAGTAAAATATGGAAGGGATTGGCTTCCTTTAAATCTTTACCCAGATATTAAATTATTTTTAACTTTTCCCGTTAAAAATTTTAAAAAAAGAAACCAACCGGCCATTTACCCCATTTTGAGGGACCAAAAAAATCCAACCAAGGAAGAACCAAACCGGACAATTCAAAAAGAGGCAGGAAAAAGTGTCAAGCCGGCCCATTCTGGAACGGCGAACAATTTCCAACCCCAGTCGCACCCCTCAGCCCTCCTAGGATGTCCGTTCTGAGGTGTCGGCCTTTAACATGGCAACCCCCAAGAATGGTCTCAAACGACTTCGTGTCATTTCACACATGAACTTGAAAAATTGGCTTTGAAATACCTTAATTTAAACATCAAATTATGATTGCTCAAATTTTTTTCCTCTTGTAAAGGGGTCAAAAATTTGCTTAATGATTTAAATGAGTGATAAAATTTCTTTTCTTTGTATTTAATTTTGAACATCTTTTTTTTCTCAAGCTATTGTGTAAATTATTACCTTTTGGGAATTCAAAAGTCAGGAGATGATGTTCTTAACTTTGCAGGGGTTTTAAACTATTATAAACCTCTTCAGTTCGTTCTATTATTCTGCCTGTCCGCTATTTAAAGCCATGTGACGTATGCGATTGAGAAATTCTCTCTCCCGAATCGCTGCTCTTCCAGATTTCTTGAACTGGAATCGAGCTTACACTAGGCACCATAGTGTGTTCAGTCATGCAAATGACTGCATCTTTCCGACTTATGTCAATAGGAAAAATATAATGGTTCCTTGCTTATATCTCTTCATATGCTTGGGGCAAAATTGTTTCATCTGTTGATGAAAGAAAAGCCAAGACAGATGACAGCAGATTGCACGAACACTACAACTGCACTTGGCTCTAAAATAATACTTTCTTCAAACCCCAAAGTCACGACATCACGTTCAGACTCCTCTAGCCTATTACTCAAATACTCTGCAAACTGAAGGTGGCACTGGTCTATATTCCTCCAAATCAGCAGAGGCAGCGCTGGCGGAATATATCTGGAACACTCTTGTAACCTTAGTACTTGTGGGCAAGTCGGCGATGACTTGTTGACGGGGATGGGGATGAGATGGGGCGTGTGGGACCAATGACACGGACGGTAAACCTGGCTCTGATCTCAGTGTTGACCGCCCTCCCCACACTGTCTGCCCCTCTCTGATCACAATGTTGACCGCCCTCCCCACACTGTCTGCCCCTCCCAGAACTCGCTATGATTTCTGACAGTGGATTGATGGAATAAGTATTGCATTTCTGAAAAAGACGTGACCAGACAGTGAGAAATGACATTGAGGTCTATGTGAGTTTGATTTAGTATTAATTCCATTCATCAAAGGAGACTTTTTTTCCTTGTTTTTTTTTTTTTTTTTTTACTTTTTTCTTATATTCCGATCAGTTTTTTTACTTGTGTATCATACAATGTATTTGTCATTGAAACTGGAAATTATGTATCAATAAACGTAAACTGATGTGGACTCAACGAAGAAAAAAGCTGACACAACAGAATGTCAAGGAGATCATAACAACTGTCATACTGTTCACAAAGCAACAGAATATCATACGGACTATAATACAACAGAATGCCACACAGACTACAAGACAACAGAATGCCACACAGACTACAATACAACAGAGTTCCACACAGACTACAATACAACAGAATGTCACACAGACTACAATACAACAGAATGCCACACAGACTACAATACAACAGAATGCCACACAGACTACAAGACAACCACAATGCCACGCAGACTACAACACAAAACTAGTCACACAGACTACAACACAACAAATGTCATACAGACTACAATACAACACAGTGTCACACAGACTACAAGACAACACAATGCCACGCAGACTACAACACAAAACTATGTCACACAGACTACAACACAACAAAATGTCATACAGACTACAATACAACACAATGTCACACAGACTACAATACAACACAATATCACACAGTCTACAACACAACACAATGTCATGCAGACTACAATACAACACAATGTCACACAGTCTACAACACAGCACAATGTCACACAGACTACAATACAACAGAATATAATCTGTTCAGTTGTCTTTGAAAACTAGCTACAGTCGTAGACATTAAAATAATGTCGTCAGCAAAAAGCAAGACAAATATCTCCAAAAAGGTCAACAGTTATACCATGCCTTCCATTTTGAATAATTTCCAAAGCCAGTTCATTTATGAACAAGGACAATGAAACTGAACTGCAGACATCCCCTTGCTTAACTCCTCTGTTACACATGACATAATCTGATAATTTTACTCCAGATCTGATCCTAGCTTTCACCTCACTATACACACTCATTACACAACGGTACAGTTTACCTTCAATTTCATTCTTTTATAGAATAGGCCATAGCAGTTTCCGTGAAAGTGAACCAAAGGCTTTTTCAAAATCTACAAAAGCAGCATACAACTTCTTAAATTTTGTGAGCATCAAGTTAATGTGACACAATAATATGTAGGAAATACCAGCTGCCGTGGCGAAGTGGTTAGCGTCGCGGACTCCCGGCTGGGAGGTCGAGGGTTCGATTTCCATCAGAGTCATGTGGGATTTTTCTGCCCCGACCGGGTCCTACCCAGAGTTGAGTTTGCTACGGGCTCAGCTGGGAAGTCTGTGACCACACAGTCGAGTTTCAATCACTCGATGGATGCGTCTCTGAGAGTGTTGCTCAAGTTTTCTGACCAACACTGCAGGTGTCTGTATCTCTCGGGCCTGGTTGACGCCGGCATACATTATGAAAGGAAGCATAGAGTACAGCCCTGTCAGGCAGTTTCAGACCGGAATGGAAATCCGTAGCATCATCTTCATCATTCCATTCTCATGGATCAGCATAAAATTTTTTAAAAGTCTTAAAATCTGTGGCCCTTTATGCCTTGCTTTCATGGTGACCTCAGTTTCGATGTCCTGTCCACGTCTGTGGCCTTGGTTTGATTCGTCGGGGTCACCGGTATCGGCGAGTCCATGGGGGCTGTCGTTGGACAGACATGGTGGTGCCTTCCGGAGGGAGAGCTCACTCACGTCGGGTCCGCGACTAAGCAATTATTGTCGTCAGTAGGGGGCTTAGTAGGTGGTGTCCTGCGTTTGTTAGATCACAACAGGCACCACTGAACATCACCGAAGTGACTCGACAGCAGTTCAGTGTCTCCTCTGGTGGGTTGTCTTTTGACGACTTGACATTGACTGCTCCCTGTGGATTGCCGGTGCCGGGGCTGCGGCGGGACTGACGGGGTGTGGGAATGAGTGGCGTGGGTGCACTGCCACTGAGGTGGCACAGATGATGGAACCAAAAAGAAAAAAAAGGAAATAAACGCATTATCAAACCAGCTGTGTTCCCAATTTAACTGTTAAAGTTCTTTCCACCTTTCATTTTTTCCCCCCCCCCTTCCCTATCTGACATAGCACTCGCCCTCTGAAAATTAAACATCCAAAATCAACGCAGCAAACAGTTTCGTTTTTAACATGTGTGAAGAGGATTATCTTGAAGGGCTTTTAGGCGATTAAAACATAAATGCCGTTTGCTCATTTGCCTATTCTTCATTGTCCAGTGTAGTATACTAATTGCCACATACACCGGGGCAATTCTAAATCGCACTAGATTTCCATTTACATCATTGTATTTAATAATAATAATAATAATAATAATAATAATAATTTAATTCATTTAAGAAAAAGTAACGCCTGTCCCTCGTGAGGCTCCAGGCGCCATTACAATATAAAAGCCGAACGTTTCAGAATGAAGAGAAGAAAGGAAACACATAAGATTAAGGCATATAAACTATAACATCATAAGACCAACATAAGATTAAGACATATAAACTATAACATCATAAGACCAACATAAGATTAAGACATAAACTATAACATCATAAGACCAACATGCATTTAAAAACATAGAATTATGCATGCAGATAAACATAACCATCCCCTACACTCTTTCCCTACGTTGTCTCCCCCCTCACTCTCCCCCCTCTCTCCAGCACATTTCTGCATCTCTGATATTCGTTAAATTGTTTTATTGACGAAAGAATTGTCTGCTTGCTCTTGCTTTCACCACAAATTATTTTTTATCTATCTGTATGTCTGCCTGTCTGTCTGTCTGTCTGTCCGTTCGTCTGTCTGTCTGTCTGTCGTCTGTCTCTCTGTCTGTCTGTCTGTCTGTCTGTCTGTCTGTCTATCTATCTATCGAACTATCTATCTGTATGTGCGCGCTTGTGTGTGTGTGTGTGTGTGTGTGTGTGTGTGTGTGTTGTGTGTGTGTGTGTGTGTGTGTGTGTGTGTGTGTGTGTGTGTGTGCGTGCGCGCGTGTGTGTGCGTGCGTGCTTGCGTGTGTGTGCGTACGTGCGGGTTTGTGTGTGGTTGTGTGTGTGTGTGTGTGTGTGTGCGTGCGTGCGTGCGTGCGTGCGTGCGTGCGTGCGTGCGTGCGTGCGTGTGTGTGTGTGTGTGTGTGTGTGTGTGTGTGTGTGTGTGTGTGTGCATGTGTGTGTGTGTGTGTGTGTGTGAGAGAGAGAGAGAGGAGAGGAGAGAGGAGAGAGAGAGAGAGAGAGAGATTCAGATTCAGATGATTTATTCATTAGGCCTTAGCCCATAATGAAGGGGTATGTGAACATGTAAAGGACAGTAATCATAAGCAATCATATGATATGCATCAAAAGGAAATCGTTGTCACATATTCAAGAAGGAACAATTTCTCTTAGTTTAAAAGGCCCGGTGTATGTCGCAATTAGTATACTACACTGGACAATGAAGAATAGGCAAATGAGCAAACGGCATTTATGTTTTAATCGCCTAAAAGCCTTCAAGATAATCCTCTTCACACATGTTAAAAACGAAATGTTTGCTGCGTTGATTTTGGATGTTTAATTTTCAGAGGGCGAGTGCTATGTCAGATAGGGAAGGGGAGGGGGGGGGGGGGAGAAAATAATGAAAGGTGGAAAGAACTTTAACAGTTTAAATTGGAGAACACAGCTGGTTTGATAATGCGTTTATTTCCTTTTTCAGAAACAACGAAAAATGTTTGACAATTTCAGCGGAAGTGGATGATAAAAGCAAATTTTAGCTTAAACAAAGATGGCTGTCTATAATATTTGGGCTTAATAAACTTTTCTCTGAGGCTTCTAAGAGCTGGACAGCAAGAACAAAATGTATTTCTGTTTCCTGTGATTCTCTACACAGAGGACAAATCAAATCACAAGTACTACACGTTCGATATCTAAAATAATGGCAAGCTAATGCGGATATTCCTAATCTGAATTTTGCTGTCACATGCTTTAATGTCTATCCAAATCTATGTCTAAGTAAGTCTTCAATCATGAGAACATGAGAAATTCCTATAACAATCAAACCTGTCACTGTTATGAATATGATCAGACCATCTTGCCATCTGCAATCAACCAATCGCTGGCGAAAGAGATGCAAAAAGACTTTTATATTTTCAACCAGACGAATCCAAATACGTATTCAAACAAACAGAGGCGCACTTTGGTTACCCAATTATTTTTCCCTTTTGTATCTAGGTGACACAACATATTGTATGCTTTACGTGGTATCTAGAATCTTCCATGTAAAGCAGTTTCAGCCAATAACGAAATACATTTAACGGCAGAAGCAATATAAATAGGGAATCGACCAGTTTTGCCATAAATGAGATCATTTGGATACGTCTGTCAACACCCAGGAACTTCTTCAAAGCAAAAACATGAACCGATTCACAATAAATAGCCGCTTTTTCCAATCCCCATAACTCGGAACCATACTGCACAATCGGCTGAACCTGGGTGTCAAAGAGTTTGATAAATAACGTGAAAGAAGAATTATTTAGAGTATATAACTTTCTCATAATACAAATCAAAACATTTTGGCCTTACTAGACAAATCCTTGCATGCACCTACGAACTCAAAGTGTTGAGAATATTATACCCAAATACCTGTAGGCATTGAAAACTGGCATAAGACTGTCTTTATACAACCACCGTTCACGAGCACTTAGATATCCTCCTTTACGGAATACTATGATATTGCTTTTTTCCATATTAACTTTTAACTGCAGAGATCCAGCTGCACGTGTAAACTATCAGTTGGGTTGTTAGACCTATAACAGTTTCTGATATCAAATAACATCATCAGCCAACAACAGAATAAACAATTCAAAAGCATCAATCGAAAGCAAAGCACCATGTCTACCATTATTAATCACCTCAATAGCTAACTCGTTGATAAACAAAGAAAACAAAATAGGGCTGCATGCATCTCCTTGTTTGACTCCTCTCGAACAATTGATATAGTCAGTGATATTCGCTCCACAACGAACCTCGTTCTTACTTTATCATACATACTTCTAACACATTTATAGAGTTTACCTTTAACACCATTTTCAAGTAAAACAGGCCAGAGAAGATTTCTATTAATGGAGTCAAAATCTTTTTCAAAGTCTATGAAAGCTACGTATAATTTCCTATTATAAGAAAATTGTTTCTGCACTAGTTCGAGCAAAGTAAACATATGGTCAATTAGTGGAATAACCTTTTTAAATCCTGCTTGATGATCACCTGTGATGTTATTTTCTTCTATCCATTCCTGCAGTCTATGGTTAATAATGATTCCAAACAGTTTACTACTAATGTCACTGAGGGAAATCCCTCGGTAATTACTGGCTTATTTACGTCACCCTTCTTGTAGAATGGCAGAATAACTGATTCAGTCCAGTTTTCCGGAAATATACCACTATCAAGTAATTAATTAAACAATTTCAGAAAGAAGTTTACCACCTGG
>CM031609.1:65983540-65991040 GCA_018398815.1 Conus ventricosus
GGCTCGAGTTTAACTTGAGTAAGATTTGCTTCAGTTTGCTCAGCGCATGCAGATTGTCCCTGTCAGAAATGGTGTTTTCTTACAGTGGGTCCTTGTGCAGATGTCGGGCTAATTCAGCTTCCTCGGAGCCTGACTGGCTCCATGTTCTGGCTGGTGTAATAGAATCACTGAATTAATTACCATGGAAAACTCTAGGGAGAGCCTGACGGCAGAATGTCTGCCCCCCCTACCCCCCCTACCCCCCACCTCATGCACTTGTTTTGGCCCTGAACTTGTGACACTCTAAAGGGGAAGGGTCGTGCCCAGATCATGACTTCTAGAAGCTCTTTTACTGTCAGTTTGTTTTTTCTTGACGACGCCGAGATTCAAACAGCAACTTCTGAATGGGTGAGCGTTTCAAGGTGTCGCGTTTCAGCAGGGTATCTTACCTATATCGTTATGGGGCACCTGTTCTAACTTGGGAAATGTCATCCTTATGAAGTTCCTTTTGTTCCTCCTCAACCAGATCCAGCTGGAACACTTTTTAGCTGCCTCTGTCCTTATTTGCCTCTGTTTGACGTTTTGATTCTTGAGTTCTGGTCCTCTGCCATTGCCTTTGACGTTCTGTCCTCTGCCATTGCCTTTGACGTTCTGGTCCTCTGCCATTGCCTTTGACGTTCTGGTCCTCTGCCATTGCCTTTGACGTTCTGGTCCTCTGCCATTGCCTTTGACGTTCTGGTCCTCTGCCATTGCCTTTGACGTTCTGGTCCTCTTCCATTGCCTTTGACGTTCTGGTCCTCTGCCATTGCCTTTGACGTTCTGGTCCTCTTCCTGTCAGAAATCGCCAACCGTGTCATAAGATTATATGCTGATGAACCCATAACCCCTTTTGCTCCGAGGTCTCTTGGCCTGGAAGTCATCAAGCCGCTGGCATGACTGACATACTTCCCAGTCCTGTGGATGTGAGCATGCTCATTCTGCTGTCAAATGGCATCATGAGTTCAGTTAGAATAACCTGTTTCCTTGAACCTAAATGAGTGCAATATCCGGACTCATGCCACTCTTGCTGATGATCTCTTGATGGTTTTCGAATTCTGGAAGGTGTGCTGTGCTCTCCCAGTCAGTGGAGTAAACCCCATTTACCCTGCTGTTGATAACACAGTTGTTCCGTGCCATGCTTTGCGGCCTCCTGCCGTGTAGAAACTTCATGATGGCGGGCATCATACCACCTCTTGACTAATTCTTTTGACTGTTACAGTGGCCTGGTTGGCGACAGGAAATGCAACTTTGTTTCAGCTGCTTTTCCTTTGATTTCTTTGCTCTGAAGCTCTTCCTCCATGAATCAACTAACTTGTCTAATTTGCTTCAGTATTTTGTATGCTTCATTTTCCTTGGAGGAGGGGACCCTAATGTCATCCATGAAGGCTTTCATAAGTGGCACTGGGTATCCATGCCCGAGATCTGCTGGATTTGTAACACTCATGGCTAATTTCAAGATGACCTCTTTGGCCAACATAACAGCACCGGAAAAATTGCACAGTCCATTACTATGCTAGCTGTCAGACCCAGTCTGTTGTGTATTCTTTTGTGGAAAGTCTCACTGAAAAGCCATGGAAATACTTCCTCAGCATTTCTCGGGTATACTTTGTGACATGATACAACTCGCTGGCCAGTCGAATCATCGTGAGTAGAACGGATCTAAACGCACGGATCCTTGTGCCAGTGTTGACTGCTTACCTTCCAGATGCGGAAACCAGTCGGTTCCATGGCCTGGCTAGGGACACCTTAGCACTGAAGTGTTTGTTAGACCTTGGTCGCTGAGAAATGGCATAAAGACACTTTTGACGTCAAACGCAAACATGGTAATAAGATTCTGGGCTGGTACACTTATCTTGTCAGATATTCATACATTTACTCATCTAGCAGTACAAGCCATGCTCCTGGTCTCACAGTTTGGGAAATATGGTGTAGCGAATATGGATCAGTCCGCACGCAGTGACACCTCCCTGATAACACTGAAACTTATGAATACAATTGTGTTGGCCTTTGATGCTTTCATTATTGTCATTTGAACATTTGTGTAAATCTGTTCTGACTCTGGTAAATTTATTCATGATATGACAATTTTGATTGTGACCTTTGTTAGTGTTACCCTCCATACCTTGAACGTGGAGTGATAGGAACCAAGCATTGTTTATGCTTTATTGTGAAAGTAACCCCTCACCACACAGACAGACAAAGACAGACAGACAGAACAGACACACACACACACACACACACCACACACACACACACACACACACACACACACACACACGTACACACACACACACACACACACACACCCCGTATGCAAACACGCACACGTGAGCAAACACGCACACGTGTGCAAACACGTACGCGCACGCGCGCAGCGCATACCACACACACACACACACACACACACACACACACACACACACACACACACACACACACACACACACACACACACTCCTTACAGCCTAGCACCTCTAAGTCTGTCCGAGGGAGAAACCAGCCACTGTTCACTGTTGATTGTGAAAATAGCCCCCCCACTCCCCCCCCCCCCTCCCCTTTGAGCCTGCTACCTCCATGTGTCTTGCAGCATTTTTGTCAGTCACTGGGCATGGGGTTTCTGTGAAACTGATAATTAAACAGCGGCAATTGATAATTAAACAGCGGCAATTTCGAAGATGAGGTTATTAGGATGGCAGGTGTAAATGTTTGAGATCTGTCACGACACGATGCGAATCATTTGGGAGCGTGCCGTGATTATCAACGACAGAACTCGACAGGTACGGCCGACTTCTTCAATTAAAAAAGGGTGCAGAAAGTCAATTTATAAACGGTACGGCATGGCAGTTTTACTCCATAGTGTAACACAATGGGTTTGGCCGACATCGTAATCCAGTGACGCCATGAGTATGGCTGACTCAGTTTTTGTCACTAACTCGAGCTAACTGCGTATCTCATTTCAGACTACATAACTCGATTTGTGTCAGTTGTCAATTATTTTTAGACTCAGTTACGCCAGATCGCAGTCAAATGTACAACTGATGTAAATAACGTGATGTGTTTGACCAGTTACGCCAGATCGCAGCCAAATGTACAACTGATGTAAATAACGTGATTGTGTTTGACTCAGTTACGCCAGATCGCAGCAAATGTACAACTGATGTAAATAACGTGATGTGTTTGACTCAGTTACGCCAGATCGCAGTCAAATGTACAACTGATGTAAATAACGTGATGTGTGTGACTCAGTTACGCCAGATCGCAGTCAAATGTACAACTGATGTAAATAACGTGATGTGTTTGACTCAGTTTACGCCAGATCGCAGTCAAAGTACAACTGATGTAAATAACGTGATGTGTTTGACTCAGTTACGCCAGATCGCAGTCAAACGTAGAACTGATGTAAATAACGTGATGTTTTGACTCAGTTACGCCAGAATCGCAGTCCAAACGTACAACTGATGTAAATAACGTGATGTGTTTGACTCAGTTACGCCAGATCGCAGTCAAATGTACAACTGATGTAAATAACGTGATGTGTTTGGTAACATTTCAAACTGGAAACCGCAATGAGCACGTCCTCCATTATTGACACAAACAACTCAATGTCTTGTTTGAAAAACAAGTCGTCTGGCCAACTTCAACAGGGAAGCGAACAGGATTTTTCGCGCGCGCGCGCACGCGCGCGCGCGCTGGTGTGTGTGTGTGTGTGTGTGTGTGTGTGTGTGTGTGTGTGTGTGTGTGTGTGTGTGCGTGTGCTTGTGTGTGTGTGTGAGTTGTGTGTGTGTGTGTGTGTTGTGTGTGTGTGTGTGTGTGTGTTTTCACAAAAAGATGTTAGAAAGACGCCGTGTAGGCTACATTTTAAGATGCTGGTTATATGATTGCATGCTACACTGTTAGTACGTCATCACTTCTGTGCGACGTTATAACTTCTTTTGGTATCTATGCAGCTATTAAGGAACATGTAACGGATCTCGTGCCATAAGATCAAATGGTCGAAATAAAGCGATGTGTTCGACATATTACGTCGGAAATTGCAACATCATGAAGGGAGAATCAGTCGATCAGATGACACAAGAGACGTTCAGATTGTTACGGTGAAATATTAGTGTTATGTTGGTCACTTTCGACGGAGACCAGCAATCGGATGCGGCAAAACATAATTTATTCTAGAAAACCGTTTTTTTCCTCATCATCCTTCATCTCGCTTCTTCCTGGCAACGATTAGTGTGGGAGTAACTTCCCTTAATATGCGTCGTCCGCTAGCTTTTCTTACAACTCCCCTGTTCGTGGAGTAAACAATGTCTATCGGATATCTCTATGTCTATATAATGAAGAATTCATTTTCATCTGTGTCCTTTCGTCCATTTTCTCGCATGTTAATTCCGCTTTTTTCTGTAATGTTCTTTTTTGCAAAACACTGCTTTGAATGTCAAAGTGTCCAAATTTTCATAAAGAATATCAATAACATTTTGAATTATTTTCTTTTGTGTGTCCTTCTTTCTCCCTAAAATTTGAAGTGTGAATAATCACTTGCTATGGAATCGCCTATGTAGAATGGTCTTAAAATAAAAAAGTTATCTTTCGAAAATAATCCCAACTCTAAAACACTAAGTTATAAAAAATACGAACAATAAAACTGTCAACTTTCATTTGTTGCACAATGTTATTGCACAAGGCATCACAAAGAGTGAAATGTCTGTTTTTCACAGATCAAGCCGCTGTGATTTCTTACACAACACACACACACCCCACACACACACACACACACACACACACACACACACACACACACACACTACCACTACCACCACCACCGCCACCACCACCACCAACAACAACAACAAAACAAAACAAAAAAAAAAGTTAGATACCTATGACGAATATTTAAGTGCAACATAAAATCTACTATCAAAATAGCATATTAAAATAGCCTAAATAAAATAAGACAATGTGGATAGCCGAAACAGCTAATGAGTTCAATATTTGATCAAATGAAATTAAAAAAATTAAAAATAGAGCGGACGTCTTTGTTGACGTGAAGAGCACGGTCAGATAGAGGACGTGCACCATTTCTAACCTCCTACTATCTCACATAACGCAGGGAGGCAACAATGTCTTCCGTGACCCTGTAGTGTGACGTGGCATGATGAGCTACAGCCTTTAACATTTTGCCTGATATCAATTAGCGCCACAAACCATGCAGTGTGACATGGAATAACCTGATGAACTGTACAGCCTTTATCATTTTGCCTGATATCGATAGCGCCAGACGGTTAGACCTACAATCAAACGTTGATGAAGTGAAATAATTCCACGATGCAAAAAATCATACTAAGCGATGTGAATTTCCAGTCAACAAATAAAATCAACTGTCGTAATGTGCACTGGGTGTTTCTGAGATAAAACATCAAATCAAATGTAACCAAGGCCACAGCACAAACATCAAATCAAATGTAACAACAAGGACCAGCACAAACATCAAATCAAATGTAACAACAAGGACGCAGCACAAACATCAAATCAAATGTAACAACAAGGACGCAGCACAAACATCAAATCAATGCTTAACAAGGACACAGACAAACATCAAATCAATGTACAACAAGGACCAATAGGCAAACATGCAATATCAAATTACAACAAGGACGCAGCATCAATACATCAACAAATGTATACACATTGAACGCTTCAAACATCAATCATTAAAATCAAAAGGACACGCACAAACATCAAATCAAAGTAAAAAAGGACACAGCAAACATAAATCAAATGTAAAAAAGGAGGAGCAAGAACATCAATCGGAATGTAACAAGGACAATTGCACAAACATGCAAATTCAATGTACAGAAGGACACAGCACAACAATCAAATGTACACAACAAGGCGGTGCACAACTAAGCAGCGTGCCTTTGAACAATGGAAAGTATCAAATTATATCTTAGTGCACGGCCAAATGAGGGCGACATTGGCAATGATATCCATATACGAAGAGCCTTGGCCTACACACAATATCACACTGGCTTAAAATAGCTTAAAATCAGAGAGAGAGAGAGAGAGAGAGAGAGAGAGGAGAGAGGAGAGAGAGAGAGAGGAGAGTGTTTCACCGCATGACATGCGGAAGTGTTGTTCCATGAACTGGCACTGTCTTTGGCAATAGCGCACTAAAGTCACCACAACGTTGACCGCACGGCAGCATGTAATCTTATTTACAATCGTCAGTTTCTCTGACTTTTCTCTGTAGTGCAGAGCTCAGCACAGGGAGCTGACTTGGGCATAATCCAAAGCGCACCCCCTCCACCCACACATATATGCACAGAGATGCTGCTGTACGTACCAGAGAGAGAGAGAGAGAGTAGAGAGAGAGAGAGAGAGAGAGAGAGAGAGAGAGAGAGAGGAGAGGGAGGGAGAGGTCACTGTCGATAATATACAATAACAATTACACGAAATGAATATTAGTCACCCAGTGGCATCCCATACCTTCTAATTCTTCCTTCGCTGTTTCATTAACATCCTTGATGACTGACTTCCAACGTGTTTATAGCCACATGCCCTCTCCGTTCTCCATTCTCCCATTAACCCAGGCTTTTGCAGTTTCACTTGATCTCTCTGCTGATCAAAGGACTCTGTTGCTCAAAGCTAAGCCCGGCTTTTAGGCGTCTGACCACGCAAGGCAGAGCACAGAAGGGATTCAGACTGACGTCCATTAAGGATCAGCCACCATTTCCGACAGAGCTCACAACTTATCTGCATTAGGACCTGAAGTGTAGTCACACGGACAACTGTTCCTGCACACTCCTACTTTTCACTGTTAGCTGCTGCGTTTCTTGACAGACTCTATGTTTCATTGGCTGTAGCGTTTCTTCTAGCAGTTATTCCAGGCAGATTACTTTTCGTCCAGGCCGACTTCTTTCCTTCTAGTCAGACTTCTTTCTTCTAGGCAGACTCTTTCCTTCTGGGCAGACTTCTTTTCTTCCAGGCAGACTTCTTTCCTTCTGGGCAGACTTCTTTCCTTCTGGGCAGACTTCTTTCCTTCTGGGCAGACTTCTTTTCTTCCAGGCAGACTTCTTTCCTTCTGGGCAGACTTCTTTCCTTCTGGGCAGACTT
Source organism: Conus ventricosus (assembly GCA_018398815.1). NCBI lineage: Eukaryota > Metazoa > Mollusca > Gastropoda > Neogastropoda > Conidae > Conus > Conus ventricosus. Next base: position 65,990,663 of record CM031609.1, read on the forward strand.
CTTTCCTTCTAGGCAGACTTCTTTCCTTCTAGGCAGATCCTTTCTGGGCAGACTTCTTTTCTTCCAGGCAGACTTCTTTCCTTCTAGGCAGACTTCTTTTCCTTCTGGGCAGACTTCTTCCTTCTGGCAGACTTCATTCCTTCGGGGCAGACTTCTTTCCTTCTAGGCAGATCCTTCTGGGCAGACTTCTTTTCTTCCAGGCAGACTTCTTTCCTCTGGGCAGATCCTTCTGGGCAGACTTCTTTCCTTCTAGGCAGATCCTTCTGGGTAGACTTCTTTCCTTCTGGGCAGACTTCTTTCCTTCTGGCAGACTTCTTTTCTTCCAGGCAGACTTCTTTCCTTCTAGGCAGACTTCTTTCTTCCAGGCAGACTTCTTTC
>CM031609.1:65996040-66012063 GCA_018398815.1 Conus ventricosus
ACTGACACCGGCATGGACTGAAGATGCTGGTGCCGTACCTCTCCACTCCGCCGTTGAAGCATCTGAAGGAGTTCCGGCAGACCCCGAAAGCGTGAACCCGGGGAGGGCAGAGGAACACGAAGGCGAAGAGAAGCACCAGGAGTTTGTGTGGGAAGGAGCTGGACAGCACTGTGTTGGTGTGAAGAGGGTGAACAGATGACGCAGTGTCCTGATCAACACGCGGAACAGAGTCATGGCTGGTTGACTGAATGATACCAACAACGTTGCGGAGAAAAACAAGAATACCAGACAAAAGCCTCGAAAGCAACCTCAGCAGGACAGCGGTCTACGTGCCAGGCCAGGAGTGTTTGGAGAACAGACACACTCGGCGACAATCTGAGGGCCAGACAATGGCAAGGTCTGGCTGTCTCCTTCCCCCGTTCACCGCGAGCCGAACCACTACACACACGTGAGGCAGAAACTGTTAAAAATGATGCAGTTATTTCTTCATTCCAACTCACCGGAGAAAACGATGCTAAATATCGGAAACCAGCTCACAGTTTCTGTTCCATCAATTTCCAGATATTTTCAAATTTTGCATTGTCGTGAAAAATACACATTTGTTTGCTTGAAAACATTTAATCCTGAGCTGTTTTCTTGACTGAATAGAAATTGTATTTGCACTATAGTAATAATTTTCTTTATCAGACAAGCATGTTGTTGAACTGTCTTCCGGAGGGACGAAGTTAGTCCATAAGCGGAACTGTTAACTGTTAGTCAGCCGTTGAAAAGAAGTTGTCAAGGTGCCAGAAGTCAAATAAGGGATGTAACCTGGGTGAGATGTGGCATAATGACACGGCCAGGAAGACAGCACCAGAGACAGATCAGAGCAGATGTGGCTGTGTTAATGATTCAAGAACGTTCTGAACTCTGGTCAAGCGCCATGTTCGTCTTATAGCTCCCCCCCCCTCCCCACCTTTCCTTACCCTTACCACTTTCACATCTTTCTGCCCCCACTGCAGGCCACCCCCCGTCTTTCTCTTCTTTCCCCGCCCTTCACCCCCTTCCCTCTCTCCCTCTGACGGGGCCGCCTTCCTCCTCCGCCACACCCCCTAACACAACACTTTCACCATTGTCAGTGTAAGTCTGTATTGCTGCTGCCACCACCACGATCACCACCACCACCATCTCCATCACCACCACTGCCAATATGGCTACCTCCATCGCTACTACCACTACCACTACCACCACCATCACCACCAACAGCGATCTTTCTGGTTAACGATTCCATCTTAAACCGTGACAAGCCCCCATCAGCCATCCCCATCACTACCCCTGCCCATCCCATATCTCCCAATCCCACCCCACCTCCTCACCCATCTCCTCCTCCTACCATCTACCCTTAAAGCCCACGGTCCTATCCCTCATTCTCAGTCGCCAAGAAACCGGAAGTTCCACCTTAGTCAGGAAACAATGGTCAGAGCGTTACCTGCACAGTTGTGGGCGAGCTGTCAGCTACCCGGGCCGTGGACTAAACACTGAAACACAGACACGTCGGCTGATGTGGGAGAGTTCAGGTAGAAAAAAAAGTGGGGATTGTGGGCAGTCGAAGACTAGTGGGGGCTGTGGGGGTGAGAATGGTGGTAGTTGTCAGTGTTGTTGGTGGCGGTGGAGATGGGTAGAGCGAGGCGGTGTGGCGTCAGAAGGGAGGGCGAGTGAGGAAGCGTGGCGCGACAGGCAGAGCGCTGATTGGTTGGCTGCTGTGTGCCGCAGGCTGACCGGGCATGGCGGGGACCCTGTGACTCTGGGCACCGTGTGGCCACCTCCACGCCTCCACGCCTCCACACCGCGCTGATCGGGGCCACAGTTTGCTTGTCCGTTCTTTCGTTGTGTGTGTGCGTTTTTTTTTCTTTTTCAAATCTCTGCTTTTCCCCCATATCCGTAGTGCTTTAGCGTTCAGGGTGCGGCTTCATGAAGTCTTTGTCAGCCAGTCAGTCAGTCAGTCAGTCAGTCAGTCTGTCTGTCTGTCTGTCTGTCTGTCTGTCTGTCTCTCTCTCTCTCTCTCTCTCTCTCTCCTCTCTCTCTCTCTCTCCTCTCTCTCTCTCTCTCTCTCTCTCTCTCTTCTACATCTTTCGCTGTTTTTCTCCCGCTTCCTCCTTCTCACTTTCTCTCTTCTATCTTTCCTCCCTTCTCTTTCTCTCACCTTCTCTTTTCTTCTTCTTCTTCTTCTTCCTCTTCTTCTTCTTCTCTCTGTCTGTCTCTGTTTCTCTGTCTGTCTGTCTGTCTGTCTGTCTGTCTGTCTGTCTCTCTCTCTCTCTCTCTCTCTCTCTCTCTCTCTCTCTCTCTCTCTCTCTCTCTCTCTCTCTCTCTGAAGGTAAAATGGATGTAGTCGAATGAAAAGAGAGAACCCTGAGGACTAGATCCAGTTGTAACGTGCACTGGATGTAGTCAGTCAGGGGCTGATCTACATGGTATCATTATGCAGCGTGCATTCCAACAGTTCCTGTGGTATTGTCGCCATGAAGACAGACAGCGGCGGTTGGCATGTGTGGCGGATGCAGTTGCCACCGTTGGGTGGTCGTTACTGCCAAGGAAGGCATGGAGTCAGCTCCTAACTCACGGCCTGCAAGAGATAGCGTGAGACACGCAACCAAGTACGTGCTCTCTGACCACTTCATTTTGATTTTTTAAAAAGCAAGAAGGATATCATCCCATGTGTTGTTTCCTCGTCTGATAACTTTTAAAATCGACTTTGTTTCTGCTTCATTTTCAACTTCATCTGCTACTGTGGCTGAATTGAGATCTTCTTGCAAACTTTGCCTTAGCTGGGCATCAAACCCCATATCCAACAATGTAGGGACTGTGATTCAGTCAAGTAGTTCAAATCTAATGTTCACAGGTAGCCTTCGTTCTCTTATTCTTGTTTTTCTAACTTCACCATTTCTTAAAAGGCTAAACATGGCTTTTGAAGGTCCATAATACAACTGTTCTTCTGATATATTAAACATGTGATTGATGCGAGACTATTATGCCCGCTGCTGTCCTAACTTGCCTTCTTTACAAAAACGCTGGGATATTCCGTTCTTATTTTTTCTCTTTCTTTCGATTACACAGCTGCTTAAATGTTCAGGGGGACCACAAAAGGTGCATCATTGTAGCCATACCTACTAGCAGCTTTCAGTGCATTCACAGGGACCGCATCCTCCGGTTCCCAATGCCCAGCTTCTCCTCCTGCTCCACCACTTCCTTCTGATGTCCCAAGAACACCTGGCTAGCTTAACTCATAGGTCTTCGACTTTTCGCTTGTTAGAGTTCCATTGCGTATGTTGAAGGCATTCACCACTTCCTGTTGCTCTGGTTGGCTGGCTGTGTGCCTCCTGTTCTCGGGCTGCCTGTCTGCCGGCCGCTGTCTGTGTTGAAGGCATTCATCCCTTCCTGTTGCTCTGGTTGGCTGGCGGTGTGCCTCCTGTTCTCGGGTTTGCCTGTCTGCCGGCTGCTGTCTGTGTGAAGCCGTCAGGTCTGAAGCACAGGGTTCCAGCGAGCAGTGGCTCCGTGCAGACAGTGCACCGACATGGCTCACAGCAGACAACAAGCTGGCAGACGTGGTGACCTTGGAGGGCAGCCCGGCCACTGAAACAATCACTTTGTGACTGTGGTGTCCGGACCTGGTGACCTGCGTGAGCCAATCGGACTGGTGGGAAAGCGAGGCGTGATACTTCTCCTATCATACTGCATGTTTGGCCTGTCACGGCGGAACACACACACACACACACACACACACACACACACACACACACACACACACACACACACACACACACACACACTGGTTGGCTGGCTGTGTGCCTCCTGTTCTCGGGCTGCCTGTCTGCCGGCCGCTGTCTGTGTTGAAGGCATTCACCACTTCCTGTTGCTCTGGTTGGCTGATCCTGACGAAAATAATGATCATCATCTAAATGCTGAGATTACTTCTCAGGAATTACACTCTGCTATTTCTTCATTGTCTAATAAGAAGACGTCTGTTGGTTTAGATGCCATTACTAATGAAATGTTAAAACATATACCACAAAATTTTGTTTTATTTCTACATGAAATTATTAATAAATGTTGGATTGAAGGGAACATACCTTCCATATGGAGAGACTCAATTATTGTTCCCATTTTAAAGAATGGAAAATCAATGACAAACACAAATAGCTATCGACCTATAGCTGTTACATCTCATGTCTGTAAACTAATGGAGATAATTGTACTAAACAGATTGACATACTATTGTGAAAAAACTGGCATTATCCCCGCAAACCAGGCCGGTTTTAGAAAGGGCAGGTCTACTATTGATCATCTTGTAAAGCTCACTACGCAAATTAAACACCAGTTTGCTAGAAGACAAAACGTTCTTGCCACATTTTTCGATATCAACAAGGCATTTGATAAAGTTTGGCATGATAGGCTTTTATATAAATTAAAAACTGTAGGTCTCTCTGGTCATATTTATAAATTTGTTAAAACATTCCTGACCAAGAGAAGTATTCAGACAAGAATAGGTCATACTTATTCATTCAAAAGATTACTAGATATGGGTATCCCTCAAGGCTCTGTGATCGCCCCTCTTCTCTTAATATTTTAACTATTGATTTACCTAAATACATTTCAAAAACCTTTAACTTGATTCAATATGCGGATGACATCTGCTTATGGTTGAACGCCACATTAAAAAACACATCAAAAAGATCTGTTAATTACATTAGAAGAATATATCAAAAAGAGTTAGACAACATTGCGAACTTCATGTCTGATAATGGCTTATGCCTGTCGGCTGAAAAATCCCGTATGATGTTATTTGATGCAGGTGGGTCTGCTCACAATACTCCTAACTTCAAAGTACATAATACCACATTGAGCTACACTTCTGAGACTAAATTCCTTGGTGTGCATCTTATGTCAAATCTTTCTTGGAATTTTCACTTGGAACACATAATAAATCAAGCGAGAAAATCTCTTAATCTGCTCAAAGTTATAAGCAAACAAATTTGGGGCCAGGAAACAAAAAGTTTAATACATCTTTCTTCTGCTTTAGTTAGATCCAAATTGTCATATGCACAAGAGGTCTTTTTTAGTGCTCCTAAGTACTTATTAAAAAAGCTTCAGTGTATAAACTCTAAGGCATTCAGATTAGCCCTTGGTGTTCCATTTCATGCTTCAGCTTTAGGAACATACCATGAAGCTGGTGTCTCTCCTCTTGATGACCATCGTGAACTAGCCTGCGCTAAGTACATTCTTCGCTGCTCAACTATTCAAAGTGCTAACCAAACGGAACTGGATATGAGATCTGATGTAGACTTTCCTAACGTGCTAAAAACATTCGAGCCACTAAAACGATACTCACATATTCTTCTCACTTGTTGACAAATTCAGGTATCAATCATAAAAAGCTTGCTGTGCGTTTTCCCATAAGTCCTGTACCAAACTGGGAGCTCTTCAAACCAAAATTTGATTATAACTATACTACTATATCTAAAACTGATAACATTAATATTCTAGCTTGCGAAGCTAAATCACATATCAATGATTGTTATCGTAACTTCGTAAAAGTCTATACTGATGGGTCTCTATATAAACAATAACGCTGGTTGTGGCTTTGTCATTCCATTTTTAAAAATTGAGACGTCCTTTCATCTTGGGGCAAATCTGTCTATTTTCACAGCCGAATTTATAGCAATATTAATGGCCGTGGAGTACATAAATGATTTATCATTTAACTGTTATGGTATTCTCTTCTGTGTAGATTCTAAGTCAGTTCTTCAAGCTTTAGAATCTACAAATTCAAAAAAATCGTGCTGAAATCATATCAGAAATTAAAATACTTATTCACAACCTTATGTCAAGAGGTATAATAGTTAATTTTGTTGGGTTCCTTCCCATTGCTTCATATCCGGAAATGAATGGGCTGACAGGATTGCTCGAGTAGGTGCAAACAATTCTGACAATACGGCTACTATTCATATTCCCTTGAGCTTACATGAAGGATATTCTCTCTTACAAAGAGCCTCTTTTGAAAATTTGAGGAATACTACAAAGAAAGTGTTCTCCCCCGAATACACAAACCCGACTCTACTATACTTTGTTGTACGAGCTCTCGAGCAAGTAATCTTTTAAAAAGGGCTTCCTCAGTAAATCCAGTAAACCGTAATACAAACATAGGATTATATCCCAGACACAGTAAACAACTTGTCTCCTTATTATTTTGGTTAAAAGTAAATGCATTCAGAACAAAATATGTCAAGAATATTCGATGTGCTTGCGGCGCCCTTGATAATTGTACAACAACACACGTTCTATACTTTTGCCTCTACTTTGATTCCGATTTGTCAGAATTTAGAAAGGATGCTTCAAAGTGCATATTCCAGGATACCATGTCTCTCTTAAACTTTGTACGAATTCTTATGTTAAGCCCAGTTGGCTCAATCCTGTAATTGCTGTTTCATGATCTTATTTTGCACAGTTGTTTGTTTTTACTTTTGGTGTCTTTTTTTGGGGTCTTTTTTCTTTCTTTTTTTTTTTTTTTTTTTTTTTTTACAGTTTAATTCTTACTTAAAGTTTCTCCTCATCACACATACACGCACACGCACGCACGCGGGCGCGCACTCACGTATGCACGCACACACGTACGCACTCTGCACGCACGCACACACTCAAACACACACACACACACACACACACACACACACACACACACACACACACACACACACACACACACACACACACACACACACACACACACACACACCCTTGTCTAATATCACATTTAGTGAAAGAAGGAAAAGATATAGGTAATAAACAAAAATCAAATCTCAAAGTAACAACATGCGATCACTAAGATCACTAAGATAAGGTAAGGCACAAAAAGCCCTGTAGGACTATTACAAAAAAGCAAGCAGAAGACACCCATTTCATCCACCCAGTCCAGATGCAGCATGATAAGTCAGCTTCAAGGACCCAACAGTGAATCAGACGGCGGCAAAGCTGGCAGCACACGAATTGAGCCAAGTCCTGGAAAACAGACACCGAAATGAAAAAAAATAAATGGATCATGAAAAGACGAGTATGTGAACAGGATCAGATGGAACGATCACATGGTCAGTCTGCAGATGATGAGTGTGTGAACAGGATCAGATGGAACGATCACATGGTTAGGATGCAGGTGCAGTGTTACAAAGAAGCACGCTGAAATTCTTCATCAGTTCATGGATGTTTACGTCACTGATCTCCAGTGCTTCACTCGTGCCTTGAATGAACCAATATCTTTTCGCTATAATTAACAGAGTCACATTAAAATCAGATTCATTATTTTTTCTCCCTGGATAAAAAAAATCAGTGATTGATAACAGTCCTGTTCTTTTCCCTTTCTTCCTGTCTTGTCTATTTTGTCTTTTCTCTCATGTCTCTGTCCGTCTCTGTCTCTCTGCTCTCACTCACGCATCTCTCTGTCCTGTCGTCGTCTGTCTGTCATGTCCCTCTCTCTCTCTGTCTCTCATCTCTCATCTCCTCTCTCTCTCTCTCTCTCCTCCTCTCTTACATACACAAAAGGTCATTCTTACTCCCGCCATAACACACGGATTTTGTTCACTTGTCGATGAGCTTTTTTTTAATCCACGCACAGATATAAATCGACTTAGAAACAACTCAGTCGACGAATACCACGATGTCTAATTTTTTTTTTTTTTTTTTTTTTTTTTTTTTTTTAAGCATCCCTTTCGCGATTTTCATCGTGAAGTTCGCGAGATTCCATTTCGTGTTATCTTCATGCCCCCCCCCCCTCCTTTCCCGCCCACTCCCGTCCCCATGCCACTCCTTCCACGCCGCTCATCTCAGATCCCCGTACACTCAGACCACCCGGACGGTCCTCTTGCAACTCCCCCCCCCCCCCCCCACCCCCCCCCCCGTACACAGCCCCCCAGGACGTCCTCTTCAACTCCCCGCCCCCCCCCCCCCGTACACAGACACACCCAGGACGCGTCCTCTTGCAACTCCCCCCCCCCCCCACGTACCAGACACACCCAGACGTCCTCTCAAGCCCACCCCCCCCCCCCCACCACGTACACAGACACACCCAGGACGGTCCTCTTGCAACTCCCCCCCCCCCCCCCCCGTACACAGACACACCAGGCGGGCCTCTTGCAACTCCCCCCCCCCCCTACACAGACACACCTAGGACGGTCCTCTTGCAACCCCCCCCCCCCCCCCCCCGTACACAACACACCCAGGACGGTCCTCTTCAACTCCCCCCCCCCCCCCCCGTACACACACACCCATGACGGTCCTCTTGCAAACTCCCCCCCCCCACCCCCCGTACACAGACACACCCAGGACGGTCCTCTTGCAACCCCCCCCCCCCCCGTACACAGACCCACCCAGGACGTCCTCTTCAACTCCCCCACCCCCCCCCCCCCCGTACACAGACACACACCCAGGACGGTCCTCTTGCAACTCCCCCCCCCCCCCCCGTACACAAGACACACCCAGGACGGTCTTCTTGCAACTCCCCCCCTCCCCCATCCCCCCCCCCCCCCGACACAGACACACCCAGACGGTCCTCTTGCAACCCCCCCCCCCCCCCCCCCCCCCGTACAGAGACACACCCAGGACGGTCTCTTGTAATTCCCCGTACACAGACACACCCAGGACGTCCTCTTGCAACTCCCCCGTACACAGACACACCCGGACGGTCCTGTGGCAGCTCCAGTGCCGGGAGTCCTCAGGGGGGAACCAATATAAGTCGCCATGAAGCAACCCGCCAGAGCAGACCTGCACTGCTGCCCAGTTCACCTGGATGGTGTTCAGTGGTACTGAACAGACACAAGGCGAACCCTTTACAGACAATGATCGCTTTGTTGCAGAGCCAGCGTGGGTAAGCTCCTCCTCCGTTCCCGTACACTTTGTTCTTGCCGACCACTCTGGCAGGAAGTCGCCATGGAGATGGACGTGCAGAGGACATCGATACTTTGGTCACCTCAACAGCAGGGCACGAGATTTTAGGGCGATTCGTGAGGACGAGGTCTGTGAAGACAAAGCAATGGAGTTCATCCATGTAGTGATGGCTAAGAAATCTGGAAGGCACTTTCAGTGACGCATTCATTGAGTGGATGAACTCGACCGTGTGGTGCCAGTCTTCCCCATTTAAGCCCATAGCAAAAGCCAGGTCTGGGTAGGATCTCCCATCCCGCATTGCCTGCTACAAATCCTTCATCGCATTTTTCCAATACTGAACCCTTTCAAATTTGGGGGGGGGGGGGGGGGGGGGGGGGGGGGGGGGGGGGGGGGTAGGTGTGGGACAAGGGGAGGGTTGATTCTGTATTATACAACTGTGGTAACATCCAACACTTTTGCTCTTGAAAAACACGACGTTGAAGTTACACACACACACGCACGCACGCACGCACGCACGCACGCACGCACGCACGCACGCACACACACACACACACACACACACAGAGCAATACTTCCGCCTAAATAACTACCGCATTCGGTTAACACCACTGTTTCCTACTTCGTTCTCCTCCCAATATCTGTGTCCTACCTTTTCGCGCTTATACAGCTCCCACGTTCAGTCATCACGACTGTTTCCTATCTTTTCTAGCATGAAGTCAATAATAATAATAATAATAATAACGTACATTTATAGAGCGCCCTTTCTCACTAGAGGTCACAGCGCTTCACAATGTTTAACTATAAACATGTCAAAAACAAAAATCACTATACAAAATCATAAACCCAGTCACCTCTCATTATGACAATGAAACACAGCAAGGAAAGGGGGGGGGGGGGGCTAGCCAACCAACATTGACCACCACACACACACCACACACACTCAACGCGCGTGCGCGCGCGCTGTCAGTTTTCAAGTGAACACTTACAACACGTAACGCCATGACACACCCAATAACAGGACAAAAATGTTTTCTATAGAAAAATTCCTTGAACAGATGGGTTTTGTGAGAGCAGAGCGGAAAGCAGAGTCATTTTGGCAGAGCGGATCGAAAGTGGGAGAGAGTTTCCAACGGAAGGGGCTGCAAAAAAGAAGGAACGTTCACCATAGGTTTTTTGTTGAAACGCGTGGCTTGCAGAGTGTGAGAGTGTCAGATGATGAGCGGAGTGTTCTTGCCGGTGTGTATATGCTAACCAGGTGAGAAAGATAGACAGGGCAGATCCATTGACGGCGCGAAAAACACATGCATGCAATTTTGTATCTAATGCGTGCTGCTATGGGGAGCCAGTGCAGAGTGTAGAGATGCGGGGTGATGTGGTCTCTACGGGGAACCCTCAAGACCAGGCATGCTGCAGTATTTTGTAATTTCTGATTCGTTGTATAAGATCTTGTGGGCAAGGAGACCATTGCAATAATCCAGATGGGAGAGCACAAATGCTGGAACGAGAGTTTTTGTTGCCTCAGTTGAGAGGAAATGGCGAATTGAGCTGATACGACGGAGCTCAAAGTTAACTGTACGAATTACGTTCATGGACCTGAGCATTCATTGTCAGATGTGAGTCAAAGACAACGCCAAGATTCTTTGCTGATTTTGAAAATGGGAACAGTGGCATCACCGACAAGCGAGTCTGGTAATGGAGCAGACAGTGACGTTCTTGGTGAAGAATGACTAAAGCTTCAGTTTTCTCATCGTTTAACTTGAGTTTGTTAAATGTATCCATGATTTAAATCCTGAATACATGCTTGCATTAATGAACCAGCTCGTTGACATGGCTGGGTTCTGCAGACTTTTGTAACTGAGTATCATCTGCAAAAGAGTGAGACAGAACAGAGTGAGATGAGATGATAATCAGACAAGGTGTTGTATACAAAACAAATAAACTGGGCCAAGGACAGAACCCTGTGGCAACTCCATATGGCGATTAACGCTGGTTAGATTTGCAGTTTGAATAGATACAGTTTGAGTGCGGTTGGACAGGTATGATTCAAACCAGTGAAGGGCTGTGTCAGAAACACCAAACACATGTTCTAAACGAGGAGAAGAATGCTGTGATCAATGTGTCGAATGCGGCCGGGGTGATCTAACAATGTCAAAACAGAGGTTTTTCCTTCATTCAAGAGAAAGCATGAGATCATTACAACTTTCATCAGGGCAGTTTCCGTGCTATTACCGGGTCTATAGCCGACTGATGGATACTGAATAGTTGGTTGGACGATAAATGGAGGAAAGCTGAGACAACACAATTTTTCTAATAATCTTTGACAAAAACGACAGATTTGAAACTGGACGGAATTTTTTCAGATCGTTAGAGTCCAGTGTTGGCTTCTTCATAGAGGGGTTACAATCGCATTCTTGTGAACATCAGGGAAAATACCGGAAAGTAGAGAAATCATTGATCCATCTTTGTCAAAAAAAGGGAGAACAGTTTCTAAGCATTCATAGAGCAGGGGCGTGGGGAGTGGGTCAAGATCACAAGTTTTGGGAGCTGATTTTTTCAAAATTACCAAACCTCTTCGTTTGTGACAGGACTGAATGCACAAAGTGGATCACCACTGAACGGTTTACCAAGGGGGTGCGCCACAGTCACTTGAGCGTCCAGATCTTTCCGAATTTTCTCAACCTTGGAACAAAAGAAGTCTGAAAACATATTGGCAATGCAGACAATGGATAGATAGTGGGAAGCTGATTACTTTTAGTCCCTAGCACACAGAGTGTTGGTGATGTGATACAGTTCTTTGCTAGACTTTGCCTCCGAATACTGGTGATGTAGAATAAAAGTCTTGGCTTTGTGAACAAGGAAAGTCACAAAATTCTTGGCTTTCTGATAGATCTGCTTGTGAACGGTGAGTCCCTGTCAGTCTCCACTGCTGCTCTGCACATCTCCGCTCGTGTTTTGCCTGAAGCAGTTCATCGCCGAGGACACCAAACCACGGGGACGCCACCTTCCTCCCATCACCCTGCGTCGAGACACAGGGGCATGCTTGTCCAGAACGTCCCGGAGGGCAGTGTTGTACTGGTCAGCGGTGCAGTTCTCAATGCTGCCCAGCTCCACCTGCAGATCGTCTCTCAGCGCTGCTCTGTCAATGGCACGGATGTTGCGGGACGTTGCGGAACACCGGGCAGGGAAGGGAGATCAATGTCGAAGGCAGACACCACACTAAAGTGGTCAGACTCCAAGGCGCACGTAGCCTCGGATGATCGGTGAACTCCATCAGAAGGCCGCACAATCACCAGATCTAGAGTGTGACCCCCCTTGTGAGTAGGGCCAGACACAGTCTAACTTAAATCATACATCGACAGGAGCTCTAAAAACCTGCATGCACTTCTGTCACGAAGGTCATTCACATGAAAGTTAAGTCACCCAATAAACACAAGTGACCACGGAGGGTGTTACAGTGATCAGAAGCTCTGGAAGCTGGTCAAAAAACATCGCATACTTGTTGGCAGACGTGGGCCCAGGCGATACACACACATAAAGTGCAGTACACTATGCTGTGATGTCAGTGACACTTGTAGCAGTTCAAAAGCGGCATGATCGAAAGTAAATTTGTCTATGAATGCAAGATGGGGAGCAAGTTTGTCTCTATAGATGACAGCGATACCACCGCCACCGCGCTTGCCGTAGGTACGGGGAAGGGACTTGATGGGAGTAACCACCAGGTGTAAGATCGGCACAGAGTGCCTCGTCACCCCGTGGTCTAAGCCACGTCTCCACAACAAACAACATATCGAGGTCTTAGCAACAATGAAAGTGTTAATCTCAGTTCTCTTTTCTTTGCATGTGGGACCGACAGACTGTGCATTAAAAGATGCGATTCTGGTCCATTCGGCGTGCGATCAGGAGAAGAGGGTGTGAGCGGAATGGAGATCAGATTGTTCGAATTCACAGTAGGCTTGGATGGCGTGTTGTTTACATGTTGAGGGTTGGGGGTGATCAGGAGTGAGACAAAGGTAGGTTTGATCACGACTGGAGATGATCACTGGAATTGGCCTACCTCTCTGGAATCTCCGACGCCCCCCACGAAACGGTCGACGTTTCTTCTTTCTCGAACACGGAAACCGACTGTGCAGACTAAAACACCTAAGTGTGTCACACACAGTTGGGGCAAGTTCAGTGTGCACTTTCCTCAGTGACAGGAGCTGGTCTCTGCTGTTCCCCAACACCACCGTTTCCTGCCTGACTAGTAACCAGGTTAGGTCAGCACCACCTTTCCCAATCAAAACAGTGACCACGTTCGGTCAGCGTCATTGTGTTCTGCTGTTCCTGCCGGTAAAGGCTGCACCTGGTTTAGCTGCTGAAGCGGCGAGGTGACAACACTGGTGAGGCACTTCAGGTGGTAGACTGCTCTGTGGTAGCTACCTTTCCTTTGCACACCTTGCAGTGGAAAATAAGGAAATGAAATGCCGGCTGAACAACACAATGAAAAATAAGGGAAAGAAATATCGGCTACACAACACAATGAAAAATAAGGAAATGAAATGCCGGCTGAACACCACAATGAAAAATAAGGAAAAGAAATGCCGGCTGAACAACACAATCAAAAATAAGGAAATGAAATGCCGGCTGAACAACACAATGAAAAATGAGGAAAAGAAATGCTGGCTGAACACAATGAAAAATAAGGAAATGAAATATCGGCTGAACAACACAATGAAAAATAAGGAAAAGAAATATCGGCTGAACAACACAATGAAAAATAAGGGAAAGAAATATCGGCTGAACAACACAGTGAAAAATAAGGGAAAGAAATATCGGTTGAACAACACAATGAAAAATAAGGAAAAGAAATATCGGCTGAACAACACAATGAAAAATAAGGGAAAGAAATATTGGCTGAACAACACACATGAAAAAATAGGAAAAGAAATGTTGGCTGAACGACACGCGCGGTGAAAAATAAAGAAAAATAACGTCGGTTGAACAACACACAATGAAAAATAAGGAATAGCACTAAGACAAAACAACACATGCAGTAACAAGCAGAAAGAAGTGGTTCTTGCGGAAACATCTGTCACAATGGCCGTGCCTCGTCCAAATGCACGCAATCGCATACACCCGCACACGAAACTCGACCTCTCCGGGCACAACCGCAATCTGACTCCAATCACCCAAATATCATTATAAAGACTTCATGAAAATTTCTCCCCTGGCAACAACCTCAGCGGGGTTTTTATTTCTTTCTTTTTTTTTCTTCTCCAAAGTATATTCAAGTATATTAACACCCTCACATCAATCTTGCACGTCATTTCAGCCAATACATATTCTTTTACTGTCACTTTTTCTTTCACTTTTGCGAGTTACATGAATCCATAACTTTGGGTGGTCCATATATTGACTCATAACCCAACGATTCAAAATTATACATTTTTTCTTCTTCTCTCAGATATATTGGATTCCACTCGGAAATCCTTCCCGGCGCAGCGGGATACCCATTAAAGTCTTCCCGACACAGCGGGGTAACAGTTAGACGTCTCCCAGTCCAACGGGGGTAACAAATAAATATCATCCCAAAACTGCGGGATAACAAAATCTTCCCAGGTTACTGATCCATCAGACTCCGTCAGTATTTCCCTGGACTATGCGACTGGCTCCTTCCTGTCCGGTTTCAGGACTCCAACATCCCCAATATACGGTCCTGTTAATACAGACGACTTTTAAGTGAAAATTATATAAAAAGGTACTCACCAATTTTTATCGAACTCTCGAACGACAACCTACTTACCAGATATGTGGATCAGGAGTTTTCAATTTCGATATCAAAACAAACGAATGCCGAATTATACAATTAATCAAAACTGGATCCACATATCCACTTACCCTAAGTGTACTTAGGTCTGGCCTCCAGCCATATATTGCAGCTTACATATTTCAGTTGGGGCTTAACCCCTGTCTAGGTCAAGCCTAGTTACAGTTACAAAACATTTGCTGTCTTCTCTCCTGACAGCTCGACCAGTGCAGCAAAGAATGACGATTTCTCATCCAGTCGCCTCAGCAGGTGAACAGCCCTGAGTTTCACTCTCTTGTTTTTTCCTACACCCAGGGACCGTATTCCTTTCAGTGAATCCCACTCACTGTCTACCCAAAACTCTAAAAATGGCCATTTCATTTCGTCTTTATAGGCAAACAATCACAACAACAAAAAACATTACAATAACCAAACCATGGCCTACACTGGGGTCATGACAACATCTCTTTTCATCCTTGAACGATGCTTTGAGGTTCAACGAAAAATGGAGAGGAAAAGACTGTCTTTTGACTTTCCACCCCTTCCGCTTCCTGACAATAGTTGCCTAAACTCGATCAGAGAAACAGAGGAACATTAATGTTTTAGTATCAGCGGGTGTGTGTGTGTGTGTGTGTGTGTGTGTGTGTGTGTGTGTGTGTGTGGTGTGTGTGTGTGTGTGTGACCTGCATGTCGCCAGCTGTTAAGTTGCAAGGCTCGTCGGCCTGTTCCCATGGTTGTTTGTCGGATTAGAATTAAACCTGAGGTCTCTAAATCCATATCTAATGAACGTTAAACGAATAATCGTTGGCAAACAATTAAACAGTTGCCATGGCATTGTTAACAGGAATCCACAGCAATGCACTCCTGGGTTGTAATGAAGGGACCGGGGGCACAGTAGACTGGGAGTGAGTGGCGAGATTGATGTTGTTCAGCTGGACGAGTCAACTTTATAGACACATGTCATGGACACACCGCACTCTGCATGGGAGTCATGGATGTCAGCTCTGGGACCCTGCAACCACAATACCCGCACAGGACATGCGTCCCTCTGTCTGCTGATGTTATCATGTGTGCATTGATTTATTGGCAGCTATTCTGTAAGGTGCCTGCCTACAGCTTTGTGTATCTTCACTGTTGAGACTAATAATCGTGTTCTGGTGCAAGCAGTGACGACACCACTTGGTTTATTCAATAACAAAGAGCACTGGCGATTCTGCCACCGATGGCATCCAGCAAAATATAATCATTTAAATCACAAGGCAATTTCAATATCTTAGTAAATGTTTGAAAAAATGGTCGTCCTTTTTCACGTGTATTAATTCTCATTG
>CM031609.1:66022319-66042412 GCA_018398815.1 Conus ventricosus
GCTGTCTGGTAAGCCGTCAGGTCTGAAGCACAGGTTCCAGCGAGCATGGCTCCGTGCAGACAGTGCACCGACATGGCTCACAGCAGACAACAAGCTGGCAGACGTGTGACCTTGGAGGCAGCCCGGTCACTGAAACAATCCACTTTGTGACTGTGGTGCCCGGGACCTGGTGACCTGCGTGAGCCAATCGGACTGCTGGGAAAGCGAGGTGTGATACTTCTCCTAGCATACTGCATGTTTGGCCTGTCACGGCGGAACACACAGACACACAGACACAGACACAGACACAACACACACACACACACACACACACACACACACACACACACACACACACACACACACACACACACACACACACACACACTGGTTGGCTGGCTGTGTGCCTCCTGTTCTCGGGCTGCCTGTCTGCCGGCCGCTGTCTGTGTTGAAGGCATTCACCACTTCCTGTTGCTCTGGTTGGCTGATCCTGACGAAAAAAATGATCATTATCTAAATGCTGATATTACTTCTCAGGAATTACACTCTGCTATTTCTTCATTGTTTAATAAGAAAACGTCTGTTGGTTTAGATGCCATTTAGATGCCATTTCTAATGAAATGTTAAAACATATACCCAAAATTTTTTTTTATTTCTACATGAAATTATTAATAAATGTTGGATTGAAGGGAACATACCTCCATACGGAGAGACTCAATTATTGTTCCCATTTTAAAGAATGGAAAATCAATGACAAACACAAATAGCTATCGACCTATAGCTGTTACATCTCATGTCTGTAAACTAATGGAGATAATTTTTTCTAAACAGATTGACATACTTTTGTGAAAAAACTGGCATTATCCCCGCAAACCAGGCCGGGTTTTAGAAAGGGCAGGTCTACTATTGATCATCTTGTAAAGCTCACTACGCAAATTAAAACACCAGTTTGCTAAAAGACAAAACGTTTTGCCACATTTTTCGATATCAACAAGGCATTTGATCAAGTTTGGCATGATGGGCCTTTTATATAAATTAAAAACTATAGGTATCTCTGGTCATATTTAAAAAATTTTTTAAAACATTCCTGACCAACGAAAGTATTCAGACAAGAATAGGTCATACTTATTCATCCAAAAGATTACTAGATTGGGTATCCCTCAAGGCTCTGTGATCGCCCCTCTTTTTTTTTTAATATTTTAACTATTGATTTACCTAAATACATTTAAAAAAACTTTAACTTGATTCAATATGCGGATGACATCTTCTTATGGTTGAACGCCACATTAAAAAAACACATCAAAAAGATCTGTAGTTACATATAAAAAATATATCAAAAAGAGTTAGACAACATTGCGAACTTCATGTCTGATAATGGCTTATGCCTGTCGGCTGAAAAATCCCGTATGATGTTATTTGATGCAGGTGGGTCTGCTCACAATACTCCTAACTTCAAAGTACATAATACCACATTGAGCTACACTTCTGAACTAAAAATTCCTTGGTGTGCATCTTATGTCAAATCTTTCTTGGAATTTTCACTTGGAACACATAATAAATCAAGCGAGAAAATCTCTTAATCTGCTCAAAGTTATAAGCAAACAAAGTTGGGCCAGGAAACAAAAAGTTTAATACATCTTTCTTCTGCTTTAGTTAGATCCAAATTGTCGTATGCACAAGAGGTCTTTTTTAGTGGGTCCTAAGTACTTATTAAAAAATGCTTCAGTGTATAGACTCTAAGGCATTCAGATAAGCCCTTGGTGTTCCATTTCATGCTTCAGCTTTAGGAACATACCATGAAGCTGGTGTCTCTCCTCTTGATGACCATCGTGAACTAGCCTGTGCTAAGTACATTCTTCGCTGCTCAACTATTCAAAGTGCTAACCAAACGAACTGGATATGAGATCTGATGTAGACTTTCCTAAACGTGCTAAAAACATTCGAGCCACTAAAACGATACACACAAAATTTCTTCTCACGTGTTGACAAATCAGGTATCAATCATAAAAAAGCTTGCTGTGCGTTTTTCCATAAGTCCTGTACCAAACTGGGAGCTCTTCAAACCAAAATTTGATTATAACTATACTACTATACTAAAACTGATAACATTAATATTCTAGCTTGCGAAGCAAAATCACATATCAATGATTGTTATCGTAACTTCGTAAAAGTCTATACTGATGGGCCCTCTATTAACCAATAACGCTGGTTGTGGCTTGGTCATTCCATTTTTAAAAATTGACAAGTCCTTTCATCTTGGGGCAAATCTGTCTGTTTTTACAGCCGAACTTATAGCAATATTAATGGCCTTAGAG
Source organism: Conus ventricosus (assembly GCA_018398815.1). Lineage (NCBI taxonomy): Eukaryota > Metazoa > Mollusca > Gastropoda > Neogastropoda > Conidae > Conus > Conus ventricosus. The sequence goes on from CM031609.1 coordinate 66,024,614, forward strand.
TACATAAATGATTTATCATTTAACTGTTATGGCATTCACTTCTGTGTAGATTCTAAGTCAGTTCTTCAAGCTTTAGAATCTACAAATTCAAAAAAATCGTGCTGAAATCATATCAGAAATTAAAATACTTATTCACAACCTTATGTTAAGAGGTATAATAGTTAATTTTGTTGGGTTCCTTCCCATTGCTTCATATCCGGAAATGAATGGGCTGACAGGATTGCTCGAGTAGGTGCAAACAATTCTGACAATACGGCTACTATTCATATTCCCTTGAGCTTACATTGTCACGTGCGAGTACACCTGACAGGGGGTTCTTATACAGGTAATGGGGCAGTGGCAGAAACGGAGCGATCACTCAATCCCTCACACCACCAGACCACAAGAGGAAGAAGTTTCGACAATATTTTTACTCACATTACAATCACTCCCCTCACACTAGCACTCCAGACGGGTATGGGTCCCTAACAAAGAAGAGAAAAGATAGCCGAGAGAGGAAAAGAAAGAAAAAAAAATGGGGCATAGAAGAGAAAGGCACTATTCAGAACTAACTGACTTAGGGACAAAGTAAATTGAACAGACCACAAAAACCCTCCAATATTCCGGGATCCCGCTACTGTCCCAACCTAACCCACTAAACCACTACAAGGACATTCAGCAAAATAACAGAAGAAAGACAGTATTAGAAACAATGCTGCATCCAACGGGACCTAATCAACTAGAGTTAAACAAAACAAAACAAAAAAAAACAAAAAAACAACAAAACGAATCAGTGACCGGCTTAAACCCACGCACAACGCACGCCAGACCCACACCCACACCACACAAAATGGAACTCAACTCTCGAGTCCATGAATCGAGGAGGTTCGTAGAAGGAGGTGGATCCTGTAGAGGGGTGACGCTCGTGGTGGGCTGTCTTCCAGTCCGAGGTGAAGCAGGTGTCCCAGTAAAGGAGACGAGGTTCACCTCCAGTCCGCAGGTTGGAAAAGCGACTGGTGCCTGGACGCAGGATGATGACTGCAGGGTCCGTGGATGCTGGTCTTCCAGCAGCCAAAGACCGGGAGCTGCAGCTTAAGAAAAAAACAGGCGAAAAATTCCCGCCCTACGGCGGAGATCAGTCCTCCAGATGAGTAGTCATCACCCTATAGTCCTTGTCAGTGTGTGCAACATAGTGGGTCCGGCAGTGCGTCAGTGTGAAGGGTCACAATGCCGTAATAAGGTCAACAATGTCTGTCACTATAAAAGGGCAGATAAACTATAACTTCTTTCCCTTTTTCTTTTTGCTTTTATTTGACCTGTACTAAGGATAACTTCCTTAGCCCAAAAGCTCCAATGAATAAAAACAATTAGAATCCATCCACACGTCTGTCACACAAACATATAAGACAAGGACACAACGAGAACGGAACCACATGTGGGGCGATACGGCAGGAATTCCACACTCCCGCGGTCTAAATGTTTAGCCGTTCGCACGCTCATGGCGTTCCCCGATCAGTCTCGTGTCTATAAAGCAACAAGAAAAATGAAACTAACATTTCTGATATCCTTCCGGCCCAAATCACATATTGAGCGAAATAAGCATTGACTCAACCTGTGTAATCAGAAAAACAACAAACACGGCTTCCATTGACCAAAATGAAGGGATATCATATAGTAAGCGATTTTCAACTTAGTTCCAAAGTAACAGAATCCCTAGCCGCTAAGGACCAAAAACACAATTAAAGATAATGCTTTCTACAATTCTACAAGACGCATATTTCGATACCATTTCCATACCTGCCCCCTCCTTGGAGCAGTTACACACAGAAAAGGTGTGTCCGAGCCAACAGCACATGAAGGCAGAAGAAAAACCTCTCAACCGCTGAAAGGTTAGAAAACCCAAATAAAACAAAACTGTCCAAAACAGACCATATATTTACCAAAATGGCGTGGGCGAGGGGAGAAACGGTTCGCTCCCCAGTCCAATGAAGGATGGCAGCCGTAACCGTGCCGGTCCACACCGAAGGGACCCAGGTCAGGGACGACCCAAGGTGGTTCTTCCAGCTGGCAGGATAGGGATCCCAGGTGTCTAGTGGGAATACTTTCCGACCCGATGAAGGGTGAAAGACTCTTCCACAAAAAAATCCACACCGAAGTGGATGAAGAAATGTGGGCCCAGCTAGCAGAGATGGAGATCTCTCCGACTCGACGATCCGTCAATGAGTGCCACACCACTGGCCTAACCAAGATGGCAACAGGTAACAAAACAGCTCACCTGTGGCACCTGCACAGCTGATGAATCACGTGGAAAACGATAAAAGAACAGAAAAAGAAGGCTTTTAAAAAAAAAAAAAATGAAGAGAAATATTGGAGGATGGGAGCAAAATGCACGGACGTAGCGCACCCGGGATGACACAAATAGCACACTGGTCAACACCCGCCAATGTAGTGAAGATGTCACTGGTAACACTCCACTTTATACTGGGTTTCAAAAGAAATGATTTATCTTCTAAACCAAAAGTATTTTCGTCCGTGACATACATGAAGGATATTCTCTCTTACAAAGAGCCTCTTTTGAAAAATTTGAGGAATACTACAAAAAAGTGTTTCTCCCCGAATACACAAACCCGATTCTTCTATACTTTGTTGTACGAGCTCTCGAGCAAGTAATCTTTTAAAAAGGGCTTCCTCAGTAAATCCAGTAAACCGTAATACAACATAGGATTATATCCAAGACACAGTAAAACAACTTGTCTCCTTATTATTTCGGTTAAAAGTAAATGCATTCAGAACAAAATATGTCAAGAATATTCGATGTGCTTGCGGCGCCCTTGATAATTGTACAACAACACACGTTCTATACTTTTGCCCCTACTTGATTCCGATTTGTCAGAATTTAGAAAGGATGCTTCAAAGTGCATATTCCAGGATACCATGTCTCTCTTAAACTTTGTACGAATTCTTATGTTAAGCCCAGTTGGCTCAATCCTGTAATTGCTGTTTCATGATCTTATTTTGTACAGTTGTTTGTTTTTACTTTTGGTGTCTTTTTGGGGGTCTTTTTTCTTTCTTTCTTTTTTTTTTTTTTTTTTTTTACAGTTTAATTTCTTACTTAGAGTTTCTCCTCATCACACATACACGCACACGCACGCACGCGGGTGCGCACTCACGTATGCACGCACACACGTACGCACTCTGCACGCACACACTCAAACACACACACACACACACACACACACACACACACACACACACACACCACACACACCACACACACCACACACACACACACACACACGCACACACACACACACACAACACACACACACACACACACACACACACACACACACACACACACACACACACACACACACCTTGTCTAATATCACATTTGTGAAAAGACGTTAAATTGAAGAAGAAGAACAACAACACACACACACACACACACACCGCGCGCGCGCGCGGCACGCACCCCACGCACGCAACGCACGCACGCACGCACGCACGCACGCACGCACGCACGCACGCACATCAACACAACACACACAAATATGCGCTTGCTTGCTGCAAAACATCTTTTCCTAGCTTAACGCATTTTAAAACAGCGCCTGACATTCGTAACAATACACCGTGCTTTCCCACCAGAACTTACTCAAGACAAATGAGAAACAGTAAAAGAAACTAAACAACTCCTCCCTCCCCACCCCCCCCCCAACATACTTACAAACGCATAAACACATGCTCATGGAGAGAGAGAGAGAGAGAGGAGAGAGAGAGAGTGAGAGAGGAGTAGAGAGAGAGAGAGAGAGAGAGAGAGAGAGAGGAGAGAGAGAGAATTCATATTGTTCACGCTGGTTATTGTCTGATCTAATATGGGCTTATATTGTGACTGAAAACACAACACAAAACAAAATATGACACAAGCTAATAAAAGAAACACCGAATGAAAATCAAATACAGAAGTAGAACAAATGAACGAAAAGAGATAGGTAATAAACAAAAATCAAATCTCAAAGTAACAACATGCGATCACTAAGATCACTAAGATAAGGTAAGCACAAAAGCCCTGTAGGACTATTACAAAAAAGCAAGCAGAAGACACCCATGTCATCCACACAGTCCAGATGCAGCATGATAAGTCAGCTTCAAGGACCCAACAGTGAATCAGACGGCGGCAAAGTTGGCAGCACACGAATTGAGCCAAGTCCTGGAAAACAGACACCGAATTGAAAAAAAAAATGGATCACGAAAAGACGAGTGTGTGAACAGGATCAGATGGAACGATCACATGGTCAGTCTGCAGATGATGAGTGTGTGAACAGGATCAGATGGAACGATCACATGGTCAGTCTGCAGATGATGAGTGTGTGAACAGGATCAGATTGAACGATCACATGGTTAGGATGCAGGTGCAGTGTTACAAAGAAGCACGCTGAAATTCTTCATCAAGTCATGGATGTTTACGTCACTGATGCTCCAGTGCTTACACTCGTGCCTTGAATGAGACCAATACAGTTTTCGTTAAATTACAGACACTTAAAATTCAGATTCATATCAGTTTCTCTCTGGACATAAAAAAATTCCAGTATTGATATCAGTCCCTGTCTCTTTCCCTTTCTGTCTGTCTTGTCTATTTGTCTTTCTCTCTCTGTCTGTCTCTGTCTGTCTCTGTCTCTCTCTCACTCACTCTCTCTCTCTGTCTGTCTGTCTCTCTCTCGCTCTCTCTCTCTCTCTCTCTCTCTCTCTCTCTCTCTCTCTCTCTCTCTCTCTCTCTCTCTCTTTCTCTCTCTTACATACACAAATATTCTTGTATTCCCGCTCATAACACAGGGATTTTGTTTCTACATTAGTCGATGTGAGCGATTTTTGTTTAATCACGCACCGATGATAAATCGACTTAGAAACAAACATCAGTCGACGAATACCACGATTGCTAATTTTTTTTTTTTTTTTTTAGCATTCCTTTTTCGCGATTTTGATTCGTGGAAGTTCGCGGAGATTCCTTTTTCTGTGTTATCTTCAGTGTCCCCCCCCCCCCCCTGATCCTTCCCGCCACTTCCCCTTTCTCCAGTGCCACTCCTTCCACCCCGCTCATCTCAGATCCCCGTACCAGACCCCCGGACCCTTGCACTGCCCCCCCCCCCCCCCCCACCCCCCCCCCCCCCCCCGTACACAGACACACCAGGACGGTCCTTTTGCAACTCCCCGTACACAGACACACCCAGGACGGTCTTGTTGTAACTCCCCGTACACAGACACCCAGGACGGTCCTCTTGCAACTCCCCCCCCCCCCCCCGTACACAGACACACCCAGGACGGTCCTCTTGCAACTCCCCCGTACAACAGACACACCCAGGACGGTCCTCTTGTAACTTCCCCGTACACAGACACACCCAGGACGGTCCTCTTGTAACCCCCCCGTACACAGACACACCCAGGACGGTCCTCTTGTAACTCCACCGTACACAGACACACCCAGGACGGTCCTCTTGTAACTCCCACGTACACAGACACACCCAGGACGGTCCTGTGGCACCTCCAGTGCGGGAGTCCTCAAGGGGGAACCAATATAAGTCGCCATGAAGCAACCCGCCAGAGCAGACACTGCACTGCTGCCCAGTCACTGCATGGTGTTCAGTGGTACTAAACAGACACAAGGCGAACCCGTTACAGACAATGATCGCTTTGTTGCAGAGCCAGCGGGGTAAGCGCCTCCTCCGTTCCGTACACTTTGTTCTTGCCGTTCACTCTGGCAGGAAGTCGCCATGGAGATGGACGTGCAGAGGACATCGATACTTTGGTCACCTCAACAGCAGGGCACGGATGATTTTTAGGGCGATTCGTGAGGACGAGGTCTGTGAAGACAAAGCAATGGAGTTCATCCATGTAGTGATGGCTAAGAAATCTGGAAGGCACTTTCAGTGACGCATCCATTGAGTGGATGAAACTCGACCGTGTGGTGCCAGTCTTCCCCATTTAAGCCCTTAGGAAAAGCCAGGTCTGGGTAGGATCTCCCATCCCGCATTTCCTGCTACAAATCCCTTCATCGCGTTTTTCCAATACTGAACCCTTTCTAATTGGGAAGGGGGGGGGGGGTTGAGGTGGGGGACAAGGGGAGGGTTGAATCTGTATTATACAACTGTGGTAACATCCAACACTTTTGCTCTTGAGAAAACACGACGTTGAAGTTACACACACACACACACACACACACAACACACACACACACACACACACACACACACACACACACACACACACACACACACCACAACACACACACACACCACACCCACGAAACGCACGCACGCACGCACGCACGCACGCACGCACGCACGCACGCACGCACGCACGCACGCACGCACACACACACACACACACAGAGCAATATTTCCCGGCCTAAATAACTACCGCATTCGGTTAACACCACTGTTTCCTACTTCGTTCTCTCCAATATTTGTGTCCTACCTTTTCGCGCTTATACAGCTCCCACGTTCAGTCATCACGACTGTTTCCTTTTCTTTTCTAGCATGAAGTCAATAATAATAATAATAATAATAATAACGTACATTTATAGAGCGCCCTTTCTCACTAGAGCTCACAGCGCTTTACAATGTTTAACTACAAACATGTCAAAAACAAAAATCACTATACAAAATCAAAAACCCCAGTCACCTCATCAATTATGACAATGAAACACAGCAAGGAAAGGGGGGGGGGGGCTAGCCAACCAACATTGACACCACAACACCACACACACACACACACACACACACACACACACACACACACACACACACACACACACACACACACAACACACACACACACACACACACACACACACACACCCCACACACACACACACTCAACACACACACCACACACACACACACACACACACACACACACACACACACACACACACGCGCGCGCGCGCGCGCGCGCGCGCACTGTCAGTTTTTCAAGTGTAACACTTACAACACGTAACGCCATGACACCCCCAATAACAGGACAAAAATGTTTTCTACAAAAAAAATTCCTTGAACAGATGGGTTTTGAGAGCAGAGCGGAAAGCAGAGTCAGTTTTGGCAGAGCGGATCGTAGTGGGAGAGAGTTCCAAACGGAAGGGGCTGCAAAAGAAGGAACCTTCACCATAGGTTTTTGTTGAACGCGTGGCTTGCAGAGTGTGAGAGTGTCAGATGATGAGCGGAGTGTTCTTGCCAGTGTGTATTGCTAACCAGGTGAGAAGATAGACTGGGCCAGATCCACTGACGGCGCGAAAAAAACGTGCATGCAATTTTGTATCTAATGCGTGCTGCTATGGGGAGCCAGTGCAGAGTATAGAGATGCGGGGTGATGTGGTCTCTACGGGGAACCCTCAAGACCAGGCGTGCTGCAGTATTTTGTAATCTCTGAATTCGTTGTATAAGATCTTGTGGGCAATTTACAAGGAGACCATTGCAATAATCCAGATGGGAGAGCACAAATGCTGGAACGAGAGTTTTTGTTGCCTCAGTTGAGAGGAAATGGCGAATTGAGCTGATACGACGGAGCTCAAAGTTAACTGTACGAATTACGTTCATGACCTGAGCATTCATTGTCAGATGTGAGTCAAGAACAACGCCAAGATTCTTTGCTGATTTTGAAAATGGAACAGTGGCATCACGACAACAAGCGAGTCCGGTAATGGAGCAGACAGTGACGTTCTTGGTGAAGAAATGACTAAAGCTTCAGTTTTCTCATCGTTTAATTGAGTTTGTTTAAATGACATCCATGATTTAACATCCTGAATACATGCTTGCATTGACTGAACCAGCTCGTTGACATGGCTGGGTTCTGCAGACTTTTGTAACTGAGTATCATCTGCAAAAGAGTGAGGGCAGAACAGAGTGAGATGAGATGATATCAGACAAGGGTGTTGTATGCAAAACAAACAAAACTGGGCCAAGGACAGAACCCTGTGGCACTCCACAGGCGATTAACGCTGGGTTAGATTTGCAGTCTTGAATAGATACAGTTTGATGTGCGGTTGGACAGGTATGATTCAAACCAGTGAAGGGCTGTGTCAGAAACACCAAACACATGTTCTAAACGAGAGAGAAGAATGCTGTGATCAATGGTGTCGAATGCGGCCGAGAGATCTAACAATGTCAAAACAGAGAGTTTTCCCTTCATCAAGAGAAAGCAGGAGATCATTTACAACTTTCATCAGGGCAGTTTCCGTGCTATGACCGGGGTCTATAGGCCGACTGATGGATATGAATAGTTGGTTGGACGATAAATGAGTGGAAAGCTGAGACAACACAATTTTCTCAATAATCTTTGACAAAAACGACAGATTTGAAACTGGACGGAAACTTTTCAGATCATTAGAGTCCAGTGTTGGCTTCTTCAATAGAGGGGTTACAAACGCATTCTTGTGAACATCAGGGAAAATACGGAAAGTAGAGAATCATTGATCATCTTTGTCAAAAAAAGGCAGAACAGTTTCCAAGCATTCATAGAGCAGGGGCGTGGGGAGTGGGTCAAGATCACAAGTTTTGGGAGCTGATTTTTTCAAATTACAAAAACCTCTTCGTTAGTGACAGGACTGAATGCACAAAGTGGATCACCACTGAACGGTTTACCAAGGGGGTGCGCCACAGTCACTTGAGCGTCCAGATCTTTCCGAATTTTCTCAACCTTGGAACAAAAGAAGTCTGAAAACATATTTGGCAATGCAGACAATGGATAGATAGTGGGAAGCTGATTACTTTTAGTCCTAGCACACAGAGTGTTGGTGATGTGATACAGTTCTTTGCTAGACTTTGCCTCCGAAATATGGTGATGTAGATTAAAGTCTTGGCTTTGTGAACAAGGAAAGTCACAAAATTCTTGGCTTTCTGATAGATCTGCTTGTGAACGGTGAGTCCTGTCAGTCTCCACTGCTGCTCTGCACATCTCCCCTCGTGTTTGGCTGAAGCAGTTCATCGCCGAGGACACCAAACCACGGGGACGCCACCTTCCTCTCCATCACCTGCGTCGAGACACAGGGGCATGCTTGTCCAGAACGTCCGGAGGGCAGTGTTGTACTGGTCAGCGGTGCAGTTCTCAATGCTGCCCAGCTCCACCTGCAGATCGTCTCTCAGCGCTGCTCTGTCAATGGCACGGATGTTGCGGACGTTGCGGAACACCGGGGCAGGGGAAGTGAGATCAATGTCGAAGGCAGACACCACACTAAAGTGGTCAGACTCCAAGGCGCACGTAGCCTCGGTGATCGGTGAACTCCATCAGAAGGCCGCACAATCACCAGATCTATAGTGTGACCCCCCCTGTGAGTAGGGCCAGACACAGTCTAACTTAAATCATACATCGACAGGAGCTCTAAAAACCTGCATGCACTTCTGTCACGAAGGTCATTCACATGAAAATTGAAGTCACCCAATAAACACAAGTGACCATGGAGGGTGTTACAGTGATCAAGAAGCTCTGGAAGCTGGTCAAAAAACATCGCATCTGTCAACGTATACTTGTTGGCAGACGTGGGCCCAGGGCGATACACACACATAAAGTGCAGTACACTATGCTGTGATGTCAGTGACACTTGTAGCAGTTCAAAAGTGGCATGATCGAAGTAAATTTGTCTATGAATGTAAGATGGGGAGCAAGTTTGTCTCTATAGATGACAGCGATACCACCGCCACCGCGCTTGCCGTAGGTACGGGGGAGGGACTTGATGGAGTAACCACCAGGTGTGAGATCGGCACAGAGTGCCTCGTCACCCCGTGGTCTAAGCCACGTCTCCACAACAAACAACATATCGAGGTCATTAGCAACAATGAAAAGTGTTAATCTCAGTTCTCTTTTCTTTGCATGTGGGACCGACAGACTGTGCATTAAAAGATGCGATTCTGAGTCCATTCGGCGTGCGATCAGGAGAAGAGGGTGTGAGCGGAATGGAGATCAGATTGTTCGAATTCACAGTAGGCTTGGATGGCGTGTTGTTTACATGTTGAGGGTTGGGGGTTTGTCACGAGTTTGTCACGAGGCCTACGACGTTTGACCCAACTGGGGTGGCGGAATTATTCATTTGTTTATTATCGTTGTTGTCACGTGTCCGTCCCTTAGTGTGGCTTGTGGTGCGGTTGCACCTTGGTGTAGTTCAGCTCACGTTCGGTTTGCTTTCTCTCTCTCTCTCTCTCTCTAATTCCACTGCCCGTGCTATTCATCCTGCAGGTTCACGGGTGGCTGGTACCTTTCTCTCGAACTTGCTGTCTATCGGCCTCTCGCCTGTCTTTTTTACCTGTCGCACGTGCTTCATTTCTTTTAGTTTGAAGTATGCTCACTCTGTGACGTAGCGTGGCATGTTGGCCGCCATCGCTGAGGGAGGTTAGCTCTTCACTCGAGCGGAAGATGTCTCTGGGAGCGCCTGCTCCGGTCTTGGTTCTTCACCGTATCGTCGAAGGTACAGTCGGTATCTTCAATTCCTACAGTCGGCCTGTAGGAGAGGGACATCACTTCTTCTTTTTCCGCATCTGCGCCTCTGTCCTCTCGACTGGACAGAGGGCAGAGAGAGTCGTTTGACCCGCTCTTCGGGGTCACCCACGGGTAGCTGGTAAGCATCAGTTTCGTGGTTTGTTTGTTTTGGTTTGTTGTTGTTAGCCGGCTTATTCTTCTCTTTTGCGCAATTTTCTTTTGTTTGCAAAATTGTAAAAGGAAATATTGTTTGAGACCTTTTCTTGGTTAATTCAATCTTTAACCTGGCCATCCTAAATTATATCCAAAATTCTTTCTCCTGTTTATGCATCTCGTGATGCGGTAGTCGGTGGGGATGGGAGAGAACTGGTGATTCAGGGTTGGTACTTGCTTGGTCTCGCTCGTCCGCCCTGTCACATTCACCGGACTCTTATCCTTCGGCCACCGTCTGTTTGTGTGTGCAAGAAGAACGAGTTTTATGTTGCGAGCGTGCGTACGCATGATTTGTCGTTCGGATGCGTGGTTGGAGATTTGTGTTATTTTGAAATGTGGCTATAAAATGTGACAATTATGCCATTGAATTATTATTTGCAAATGTGGTGGCAGTTATAAAGCGATGGTCGCTGTGTTGGTTTATTTCCTAAGAAAGGAAATTGTTAAACGTGAGTGAGAGAAGGGTGAAGATAATTCATATTGGTTTTATAGCCTGTTGATTAATGCAGTCTTTTACCTGCTTCGTGTGAGAAGACGTTAACGAACATTCCTGATTTAATTGGTTTACTGTGTTATGCTCAGGTCTGTGTTGAGCTGGTGTTGTTAGTGTATTTAGTAGACCTCCCTCGCCCATCATGCGAGTGGCTGTTAGGATTTAACAGCATGGGTCAGATTGTACTGACGGCGGGGTTCCAGTGCCCTTCCTTCCCTCCCTTTCTTCTCTCCTCCCAGCTACGTTTTCCCCCTCCCGGGGGCTTCACCGGAGTCTGGACTGGTTGGTGCCACGCTCTGGTTGGGGCCACGCTCTGGTTGGGACCGCGGACTGGTTGGTGCCACGTGCTGGTTGAGGCCACGCTCTGGTTGGGACCGCGGACTGGTTGGTGCCACGCGTGGTTGAGGCCACGCTCTGGTCGGGACCGCGGACTGGTAGAAAAGCCCGCCGGCTTGACTGGCCGGCCCTGATCCCCGTCCAGGACCTCCAGTAACAACGCCACGTTTCCCCCCCCCCCCCCCCAGGACGCGCTCTTCACTGTCTGCTTGTGCGTGTCAAGGGTGTCGGCCTTGAACGACTCTTTTCAAGAACCGACCCGGTTTGGAGCACCTAGTGCGACAGGGTGCTCCCAGTAGACTTGGGAGAGGCAGGGGTGTGGAGGCACTCCATGGTGTGGAAAGGGATGGATGCTGGAAATGTTTATTTATAATTGTGTATATGTCATATGTGTTGAAATGTTGTGATTGTGATTGTGTACGTCGTATGGTGAAATTTTTATTTATAATTGTGCATGCTGTGTGTGTTGGAATGCTTAATTGTGTGTATGTTGTGTGTGTTGGAATGCTTATTTATGACTGTATGTTGGTGTGAATAAATGGGGTGTTGTATCGTAATCTTTATTGTGTGGTCTCTTGCGGGGCGTGTGAGGTCAGTCACTCCCTTCACTCCCACCTAGACCGATCCTGTCAGGGCAGACCTCCAGGGGTCGGTCGTGACAGGGGTGATCAGGAGTGAGACAAAGGTAGGTTTGATCACGACTGGAGATGATCACTGGAATTGGCCTACCTCTCTGGAATCTCCGACGCCCCCCACGAAACGGTCGACGTTTCTTCTTTCTCGAACACGGAAACCGACTGTGCAGACTAAAACACCTAAGTGTGTCACACACAGTTGGGGCAAGTTCAGTGTGCACTTTCCTCAGTGACAGAAGCTGGTCTCTGTTGTTCCCCAACACCACCGTTTCCTGCCTGACTAGTGACCAGGTTAGGTCAGCACCACCTTTCCCAATCAGCTGGTCTCTGCTGTTCCCCAACACCACCGTTTCCTGCCTGACTAGTGACCAGGTTAGGTCAGCACCACCTTTCCCAATCAAAACAGTGACCACGTTCAGTCAGCGTCATTGTGTTCTGCTGTTCCTGCCGGTGAAGGCTGCACCTGGTTTGGCTGCTGAAGCGGAGAGGTGACAACACTGGTGAGGCACTTCAGGTGGTGGACTGCTCTGTGGCAGCTACCTTTCCTTTGCACACATTGCAGTGGAAAATAAGGAAATGAAATGCGGCTGAACAACACAATGAAAAATAAGGAAAAGAAATGTCGGCTACACAACACAATGAAAAATAAGGAAATGAAATGCTGGCTGAACAACACAATGAAAAATAAGGAAATGAAATGCCGGCTGAACAACACAATGAAAAATAAGGGAAAGAAATATCGGCTGAACAACACAATGAAAAATAAGGAAATGAAATGCCGGCTGAACAACACAATGAAAAATAAGGAAATGAAATGCTGGCTGAACAACACAATGAAAAATAAGGGAAAGAAATATCGGCTGAACAACACAATGAAAAATAAGGGAAAGAAATATCGGCTGAACAACACAATGAAAAATATGGGAAAGAAATATCGGCTGAACAACACAATGAAAAATAAGGGAAAGAAATATCGGCTGAGCAACACAATGAAAAATACGGGAAAGAAATATTGGCTGAACAACACACAATGAAAATAAGGAAAAGAAATGTTGGCTGAACGCACGCACGGTGAAAAATAAAGAAAAATAACGTCGGTTGAACAACACACAATGAAAAATAAGGAATAGCACTAAGACAAAACAACACATGCAGTAACAAGCAGAAAGAAGTGGCTCTTGCGGAACACATCTCTTTTCATCCTTGAAGGATGCTTTGAGGTTCAACGAAAAATGGAGAGGAAAAGACTGTCTTTGAGACAATAGTTGCCTCAACCTCGATCAGAGAAACAGAGGAACATTAATGTTTTAGTATCAGCGGGTGAGTGTGTGTGTGTGTGTGTGTGTGTGTGTGTGTGTGTGTGTGTGTGTGTGTGTGTGTGTGTGTGTGTGTGTGTGTGTGTGTGTGTGTGTGTGTGTGTGTGTGTGACCTGCATGTCGCCAGCTGTAAAGTTGCAAGGCTCGTCGGCCTGTTCCCATGGTTGTTTGTCGGATTAGAATTAAACCTGAGGTCTCTAAATCCATATCTAATGAACGTTAAACGAATAATCGTTGGCAAAACATTAAACCAGTTGCCATGGCATTGTTAACAGGAATCCACAGCAATGCACTGCTGGGTTGTAATGAGGAGTGGGACTGGGAGTGAGTGGCGAGACTGATGTTGTTCAGCTGGACGAGTCAACTTTATAGACACATGTCATGGACACACCGCACTCTGCATGGGAGTCATGGATGTCAGCTCTGGGACCCTGCAACCACAATACCCCGCACAGGACATGCGTCCCTCTCTCTGCTGATGTTATCATGTGTGCATTGATTTATTGGCAGCTATTCTGTAAGGTGCCTGCCTACAGCTTTGTGTATCTTCACTGTTGAGACTAATAATCGTGTTCTGGTGCAAGCAGTGACGACACCACTTGGTTTATTCAATAACAAAGAGCACTGGCGATTCTGCCACCGATAGCATCCAGCAAAATATAATCATTTAAAATCACAAGGCAATTTCAATATCTTAGTAAATGTTTGAAAAAATGGTTCGCCTCACTTGTTCACAGTGTTAATGACATGAAGGCCTCCTCTCATTCTGTCGTGTTAATGACATGAAGGCCTCCCTCTCATTCTGTCGTGTTAATGACATGAAGGCCTCCCTCTCATTCTGTCGTGTTAATGACATGAAGGCCTCCCTCTCATTCTGTCGAGGAAGGTTTTAAGCACCTTGAATGGCAACGATTTAGAGAGTGGCAGAGAAGAGGATGACTGGCTAATTAGCAGCTAGAAAGTCTAATCATCGGAGGCGGAGAGGATTCCCGAGCTAGGACTTTTAACAGTCAGGGAAAGGAAAATCATCCACTCAGATCTCGGAGCATCAGGTGTGGTGCTCGGGGCTGAGTCAGTTGTAGCTTGTGCGGTACAGATGAAGAGGCTGATCCCATGACAGTTCACTTGAAGAATAGGAGTCTGCTGCTGGTTCAATGCAGTTGATGTAAGGCACTGTGCTGATGCTATTGTCAGGCTGATGTGAATGCGTATGGAAGAAGCGGTTTTTAGTATTTGGGGGAGAATTACTGTGTGAAAGTGACCGCAGAAGTAGCTGGGATTCTTTTATGTCGATTTGGTGAGAACTGGTTGTTTGTTAGGCTGTTATGTAGAAATTATGTGTGCATATTGGTGTAGGAACGGTTGTTTGAGAGATTGTGCGTATATATATGACTGTAGAGAGGCCCAGCGTTGTAATGGACTTGGCCCTAAAGGACAATTTTTTAAAATCCTATATAAACCGGACGTTGGGAAAGACAGAGAGGGAGAACAACAACACGACACGAGGGAGAGTGCTGAGTGAGCAGGACAGACAGGGATCGAGAGAACGTAGTCTGGGCGACAGGGATCGAGAGAACGTAGTCTGGGCGACAGGATCGAGAGAACGTAGTCTGGGCGACAGGGATCGAGAGAACGTAGTCTGGGCGACAGGGATCGAGGAGAACGTGGTCTGGGCGACAGGGATCGAGAGAACGTAGTCTGGGCGACAGGGATCGAGAGAACGTAGTCTGGGCGACAGGGATCGAGAGAACGTGGTCTGGGCGACAGGGATCGAGAGAACGTAGTCTGGGCGACAGGGATCGAGAGAACGTAGTCTGGGCGACAGGGATCGAGAGAACGTGGTCTGGGCGACAGGGATCGAGAGAACGTAGTCTGGGCGACAGGGATCGAGAGAACGTAGTCTGGGCGACAGGGATCGAGAGAACGTTAGTCTGGGCGACAGGGATCGAGAGAACGTGGTCTGGCGACTGAAGTGGAAACAGATCTTCGAGCCAGGGAAAGGCGTCACAGTCAGACTGAAAACCAAAACAGTTTGAAAACCCAGAAGTAGGGAAAGAGGAAAGGAAGAAGACTTCTACGTCGGCGAACAGTTCCAGAGACGACCAGAGAGACCTAGGTCTGAACTTGGTGCCAGACAACTCATCTTCACCGTCACTGTTTCTCAGGCATTTTGCAGTGACCCGTATGAGAACTGTGGTGTGGTGTGGTGTGGTGTGGTGTGGTGTGGTTTGGGTGTGGTGGGGGTTGGTGGTGGTGGGGTGGGTGTGTGTGGTTGTGGTGGTGGTGTGTGTGTGTGATTGTGTTGGGGTGTGTGGTGGTGTGGGTGTGGTGGTGTGTGTGTGTTGTGTTGTTGGTTGGGGGGTTGGTGTTGTGTTTGTGTGTGTGTGAACCTACCAGGAAAGAAGCCTACTGTAGTACACACACACACACACACCAACACACACACACACACACCACCCCCCCCCACCACACACACACACACCCACACCCACACACACACATGCACACACATAACAAAAAAACCCCCCTCACACACACACACCCACACACCACACACACACAACACACACACACCACACACATACACAACACACCACACTACACCCCACACACCACACCACACCACCACACACCCCACACCACACACACACACCCCCCCACCCCCACACAAAACACCACACGCACGCACGCACGCACGCAGCACACACAAGTCATCACCTCTCACACACCACTCCACCCCAACGCTTGCACACTCCGTCCGTGGCCCTTCTAATTAACACGCTGACCTGCATCACCCCACGAGAACACCACCAGCGCGCACACGTCTCAGATGCCGGGGAAGCCCTGAAATTTCAAGGTCTTTCTCATTTTACATGGTTTTTTTTATTGTGTTGTTTTTGGGAAAAGGGCCCCTATGGTTTGCTCCAATCTCTAGGAGTTTGCAGTGTTGGGCCCTGAGATTTTTCCCAATTTTTGGATGGGGGTGAGTTTCTTTGCTTTTCCCCTGTCGGGATGTGCGGCACTTCCTCATTGATGTTCAGATTCTAAAAGGGGTCTATGGATAGTGGCTTTGCTTTGTTTTGTTAAGGATCTTAAAATTTCTTATACATCAATGGGCCAAACTGTAATCCAGTTTTTACGTTCGTTGCCAGCCGTGGCTGCTCTCTCGTTTCCTTTAAATCCAATTCCAGGGCAGTAATCCCAAAGACTTTCCAAGGAAGGGTGCGCATTAGTTTTTTCCAAGCAGGGCTTCCCCTTCCCCTTTTTACTTTTTGAAGTAGGGCATGGAGTCAGTCGTACATGGTTGTTGGGTTTGAAATGGGTTTGGATGAAAACCATGGGTGCTTTGTTCTTACTTCTACCCCCATTTTTTAGACTTGAAGTTGTTAAAAATATACGCACCATTTTCTTCCTGGATAGTTTGGGGCCCTTTGCTTACTGTGTTTCCCCCCGCCTGACTTACCTTTGGTGAAGAACCTCGTGTAATTTCAAAATCTTTGTGCATTGAATGGCCTCTTAACTCAACTTTAATTCCCCTTATGTGTTAAAACCGGATTATACATCACATTAATTCCCTTTAGTTGTTAATCCTGAATACTGAATAACGTCATTCCCTGTGATGTTTGAGCCCCATTATCTCAGCTTAATTTCTGTGGGTTTTTTACACCGGCTTTTTTTCCAGACTTTTTTCCCTTTTGGGGTGTTAACCCGTTATAAAACACACGACTTCCCCTTTTGGGGTGTTAACCCGACTTTTAAATACACGACTTCCCTTTGGTGTATTTCACCCGACTTATAATCACACAGACTTCCTTTGGTGAAATTTCACCTGATTATAAATCACCAACTTCCCTTTGGTGTTTACACCTGACTTTTTACATCACTTCATTAAGTGGTGTGCTAAGCCAATTTATACACCACTGAATTCCCTTGGGGTTTTAACCTGACTTATACATCTCACGTATTCCCTTTGATGTGTTTAAACCGATTATCATTTCACTACTTCCCTTTGATGTGTTTAAGCCGATCATACTTACATTACTTTCCCTTCGGGTTAAACCGGCTTACACATCACAGAAATTTCCCCCTTGCTGTTGAACCCGACTTTAATTAAAAATTCCCCTTTTTTGGGCCTAACCGACTTATATTAATTTCCCCCTGATGTGTCAGCCGACTTAACATCCACTTATTTTTCCCCCGGTGTGTTAAGCCCAACGTATACTCAACATCATTCCCTGTATGTGTTAAATCTGACTTTACTACACTTAAATTCCCTGTGATGTGTTAAGTTGACTTACACATCACACTAATTTTTTTCCCGGTTTTTTTGGACTGTGGGGTTTTGGGCCCGGATTAAATTTCCCAC
>CM031609.1:66043412-66050912 GCA_018398815.1 Conus ventricosus
GTCAAAAGCATTATCGTGAACTGCTGTCAACTTCAAACATTTTCTTAAATAAAATTGTAGAAGTCTGTAATGACAGACAAAAATTTTTTTTTGCCTCGAAGATTAGGCACAAGTTTAGGCGGCTCTCTTGGATTCATCTTTAGACTTTCTGCTGCTAATGGATAGTCATTATGCAGGTCATGGAGTTCATGAGGATATTCTAAGTCAACTTCTAGAATGAAACCACGCTGCTGATCAGGCGTTAAACTGCTCAACCACTTTTAATGCTTTTTGAATATTATTTGTACCTGTGTACATTTTAAAGTTGCGTAATGGAAGTGATTGCGCCATTGCCCAACCATACAGATTGTTTGCATCTAAAAAACATGAGATAGTTAGACCTTTTACTCGGATCATAGTCGTCCAAGTATTTGTTGTTTGCTTTACAGTAATGATGCGACGCCATACTAATTCCTCCACGCAATCCGTTTTCAATCATCTGAATCATTGGTAAATCTGACAATAAATCAATCTGTACTCCAGTAACTTTAAGAAAGCATCCCACTCATCCCGGGCGCAGAAATGTAATGCGCGGGATCCAGGCTATAATGTTTCATGCATGGTCTTTCTATAATTTTCAAAAATATCCGCCAACAAACATGTATCTGCCATTAAGTAGGAGTCATGATAGTCTCCATCGTTTTTACAATCTAACTTCTGCCACGCATCTTGAGCTTGCTGGTAATCAGAATCACTGATGTCCTTTCCTCTGAGACTAGAAAAGAACGCGCCTTTAGGAGGAAGTGTGTCTTCATCAAACCTTTCCCAACTGTTCATGTACTCATAAGGGTAAACGCCCTTTCTAACAAGAGTTGAGTCAAAATATTCTTCCGTTATTGGGCAGGACTTTAAGGACATAGCCAGTGACTCTAATGAACCCATCATGTGTTGCATAGAGTCATAAAAAGACATGTTATTTAGATTAAAGCACATGTACTTTTCTGATGACTGTGCAATGCATGACACCCTGAAGGCATCGTCCACTGCTTTCATTATAAGATGAGAGTCGTAACCTCGCAAGTTATGAAAGAAGATGGGCAGCTTCCATGTCTTTGGATCAAACTTTAGTTGAAGATTGCATTTACTGTGCGCTGCTCCTCTGAACTTTCCGCTAATGTGATCATGGTCTCTTACTGTTGGATTCTCTGCGTCTGATGAGAGACCTAAACCACAAATCCAACAGTGAGTGGCTGCGTCATACTGTTCTTGGTCTTCAGGCGTCATCATGATTTCAGATAAATTCAGATTATTAGAACAGTCATTACGCACTTGCTGCATGCGTTTTAAGAAGTATTCTGCAGCATTAGGCCCCTCTATATAATTATGGCTTTGAATGAACGCCATCCGACCTGAAATAATGAAGGCAAATGAACAAATCTGATGATTACTCATTAAGACTGTTTTTCGAAGTTTTTGTGGCGCTGGCCCTTCATAAGGAACAATGAGCGATTCAAAGTCTGCGTAAACAACATATGGGAATTTTGCATCCGTTCCAGTTCTTAAAACTAACTTTAGACTCGGTGGGGGCGTAATTTGTTCTGTATTACAGTCAACTGGACCAATACAGTGTTTCTTATGTTCACTCGCCGCTTTAACAGATGGAATTTTGTTAAACATTTTCTACAGAATTCTTGTTTTATGTCCATCTTTTGAAGTATGCTGCATTAGTTACTCATTGTTCGTATCAATGTGTAATGCGGTAGCCCTGCTGGTGAAAACATCAGTAGTAAGTCAACATGATTTTTGTCTGGTTCGCCAATTGTTGGGCTGTTCTTAGACACTTTAATGGCAGTAAATTTGTTTCCCCATCCATGTGTATACATTAACAGTTATTGGTTTGTTTTGTTCTTCAAACCGATCAATGGAATCCACGCTAACAGGAAAGGACACCCACTAAAGTTAAGATCATTGATGTAAGGTGATAGTTAGACACTCTCTCTGCGTTTTTGCGGATATAATGCAGCCTTGCGAGAACACACCACATAAAACATTTGTCGTCTGAATTCTTTATGTTTAGAACTGCTCTTTTTGCACTAATGCTGGAGGTAGTGGAATGTAAGCCTTACCAACAATCGGCGCATACTTAGCTGTTTTATCTGATCTCTAGACTTCGCCCTCTGACCAACCAGAGCCTCTCATTTTGGCTTCTTCAGCGGCAGCGTCAAACTGTGCAAGCAGTTCGTCTGCCCAACCGGGTGTTAAGTCATTAGAGGAAAGAATAGTCTGTTGTTTAGTCGAGACCCAGACTTCTAGATTTTTTCATTATTGTTACATAGTCGATTAAAACAGCTAACATTACTTTAACTGGCGGGTCTATTGTTAGTTTACTTGGAACTTGAGAAATAGCATGAACAACGCTTGCCTGTACGTTTGTTGGATCAATGACTTCTAGATCAATATCATTCAGTGCTCTTGATAAACGCTCTCTCTCAAGCATTCCTTCAAACAATTCGTCGGTCCCTTCATATATCTTAGCCATGTTGAAGTTTCTTTTCTAACACAAAAATATTTAATTTAAATTAAAAAAAAATAATTAATCAGAATCAATACAACGGTCTTTTTTGCTTGGACTTCATAAACTAAATATAACACCCTCGATGTTGTTGACTGTACTGTTTTAGAACAGAGTTTTAATGTCTCGTTACTTTTTTTAAGCATTCCCTTTTTAGCTGCTCGGCGTCTGGCTGTTGGAGAAAAAGAGTTTGTCCTCGCCTTTCTTTGAAGTCAAACTTTTCTGTCGTTTTGTGAGTCATCAAAAGCCCGGGGCCTGTACACGATTAAATTCTTATCCTTATTTTGAGTCAACAAGCGCTTTCTTATATTGTCAGTTTAAACGAGCTAAGTTTAGCCGTTATTAGTTGATACCAAAAGCTGTGTGCTTTTGGAGTATTAGTTTTTATTTTTTGCCAGAGCCGCACTTACGCAAATGAACACAACCGAGAGCTAAAACAAACCTCCAGATGTAAAGCTGCGTTGCGCCTATGCCCCGTTGCTAAGAGGCCTACACTTGTTCCTGCCGATGCAGCACTTATAGTTTGGATGCTCCAGTATTAACATATGTAACAGCATTACAGGCAGCAGAATACTTTCGTTTGGTTTTGCTGTATTTTGAAAAGGTCCTGCTCTAGTTTTTTGTTGCATTTGTGTAATATAGGTTAATCTGAAGGTTTTTATGCTAGGTTTTTCTACTATCTCTTCTCTTGGAGGCGCTGTAGCACATTTGGATAAACCTGACAGACCATGCTTTTTTTAAAATAAAAATAATTTATGTATTTGTTATATATCCTTTTAAGCTGTGTATCTTCAATATTCAGCTGCGCAATCATATATTAAAAAAACAAATGTACAATTAAGCGGTTTATCGGCTTCTTCTCTTTATCAATTTGAATGTTTATTACGTCCTCTCACAGTTCACCCTCTTCTCCGCTTCCATGCAACTGAATTATCCTATGTTGGTCCTAGGTCAATCCATAACCGTATTTTCGTTTGTTAAATAATCATCAAGCCTACCATTGTGAAGATGTAAATCTTTAGACACTAAGGACACTGTTGGATTTCTACACCTTCCCCACCGCCTCCAACAGTTTTTTTCTTATTTCATCAAATGCTGATAAGGTGTTAAGCCCGCTACGTAGATTTTGGTTTTAGGACTACCCTCAATCGAACATTGTTACTTTCGTTATTTTAAGGATTAAAAAACTTTTCACCACTTTCCTCTTTTGAAAACGTTCTTCATCTTCCACACAGCAATAAAATACATTTAAAGGAGAAGCGATCTTGCCTGCGACACTAAAACTAAATTCCATAATAGTGTCCGGCCCCTGCTTCCAGATATGTATTGTATGATGAATCACTCTTTCGTAATATACTTCTAATTTTGACTGATATTGACGCTCAGATCCAGCCTGCTAAATTTAGGGTTGCTAAACAACGGTAAACCTATAACGAGATGTCAGAAATGCTTACTTTGCTACGTGTCTGATGATCTGATAACAACGTTTGTATCATTAAACAAATTAGCTCATATGAACAATCTGTCTTTTATGCTCCTTGAAAAGTATGGGGCGATGGCGCTCTTTAACAACTCAAAAACTAAGGGAATGGAAAAGCGATTTCCATACGGCCAAAAATTAGAGGCTAAAGACTTTTTGCTGCTTTTTACAACATCTGCGCCGAGTGCGGCGCTATTCTAAGTTTTTAGGCTTCTTTCTTCATTACTATTCCTTGGAAACGCAAGATCGGCCCTTTCATTCTCGGTTAGCCAATAGATCAGAAAGAGGTTAAAAATATGTCTGCATGTGTAAAGAAAATATTTCTTTGCCCCTCAAGTTTTATAGAAATTTTCTTAACGATTGCCGTCCCAAATTCTGGACAACTGTCCTGGTTGGTGTCTGTTGTTGAAGCGAGTTCAATTTTGGAAAGTAAGACTGCAGAGCCTGGCACAATCACTTCATCCGCTCCTAGGTCTGGGAAATTTACAGAAGGAATTTGATCCGCATCAATAGTAGATGAATATTTGAACAGTAATATTCCGCTTATTTCCCTATCACGCCAAAGGTCCTCTTTCAGTCTTCTAATGCGGGCCAAAATCGAGCCATATGATTGCGCATTTTTTTATAAAAACAAAATAAAAAAGTTAATTATTAAGAAACATGCAGGCATTGAAGATGAAAATTATTGACGCAGATGTTTTTTGATCTGAGACGACATGAGTGAAATTGATCCCTTTGACACAGCATCGCTCAGCGCTCTCATTGGGGCGTGAATTAACGAGAAAGTAAGTCAAATCCATTTTAACCAAATGTAGGCCAAGAACCCACCCGAATTTATAGACCCTAAGTGATTTTGAAGTAAAAGAATGCCCATTTGGTGTTGTAAGGAGACGAATCAAGGACAAACTTGTTCCGCTTACAACTAACCCAGACCCATCAAAGTTTTTAAAAAAGAGTCCAATTATACAAAGACTCGGTGTGATGAGCAACAACATCGCGCTTGGCATTTCTAAAACCAACATTAGAGTTCGGAAGCAGTTTCTAACTTCAAACACCACTGACAAGAACTCCCGACAATAACCAAATACAAAACATGGAAAAGAAGAATTAAATCAATCGCAAACGAATTAATAATGCAATAAAAGCAGGAAACCAGTTTATTTTTTTTTCAGAAGAAACAGCATTAAAGACTATACACGCCTCACGCGCTACCCATTGGCGAGAAATGAGGAGGGGGCCCTTGCTCATGCTTTAAGACCAAATTAGAGGCGATTAAACAAACAAATTAGCAAAACTGTGAAATAGATGATGCCATATAAAAAGAGAAAAAAGAAAAACTCGTTGAGGCTGATGCGCCAACTAGGGCCTGATATTACAAGAAAGAATAACCCAAAGACTAAGTAAGATCTTGAACAAGAGAAATAGATCACAAGACAGAAGTGCTGCTACGTACCGAGAACAATTAAACGAACACAAGTGAGCAGATAAGAGTAAACTATCCAAAGAATTTTAAATGAAAGACACAACGCAAGCAGAAAGAATAAGGGAATCTGGCTGATTTAGAGAGCTAAGGAGTCACATGTAGCAAGCGTTATACGGCCTTATGATTTGCAATAAGTACCCTAGTGTTGGCTATTACAGCGGCGTGGTCACCGTTCAGTGCCCTCCACCACCATCGCCTCCACCTGGATAAATCATGGTAAAAAAAAACAGCTTGATCATCATGGCGAATTTCTAAAAAAAATTAGCCATGTAAAAAAAGCTATTAGACTCTTTAAACCGGTTATAAAAGGGGTATGTTAGCTGCTTTGTCTTCTGCAAGCAAAGTAGTTGGCTTTATGGCGAGCACTTATGGACATTATTTCTCTTAACTAGTTTTGGGTTAATTTTTAGTAAGATAAAGACCAAGTAATCCCGTGGCCAGTTAATCCAAGAACAAGCGCTGTCTTTTCATACTTCATGGTCATCGCGAACAGAGCCCATGTCTTCAACGGGCTTTTTTCGGGCTTGGGCCACGGGGAAAGATGACTTAATTCTTGGGGGTCATCTTGTTTTTTCACTGCCTTGCAATATTACTGGCTCAGAAGATTTATGTCGTTTGGTCCAGCCTTCTGTTCATTTCTGAAACAGAATTTCAGTTGTTTGTAGTATCATTATTGTTCCTACCTGGAGTCTGAGGTCAGAAGGCAAGCATGTATAAACCAGTGGCCCACAGCAAAGTCAACTTTTGATCTTTGCGTATTGTAAAATCAATATGGTACCTTTGTTATACTTGAAGGTAAATCAAACAGTAGAATTAATGGCACGTCCTCTAAATTGCTAAGTATTGTTTTTGTGCATCAAAGCCAGTAGAAGGATCAGTTATGGCTCGATCTTGCCTGTGCTTGTGAACCAAGCAAAAACAACCAAACGTAAGTACGAATAGAGTCATTTCTTCGATTCTATCCTGCTGCTTTAGTTCGGGCCCTTAGAAGTGTCTAAGATAAATGTTTGTCCATTGGGCGTTTTATTTGGCTCTATGCACTAATGGACCCGAGGTGAACGCCTGTGGCCAGAAGAGAAAGATTGTTAAGGGTGGATTCCATCAAATACTTTCTACTTTCTGTGCACGCCCCCCATAATAAGGGGGTCCTAAGCGCATGATTAAGATCCAACTTTTGACTAAAGTCTGTCTTGATGTTAATAGTAAATTCGTTACAAATCCTTTCAAAAACCTTCATGTGCTATCGGTTGCTAAAATGGATTAAAAACGGTTTGAGTCATTTGGTAATGGCGCTTGGCAGTTCAGTCAAACTACGTCAAAAGGCGTAATAGCAATGAAATCTATACACTGACCTAACCAAAGTATTAGGAATGATTTAAGTGGATCAGCATACGACACTCCACACCCAGTTAGATGCACAAAACACAGCAAACGTTTAACTGTCTGATAAAAAACTAACAGCATCGGATGACTAAACCACACTTTGCGATGTAGTCTATTATTAAGCAGGGGGGTTTAAGATATCCTGCTTAATGGAGTACTACCTTTTTATGAAAGGTGTCAGTCCTGGGTCACCAGAAATGTCGAGGTGTCAGTGTTTATATTTTGAAAGATTGTAAGTGCGCCCAACAGAATATTTGCATCAGTATATTTGAAATGCACCTCATTTTTTAATTTGGTTTTAAAAAATGTTTAGAAACATAACAATCTCAAGACCGCCCTTCGTTTTTAGAACATGCTATTAATAACGAATGCGGAAACCAAAACGGTCGCGCTCCATTAGAACAATACTTCTACAAAGTCGTTGATGGTTTTAAATAAGCAAAGCCAAGGATAATAGTAAGAATAAAAAAAGTTAATAAAAGAGAGCCAATTAGTTAGTCCAGTTAACCATACCTGATGTTATTAACGGGATTTGCTCGCTAAAAGAAGCAATGAGTAACTTCGACATTGCTCTCAAACTTAACAATGGCGAATCTGAAAACA
>CM031609.1:66055912-66075848 GCA_018398815.1 Conus ventricosus
CAATGAACAAGGGGGTTTTTTTGGGCATAAAGTTTAACTGCTCCTAGTTTTTAACGGATTTAACTAATCCTTATTAAATTTATCAACCGTCAAAAACCTGTTCATATAAAAAAATCCTTAGGCCAAAATGTTTAAACAAAATCCAATTCATTCGTAAGTTTTTCTATTTAAGTAAACTTTGATTTTGGCTTTTGTTAACCTTAATATCCTCACCATTGTGAAGAACGCATGAAAATTTTTAAAGGGGGGGTTTAACTTTCAAAATTTTTGCCAAATATTAATTCCTTTTTTAAAGGTCGTCACTAACGCCCCAACCCCACCCCTCTCCCTCTTTAAAAAAAACAGAAATTCAAATATTATTGTGAAAGGTCCCAAATTTTTCTGCTTGGAAAAAACTGTAATTTTTAGAAGCTTTTTTTTAAAACCGTTTCTCTTCTTGGAGGATGTCTGTTTTTTCCAAACGGCTTATTTAAATTTCTTTCCGATATTGTCGCCGGGTTAAGATTTACATTAAAGGGCCAGAGTTAAATGCTTTTCTGAAATTTTTGACGGCAAAAAAAGTAAAGGGGCTATGAATTCAAATTTATTTCCCCTTTTAAAAATGGTTCTAAGGCCTTTTTGCTGTCAGGTTTCGAACTTTTTTTATCAACGGGGCCACATTTTTTGCTTCTACATTGCGTAGTTTTTTCTATTTTGGGGAACTTTTTGTTGTCGTAACCTCTTTGCGTTTTTAATCACCTTCTTTAGTGTACTCAAACCAACAAAGCGCCTATCTCACCGTTCTTTTTCAAAGCCCCAACGTCTGCAAGGTCTTTAATTCTAAGGTTAACACCTTCAGGCGCTAATGAAACTCCCGGTTTTCTTCTGGTCCGCGCGCATTTTTTTAAAACAACAAATTATTTTATTTCCAAAACAATGTGAGATTACACTTTTTACGACTTTCCCCGTTTTGTCTGTATTTTTTTATTAAAAGATCCAACCCCCCCAAAAACAAACAAACTTTTTAACTGTAAATTGGGGAATTGTATAATTTCATAATCGCAATATGAGTTTTCCCCTGATGGAAGACTTAAAACAGTTGAGGGCCTTCCATCATATAAGTTTTCATCGTGCTCAGTTATCTAAATGAAATAAGTAATAAATTAAATAAAGATCGAGCGGATTTTCTCCCTCTAAGTAGTTTTTTTTGGGGGTGAAACCTAAATCATGTTGTACGCAAAGCCTAACTTTTAGTACTCTTTATCAAAAAGAAACCCTATTTCTTCTTCGGGGCTTGAATGTTAACATTGTTTCAATTTTGGGCATTTTTTAAGTTTGAGAGTAAGTAAAATTACTCATTGCTTCTTTTAGCGACAAAACCCATAATAACCATCGGTATGGTTTAAAGGCTAACTAATTTTCCTGTTTTTCAATTTTTTTGAATCTTATTTTTTTTTTCTCGATTCATTTAATTTTTAAAACCACACAACTTTGGAAAAAATATTTTCATGAAGGACCATTGGGGGTTGCATTTACAATGTTTCTAAAAATGAAGGGGGTCTTGGGGTTTTTTGTTAAAAAATTTTTAAACGAAAAAAAATTAGCGCATTCAATATACTGATGCAAAAAATTCTTTTGGGGGCCGCACTACAATCTTAAAAATAAACAACTATACTCTTGTCATTGCTGTGACCCAGACTGAAAACCTTTCAAAAAAGGGAGTACGCCATTAAACGATTCTTAACCCCCCTATTAAAAAAAAGACTACATCGCAAAAGTGTGGTTCAGCACCCGTCATTTTTTATCAAAACCCATTTTAAACTTTTGCTGTGTTTTGTGCATCAAGGTTGTGGAGTATGTATGCTGATCTTTTAAATCACATGACCTTTGGGGGTCATTTTTTGGTTTCATTTAAAAATTTTACCCTTCAGACGTTTTTTTGACGAACTGCAAGCACCATTCCCAAAACGACAAACCGTTTAACCTTCAGCAACAGAATAGACTGAAGGTTTTTTAAAAAGGATCTGTAAAAAAAAATTAATTTTAAAATTGTAAAGACGGACTTTAGACAAAAGTCGGACAAAACTGGCTTAGGCACCCCTTTTTTTTTGGGGCGTGCACAGAAAGTATAAGTATGACTGGAATCCCCTTACACATCTTTTTCGGCACAACTTTTCATTTTGGGGCCCATAGGCAAGAGCAAAAAACGCGGGGAAACATTTATCTTAGAACTTCAAAGGGCCCCTAACAAAGCGGGAATAAACAATAAACGACTCTATTCGTTTTTTCGTTTGGTTTTTGCTGGGTTCGCAAGCACAAACAAGATCGAGATAACTGACCCTTCTACTGGTTTTTTGACGCACAAAAACAATCTTAGCAAATTTAGGGGACGCCATTAATTCTACATTTGATTTCCTAAGTTTTAAAAGATACCAAAATTTTTACAATACGCAAGATCAAAATTAGACTTTGCGTTGGCACTGTTTATACATGCGCCTTTGCCCTCGACTCCGAAGGCACAAAAAATAAACACAATATTGAAACCCGGCAGGCAATGAACAAAGGCGGAAAAAACGAAATAAATTCGAGCCAGAATATTGCAAGCGTAAACAAACAAATACCCCCCAAAACTTAAGTCACCAATCCCGTGGCCCAAAGCCCCAAAGGCCGTTGAAGCCCCCGGATCTTTCGCGTTCCCCCTGAAATATGAAAAAAGCACTTGTTTTGGATTAACGGGCATAGTTTTACCCTTTTTTATTTTATAAAAAAACCCCAAACAATTAAAGAACTAAGCCTAAGTGCTCAGCAAAAACCAACTATTTGTTTGCGTAGACAAAAGCCAGCTAACAATACCCCCTAATATACGGGTAAAGGTCATAGCTTTACCAGTAATTTTTTTAAAAAACCTGCAAATTATAAAGTGTTTTTTTTACCCATAAATTTTTCGGGCAGGCGATGGCGGTGGAGGCACTGGGCGTTGCCACCCCCGCCTGTAATACCCATCCCATGTACTTATTGCAAACCTAAGCCTTATAACGCTTCAATGTGACCCCTTCTCTCTAAACAGTGTTGGATTCGTTCGCTAGTGTCGTGTCTTCATATAAAATTCTTTGGATTTTTTCTCTTATTCTGTTCACTTGAGTTCGAAATTTTTGGTTTCGGTTAGTAGAAAACACTTCTTCTTTGATCTTTCTTGTAAAATTTTTTTTTGTTTTTGGGGGTTTTTCTTTCTTTTTATGGGCCCTAATTTGGGCGTCATCAGCCTCAACGATTTTTCTTTTTCTTCTTTTTATAGCTCATCTATTTCACCCAGTTTTGCTAAATTGTTTGTTAATTCCCTTGTGCTTCTAAAAGCATGATCAAGGGCCGCTATTTCTCGCAGGGGTACGGCGGTCGTGTATAGTCTTTAATGCGTTTTTTTCTGAAAAACGGTTTCTGTTTCTATTTCGCTGCCGATTGTTTTAATTTTTTTTTAATTCCATGTTTGTTTGGTTATCTGTCGGGAGTTCCTGCAGTGTGTTTTGAATTTTAGAAACTCCTCCGCCCTTAATTTGGGTCTAACAAGACCAAGGCGTTTTGATTTTTCACACTGAGTTTTTGTAAAATTGTACTCTGGCTAAAAACTTGAGGGGGTCTGGTTTATTTTTGTAAGCCGAACAATTTGTCCTTGATCGTTTTTCACAGAAAAAATGTTTTTTTTTTTAATTTAAAAATCATTGGGTTTAAATTCGGGGTTCTTGACCTAACTTTGGTACAATGATCTGACCTTACTTCGGGAAATTACGCCGTATGAACCCCCCGACGTGTTTTACCAAAGGACCCTTTTACTCAGTCTTTTCCCGGGATCTAAAACACATAACTTCATCTTAAATTTTCCTGCCATTTTTTTAAATAATTTAACTTTTTTATTTTTTTTTTATAAAAAAATGTCCAAGCATTGGCTCGTTTCTTGACCCAAATAGAAGACTGAAAAAACCCCTTTGGCGTAAAGGGAAATAAAGGGAAATAACTTTTTCCAAAATAATCCATCTACTATTGATGCGGATCAAATTCTTACTGTTAAATTTCCAACCTAGAGCGGATGAATGATTGTGCCAGGCTCTGCACGTTTTCTTTAAAAAATAAAAACTCGCTTCAAAACAGACCCCAACAGGGGGTTGTACAAACGGGGCGGGCAATCGTTAAAAAATTCTATAAAATTTGGGGGGCAAGAAATATTTTTTTTACTAATGAAAGACATATTTTTAGCCTTTCTGACTAGGGCAACCGGGAATGAAAGGGCTGATTTTGCTTTAAAGGGGACCCGAAAATAAGAACACTAAAACAGAATGGGGCGCCGAGACGCTAAAAAACGGAAAAAGGTTTTAAAGCTGTAAGTTTTGTATGGAAATCGTTTTTAAACCCCCTAGATTTTGGTTGTTAAAAGCGCTGCCCATATTTTAAAGGAGCATTAAAAGACAGTTTGTCTTAAAAAAAACTTTTAATGCCCACAAATATGTAAATTTATCTGAAGAAAACCAAAGCAAAGTACAGCATTTCTGACATCTCGTTAGAGTTTGACGTTTTAGCACCCGACTAGCGAGATTGACCGAACAATATCAGTAAAATTAGCAATATATTAGAAAGAGTGATTCAATTCTAAATATCCTAAAAGCGGGCAAACATAGGATTTTAGTTTAGTGCCCAGCAAGATCCTTAAAGGTATTTTATTGCTGTGCGAAGATGAAAACCATTCAAAAGCCAAACTGAAAATTTTTTTAAATCTAAAAAAACGAAAGTGCAATGACAATGGGGGTGTCCAAACCCAAAATCTACGCTAGGGGCTAAACTTATCAGCATTTTAATGAAAAGAAAACTGTTTGGGGGGCGGGGGTGTAAAATCCGACTTTTGATTTGGGTCTAAAGACCACTTCACGGTTTTAGACTTGATAATTTTTTAACAACGAAAAACGGTTTATGGATTGACCTAAGGCAACGGGGAAAAATCAGTCACATGGAAGGGGAAACTGTAGAGACATAATAAACATTCAAATTGATAAAAAAAAAAGGGCCCGAAAAACCGTTAAGTGATTTTTTTTTAATTATGTGCGCAGCAAAATATTCAAATACGATTAAAAATATACATTACTAAATTTTTTTATTTTTAAAAAAAGCATTTGTTCAAATTTCCGAGATACCTAAAGAAGAGACAGTAGGGCTTTTCTGTGCATAAAACCCCCCGACTAAAAAAACCTTCAATTAACAAACATTACAAAAATGCAGCAAGAAAAAAGAGAAAGACCTTTCAAAAAACGAAAAGCCAAACGAAGGTATTTGCTCCTTTAATGCTGTTACCTATTAATACTGAGCATCGACAAAAGTTCTATCACGGGAACGATTGTGGGCCCCTTTTAGCAAAGGTGGGGTGCCCCCGCACTTTACCTCAGCGGTTTGTCTTTAGCTCTTGGCCTGTGTTTCTTAGCTGAGGTGCTGCTAGCAAAAAATTAAAAAAAAAATCCAAAAGCAAAAGCCTGGTTCAACAATAAAGTAACTTAGCTCCTTTAATCTAAAAACAAAAAGCACTACTGACTCAAAATCCGGATGAAGAATTACCGTTTACAGGTGTTTTTAAGACTACAAAAGACAAAAGTTTGATCTTAAAAGAAAGGCAAGGGCAATTTTTCTCAACGCCAGACCCCGAAAGAAAAAAAAGGAATTTTTAAAAAAATAAACGAAACTTTAAACTTTTTCTAAACAGCTACATTAACAATGAAAAGGGGTTTATACTTTAGTTTATGAGTCCAAGCGAAAAAAAGCCGTTGAATTGATTTGATTAATTTTTTTTTTTAATTTAAAAAAATATTTTGGTTAGAAAAGAAACTCAACATGGCTAAGAAATAAAAGGACCAACGAATTTTTTAAAGGATGCAAAAATTTTATCAAGAGCACTGAATGATTTGTTTTTAGAAGTCTTTAATCCCAAACGTCAGGAAAAGTTTTTCTCATGCTATTTTCAAGTTCCAGTAAACTAACAATAGACCCGCCATTAAAGAAATTTTAGCTGTTTTAATCGACTATGTAAAAAAAGAAGAAAATCTTAAGTTGGGTCTCGACTAAACACGGGTTTATTTTTTGTAATAATGACTTAACCCCGGGGTTGGGGCAAACCAAATGCTTACGCAGTTTGTGTGGCCGCTGAAGAAGCCAAAATGAGAGGCCCCGGGTTTGGGTCAGAGGGGGGAAGTCTTGAGACAATTAAAAAGTCTAAGTATGCGCCGATTGTAGGCAAGCTTACTTCCATGCCCCCTTAAATCGCAAAAAAAGCAGTTTTTAAACATAAAAATTCAGACAACAAGTTTAAAAGTGGTGTGTTTTCGCAAGGCTGCTTACGTCCGCAAAAACGCAGAGAGAGTACAACTATCACCCTTTCTCATGTCTAACTTTAGTGGAATATCCTTTCCTGACGTGGATTCCATTATCGTTTTAAGAACAAAAAAACCCAATAACTGTTAATATCTAACATGGGAAGGAAACAAACTCTGCCGATTAAAGTGTCCCAAAAACATCCAACAATAGGATCCAGGCAAAAATCAGTTGACTTACTACGATCTTTCGCCGCGGGGGGCTACCCCAATTACACATTGATACAAAAATAGTAGATTATTTCGGCATACTTCAAAGCCTTACCAAAACAAAAACTGTAGAAAAATTTTTTAAAGAATTCCCTGTTTAAAAACGGCGAAAATGAAATAAAAACACGTATGGTCCAGTTGCTGTAATACAGAACAATTACGCCCCCACCCGGTCAAAAATTGTTTAAAAAACTGGAAAAGGAAGCAAAATTCTCCATTGTTTTTTACGCAGACTTATCGCTTATTTTCCTTTTGAAGGGCCAGCGCCACAAAACTTTTGAAAAACAGACAAAAAGAGAATCCCAATTTTTTCATTTGCCCGTTTTGCAGGTCGGATGGGGTTCATTTAAAGCCCGAATTATATAGAGGCCAATCTGCAGAATACTTTTTGAAAGCTGCAGCAAGACGTAAAGCCCGTTCAATAATCAATTTATTGAAATTAATGCGCCCGAAGACCAAGAACATATGACTTGCCACCATTTTTGGTTTGCGTTTTGGGGGTCTCATCAGACGCAGCGATCCAACAGGTGGCCTTGGCGGCCAGCGGTAAGAGACCAGATCACATACGGAAAGTTCAGGAGCGGCGCAAACAAATGCAATCTTCAACTAAAGTTTGATCCAAAGACATGGAACGCCCACTTCTTTCTAGCTTGCGAGTTTTGACTCTCCCTTATAATGCAGGCATAACCACGCCTTCAGGGTGTCATGCTTCACAATCACAGAAAAGTACATGTGCTTTAATCTGAAAACATTCTTTTTTATGACTCATGAAAAAAAAAATGATGGGTTCATTGAGTCACTGGCTATGTCCTTAAAGTCCCGCCCAAAAACGAAGAATTTTGACCCAACTCTCGTTAGAAAGGGGGGTTTACCCCTTTTGGTCATGAACTTTTGGGAAATTTTGACGAAGATACACTCCCCCTAAAGGGCGTTCTTTTCTAGCTTTGAGGAAGGACATCAGTGACTTATTCCAGCTCAAGAAGCAGGCAGAATTAGAGGTAAAACAATGGGGACTATCATGATCCTCTGAGGTGATGATGTTTGTTGGCGGAGCTTTGAAAATTATAGAAAGACCGAGAAACATTACGCCCTTTATCCAGCATTATATTTCGCGCCCGGGGGGAGTGATGCTTTCTTAAAGTTTACTGGGAGTACAATTTATTTTTTGTCTGACCTCCAAGATTCAGATATTGAAAACGTTGCGTGGTGGAAATATGGCGTCGCATCAAAATTTGTAAAGCAAACAACAAAAACTTTTACGACTATGAACCAAGTAAAAGGTCTAACATTCAGTTTTAACAAACAATCTGTAGGGTTTGGGTTGCGCAATCCTTCCATAAAGCACCCTTTAAAATGTACACAGGGGGCAGTACAAACAATATTCAAAAGCATTTAAAATGGTTTTGGGAGTTTTTCGCCAGATTTTTAAAACGGGTCTTCTAGAAGTTGACTTAGAAAACCCAGGAACCCCTGACCCACATAAGACAAACCCCCTTGCGGGAGAAAATCTAAGTGGCAAAAACGAACCTCCCAAACTTTTGCCTAACTTCGAGGCAAAAAAAATTATGTATCATTACCTTTTACAATTTTTTTTAAAACGGTTTGAAATTCAGCTGTTATCGTAAAAAAATTGCTTTTGTCAAAAACAGTTCAGAAACATACATCAAAGAAAAACTGATCTCAGAACCAAATCCAAATGTTCAGAAAAGACTTTTTCAAACTGTGAACAACAGCTGTTTCGGGAAAAACTTGGGGAATCCGACAAACGCAAAGATGTCAGATTTTCCCGAGAGAAAAGAAGAAATTAACGATTCAAAACCAAATTATCAGGACTTTAGAAGATTTCATATCATTTTTTGGCATAATGATGAAAAAAAGAAATCAAATTGGGCCCAAATTTTTTATCGGTTTAACCCTTTTTAATTATCAAAGCTTTGATGATAGAATTTTTTAGTACTTTAAAAAACCCCTGATCCAGAGTCCAGAGTGCTTTACACAGATACGAAGTTTTTTTTTATAGATACCCCACGAAGAATCTATAAAAACATGGAAAACCCCAAGTGGCTAAAGGACAAAAGCGGGATGGGAGTACATTGATTACCCTAAAGAGTCGCCTTTTGCATTCACCCGTTAACAAAAAGGGTTTTAGGAAAGATAAGGATGAATTACGGGAGGGGGATTAAAAAGGGAGTTTATTGGGTTTAAAAGGGGAAAAATGTCAAATTTGAGGCAGGAAAAATCATTAAGAAAGCCAAAGGGGAATATCCCGCAGTGTTGTGAGTCAAAATATCACATGACAACTACAAAGAAGCTTTGTTTGGGAAAAGACTTTTCTCATGACAACGTAAAACGCGATCTAAACTACAGAATCAACCAACGGTAACAAAGAAATCATTAGATTGAAAAAACACAAAAAGAGTATTTTTAATCCGGTTTTCATATCAATGGGCATTGGAAACGGCAAAATTATATATCTTCTTTGGGTTTATATTGGGGTCCATATTTTCACAACTTTTTCTATAAAATCAATCAAACCCTCCAAATTTAGAAATTTTTTTTCATTTTGCTTGATGCGCCGAATTTTTTTTTTTATTTCAAGTATCTTTATCCCTTTTTTTATAGTCAAAATTTGGGATTTTGGGGTTTTAGGGGATTTTGGATGCTTTTTTATGTGCGATGAACCCTCGCAAATGTTGCACAAAACAGAACTCAACAAAGATTTTTCCCTTCAGTTCAAGGTCTTTTCCTTTGTTTCATTTGCGCTTCCTTTTGACTTCCATTTTTTAAATCAAAAATATTTACTAAAATTTAATAAGCAACTGGGAAATGTGTTGGTGGGATTATCTGCAGTTCTTCCTTCACAAAAAATCTTTGAGGACTGGTTGTTTTGTTTTGCCAGTTTCTCAAAAAATAAAAAGGGCGGATTCATTTTTCAATTCTTTTTTTTTTCATATGGGTCAACACTCAAAATGGATCTGTTGCCCGAGCGAGTGCCCCCCCGCTTCCCCCGGTAAATAAAGGTACCTTATTTCAAACCAAACGGGAAAGTTTGTGGTAAGACTCCCTTCAGCAACATTTATTGTTTTTTTTTTTGTTGCTTGTCTGGTTTTAGCCCTTTAAATTCTTCTTTTTCATTGCGGCAAAACGAGGGGCTTCTAACCCCTTTTTTGGTTGCGAGAATTGTCAACAGCTCTCTTTGGGGACTGGTAGGAAAAAAATCTTTTTTAGCTAACTGTTTGTTAAAGTTTTCGACTAAAGCCTTGGGTCTGTAACTCCCGGAATGCCTTTTTAAAGGGAATCTATGTTTAAAAATAATTGATTCACTTGGCCCTTTAATTTTTTTTTTCCACATCGACTTGAATCATGCGGGATAAGTTGCGGGCCTCGGGGGTTATTAGTTGTATGCAACAGCAACAGCGAAGCACTCTTTTGGTTAACGGTTCCGCATTTTGATCTTGAAGCTATGTCAAACTGTGAGGCGAAATTAAATCTTTTTTTCTAAGATCAAAGGGGGAAATATAAAGATCCTTTGATGGGGGCGTCGGGATTGATTCACAAAGTGTGGTCTCTGTATTTTCTAGGGCAGGTAAATAAATTTGCCAAATCGCTTTTTTAGATAACCTTCTTTTGCTTTGTTTACTGACCCCGCTGCTTGCTTTGTTTTTTAAATTTCTGTGATTCCCCCCAAAATCCCTTTTGGCGAATAAAAGATTTTGTTTATTTTTTATTCGCCAATATTATGCGCAACAAAAAACACGACGGTCAACCCCAAAACAATAAAACCCCATTTCTTGCTTTTTGTTTTTTCTGATGGGGGATAAAAGTCACTGAATTTTTGGGGGGGGCAAGTTTCGATTGGTTTGCCGTTACAAGATAAAGTTGTTTTTTTTGCTTATCAAAACTTTTTAAAAATTTTAAGCGCATTCCCCCGTTTTTTCAGTTTGTCGTTAATAAAAAATAAGCTAATTCTCTCTTTTTATAGCGTTTTTTGTGCAGCGCTAGTTGCTCCACAGCTTTTTTATTCTTTTTTTCTCGCCGCTCCCCTAGTTTACTAAACGCGTAATTATTCCGCTAAAAAGCAAACGCTTAACCCGCGCCGCCTTTCATCATTTCGAGGAAACCTTTTTTTTAAATGTATTTTTTTACATTTTATATTCCTGGAATTTTTTTTTTTGTTTAAATAAAATCTTTCGTAGCGAGCGAAGCTGCAATAATAGCAAACAGTTTTTCTGAACCCAAATCTAGTTTGCCAAGATCGCCATTTTATTTTTTAAAAGGCTTTCCAAGCATTTTGATCCTAACTTTGACCCCAATAAAAAGCAAAGGTATCAAGGGTTTGGGGCGTTTTTTCGGCACCATTTTAAAAAATAAAATAATTTTAAAAATAAAAAAAAATGAAAAGCGATGATCCGCTAGAGCTACAGAGCGGCCTAAAACCTTCCCGAAATTATGAATGCCAATTGTGCCAAGTATTAGCCCAAAAAGGAGAGGCGTATTCTTTAGCACAGTGGGAAAAAAAAACTTCCTCGGAACTGAATTCAGCTAGAAAAGATTCAACAGATTCGCCACAAGACATTTTAAAGTACACAACAGGGATGAAGGCAGCGGGGTCAAGAAGGAAAAAAATGTGGGGGAAACGGGTTTTATTTGTACACAAACGTCAGTAGATTTGCCCCCATGATTCTGAAAAGATCTTTCGTAAGATTTAACGCAAGATCCCGTTTTAAAAAAAGTCATTTGAGTCCTAGGGGTGTGATTTATACTATGATTTGGTACTTTTTTATCGCCATTAATCTTTGGGGTTTAAAAACTTTTTAAACTATGATTTATTCCCTTCAAAATGACCGGGCCAGAAAACAGCAGAACAAAACACTGAATCAGGTGGGGAAATAAACCAACCAGAAAACAGCAAAAACATGAATCAATTTTGGGGACCAGTGAAAAACATCCCGGGGTGGGTTAAACAGGAAAAAAAATTTGCAGAGTGGAACAGACAAAAAAATTTTTTTACAAAAATTAATCATCTGAAAACAAAACACCACCACGCCCCAACCAAATTGATTAATGCGGCTATAAAAACTCCCCTGTGATTCAAGACTACAGCACCAAATCTTCATGGAATATTGAAATTAAAACGTTGCCATTTTGCGCCCTTGTGCGCGGGGGGGGTTATTACGGTTATAAAAATAATTTAAAAAATGGCAAAAAACCAAAAAAGTCAAAACAACCTGAACCCCTAAATACAGAAGACAAAAAAAATGCCAAAAAAACCCCCAAAACAAAAAATCGTTTTGTCCTTTGAAATGTAATAATATTTTTTTGAACTTAATTTTTTAAATTTTTTTATAAAAAAATCATGGCTATTTTAAAAAAAGAGGAGCAATAAATAAAAACAGGGTCTATAAAAACATTTCCTAGCCAGAATGTAATCAATGCGGTTGCTTAGGATGTAAAAACTTCATTTAAAATCTTGCGACCAATCTCGCGCAGAGAACCCGAGCAAAATATTCTCCGATGAAGCTTTTTGAGCGTGGGTATATAAAACATCTACATTTTAAATAAAAACAAAATTATTTTTTTGATAATTAAAGATAACTTGAATAAGAACTTTTGTACTTAGAGGATACTTAGTTATGATCTTGGTTAACTTTTGGGTAAGAAATTTAGTAAAAACTTGAGAAAACTTGTGGATGAATTTAGGTGACTTAGGGATTGAGTAAAAACTTGTGGGTGACTTGAGGATGCTTGAGGAGACTTAGGGCAACTTTAGGGTACTTAGGATGACTTGAGTAAGAATTGTGGGTACTTGAGGATGACTTAGGACAACTTGAGTAAGCTTAAATGATTGAGGATGACTTGAGTTAAGAACTTAGAAAGGGCTTGAGTGTGTCAGCGCGGGGGGGAGGTGGGCAGGGGTGGGGCGCGCCCTTTGATTATTATAAGAAAGGTGTTAGAAATAATAATTTTTTTCATAAAACCAAAAAAAACAACAATAAAATAACAGCTATATACAAGCACATCGCACACACAAGAAGGGAGGTGCTTTCATGGGGAAATGGAAAGGGTTTTTGGTTCGCGGAGCACCGAAAAATTTAAGACATCGGGCTCACCACACACACAGACACAACACACAGGGGCGCTTGGGTTAATCCAAATTGCCCTTGAAGAGCGGTTTTGGGGGGCGCCAAAGAAAAGTTTACAGCACAGGTTTCTTGATCGATGGGGGGGAAGGGGTTAAGGCGCTGGCTTAATGCCCCAAAGTTCTCCTTAAAGGCGGTTTTGGGTTTCGGCCAACGAGGTTTGACCACGTGTGTTCCCTTTACGAGGGGAAGAAGTGTTAAGTTTTTGTGTTACAAATTTTTATAGAAAGTTACAAACGATGGAACAAAAGATGAATGAAACGAGAGTTCCAGGAGTCTGACTTTTTTAAGAAAAAAAATCAGAGCAATCAACAGGACTACCCAAATAAAAGAAACAATTGTGTCATGATGAACCCCGGCGAACTAAGACGAAAGCAACAATAGAATTCAACAGCACCTTGACTTTTGCTGCTATTTAACAACATTGGAAAAAAGGCAAT
Source organism: Conus ventricosus (assembly GCA_018398815.1). Classification (NCBI taxonomy): domain Eukaryota; kingdom Metazoa; phylum Mollusca; class Gastropoda; order Neogastropoda; family Conidae; genus Conus; species Conus ventricosus. The sequence goes on from CM031609.1 coordinate 66,069,083, forward strand.
CTGTTTTGAAGCAAAGAGGAATTAAAGAGGCGGAACGTTACAACAAAGAACATAAAAATCAGTTGCCAAAGCAACCTGCTGCTGTCTTTCAGACAAGAAGGAAAAGAAAACGTGAAAAGCTTATACACTTATCAGGAAAAAATCTGTTAGAAAAACTAAGATTTTCGAAGGTTGAAGACAGGCTGTTAGTTGAAAACACACTGAATACAATTCCAGAGTATGATGAAAGCAAAACTGTTGAAGAAGTAGAAACAATCATCACCACAAGTCAAACAATCCTTGAATTGAAGGAAAATCAAAATCTAAGAAGCTATCTAGCATATGGCAAGTGGTTAGAAAGGCTGTGTGAATTGAACAGAAGAAATTTTTGTAACTTTGTAGAATCCCACTTGCAGCATTCTCTCGGGTGGATAAATAAACTGAGGAGAACTACACGCCTGTTTGGAAAGTACAAGCAACTTTCAAAACTATCAATAACAGTTTCAGAAGCCATCTCTTTAAACCGCCAAAATAAAATCTGCACTTCGAGAGAATCCTGCCTTGAAGCCGACTTGGAAGTGAATAACCCTGCTCGACTGGAGGCGAAGAAGGTATGTGGCATTGTTTGGGCGTTGGCGTTGACAACTAATTGACTGTGAGCCGTGTTCTGTATCAAGTCGTAAGACCCTAGCCTAGAAGAGCATAAATTAAGTGATCGGATGTCGGCTTAATGGTGGGTCTCTTTCGCCTTTGCCGCCCCATCGCCGCCTCACGTCTGTCTGTCTGTCTGTCTGTCTGTATTGAAAACGGACAATCCTACACAGTTTGTTTGTTTGTAGGGTCGTTATTTTTTGGTTATTGAAGTCTTACTTGTCAGAGAACTGTAATATGCCGCTTCTAGGTCACTTTCGCCCGAAAACTGGTTTGAGGGCGAAGGTGAGTTAGAAGCAGCATATTACAGTTCTCTCAAGATTATTCCAATGTTTGGATGGTTGGTGATGTTTCTTGCTCTTCCCTAAAGTCTGGATGTGCGGCCACTTCCTCTCTTGATGTTTAGATTCTGAAAGATGGTCTATGGTATAGTGGCTTTGCTCTTTTTTGCTTAAGTGATTCTTCAAATTTCTTATCACATTAGATCGGCCAAGCTGTAATCCAGTTCTTATCGTTGCGTTGCCAGCTGTTGTCTGCTCTCTCGTTGCAGTTGTCTGCTCTCTCGTTTCCTTTAACTCCAGCATGTCCAGGGCAGTACATCCATATGAGTCTTTCCAATGGAAGGCTGCGCATTAGTTCTTTCCAAGCAGGGCTTCCCATTCCACTTTTCACTTTCTGAAGTAGGTTCATGGAGTCAGTCAGTATCATGGCTTGTTGAGTTTGAAACTGGCTTGTGGATGAAAGCCAGTGGAGTGCTGTGTCATTACTTCTACCCCCATTGTTAGACTTGAAGTTGTTAAACTGTGCGCACCATTGTCTTCCTGGATAGTTTGGCCATTTTGTTTCACTGTGTATCCCCAGCCTGACTTACCTTTGGTGACAGAACCGTCAGTGTATATTACAATAATCTTTTGTGCATCTGAATGGCCTGACTTATACATCATACTTAATTCCCCTTAGTGTGTTAAGCCGGACTTATACATCACACTTAATTCCCTTTAGTGTGTTAAGCCGGACTTATACATCATACTTAATTCCCCTTAGTGTGTTAATCCGGACTTATACATCATACTTAATTCCCCTTAGTGTGTTAAGCCGGACTTATACATCACACTTAATTCCCTTTAGTGTGTTAATCCTGAATACATGAATCACACGTCATTCCCTGTGATGTATTGAGCCTGACTTATACATCACGCTTAATTTTCTGTGATGTGTTACACCTGACTTATATTCCAGACTTTCTTCCCTTTGGTGTGTTAAGCCTGACTTATAAATCACACAGACTTCCCTTTGGTGTGTTAAGCCTGACTTATAAATCACACAGACTTCCCTTTGGTGTGTTAAGCCTGACTTATAAATCACACAGACTTCCCTTTGGTGTGTTACACCTGACTTATAAATCACACAGACTTCCCTTTGGTGTGTTAAGCCTGACTTATAAATCACACAGACTTCCCTTTGGTGTGGTACACCTGACTTATAAATCACACAGACTTCCCTTTGGTGTGTTACACCTGACTTATAAATCACACAGACTTCCCTTTGGTGTGTTACACCTGACTTATAAATCACACAGACTTCCCTTTGGTGTGTTACACCTGACTTATAAATCACACAGACTTCCCTTTGGTGTGTTACACCTGACTTATAAATCACACAGACTTCCCTTTGGTGTGTTACACCTGACTTATAAATTACACAGACTTCCCTTTGGTGTGTTACACCTGACTTATACATAGCACTTCATTCAAGTGGTGTGCTAAGCCTAATTTATACATCACACTGAATTCCCTTGGTGTGTTAAGCCTGACTTATACATCTCACGTACTTCCCTTTGATGTGTTAAGCCTGATCTATACTTCACACTTACTTCCCTTTCGTGTGTTGAACCTGACTTATACATTACACTTAATTCCCTTTGGTGCGCTAACCTGACTTATATTAATTCCCTGTGATGTGATCAGCCGACTTATACATCACACTTACTTTCCCTTGGTGTGTTAAACCTAACGTATACATCACACATCATTCCCTGTGATGTGTTAAGTCTGACTTATACATAGCACTTAATTCCGTGTGATGTGTTAAGTATGACTTACACATCACACTAACTTGGCTGTGGTGTGTTGAGCCTGGATTATATATCACACTTAGTGCACTGTGGTGTGTTGAGCCTGGCTTATATATCACACTTAGTGCCTACAGGTGGTGTGTTGAGTCTGGCTTATATATCACACTTAGTGCACTGTGGTATGCTAAGCCTGACTTATATATATATATCACACTTAGTGCCCTGTGGTATGTTAAGCCTGACGTATACTTCATACTTATTTCCGTTTGGAGTTTTAAGGCGATTATATATCACACTTACTTCCCTTTATTGTGCTAAATGTGACGTTAACGTAAAGTGTGACGTCAACATAAACTTACATAACAACGTGACGTAAAGATATAAAAAAAAAAACAACGCGGCGAAAGAAAAACAAAAACAAAAACAAAACGGGGAGGCCCCTGAGTCCGGCCTGGAACATTATTTCCACCTGGTGTGGGGGTACAGCCCGTGCCCCAACCACTGTCTGTCAAAACGACGTGGAGAGGCTGACCGCCAGGTCGGTAGTCCGACGTGATCCTGTGTGTGGCTGTACCCTGTGGAACTTCGAACTGTATTTGTGAGCGGCTCTGTTTGCCGTGTGTAGACTGTGACTTGAGGATTCTCCGTCAAGACGACGTGGAGAGGCTGACCGCCAGGTCGGTAGTCCGACGTGATCTCCTGTCTGGGTGTACCCTGTGGGACTTCAAAATGTATTCGTAAGCGGCTCCGCTTGCCGTGTGAAGACGGTGACTTGGGCTCGTTGCAGTCCGCGGAATGGACTGTGTCTGTTGGGACACTACTGATGGTGCCAGTGAGAACTATGCTAAAAAAAAAGAAATATTCAATGTGTCAGTTTTGAGAGTGACGGTTGAAGGTCCCTGTGTTTGTTGAATGTCCTCGCTGGTGGTGGCGTGTATTGATTTTATGCTGATTTAAATTGATATGTGTGTTCATATTTTGATGGTTCAGGCAGCATATAAAAGAGAGAAAGTTAACTTGTGTGTTGCCTGGCTGTGTTGGCCTCGTTGCAGTCCGCGGAATGGACTGTGTCTGTTGGGACACTACTGATGGTGCCAGTGAGAACTATGCTAAAAAAAAAGAAATATTCAATGTGTCAGTTTTGAGAGTGACGGTTGAAGGTCCCTGTGTTTGTTGAATGTCCTCGCTGGTGGTGGCGTGTATTGATTTTATGCTGATTTAAATTGATATGTGTGTTCATATTTGATGGTTCAGGCAGCATATAAAAGAGAGAAAGTTAACTTGTGTGTTGCCTGGCTGTCCATGTTCGTGTGGCGTGGGTGTGCGAAGAGAAAAATCGTTACTAAACTTCTGAAAGTGAGAGTCAGACAGTCATACACACAGCACCACTCCATCCGTAACACTAAGCCTGACTTATGCATCACACTTACTTCCCTTTGATGTGTTAAGCTTGATTTGTACTTCACACTTACATCCCTTTGGTGTCTTAAGCCTGACTTATACATCACACATACTTCCCTTTGATGTGTTAAGCTTGATTTATACTTCACACTTACATCCCTTTGGTGTCTTAAGCCTGACTTATACATCACACTTAATTCTCTTGGTGTGTTAAGCCTTACCTATACATCGCACTTAATTCCATTGGTGTATTAAGCCTGACTTACACATCACGCTCACTTCACTTCGGTGTGTTAAGCCTGACTTATTCATCACACTTACTTCCCTTTGATGTATTAAGCCTGACTTATGTATCGCACTTACTTCCATTTGGCGTGTTAAGCGTGACTTGTACATCACATTACTTCCCTTTGGTATGTTAAGCCTGACATATATATCACACTTACTTCCCTTTGGTGTGTTAAGCCTGACTTATTCATCACACTTACTTCCCTTTGATGTATTAAGCCTGACTTATGTATCACACTTACTTCCCTTTGATATGTTAAGCCTGACTTATATATCACACTTACTTCCCTTTGGTGTGTTAAGCCTGACTTATTCATCACACTGATTCCTTTTTGTGTGTTAAGCCTGCTGACTTATGCATCACAGTTACTTCTCTTTGGTGTGTTACGCCTGACTAATACATCACACTTACAACCCCATCAAAATGTCCCCCGTCCTGGACAAAGTGGCCAGCCTGCCAGAAGTCATGGCTCCAAAGTATTTTCAGGAATCAAAGAGAGTGCTAGAGTATTTATGTGTAAGCAAATCTTATATGGCCTTATGTGCAGGTTGACGATTTGGCGCACTTGTTCATCGGAATTGAGTGTATCTGATGTATTTCCATGGCTTGGATCCTTCTGTCCAGGTCCACTGTAACGGTCCATGTCTGGCATGCATAAAGAAGATGGAATATACCAATGCACGCGGAAAGCTTATCTCTGGACAGAGCTGATGTTGACCTTGCTGCCCTTGGAAGCATTCCTGGCTGGGGTCGCTCACTGCTGAGGATGGGATCCACACAGGTTAATTACTGAAGATTCCTGCCTGGGATCGCTCACTGCTGAGGATGGGATCCACACAGGTTAACTACTGAAGATTCCTGCCGGGGATCGCTCACTGCTGAGGATGGGATCCACACAGGTTAACTACTAAAGATTCCTGGCTGGGGTCGCTCACTGCTGAGGATGGGATCCACACAGGTTAACTACTGAAGATTCCTGCCTGGATCGCTCACTGCTGAGGATGGGATCCACACAGGTTAACTACTGAAGATTCCTGGCTGGGGTCGCTCACTGCTGAGGATGGGATCCACACAGGTTAACCGCTGAACAGTTTTTACTTTCAGTCCATGATGGTAGCGTTGCCCTGGCCGTCAACTTGGTCTTCTAAGCGCTGATTTCCATGCCCTTTGTTGTTGATGTTTCATCCAGTCTTCTAACAAGCCTGCAAACTGAAGGTTCGTGATGCTTCTTCATCGAGCGCTAACGCTGCCCACATGATACGTGGGCCACACCATGAAGCAACAGTTGAGTTCTTTTGCTTGTTTTTCTTCTTCTTTTTCTCTCACACCATCACGCTTGGTAGCCGGTCCCCAGGGTCTTCACCCTCAGATACACCCCCCCCCCCCACATACACACACACTTCCCCGTTGACCCGGGCAGTTCTCCTGTGCTATGTGCCACAACGGCTGGAGAAAATTAGTCAAAGTAGAAGCATAGCTGGATGAAGTCAGTGGCCATCACCGTTGAATACCAAGAAGAAGCAATTTGCAAACAAGCAATAACAAAAAAAATTAATCCAAAGCAAACCGAAACAAAACAAAGATGATGTTGAAGAATAAGAAAAAGAACTGTAGAAGAAGGATCACCGACAAAAGGAAAAGAAATGAATCAAGTCGAAGAAGGACAAAGACAAAAGGAAAAGAAATGAATCAAGTCGAAGAAGGACAAAGACAAAAGAAAGAAAAAAAAGTTGAAAAGGAACAAATGAAAGGAGAACAAGAAACAAGAAATAAGAAAGCAGAGGAACAAGGGAAAAAACAGAAATAGAAAGAAAATGAAATAGAAGGGGAACAAAGACGAGGAGAAATGGAAATAAAGAAGATCCATGATAACAAGAGGAGCCTGCATAAAGGCGACGTGTTAATGAGTGTCTGAAAGTTGGGAAAACAGGAAAAGCAGGTATTGAAGCTCCGAAAAGAAAGTTTTCAAGTGGCTTTCAGTGACCGTTTTCACAGGAAGCGAAGGCGGACTGGATGGACATGGAAGGGAAAGGGCGAAGGGGGTGGTCAGAAGATAATGCTGAACAGTCGGAGAGTTGTGCACTTGCTCCTCATCGCAGTCGTCTGATCCGTCACGTGTCAGTCCTGGTTTTCGGCTATCCAGTACAACTCCGCTTCTGAGAAGAAAACAAGACATTTTAGTCATGTCTCCGTCTCCTCTCTTGGCTGTATCAGACTGTCTATCTGTCTGGCTAGCTATTTTCCAGACTGCGTTAACGACGAGACATCATTAAGCCAGAAAGTGTTTGACACGCACACCATGAGTGGCTCATTAGATCATAGCAACAACCGTAGGAGAAGAAAACAGACTGAAGATTTTACCGCCGTTGTGT
>CM031609.1:66075948-66080948 GCA_018398815.1 Conus ventricosus
GTGTGTGTGTGTGTGTGTGTGTGTGTGTGTGTGTGGTGTGTGTGTGCGTGTGTGTGTGTGTGTGCGGTGGTGTGTGTGTGTGTGTGTGTGTGTGTGTGGTGTGTGTGTGTGTGGAGTGTTTATTGTGTACTTGCATAACGACCTGTTGGATGTCTGAATGAATTTGGTCTTTGGATTCTTTCAACCCAAGACCATTATAGCTGCCAGTCACTCCCGTTCCCCATGCACCCATTTTGTTTCGTGCAACACCCATTTTGTTTAGTGCAACACCCATTTTGTTTGGTGCAACACCCATTTTGTTTCGTGCAACACCCATTTTGTTTCGTGCAACACAAATTTTGTTTAGTGCAACACCCATTTTGTTTAGTGCAACACAAATTTTGTTTAGTGCATTATAGCTGCCAGTCACCCCGTGCCCCATGCACACCCATAGCCAGATTCTGTCTCAGACACAGCGCTTGCAGTCCGCAGGAAACATCGACGTCAGGTTGTCCTGAGGCCACACAACAGAGCACACACTGCACCGCCACTGAGCTGTTCTGATCTAACATACGCAGGATATCTACCGTGTCTCTTACTGACGGCAGTATACACGAAGGGGCAGTAGCCAAAAGGCAAGTCCCTCCCCCCCCCCCCCCCCCCCCACCTTCCCGTTATAGGCTGGAGACAAACAGCTCTCCCCGCGAATCTCGCCACACCGAACACTAACACAAAGCCGTGATGGGTTAGAATGGGGGAAGCACGGAAACTGAAGTCCCGTTGACACTGGACGAACACAGCCAGGGAATCTTTTGTCCCACAGGCTCACACTGTTAGAATGGACGAACACAGCCAGGGAATCTTTTGTCCCACAGGCTCACACTGTTAGAATGGATGAACACAGCCAGTGGAATCTTTTGTCCCACAGGCTCACACTGTTAGAATGGACGAACACAGCCAGCCAGGGAATCTTTTGTCCCACAGGCTCACACTGTTAGAATGGACGAACACAGCCAAGGAATCTTTTTACCCACAGGCTCACACTGTTAGAATGGACGAACACAGCCAAGGAATCTTTTGTCCCACAGGCTCACACTGTTAGAATGGACGAACACAGCCAGGAATCTTTTGTCCCACAGGCTCACACTGTTAGAATGGACGAACACAGCCAAGGAATCTTTTGTCCCACAGGCTCACACTGTTAGAATGGACGAACACAGCCAAGGAATCTTTTGTCCCACAGGCTCACAACTGTTAGAATGGACAAACACAGCCAAGGAATCTTTTGTCCCACAGGCTCACACTGTTAGAATGGACAAACACAGCCAGAGAATCTTTTGTCCCACAGGCTCACAATGCTAGAATGGACAAACACAGCCAGGGAATCTTTTGTCCCACAGGCTCACACTGTTAGAATGGACAAACACAGCCAGGGAATCTTTTGTCCCACAGGCTCACACTGTTAGAATGGACGAACACAGCCAAGGAATCTTTTGTCCCACAGGCTCACACTGTTAGAATGGACGAACACAGCCAAGGAATCTTTTGTCCCACAGGCTCACACTGTTAGAATGGACAACACAGCCAGGAATCTTTTGTCCCACAGGCTCACACTGTTAGAATGGACAAACACAGCCAGGGAATCTTTTGTCCCACAGGCTCACAATGTTAGAATGGACAAACACAGCCAGGGAATCTTTTGTCCCACAGGCTCACACTGTTAGAATGGACAAACACAGCCAGGGAATCTTTTGTCCCACAGGCTCACGATGTTAGAATGGACAAACACAGCCAAGGAATCTTTTGTCCCACAGGCTCACAATGTTAGAATGGACGAACACAGCCAGGAAATCTTTTGTCCCACAGGCTCACAATGTTAGAAATATCTTCTCAGTATTGACATGCGCTACAGTTCCTGCTTTTTGATGCCAGATTTGGTTTGGCTAAATGTTCTGATGGAAAATGTCAGTTTGTGGAGGACAGAGATTTTTCTTTGTCTAGATGATTCTTTTAGGTTTATTAATATATATAAATATAATATATATATATATATATATATATATATATATATATATATATACATGTCTTGTATGTATAATACTCCTTAATACTCCTTTTAATATTGATTTTAAACATATATATACATATTATATATATATATATATATATATTAATACTATTAAAAAGGAATATTAAAACTCTACAAATTTGTTTCTAGCGCTTGGCTGTCGTTATGGAATTTGGGATACCCACCGCCGGTGTTATATAGCGTGTGGGGCCCGGTTGCAGCTGTTTTCACGTGCGTGTTGGTTGCACGTGTTTTTTTGTTGTTGTTTTTTTTGTTTTCAACCCCCCCCCCCCCCCCCCCCCCCCCCCCCCCCCACGGGAAACTCAAAACAAACATAGGGAAAGAATTCTTCAAAATCTTAACTTCATTTCCAAAAGAACACAAACTGTCCAAAATATTAAAAAAAACACTGTCAAACTATCGTACTCATGTATGCCCAACCTCAAAAACCTAATTGATGCATCCAACAAAATGAAAGCCAACACAGCAAAGAAGGGTGAAGAAAGGAAATCTTGCAATTGCACCAAAAAAGAGCAGTGTCCACTAAGCAATAAATCTCTTCACAGCAATATTGTATATCAGGCCACTGTGACATCAGAAAATGAAAAAGAAACATACATAGGGATCACTAAAAACCACTTCAAAACCAGATATGCAAACCACAAACAGTCATTCAACAAAGAAAAATACAAAAACCAAACTGAATTGAGCAAATACATTTGGAAACTTAAAGACGCAAAAAAAAACTAGAACATATCCTGGAAAATCATAAAAAAGGCATCACCATACAGCAATATTTCAAAAAGATGCAACCTATGCCTAACTGAAAAATGGCTAATACTATGTAAACCTCACTTAGCAACTCTTAATACTAAAACAGAAATCGGAAATAACTGCAGGCATAAATGGAAATCGTTGTTAGTGAACATACCCCGTACAACAACCTGAAAACCCCCAAAACACGTGCAACCAACACGCACGTGAAAACAGCTGCAACCGGGCCCCACACGCTATATAACACCGGCGGTGGGCAACCCAAACTTCATCCTGACGATAGCCAAGCGCTAGAAACAAATTTGTAAGGTTTTAATATTCCTTTTTAATATTATTAACAAATGTTGCTCCCCAAGGGGTCGAGCACTTTTAAAGTCATTTTATTCTTTTTAATTAATTATATATCTATCTATCTATCTATCTATCTATCTATCTATCTATATATATATATATATATATATATATATATATTATATATATATATATATATATATGTGTGTGTGTGTGTGTGTTTCCAAAAAGGATTCCACCTGGGGTTTTTTTTTCCAATCTTTTAATGCCTAATAATTGAGCATTTTCTTTCTGGGCACAAAGTTTGTAGTTTCCGTTTCAGGTTTCCATGGATATTTGTTACCTCATGGTGATTTCAGACGTGAATCAGAGAATACCTTTAAAAAGCTGTGTAGGGGGAAGAGAGAAGGTGAGGAGGTGGAGGGGAGAGGAGGGAAATCTAACCCTAACCCTAACCCTTACCCTAACCCTTACCCTAACCCTCGGACTAGTGAACTCTCGGACTACCCTAACCCTAACCCTCGGACTAGTGAACCCTCGAACTAGTGAACCCTCGGACTAGTGGGACGTTCCCGGGAAATCTTGGGTGAGGAGAGACATGGGGAGGAGGGGTGTTAGTACTTATGCAGTAAAGAAAGAAAAGGAAGGAGGGAGCTGGGGGTGTTAAACCTGTGACGTCCCATACGACTCGTCCTTCTCCATTCCTTCCCCTTCTCGTAGACGAAGGTCACGGAACAACGATTACCGCAGGAACAACAAATCAAGCAGTTCACGCCAATGGCGCCTGGTCACCACTGAAGCGAGCATGCAAGTCGCTGAATAACGCAGTCACAGCACAAGACTGCTAGATGTTTCCAGCCTGTCTGGGCCCAGGCCAGCACAGCCACAGGGTGCAGCAAGGATTTCCTGACAGCAACACCAATTCCACCGCTCCCTGTCACGTGGCCACCCCCCCCCCCCCCCCCCCCCCCCCGGAGTCAAAGGTCGATCGAAATTATTTTCAGCAAGAGCATTCCCATTGTCACCATGTTCAACATCGGAGAGTATAGTCCAATTTTCCATGTTTGAATACAAGGAGGAGAGAAGCACAAATCAGGCATAGTAGGAGCATACATTAAAAAAAAAAACAACACTTTTAAATCTAAAGATCAATGCACAGTGCAAGGATTAAAACGATGTAGCGGCCTTCATTAAAACCACAATTTAAAACGAGACGTATGTTCATTACTCCAATCAGAATGAATTCGCACACAGTACTTCTATCGTTCACAGCCCAGCAATCTTATGATTCACTCGGCAAACGCACAGTTCAAAATACAACAAATAGTAACAGTCAGTCACATGACTCTATTAAAGATGCACACCACAAGTCGCAACGGAGTTGCGCCCCTTAGTTTTACTCGTTTGACTGTTATACTTTGCTGTCATCTTACATCAAAATTATGATTCAAAAGTATGATAGCACCTCTGGACTGTGCACTGTTTGGGAGGAAAACACAGTCGCATCCTCATTCTGTTCACATTCGGCGCTCTAAAGTGTAAGAAAAATGCGTATCTACATAATACTACTTCTGTCTTGAGTGTTGAAAGGCAACTTTCATGTTTTACACATTTCTCTAGGCACAGGCAAATTAAAAATCGATTTTGATACTACTCTTTGAAGCATGATGATTCTGTAGTTGATAAAGAAGTGTTCATTTTCAAAGTGTTTCCGCTGCGCAGTCCATGTATTCTTCTCCACTCATTCCGATTTAGTCCTTTCAACACCTTCTTAACACACAATACCCCGATTTCACGACACACATCATCTCTGCAGCCATCGCTCATGTTTTACACTCACACCAAAAATGGCTCGTGTGTGACATCACAACTGGGAATGCCGGCGACA
>CM031609.1:66083448-66088448 GCA_018398815.1 Conus ventricosus
TAACGGTCATCCTGGACACGTTCTTACATGTCCTGTTCAATTTGGGATGTCTCTCACATCTCCTAGTGGTCACAGTGAAGGCAACATGTAAACCATGCATTAAAATGGCGTCATGCCTCAAAGCGCTGGAACTGGATGTCAATGAATTTCCTCAAACTGAAAAAAAAAAAGAAACGGTGACAGCATAGCATCATCGTAAAACATGACTTCCTTGGCATTGAAAAGTTATACCGAACCTTTCTTTTTCCAAACAGTTTATGAAAAAATACAAAAACCAGCCAACCTATACTTCCTGTAGTCCAGGTGACGCACATCAAGGTAACACAGTGAAACAGAACAAACATATTTTGCACACATGTGACAACTTCAGCGATAGAAGCTGTGGAGTGCTTTGTGCCTGAGTGTATTTGTTTGACTGAATCCAGATTCGTACCTGAGACTGAGTATCAGAGGGGAAGGTGCATGTGCCACTTGTACACATTTCATACAATAACGTGGTTGAATTAAAGGAACATAGTCACAGTCATACAGGCCCAGGTTGTGTCAATGGATAGTTTTATGAGTAGTGCTAAAATGATTTGGAAAATCGTGGACGCCAACAGAGGAGAGTGACATGGACGCCAACAGAGGAGAGTGACATGGACGCCAACAGAGGAGAGTGACATGGAGTTCAGCGCACAGCTCTGTTTCCTGCCCAGTCAGCAGCTGACAATGAAGACGACGCATGTCAATAGTTTGAAGCAATGCATTGGTAAATCCTATTACGACGCATGTCAATAGTTTGAAGCAATGCATTGGTAAATCCTATTACGACGCATGTCAATAGTTTGAAGCAATGCATTGGTAAATCCTATTACGACGCATGTCAATAGTTTGAAGCAATGCATTGGTAAATCCTATTACGACGCATGTCAATAGTTTGAAGCAATGCGTTGGTAAATCCTATTACGACGCATGTCAATAGTTTGAAGCAATGCGTTGGTAAATCCTATTACGACGCATGTCAATAGTTTGAAGCAATGCATTGGTAAATCCTATTACGACGCATGTCAATAGTTTGAAGCAATGCGTTGGTAAATCCTATTACGACGCATGTCAATAGTTTGAAGCAATGCGTTGATAAATCCTATTACGACGCATGTCAATAGTTTGAAGCAATGCGTTGGTAAATCCTATTACGACGCATGTCAATAGTTTGAAGCAATGCGTTGGTAAATCCTATTACGACGCATGTCAATAGTTTGAAGCAATGCGTTGGTAAATCCTATTACGACGCATGTCAATAGTTTGAAGCAATGCATTGGTAAATCCTATTACGACGCATGTCAATAGTTTGAAGCAATGCATTGGTAAATCCTATTACGACGCATGTCAATAGTTTGCTGAACAATTTAATAGTGGAGAGAAAACAAGTGCAGGTTAACAATTCTTCAGTCATTATAGTAACGACTTGGCAAAGATTTTATTTATTTAAAAAAAAAATTAAAGTTGAAGAAAATGGGGGAATATATTATAAATATGACAAACCCTTCACTAGCTGCCTGAGGGAACCATCGTACTCCCCTTCGAAGACAGATCTATTTGCATTGCCTGCTCCTAGGCTTTTCGTCCGCTGGATCGGACTCATCAGAGAGACACGGCTGATTGTGTCTGTGCCCTTGGTGTCAAATAGAGACACACCATAGTCCATAATTCTGTGGTGTTCTCATCACCAAGGGTTCAAAAAAGAATCCAACAGCACCCCAAAGCAGCCAGCGAAGGGTAGTAAAATGGAACAAAAGGAAAGTGTGGAGAAGAAAAAAGTTGCTAAAAAACTAAAAGCATTATGCAAACAGTATGAAATATAGGGGACAATCTTTGAGCCTATGCTTGAGGATCCATTCAAGGATGCAAGGGAGATCAAAAGATATGGAACAGTCTGAGTGGTCAGCTCTGCTGTTCAATAACCCAAGCATTGTGAGTGGCTAAGAATTGTACAGAACAACCTTTACTTGGATCTCCTAAGAGATGCAATCTCCACTGATTGACCAAACATTATACTGCTGAACAATTTAATAGTGGGAGAAAACAAGTGCAGGTTAACAATTCTTCAGTCATTATAGTAACGACTTGGCAAAGATTTTATTTATTTAAAAAAAAAAAATTAAAGATGAAGAAAATGGGGGAATATATTATAAATATGACAAACCCTTCACTAGCTGCCTGAGGGAACCATCGTACTCCCCTTCGAAGACAGATCTATTTGTATTGCCTGCTCCTAGGCCTTTCGTCCGCATGTCAATAGTTTGAAGCAATGCATTGGTAAATCCTATTACGACGCATGTCAATAGTTTGAAGCAATGCATTGGTAAATCCTATTACGACGCATGTCAATAGTTTGAAGCAATGCGTTGGTAAATCCTATTACGACGCATGTCAATAGTTTGAAGCAATGCATTGGTAAATCCTATTACGACGCATGTCAATAGTTTGAAGCAATGCGTTGGTAAATCCTATTACGACGCATGTCAATAGTTTGAAGCAATGCATTGGTAAATCCTGTTACGACGCATGTCAATAGTTTGAAGCAATGCATTGGTAAATCCTATTACGACGCATGTCAATAGTTTGAAGCAATGCGTTGGTAAATCCTATTACGACGCATGTCAATAGTTTGAAGCAATGCATTGGTAAATCCTATTACGACGCATGTCAATAGTTTGAAGCAATGCATTGGTAAATCCTATTACGACGCATGTCAATAGTTTGAAGCAATGCATTGGTAAATCCTATTACGACGCATGTCAATAGTTTGAAGCAATGCATTGGTAAATCCTATTACGACGCATGTCAATAGTTTGAAGCAATGCATTGGTAAATCCTATTACGACGCATGTCAATAGTTTGAAGCAATGCATTGGTAAATCCTATTACGACGCATGTCAATAGTTTGAAGCAATGCATTGGTAAATCCTATTACGACGCATGTCAATAGTTTAAAGCAATGCATTGGTAAATCCTATTACGACGCATGTCAATAGTTTAAAGCAATGCATTGGTAAATCCTATTACGACGCATGTCAATAGTTTAAAGCAATGCATTGGTAAATCCTATTACGACGCATGTCAATAGTTTAAAGCAATGCATTGGTAAATCCTATTACGACGCATGTCAATAGTTTAAAGCAATGCATTGGTAAATCCTATTACGACGCATGTCAATAGTTTAAAGCAATGCATTGGTAAATCCTATTACGACGCATGTCAATAGTTTGAAGCAATGCATTGGTAAATCCTATTACGACGCATGTCAATAGTTTAAAGCAATGCATTGGTAAATCCTATTACGACGCATGTCAATAGTTTAAAGCAATGCATTGGTAAATCCTATTACGACGCATGTCAATAGTTTGAAGCAATGCGTTGGTAAATCCTATTACGACGCATGTCAATAGTTTGAAGCAATGCATTGGTAAATCTTATTACGACGCATGTCAATAGTTTGAAGCAATGCATTGGTAAATCCTATTACGACGCATGTCAATAGTTTGAAGCAATGCATTGGTAAATCCTATTACGACGCATGTCAATAGTTTGAAGCAATGCATTGGTAAATCCTATTACGACGCATGTCAATAGTTTGAAGCAATGCATTGGTAAATCCTATTACGACGCATGTCAATAGTTTCAAGCAATGCATTGGTAAATCCTATTACGACGCATGTCAATAGTTTGAAGCAATGCATTGGTAAATCCTATTACGACGCATGTCAATAGTTTGAAGCAATGCATTGGTAAATCCTATTACGACGCATGTCAATAGTTTGAAGCAATGCATTGGTAAATCCTATTACGACGCATGTCAATAGTTTAAAGCAATGCATTGGTAAATCCTATTACGACGCATGTCAATAGTTTAAAGCAATGCATTGGTAAATCCTATTACGACGCATGTCAATAGTTTAAAGCAATGCATTGGTAAATCCTATTACGACGCATGTCAATAGTTTAAAGCAATGCATTGGTAAATCCTATTACGACGCATGTCAATAGTTTAAAGCAATGCATTGGTAAATCCTATTACGACGCATGTCAATAGTTTAAAGCAATGCATTGGTAAATCCTATTACGACGCATGTCAATAGTTTGAAGCAATGCATTGGTAAATCCTATTACGACGCATGTCAATAGTTTAAAGCAATGCATTGGTAAATCCTATTACGACGCATGTCAATAGTTTAAAGCAATGCATTGGTAAATCCTATTACGACGCATGTCAATAGTTTGAAGCAATGCATTGGTAAATCCTATTACGACGCATGTCAATAGTTTGAAGCAATGCATTGGTAAATCCTATTACGACGCATGTCAATAGTGTAAAGCAATGCATTGGTAAATCCTATTACGACGCATGTCAATAGTTTAAAGCAATGCATTGGTAAATCCTATTACGACGCATGTCAATAGTTTGAAGCAATGCATTGGTAAATCCTATTACGACGCATGTCAATAGTTTAAAGCAATGCATTGGTAAATCCTATTACGACGCATGTCAATAGTTTAAAGCAATGCATTGGTAAATCCTATTACGACGCATGTCAATAGTTTAAAGCAATGCGTTGGTAAATCCTAGTCAAGAATTGTGTGTCCAGTTTTGATTAGTAGTCCTTTCCTCCATCCTTCCAAACGAAGACAAGAGGGTGGGGAATAGAGGGGGTGGGGAATAGAGGGGGTGGGGAATAGAGGGGTGGGGTATAGAGGGGGTGGGGAATAGAGGGGGTGGGTATAGAGGGGGTGGGGAATAGAGGGGGTGGGGAATAGAGGGGGTGGGGTATAGAGGGGGTGGGGTATAGAGGGGGTGGGGAATAGAGGGGGTGGGGAATAGAGGGGGTGGGGAATAGAGGGGTTGGGGAATAGAGGGGGTGGGGTATAGAGGGGGTGGGGTATAGAGGGGGTGGGGAATAGAGGGGGTGGGGAATAGAGGGGGTGGGGAATAGAGGGGGTGGGGAATAGAGGGGGTG
>CM031609.1:66093448-66098448 GCA_018398815.1 Conus ventricosus
TCCAAGACAAATGAAGTACTGCGGATAACTCCGATGGAGACAAGGGTTAAAAAAATCCAAATGCAAATAAGTTAGACATAGATTGAGACAAATGATAATACAGTCGAGTCGACGGGTATTCTTACATATATAGAAAGAGCAGGAAGTTTAAAACACAGAGAGCATAAGACAAGCGTAGAGTATGCTATGTACGAAAGATGAAGTGGATAATATTGTATATATGTATCTGTCTATATACCTATCTGTGAATCTATCTGTTTATACATATCTATCTACGTGTCTATCTCTGCATCTGTCTAAATACACACACACACACACACACACACACACACACACACACACACACACACACACACACACACATTATCATTACGTCATCACATTTGTCCGAGTCATCGGACGGAAGGCCTCTAAACAGGTATTATAAATTGTTCTGTTTTCAGGATGGTCTTTCATGGTCCCCACATGCTGACAGTGAAGAATTTGATATTTATCATGCAATGTCCCAGTATTTCATTCCCTT
The DNA here is from genome assembly GCA_018398815.1 of Conus ventricosus. Classification (NCBI taxonomy): domain Eukaryota; kingdom Metazoa; phylum Mollusca; class Gastropoda; order Neogastropoda; family Conidae; genus Conus; species Conus ventricosus. The sequence goes on from CM031609.1 coordinate 66,093,972, forward strand.
TTTTTCCCTCAGAAACCCTACCCCCACCCCCCTTTCTTTTTATTTTCTCTCTCATTTAATCTTTGCAAATTATCATTGTAATAACGGAGGAAATGTGTTAGCCTTCAGTTGTTTCCCCCTCTACTAATTTGTTGCAACATATTTTTCGTCAATCAGAGGGACATGGCACCTCTCAGGAGATCCAAGCAGAGACTGTTACACACAATTCTTAGTTGCTGTGAACACTTAGGGTAATGACAGAGCAAGGATTATGAAACAATCCCCAAGCATAGGCTCAAAGACTCCCCCCTGCATTGATAAATCTCTTTGTATGATGATGTTAATTTTTCAGCAACTGATTTCCTTACGGCGCTTTCTTCTCGTTTTACTTTTCAACCTTTCACTATCTGCTTTGGGGTGCCATTGGACGAGTGTTTGAACCCTTGGTGTGAGGACAGCACAGAACTATAGACTGTGGTACATCTTCATACAATCAGCCGTGCCTCATTATCGAGTCCCAATCAGCGGACAAAAGGCCACTGAGCAGCGATGTTAATGATTCAGTTCTCAGGATGGACTATAAGGATCCCCATATGCTGCTCGTGTTGCATTTCGTAGATATCATCCAATTTCACGTTCCCGTTTTCTTTCCCTTTCAAACCCACGCATTCCTTTCCTCCTTTCTTTCTTACATCATTTTACTAACGTAATAATTGTTAGCTCGCATTTGACCCCCCCATCCCCCCCCCCCACCCCGCCCCTTACGAGGAAAATGACAGCACACTGAATATGATGAAGTATAACATGTATAGAGGTTACATTTAAACAATTGGGGGAAAAAAGTTTTCAGTCTGACTTCATGGTTGATTTCTTTGTTCTGCATCGGGCGACGGAGGAAAGAAAAGGCGTGAAAAAAAGAAGACGACGGGGAAGGTGAAAGACACGAGAGATTGATAACAAGTGTAGAGATGGAAGACCACAGCGAAGGATCAAAATGTAGAGAACGGAGGTCAGCTGTAGATCAGATGGATGCATAAACACGCATGCATTTTATACATCTGTCTGGTCTACAACTTACAATTTTCCTGTCAGAAACGACGAGAGAATTACTGTTTGTGTTGAGCATTTTTTGTGTTATACTATCTAATTCAAATGGCAGACCATTGTTGTGTATGCCCCGGCCTGTAACGGATGTCATCCATGGGTCAGTTTATATAGCCACGTGTAATCACAGAATTCTGGTTTTGACAGGGACTGTACTTACACCTGCCTGGTCGAACAGAGCGTACCGTATTGCATTTCTCGTGACATTTATTGTAGATGACAGGGACTGTACTTACACCTGCCTGGTCGAACAGAGCGTACTGTATTGCATTTCTCGTGACAATTCTTGTAGATGACAGGGACTGTACTTACACCTGCCTGGTCGAACAGAGCCTACTGTAATGCATTTCTGATGACATTTATTGTAGATGGGGGTCGTGGCATTCCTGGCACCAGAAAATCTTCATCATAGTGTCCAGCAGGAGGGGGACACCAAGTTCATCAATCCTCTGGGCTAAAAATCCGATCGTTCTCCGATCGGTCGACATGAAGAAGAATGAAGCAGTAAGTAATTGATGTATACAATTAATTCTTTAAAGCGGAATGTAGGAGAGGATGACTCTTCTTTGCGCGGTTGAACCCTCTGGCACTGAGACTGGCAGCCTGGGATGGAAGGGCTGGAACATGGCCTCGGTCTTGCCGACACCCGTGGTGTCAGGCCAAACCGTCTGCAGGCTGTTGTAAAGCATTCGGCTCTGGATTTCTTCACTGGGGACAGTGGGGAGGGGGGAACACGGGGAGGCAGGCCAGTGCACAGTCTTCCGCGAACTTGCGCACAATGGCCTCGCCCACTCCCCTCCTGGCCCTCTTGCGCACAATGGCCTCGCCCACTCCCCTCCTGGCCCTAAGACGCTGCAGCTTGCGCGTCTGCACAATACTTGATGTATACATCCTTGTCAGGCGTCAGTACAATACTTGATGTATACATCCTTGTCAGGCGTCAATACAATACTTGATGTATACATCCTTGTCGGCGTCTGCACAATACTTGATGTATACATCCTTGTCAGGTGTCTGCACAATACTTGATGTATACATCCTTGTCAGGCGTCTGCACAATACTTGATGTATACATCCTTGTCAGGCGTCTGCACAATCCTTGGTGTACACATCCGTGTCAGGATCTGGAAAAGCGGCTATCAGCATTGCTGGAACAAAATGGAGAAGAGAGTGAGAGGCCAAGACACATCCTTGTTGATCTGCAGTTCTCACTGGGGACGGATCTGATGTATGCTTCTCGGCACATCCACACTGTCGCAGAACCTGCCAAACGCCATCCCGATTTGTCATGTCAACAAACGCCATGTGACATTCTTGGTTCTATGCTCAGCATTTCTCTTGCAGCTGGTGAATAACAAAGACCACACAAAGACTGGTGCTCCTGCCTGTTGGACAGCCACACTGAGATCAGGGACAAAATGTCAGCGACATGGGAGATGATTCTGACAGCCACACTGAGATCAGGGACAAGAATATCAGCGATATAGGAGATGATTCTGCTGCGGCAGAATGCTCCTTGTAACACACGATGACTGTCACAATATATTTCACTTCCTTCTGGTAGAAAGACTCCATGCAGGCATCCTGGAAGTCTCGGGGTACCTCGCCGTTCTCTCAGTGAGCACAGTCCAAAGAAACTTAGGGCTCGAGGCAAAGAAAAATCCAACTGTGAAGGGGAAAGAATCTGACTGGCCTGACCTTCCAACGGGACCTCTTCCAGCTGTTTCCTCGAGGATGTAAAGACACCCAAAGAAAATAAATACAAAGCAGTAATCAACAAACAATCCAGCACTCCTCTTTTCCATGTGGGCAATAAAGCGCCTACGCGACCTACGCCGGAAACAAACACAATCGCCAACAACGACGACATAATTTTCAAACGTTCCATTTGTCATGTCAGGGAATAGTTTATTCAAATAATCCAACATTTTTTTTTATTCCACTTCGGATACTTAAAAAAAAAGAAACAGAAAAGGATGTTTCTTCTCTCTCTCTCTCTCTCTCTCTCCTCTCTCTCTCTCTCCTCTCTCTCTCTCTCTCTCTCTCTCTCTCTCTCTCTCTCTCTCTCTCTCTCTCTCTCTGTGTGTGTGTGTGTGTGTGTCTTACATTGCAACATTATAAGCTGTTTGAGCGGATCCAAATAAATATACAGGTTTTCATATGGATCCGTTCAGACAGCTCAGTATTGCGTTCAAAACGTTTAAAACAAATAAAAACAAATACAATTGAAAATCCTGAAGCGTTTCTTTCAATTAGGTTTTGATCAGCGTTCTTGATGCTTAAGACAAATTGAATACACAATACAACACCTTTGCCATGACGTCACTGAAAATCTGACGGCAATTTAAGGAAAACAGAAGGATACCCCTCCTCCCAAAACCAAGCCAAACAACCAACCAACCAACCAACCAACCAAAGAACAAAACACAGCTCAGCCTGCTTACACACGTGGTTAAATCAGAATAACTGAGAAAACACGTTCAATCTTTTCATGCTGGCCGGAATGTGTGGGAGGATGGATGTGTGACTGACAGTCAGCCTTTTTCAGGGGAAAAGGAACAGATCTTTTGCTCATGGGTTGCAGTGGCCAGCAAAATGGCGAGGCGAACTGTGTGGCGGCAATAACGGAGGAAAAGCATTATGATTACGGCTGGTTTTTGGCTCTGCTAGTATGCTTCCTCTTTTTAGCGTCAAGACTGAAGCCATCCAACCAACCAACTTCAAACTTCCTTATGTGATGACTTTTGCGATAAAGCGTATTCGGAATCCTCAATAGTTTGAACGATAGAAATACCTACGATTTTAAGCAAAGAGTAGTCAATATCTTGCAACGTTGAGATTGCTGGAGAATTTGAATGACATGATGGTTGATACAGAGACTGATCATTAGTTTGAGCCTGATCATCATCAATAGTGATCAGAGTGTCGACAGTTTGAACTTTCGATTGGTAGTCAATAGTTTGCACCACAGAATGATGAATGGTTTAAACTACAGACTGGTTGATAGTTTGACGCACGGAGTGATCAGTACCAGATAATTCAGAAGAGCCTCAGAATAAGCCAATGTGTGTGTGGCCACACTGTGTGCTCCACCGCTTGGTACTGACTGGAGGTATGTCACACTGTGTGCTCCACCGCTTGGTACTGACTGGCGGAATGTCACACTGTGTGCTCCACCGCTTGGTACTGACTGGAGGTATGTCACACTCTCGTCGTTTCACATTTATTGATTTATTGGTACTTGCTCTTCTGATAGAATAAACAAGATGATGTAGGACAGATCAGGGAGAAGAGAAGAAGGCGAAGAAACAGTTAACCCCGTCCTGGATTGTCTTAGAACACGGTGACCCAGGTCAGAATGAGTGGTCCAGTACAAAAGATGCGTGCCTTTACA
>CM031609.1:66105948-66108448 GCA_018398815.1 Conus ventricosus
TCACTGAAGAAGACCTAAGAGGTTGAAACGCGTTGTGTTTTGTCTTGTGACTCGTTGTCCACGTTCTCTGGGCGGTTCGCTAGCATTTATTTAAGATTTGTTTAGATTTCCGCCTGCAGTCGTCTCGCTTTGCAACTAGATCTTTTTCTCAAATGTTTTTTCCTGGTTTATTTTTCATTTCATTTTTTTCTAGACGGGAACAAGCTTAGGGAAGGGAAACAATGGCTTCAACGGAGACAAGCTTAGGGAAGGGAAACAATGGCTTCAACGGGAACAAGCTTAGGGAAGGGAAACAATGGCTTCAACGGGAACAAGCTTAGGGAAGGGAAACAATGGCTTCAACGGGAACAAGCTTAGGGAAGGGAAACAATGGCTTCAACGGGAACAAGCTTAGGGAAGGGAAACAATGGCTTCAACGGGAACAAGCTTAGGGAAGGGAAACAATGGCTTCAACGGGAACAAGCTTAGGGAAGGGAAACAATGGCTCAACGGGAACAAGCTTAGGGAAGGGAAACAATGGCTTCAACGGGGACAAGCTTAGGGAAGGAAACAATGGCTTCAACGGGAAACAAGCTTAGGGAAGGGAAACAATGGCTTCAACGGGACAAGCTTAGGGAAGGGAAACAATGGCTTCAACGGGAACAAGCTTAGGGAAGGGAAACAATGGCTTCAACGGGGACAAGCTTAGGGAAGGGAAACAATGCTTCAACGGGAACAAGCTTAGGAAGGAAACAATGGCTTCAACGGGGACAAGCTTAGGGAAGGGAAACAATGGCTTCAACGGGGACAAGCTTAGGAAGGGAAACATGGCTTCAACGGGGACAAGCTTAGGGAAGGGAAACAATGGCTTCAACGGGGACAAGAATCCAACAAGTTTGAGGTCGGGTGCAGGTGGTAAGTTTTGAAGTAAAAAAAAAAAAAAAAAGTTTCTGAAGTCACTCACATCATAGAGGTAACTCGGAATCAGCCTAGCTTTCAACGAATGCCTTTTTGAAATGAAGACCTGTTTGCTCTCTGTCACACACATACCTGTGCATTGATTGCAGGATCATGCACACTCTGACACAAGAATGCAGTACAGCCATAATTCATGTCACAAGCAGCGTCATGGCGCAAACGTTCGGAAATAGTGGGGATCGACAGTGGCAATGATACCTGCGAAGCTATAAACTTTTCTGAGTGTCACTAACCACTTGCTCCGCTAACAATGAAACAATAATTGGAGAGAAAAGGTCGGTGAGCGGCCTCAGCATCCTGTCTGTCCTGGCTGACCACTGGCGAGAGCCGCGCGGCTAGTGGCGTGCACCGATGAGGAGTGGCAGTTGCGTCGCAAAGGTGGCGCCTGTATGGGTTGTATGAGTATGGAGTCATTACAGTGGACATGTTCATCGTGTTGGGGTGTGTGTGTGTGGCGTGTGTGCGTGCGTGCGTGCGTGGCGAGCGAGCGCGCGCGCGTGTTGTGTGTGTGTATGTGTGTGTGTGTGTGACTGGTTTGCCAAAATGGCTGTTCAAATAAGTTTGGGGCATTCTTTCCAACTTTGCTTTCCTACTTGAACATTCACCGAGCTGTGGATATTTGTTGTGGAGACAGGATTTGGACGTGGTAACCGGAGACAAGCAGGGAGCGTTTAGTATCATAGACAAAGGCAGCGCAGTGAGTGTTCGGAGTATTAAAGGAAGTTGTCAAGTTGACCGCATTGACAACTTAGCAAGAGGAGGTATCTCAAATTTCGGGCGAAGCTGACACAAAATGCACCTGAGAACGGAACATTCATTTATTTACCTGTAAAAAAAAGTTGGCAACATTGTTTTATTGAGCAACAAGCAAAGCTAAAAAACAAAAGCTCTGACCCCCACCCCACCCTCCTGCCCTCATCATTCCCAACAAAACAACGGTAATCAAATGAAAAAGGAGCAAGACAACAGTGAACACAGACAAAGCATTAGTGTCAGCTTATTGGATTTATGAATATTCCCTTTGCTGAAGATATTCTGAGTGGCAGCCAAATGATAAAATGCCTGAGAGCAATGAAAGAAAACATTACAAAATGATAGCTAGAATACATCTAAAGTTGTACAGTTACTTATGTAATTAAGTATTTCTTTAACTGTGTTATGTCTTGATGTACAAATTGAAAATAGAAAACCATCGAATTTGTTACTTCAGTTCTGGCCCCGTCCCTTTGACCAGGTGAGGCATGTGGATCCGTGAACAGCGGCATGGCAGGGCGTGTGAGGCATGTGGATCGCTGAACAGACGGCAGGCAGGGCGTGTGAGGCATGTGGATCCGCTGACAGACGGCAGGCAGGGCGTGTGAGGCATGTGGATCGCAGAACAGACGGCAGAGTGTGTGAGGCATGTGGATCCGCTGAACAGACGGCAGGCAGGCGTGTGAGGCATGTGGATCCGCTGAACGACGGCAGGCAGAGCGTGTGAGGCAGTGTGGATCGCTGAACAGACGGCAGGCAGGGTGGTAGAGGAGGGATGTGGATGATGAAG
>CM031609.1:66114709-66161280 GCA_018398815.1 Conus ventricosus
GCAGGTAGCCGTACAGCAATTAAAACTTCTGCCACCTGCAAGCAGGTCGTTACACCGCCCGAAAAAAAGCCGTGGGAACAGACACCGTTTTGTATATGAAGCGCGTTCAGTCACGGCCGCTTTTCCCTACGTTACTCTATGGGGGCGTGTTCAGTTTTGGCTACTTTCTCCTACGCTACTCTCTGAAAACCTTAGTAAATTAGTATTGAAAACGGATAACCCTGCACAGTATGTTTGTTTGTAGGTCGTTATTTTTGGTTACTTGTCAGAGAACAGGAATAGGCGGCTTTAGGCCACTTTCGCCCAAAAACTCGGTGGTGAAGCAAGTGAGCCAGGATTGGTAAATACTGTTCTCTCCCCCAAAACACGTGCAACCAACACCACGTGAAAACAGCTGCAACCGGGCCCCAAACACGCTATATAACACCGCGGGGCAACCCAAACTCCATCCTGACGATAGCCAAGCGCTAGAAACAAATTTGCAGAGTTTTAATATTCCTTTTTAATATTATTAACAAATGTTGCTCCCCAAGGGTCGAACACTTTTTAAAGTCAGTTTAGGCTTTTTAATTATATGTATGTATGTATGTATGTATGTATGTGTGTATGTGTGTATGTGTGTGTGTATGTATTGTGTGTGTGTGTATGTATGTGTGTATGTGTATGTGTATGTGTGTGTGGGGTGTGTGTTTTCCAAAAAGGATTCCACCTGGGGTTTTTTCCCAATCTTTTAATGCCTAATAATTGAGCATTTTCTTTCTGGGCACAAAGTTTGTAGTTTCCGTTTCAGGTTTCCATGTATATTTGTTACCTCATGGTGATTTCAGACGTGAATCAGAGAATAGCTTTAAAAAGCTGTTTGGGGAAGAGAGAAGGTGAGGAGGTGGAGGGAGAGGAGGGAAATCTTGGTGAGAAGAGACATGGGGAGGAGGGGGAGGGGTGTTAGTACTCATGCAGTAAAGAAGGAAAAGGAAGGAGGGAGCTGGGGGTGTTAAACCTGTGACGTCCCATACGACTCGTCCTTCTCCATTCCTTCCCCTTCTCGTAGACGAAGGTCACGGAACAACGATTACCGCAGGAACAATAAATCAAGCAGTTCACGCCAATGGCGCCTGGTCACCACTGAAGCGAGCATGCAAGTCGCTGAATAACGCAGTCACAGCACAAGACTGCTAGATGTTTCCAGCCTGTCTGGGCCCAGGCCAGCACAGCCACAGGGTGCAGCAAGGATTTCCTGACAGCATCACCAATTCCACCGCTCCCTGTCACGTGGCCACCCCCCCCCCCCCCCCCCCCCCCCCCCCCCCCCGAGTCAAAGGTCGATCGAAATTATTATCACAAGAGCATTCCCATTGTCACCATGTTCAACATCGAGAGATAGTCCAATTTTCCCATGTTTGAATACAAGGAGGAGGGAACACAAATCAGGCATAGTAGGAGCATACATTAAAAAACAACAACTTTTAAATCAAAGATCAATGCACAGTGCAAGGATTAAAACTATGTAGCGGCCTTCATTAAAACCACAATTTAAAACGAGACGATGTTCATTAGTCCAATCAGAATTAAATTTGCACACAGTACTTCTATCGTTCACAGCCCCGCAATCTTAGATTCACTCGGCAAACGCACAGTTCAAAATACAACAAATATAACAGTCAGTCACATGACTATTAAAGGCACACCACAAGTCGCAACGGAGTTGCGCCCCATAGCTTTACTCGTTTGACTGTTATACTTTGCTGTCATCTTACATCAAAATTATGATTCAAAAGTATGATAGCACCTCTGGACTGTGCACTGTTTGGGAGGAAAACACAGTCGCATCCTCATTCTGTTCACATTCGGCGCTCTAAAGTGTAAGAAAAATGCGTATCTACATAATACTACTTCTGTCTTGAGTGTTGAAAGGCAACTTTCATGTTTTACACATTTCTCTAGGCACAGGCAAATTAAAAATCGATTTTGATACTACTCTTTGAAGCATGATGATTCTGTAGTTGATAAAGAAGTGTTCATTTTCAAAGTGTTTCCGCTGCGCAGTCCATTGTATTCTTCTCCACTCATTCCGATTTAGTCCTTTCAACACCTTCTTAACACACAATACCCCGATTTCACGACACATATCATCTCTGCAGCCATCGCTCATGTTTTACACTCACACAAAAAATGGCTCGTGTGTGACATCACAACTGGGAATGCCGGCGACAGAATGCAGTCTGGGTGATCTCCCCTCTTCCCACTCTTTCCCGTAATTGTCGTGCCTGTTTCCTTCCTTTGCTGCATGAGTACCACCCCACCCCCCCTCCCCTCCCCCATTCCCACGTCTCTCCTCATCCAAGATTTCCCTCCCCTCCTCTCACTGTCCTCACCTTCTCTCCTCCCCCTGCACAGCTTTTAAAGGTATTCTCCGATTCACGTCTCAAATCTTCCCGAGGAACTGGCCACGTGTAGGGTGGGCAGCCACTGTGATGCATGCGAAATTAAAAAAAAAATAAAGAAAGAAAGAATTGAAAAATATAAATGAAATCGATCACGCGGGGGACATGGAGGAGGGTGAGGGAGGGGGAGGCGGTCAACAATTGGAACTCCAATATTCATGCGTGTCCATATAACAAACGGCAAGAAACCAAATGAAATTCTCGGCGAAAACATGCGAAAGGTGATGAATGTTACTAATTGAAAGTTTTGACTCCTCAATGCCAAAACAAACAGTCATTATAGCGGCCCTTGTCACCATAAGTGAATTCATACGCGCTCATGCATGTGAAGGAATACGTGACGTAAGTGTGTGTGTGTGGGGGGGGGGTGGGGGGGGGGGGGGGGGGGGGGGGGGGGGGGGGGGTGCGTGCGTGCGCCTGTTTGTGTGTGTGGTGTGTGTGTGTGTGTGTCTGTGTGTGTGTGCGAGAGAGAGAGAGAGAGAGAGAGAGAGAGAGAGAGTGTGTGTGTGTGTGCGTGTGCGTGTGTGTGTGTGTGTGTGTGTGTGTGTGTGTGTGTGTGTAATATGCGCGCGTGTACAAGCACTTGAGCATTTATGACTTGCATGCATATGCTGTGTGTGTGTGTGTGTGTGTGTGTGTGTGTGTGTGTGTGTGTGCGTGCGTGCGTGCTCGTACATATGTGCATGCACCTGCATGTACGCTTGTTTCGTATATATATATATATATATATATATATATATATATATATATATATATATATATGCACACACACACACACAACACACACACACACACACACACACACACACAGTATATATATATATATATATATATATAATATATATCAATATGGTTGAAACAGCCTAAAATGATTCTAAAAGCGCTCGAACCCCTTGGGGAGCAACATTTGTTAAAACAAGTATTAAAAAGGAATACTAAAACTCTCTACAAATTTGTTTCAAGCGTGTTGCGCTGTCATCAGGATGATTTCTGGTTTGCCCACCGCCGATGTTATATAGCGTGTGGGCTCCCGTTTGCGGTTGTTTTCACGTGCGGGTTGGCTGCACGTGTTTTTTGAGGGCTTTCAGGTTTTTGTTTTGGTGTGTTCACTAACAACGATTTCCATTTATGTCTGCAGTTGTTTACTATTTCTCTTTTGGTGTTTAAAGTTGCTAAGTGTGGTTTGCATAGTATTAACCATTTTTCAGTTAAACATAGGTTGCACCTTTTTGAAACATTGCTGTATGGTGATGCTCTTTTTATGATTTTCCAGGATATATTGTGGCTTGTTTTTGCGTCTTTAAGTTTCCAAATATATTTGCTCAGTTCTGTTTGGTTTTTATAATTTTTCTTTATTAAATGACTGTTTGTGGTTTGCATATCTGGTTTTGAAGTGGTTTTCAGTGATCCCTATGTATGTTTCTTTTTCATTTTCTGATGTCACAGTAGCCTGGTATACAATGTTGTTGTGAAGACATTTATTGTCTAGTGGGCACTGCTCTTTTCTGGTGCAGTTGCAAGATTTCCTTTCTTCACCCTTCTTTGCTGTGTTGATTTTCATTTTGTTGGATGCGTCAATTAGGTTTTTGAGGTTGGGCATACATGAGTACGATAGTTTGACAGTGTTTTTGTTAATATTTTGGACAGTTTGTGTTTCTTTTGGAAATGAAGTTGTTAGGATTTTGAAGAAATTCTTTCCCTATGTTTGTTTTGAGTTTCCCGTCGTATGGGGGGTTATACCATATGATTTTTCTTTTCCTGTTTTTCTTGCTTTTATTTGTGTTGTTGTCTGGTTGTATTGTAATTTGTAATTGTATCCACTTGTTTGTAGTGCCTCCTGGTATTCTACTGCTGCATTGTTGAACACTTTTTTCACTGCATGACAGGTTTGTTTGTCTCTTGTTTATGCCATGGGGTAGGGTCTTTAATACAGATGGTGGATGGTTACTTTGGTGTGTACATAAAGAGGTGTATCGTTGGGTTTTTTGTATGGTTTATATATGTGATTGTTAGATCAGTGTTATGTCTAAGTAGTTCACTACCTTTTTGTTTGTTCAATGGTAATCTTTAAGTTGTGGTTTTGGAGATTTTGCATAGTTCTTTCTTCTTGTTTTCGTTTGGGTTCTTGGATAGTTGGTTAGTGCAGCAAGGCCCTCGTCTTGTATAGTCCGACTTTTTTTCCGAGTTTTTTCTTGATGTTGGACAGCATGAATAGTCCGACCAGTTCAATGTTTCTGCACCATCATATGATCCCATGTTTACGTCGAATGTTGAGTTTCTGTTGGTTTCCCCGATCCAGGTTTCATTTTTGCTGTGCAGTAAGTTTTCTTGGTGTGGAGAATGATTTCCATTTCTGACCCTGTTATATCTGTGTTGGTTACTGGCAAACTTCAGGGCTTTGGTGAGTAGTTCCTCATCTATAGATGGGTAAAAGTCTACTATGTCAAATGTGATGAATACTGTATTTTTTTGTTTGTTGAGTTTTTTTGAACCATTGGATAACTTCGTATGTGTTCTTCCAGAGGTTGTATTCAGAGTTTGATTTTACGTTCTTTATTATTTTTTCCAGAATTTTCTTGCTTATTTTGCCTAATTCAGATTTGGATGGGTTTATTAGTCTACATGTTGGATTGTTATGAAAACTGGGCTTGTGGTCTTTGAGTGTTATGAAAGCTTCTTTTGTTGCTGTCGCTTCTATCCTGTCACTTAGGTCTATGCGCTCTGCAAGTTCTTTTCTTTAGTGCGGATACTGTCATGTATATTTTTGTCGGCTTTTTTGTAGTTTTTCTGGATGTTTTTGTCAAGGAGTTGAGAGTATTCTTTTGGTTCCATTTTATAATAATTGCTAGTTTTATCAGCCTTCACAAATATTTTTTTTGTCATTTTGTACTTGTTTTATTTGTTTTTTTTAGTGTTGTTTGAAAATCGTTGTTAGATTTTTTGAATTCAATATTGGTTATCATTTTTTTCATTTGATCTTCAAAGGGTTTCATTTCGTCTATGGCTGGTGGTGATCGCCATGATTTGAAATCGTAGGTGTTTTTGTGCTCTTTTTTTTTGTGTTTGGGTTCAGTGAACACACCAAAACAAAAACCTGAAAGCCCTCAAAAAAACACGTGCAGCCAACCCGCACGTGAAAACAACCGAAAACGGGAGCCCACACGCTATATAACACCGGCGGTGGGCAAACCAGAAATCATCCTGATGACAGCGCAACACGCTTGAAACAAATTTGTAGAGAGTTTTAGTTTTCCTTTTTTTAATACTTGTTTTAACAAATGTTGCTCCCCAAGGGGTCGAGCGCTTTTAGAATCATTTTTAGGCTGTTCAACCATATTGATCTTAATCGCTCCTCACGTTGAGCACTCTGGCCTGAAGGATTTTAAAATGGAGGAAATCAATTTTAGGCAGTCAACAAAAAACATACTGTTTTCTAACCCGCAATCCTACATAAAAAAATTAATAGAACAAACCGAAAAATTCGTACGCAATATGAGATGGAAAGCATTCTTTTTCTGAACCCGAATGCAAAAAAAGAGGACAAAAAACACCTACGATTTCAAATCTGGCGATCACCACAGTTCATAGACGACATGAAAACCCTTTGAAGATCAAATGAAAAGAATGATAACCAATATTGAATTCAAAAAATCTAACAACAATTTGCAAACAACACTAAAAAAACAAATAAAACAGTACAAAATGACAAAAAAATATTTGTGAAGGCTGATTAAAACTAGCAATTATTATAAAATGGAACCAAAAGAATACTCTCAACTCCTTGACAAAAACATCCAGAAAAACACAAAAAAGCCGACAAAAATATACATGACAGTATCCGCACTAAAGAAAAAGAACTTGCAGAGCGCATAGACCTAAGTGACAGGATAGAAGCGACAGCAACAAAAGAAGCTTTCATAACACTCCAAGACCACAAGCCCAATTTTCATAACAATCCAAATGTAGACTAATAAACCCATCCAAATCTGAATTAGGCAAAATAAGCAAGAAAATTCTGGAAAAAAATAATAAAGAACGTAAAATCAAACTCTGAATACAACTCTGGAAGAACACATACGACGTTATCCAATGGTTCAAAAACTCAACAAACAAAAATAATACAGTATTCATCACATTTGACATAGTAGACTTTTACCCAATCTATAGATGAGGAACTACTCACCAAAGCCCTGAAGTTTGCCAGTAACCACACAGATATAACAGGGTCAGAAATGGAAATCATTCTCCACACAAGAAAACATTACTGCACAGCAAAAATGAAACCTGGATCAGGAAAACCAACAGAAACTCAACATTCGACGTAACCATGGGATCATATGATGGTGCAGAAACATGTGAACTGGTCGGACTATTCATGCTGTCCAACATCAAGAAAAAACTCGGAAAACAAGTCGGACTATACAGAGACGATGGCCTTGCTGCACTAACCAACTATCCAAGAACCATCGAAAACAAGAAGAAAGAACAATGCAAAATCTTCCAAAACCACAACTTAAAGATTACCATTGAAGCAAACAAAAAGGTAGTGAACACTTAGACATAACACTGGATCTCAACAATCACATATATAAACCATACAAAAAACCCAACGTACACCTCTTTATGTACACACCAAAAGTAACCATCCACCATCTGTATTAAAGACCATACCCCATGGCATAAACAAGAGACTATCCAACCTGTCATGCAGTGAAAGAGTGTTCAACAATGCAGCAGTAGAATCCAGGAGGCACTACAAACAAGTGGATTACAATTACAAATTACAATACAACCCAGACAAAACACAAATAAAAGCAAGAAAAAACAGGAAAAGAAAAATCATATGGTATAACCCCCCATACGACGGGAAACTCAAAACAAACATAGGGAAAGAATTCTTCAAAATCCTAACAACTTCATTTCCAAAAGAAAACAAACAAACCAAAATATTTAAAAAAAAACACTGTCAAACTATCGTACTCATGTATGCCCAACCTCAAAAACCTAATTGACGCATCCAACAAAATGAAATCAACACAGCAAAGAAGGGTGAAGAAAGGAAATCTTGCAACTGCACCAGAAAAGAGCAGTGCCCCCCTAGACAATAAATGTCTTCACAACAACATTGTATACCAGGCTACTGTGACATCAGAAAATGAAAAAAGAAACATACATAGGGATCACTGAAAACCACTTCAAAACCAGATATGCAAACCACAAACAGTCATTTAATAAAGAAAATATAAAAACCAAACAGAACTGAGCAAATATATTTGGAAACTTAAAGACGCAAAAACAAGCCACAATATTTTCCTGGAAAATCATAAAAAGAGCATCACCATACAGCAATGTTTCAAAAAGGTGCAACCTATGTTTAACTGAAAAATTGGTTAATACTATGCAAACCACACTTAGCAACTTTAAACACCAAAAGAGAAATAGTAAACAACTGCAGGCAATAAATGGAAATCGTTGTTAGTGAACACACCAAAACAAAAACCTGAAAGCCCTCAAAAAACACGTGCAGCCAACCCGCACGTGAAAACAACCGCAAACGGGAGCCCACACGCTATATAACACCGGCGGTGGGCAAACCAGAAATCATCCTGATGACAGCGCAACACGCTTGAAACAAATTTGTAGAGAGTTTTAGTATTCCTTTTTAATACTTGTTTTAACAAATATATATATCTGTGTGTGTATTATATATATACATACATACATACTTATATACATGCATGTATTGTGTATATAGACACATATACATACAAACATGCTTACGTACATGGTTTTAAAAAAAATATCATGGGAGAAAAGCTAACTAAAGAAACCAATATTACGTACAAATCTTTCCAAATGTTAATGGATGCGTCTGGAGATAAAATCTTTCTGGTGACAACACAGAGAGTGTGGTTTCTTGCCCTATCCTCATTAAGATATGGAGGGAACAATAACGTGATCGTTTTCTTCTTCTTCCTCTTCTTCTTCTTCTTCTTCTTTCTTCTTCTTCTTCTTCTTCTTCTTCTTCTTTTTCTTCTTCCTTCAGATAACACCTTCGGCATGTCGAAGATTACTTCACACATGAGGAGGCCCAAAAAAAAAAAAAAATAAAAGAGAGAGAGAGAGACGAAAAAATCAAAATTGAATAATGAACAACAAAACAAAGCTTCGTTTTCAACCGAGTTGGCATTGACAATAGCTATACATGTGAGCTGCCCTGGAGTTGAAGGGCAGAGAAAGATCTAGCCATTTGTTTAATCGATGAATGCAAAGATTTTGGAAATGTGAATCAATTAAACTGCTATTTCTTTTTGGTACCTTTTGTACGTGTGCCTCCCCCCCCCCCCCCCCCTCATTAAATCATCATGTCTTTGTTTTAAATAGCAGTTATGGACATCTTTAAGTATTTTGTCGTCTGTAATACTGCGCTGTTTCTTCTATTGTTTCTGCCCCTTTCGAGAGCGACAAATCCTATTTTCTACTGCTACAGCCGCTTTCAAGAGCAACAACGGCAATTTCCACTTGGTGTAGATTTGACTGCTGCTCTTTCCACTGATATTTCTTGCCGTTAGTGCTGCAGCAAATAACGGTCATCCTGGACACGTTCTTACATGTCCTGTTCAATTTGGGATGTCTCTCACATCTCCTAGTGGTCACAGTGAAGGCAACATGTAAACCATGCATTAAAATGGCGTCATGCCTCAAAGCGCTGGAACTGGATGTCAATGAATTTCCTCAAACTGACAAAAAAAAAAAGAAACGGTGACAGCATAGCATCATCGTAAAACATGACTTCCTTGGCATTGAAAAGTTATACCGAACCTTTCTTTTTCCAAACAGTTTATGAAAAAATACAAAAACCAGCCAACCTATACTTCCTGTAGTCCAGGTGACGCACATCAAGGTAACACAGTGAAACAGAACAAACATATTTTGCACACATGTGACAACTTCAGCGATAGAAGCTGTGGAGTGCTTTGTGCCTGAGTGTATTTGTTTGACTGAATCCAGATTCGTACCTGAGACTGAGTATCAGAGGGGAAGGTGCATGTGCCACTTGTACACATTTCATACAATAACGTGGTTGAATTAAAGGAACATAGTCACAGTCATACAGGCCCAGGTTGTGTCAATGGATAGTTTAATGAGTAGTGCTAAAATGATTTGGAAAATCGTGGACGCCAACAGAGGAGAGTGACATGGACGCCACAGAGGAGAGTGACATGGACGCCAACAGAGGGAGTGACATGGAGTTCAGCGCACAGCTCTGTTTCCTGCCCAGTCAGCAGCTGACAATGAAGACGACGCATGTCAATAGTTTGAAGCAATGCATTGGTAAATCCTATTACGACGCATGTCAATAGTTTGAAGCAATGCATTGGTAAATCCTATTACGACGCATGTCAATAGTTTGAAGCAATGCATTGGTAAATCCTATTACGACGCATGTCAATAGTTTGAAGCAATGCGTTGGTAAATCCTATTACGACGCATGTCAATAGTTTGAAGCAATGCGTTGGTAAATCCTATTTACGACGCATGTCAATAGTTTGAAGCAATGCATTGGTAAATCCTATTACGACGCATGTCAATAGTTTGAAGCAATGCGTTGGTAAATCCTATTACGACGCATGTCAATAGTTTGAAGCAATGCGTTGGTAAATCCTATTACGACGCATGTCAATAGTTTGAAGCAATGCGTTGGTAAATCCTATTACGACGCATGTCAATAGTTTGAAGCAATGCATTGGTAAATCTTTACGACGCATGTCAATAGTTTGAAGCAATGCGTTGGTAAATCCTATTACGACGCATGTCAATAGTTTGAAGCAATGCATTGGTAAATCCTATTACGACGCATGTCAATAGTTTGAAGCAATGCATTGGTAAATCCTATTACGACGCATGTCAATAGTTTGCTGAACAATTTAATAGTGGGAGAAAACAAGTGCAGGTTAACAATTCTTCAGTCATTATAGTAACGACTTGGCAAAGATTTTATTTATTTAAAAAAAAAAATTAAAGTTGAAGAAAATGGGGGGAATATATTATAAATATGACAAACCCTTCACTAGCTGCCTGAGGGAACCATCGTACTCCCCTTCGAGACAGATCTATTTGTATTGCCTGCTCCTAGGCCTTTCGTCCGCTGGATCGGACTCATCAGAGAGACACGGCTGATTGTGTCTGTGCCCTTGGTGTCAAATAGAGACACACCATAGTCCATAATTCTGTGGTGTTCTCATCACCAAGGGTTCCAAAAAGAATCCAACAGCACCCCAAAGCAGCCAGCGAAGGGTAGTAAAATGGAACAAAAGGAAAGTGTGGAGAAGAAAAAAGTTGCTAAAAAACTAAAAGCATTATGCAAACAGTATGAAATATAGGGGACAATCTTTGAGCCTATGCTTGAGGATCCATTCAAGGATGCAAGGGAGATCAAAAGATATGGAACAGTCTGAGTGGTCAGCTCTGCTGTTCAATAACCCAAGCATTGTGAGTGGCTAAGAATTGTACAGAATAACCTTTACTTGATCTCTTAAGAGATGCAATCTCCCACTGATTGACCAAACATTATACTGCTGAACAATTTAATAGTGGGAGAAAACAAGTGCAGGTTAACAATTCTTCAGTCATTATAGTAACGACTTGGCAAAGATTTTATTTATTTAAAAAAAAAAAATTAAAGATGAAGAAAATGGGGGGAATATATTATAAATATGACAAACCCTTCACTAGCTGCCTGAGGGAACCATCGTATTCCCCTTCGAAGACAGATCTATTTGTATTGCCTGCTCCTAGGCCTTTCGTCCGCATGTCAATAGTTTGAAGCAATGCATTGGTAAATCCTATTACGACGCATGTCAATAGTTTGAAGCAATGCATTGGTAAATCCTATTACGACGCATGTCAATAGTTTGAAGCAATGCATTGGTAAATCCTATTACGACGCATGTCAATAGTTTAAAGCAATGCATTGGTAAATCCTATTACGACGCATGTCAATAGTTTAAAGCAATGCATTGGTAAATCCTATTACGACGCATGTCAATAGTTTGAAGCAATGCATTGGTAAATCCTATTACGACGCATGTCAATAGTTTAAAGCAATGCATTGGTAAATCCTATTACGACGCATGTCAATAGTTTGAAGCAATGCATTGGTAAATCCTATTACGACGCATGTCAATAGTTTGAAGCAATGCATTGGTAAATCCTATTACGGACGCATGTCAATAGTTTGAAGCAATGCATTGGTAAATCCAAGTCAAGAATTGTGTGTCCAGTTTTGATTAGTCCTTTCCTCCATCCTTCCAAACGAAGACAAGAGGGTGGGGAATAGAGGGGGTGGGCAATAGAGGGGGTGGGGAATAGAGGGGGTGGGGAATAGAGGGGGTGGGGAATAGAGGGGGTGGGGAATAGAGGGGGTGGGGAATAGAGGGGGTGGGGAATAGAGGGGGTGGGGAATAGAGGGGGTGGGGAATAGAGGGGGTGGGGTATATATCATATAGGAGCCATAAAGGTAAAGCAATGATTAAAAGGTTTTTACTTCCTTCCTCCCACCCCCACCTCGCACAATACATCCAGACGGAAAGGTGTTAGAAGCATAAGCAGCACAATGAATAGATAAATGCAATTGACAAGAACGGTAACTCATCACAGGAGTGTTGGCATTTCACTATCGGGTATTGTTCTATTACCCTAGGGTGTTCCTTGGACATCTTTGCTGCTGGGACCATTCTGTAGAGACTTTGACCGTCCACAGCAGTCATGGAGTGGCGAGGGGCTTGAGGGTGCTGAGGCTGAGGGCTGGTCTTACAGAGCTGTCTCTGGCACTGTGTCTTCTGGCTGGGGGACGAGGCACATGTCCCGGCAGTGGCTATGGCGATGTACTGGCTGGGCTTGGGGGTGGCTGTGGTGGAGGAGCAGACGAACTGATGGCGGAGAGGCTGGCATCGGTGAGGTCATCTGTCTGATGAGGGAGGCGGGGCAGGTAGATCTGACAACGTCATGGTCTGCATGGTACCTACGCTCCTGTCCCCAGCTCTGAAATCACTGTCTGGCTGCTTCTCTGAATAGCAAAGACTTCACATCAGGGTGATTTTTCACTTGAGTTTAATCATGTTCGGGGAAGGGGGAAGGGGCGGTGACTGGGGGTAGGGGAGGTGTCTTCCACGGTGACGATGCCAGTTCCTTTGAAGAGTCAACGTTGAGTGATGAATTCAGTCTTCAGTTTGCGGAAATCAAATCGGACGGTGACCGGCCTCGGTGTACAGTAGTACTTCCCTGTCGATGCAATGGATGTTGAGTGTAGGTGAGAGTTTCCTGTATAATAGACATTAACTTTTCTTCAAACTATGTCCCTGATTGCTGTCCTTACCATCTGGTCCATCGCTCAGGAATCGAACAGTGCTTCCTCTAAAATTGCTGTAGTTCATTTCTGGGTCTGTAATTTCTGCTGTCAGAGATTTCATGAGCTGAACCTGAGCTGTGCTTAATGGAGACAGGTGTGTTCAAATGTCGCTCCGATCAGGATACCCAAGCAAAATTGTAAACATGTAAATGTCTGTGCGATGTGATTATGTGTTGCCGTGTCCGTGATGAAATTCAGTTCCATGTCTTTATTCGGAATCCGGCCGTTGGCGGTGAGGTTGTTTAGCAGCAAGACACAAATGGCGCCGAAGAAGCAAAAACAAACAGGAATTGAATGGTTCGTTTGACAGTACACTGTCGTTTTATGTTCAAAATGCTCTGAGTCCTCAATTGATCGTCCGAACTGTACAAAAAAGACAACATTCTTCTTCGATCACTGATGAACAAAATAAACAAAGAACGTTGTTACAAATCGTACTAAATAAACCGAATAAATCACTTCTGCAACACAAGTAAAGCTACTTTTACAACAGCAAGTAACACTAACAAGGCACAATAAGAGAATAGCTGAAAAACAAACAAACAAAAGAAAACCGACAGCGGTTGATACCTGCAGTTAAAGGTAAGGACAGATGAATTCAGTCAATCAGACCTTGTGATCTTAAAGCAGTGTGGAATGTTACGACGGGGCATCATTCAGCTGCTGCGGGGGGAAAACGGTGCTCTGAGAGAAAAGTTGATAGAGACAGATCAGGTGGAACAGATCCACAGGAAAAAGCGTCGGATTTAAAGAAACCTCTGTCCAGTGTGGTCACCATCTCATTCAAAGGTGGGGGCCACGCGCCAGATTATTATGGTATGTTAGAAAGCCAAACATAATAATGTGACTACAACCACATCTTCTTTTGCTCATTCTGGCGCTGCTGCGGCATCAATTTTTTTCTCTCAACGAATTGCAATTATCTCATTAGCAATTTCGTGAAAGCAACAACGTCACACAAGCAGTCTAAAACTGGTGTTTAACAAGAAGTTGCCGTTGGTGTCAAACACCAAAATGGTGGCACCCAATAGCAGTGCAGTGTCTCCGACAGTGGGTGTCTTGCGGCGATCTGGTACTGACTGTTCCTAGGAACTGCTGACATTGGAAGTGCAACAGGTCTGACTGCATGTGGCTGTGCATGTCGGAGTGGGACTGTACATGGTGGGAATAAGGACAGTAAAGAGAGCAAGGGAAGTGGGCGGCAGAACAAAGAGGCTGGCGAAGCTTATTCAGGACCGCTCTGAATCGTTTGGAAGCCCCACACACTGTGACAACTGAGAGGAAACAAAACCTGGTTCAGCAGTGAAGGACGATATGAGCCAGTTCACTGGATGGAGTAGAAACCTCTTCGACTTCTGACGCTCATAACTCCTGGTTCAGCATTCGTTTCTGTTTGATTAAACTGAACTCTCTTCTCTCTCTCTCTCTCTCTTCTCTCTCTCTCTCTCTCTCTCTCTCTCTCTCTCTCTCTCCTCTCTCTCTCTCTCTCTCTCTCTCTCTCTCTCTCTCTCTCTCTCGTGTGTGTGTGTGTGTGTGTGTGTGTGTGTGTGTGTGTGTGTGTGTGTGTGTGTGTGTGTGTGTGTGTGTGTGTGTGTGTGTGTGTGTGTGTGTGCCATGTAGCTGATCAATGTAGTGAACACGGCAGTATGTTACATTTCCTTTACTTCTGCTAATACTGCTGCTGCGACTGCTATTACTAAAATTGTTGCTGTTGCTACTACTACTGTTGTTACTGCTGCCACGATGCTACAACAACAACAGTAACTGTAACAACAACAACAACAACAACAACAACAACAACAACAACAACAACAACAACAACAACTCCTCTTCCTTCTCCTCCTCCTCCTACTACTACTACTACTACTTGTACTATTACTATGACATTTATCATTGCCGTATGATGATGATGATGATGATGATGATGATCATGATGATGATGAGAATGATGATGATGATGATGATGATGATGATGATGATGATGATGATGATGATGATGATGATTTACGCGCTTGCATGTTTATTTCTCAATGTGCTTACTTGCTCATGTGTTAACTTGCTTCCCTACATGCCGTTCACTGCTTGCTTACCTGCATGCGATAATAATAATAATAATGAGTTGTACCAGTTTCCGCCAAAGGCATGCAGCAGTGAAGGACGATATGAGCCAGTTCACTGGATGGAGTAGAAACCTCTTCGACTTCTAACGCTCATAACTCCTGGTTCAGCAGTGAAGGACGATATGAGCCAGTTCACTGGATGGAGTAGAAACCTCTTCGACTTCTGACGCTCATAACTCCTGGTTCAGCAGCACAAAACCATCGTCATCTGCTGATCCCTTCCTCCCCCTCCCCCTCTCCTCAATTTCCCTCCTCTCCTCCAGTCTCTGCCCTTTTCCACTCACTTCCACAGCCGAAGCTCCTCTCTCCCCCTTCTACCCAAACAATGCCTCTCTAAACTGATTACTGAGAGGGGATCGGCTTGCGGGCAGCTTTCTTGACAACGAGAAGTCGGAATTTCAATTGAAAGGCAAAACGGATAAAAGTCTGAAAGGAGTTCATGCTTTATTGATGACTGCGAGACGTGAATATTTTCCCAGCAATTTCCATTAGTAACCAAACGATTGAGAGCCGTGCTGGTGGATAGACGCTGCTCCTGTCAGCTAACATGAAAGCATCCTGTCCCTCGCTTTCGTCACTGGGAATCAAACCTTTGGTCAATCTAATCTCTTCAGCAAAGCGGCCGTTAAGGTTAACTGGCCCCATGATTCTAACAGAGATTGTGTCAGTCACGTTTTCCCTGTGTCATAGCCGATTACCCTCAGAAAGACGATTTCAGGAGTGTTACGAGCTGGTGTGAGAAGTCCAGTATGGCAGCTGTCATTGGAAGACCTCCTCTCTTGGGGAATAGCAAAGGTCTTTCATTGCTTTGATCAAAGCGTAGTGCAGATATTACAGTGAAACACTGCAGAAAGAGCTACAGATTTCATTGTTTGGATCAAAGCGTAGTGCAGATATTACAGTGAAACACTGCAGAAAGAGCTACAGATTTCATTGCTTTTATCAAAGCGTAGTGCAGATATTACAGTGAAACACTACAGAAAGAGCTACAGATATTACAGTGAAACACTGCAGAAAGAGCTACAGATATTACAGTGAAACACTGCAGAAAGAGCTACAGATTTCAGTCTGTTTACACTCTGGCAAACAGACAACATGCTCAGATCCAAGACAAATGAAGTACTGCGGATAACTCCGATAGAGACAAGGGTTTAAAAAAAATCCAATATGCAAATAAGTTAGAAATAGATTGAGACAAATGGTAATACAATCGAGTCGACGGGTATTCTTACAAATATAGAAAGAGCAGGAAGTTTAAAACACAGAGAGCATAAGACAAGCGTACAGTATGCTATGCTATGTACGAAAGATGAAGTGGATATTATTGTATATATGTATCTGTCTATATACCTATCTGTGAATCTATCTGTTTATACATATCTATCTACGTGTCTATCTCTGCAGCTGTCTAAACACACACACACACACACACACACACACACACACACACACACACACACACACCACACACACACACACACACACACACACACACACACACACACACACACACAATTCAATTCAATTCAATTCAATTCAATTCAATTCAAATTTAATCCTTTGACCCCTGCTGGGGCATGGAGGATACAAATGTAACAAAGAGAAATACGAAACTCACTCAGAACAATGTGTGAACATAGTTGCGAAATGCTGAATTCTGGTGAACTGTAACGATCTCATTAAACAATCTTCCCATTTTTTAGAAACTTACTAATATTCAAACAAATGCGTCTTCCTTTTGAAATAAATTACAAAAGTTGAAAACAGACTTTGGTTTTAGATATTTTTTAGGGATGAATTTTTCACGAAGTTCATTATATTTTGGACATTCCATGATGCAATGGAATTCATCTCCAATTTCACCCATTTCACAGTTACGACAAATACGCAATTCTCTTGGAACATTATGGTGTCTTCCAATTTCAATTTGCAATTTATGGTTACTACATCTAAATTTGAATAAAGGTATAACATAAATATCTGGTAAGGTAGAAATATAATGTTCTTTTCCAAAGACAGTCTTTATACTTTTATAGAATACACACTTGTTGCTGTTTTCAAGAGAACTGCGCCAATCACGAGCATAATTATTTTGCAACTCCTTTTTAACACACTTACATAAGTTATTTCTGTTTGTGAATGAATGAGATTCCCAAACACAATCAAAACCAGTTTCAAATAAAATGCTTTTAACATAACTAAGCCATGGTGAAACGAAAATTCCTTTTGTATATAGTTCATGTAAGATATTATATACTTTGTTTGAATGCTTCTTAGAATCAGGAACAACTAAGTTAGCCCAGAACCTTATCATTCTTACTTTAATCAGTACAGATAAAGGATAGATTCCGGTTTCACCATAAATCATTGAAGTCATTGTACTTTTATTTAATCTAAATAAATACTTTAAAAAACGTAACTGTAACTTTTCTAATATATCAACATTTTCATAACCCCAAATTTCACAACCATACAACAACACAGGTACAACTATGGAATAAAATAATTGTATGCAAACATCAATTGGCAATTTCTGCTTCCTTGCAATTTGTAATAATGAAAACATTGCCTTGACAGCCTGATTATAAGCACATTTTTTTGCTTTGTAAAACGAACCTGTTCTGCTGAACTCGATGCCTAAGTATTTAATTGAATTAAGAACCTCTATTTTTCATTCCCAAAGAAAAAAATTTCACGCATACTATTTCGACCATGAAAGACAACTATTTTTGTTTTCTTTGGATTTACTTCTAATTGCCATTGCATGCAATATATATGTAAGGCATTAAGTTCTTTTTGCAAAGCTGATTTAGAATTTGCCAGTAAAATTGTATCATCAGCATATAACAATACAAGCAATTTAATAAACTGTTCAAGTTTTAACTCTTGCGTTAAATCATATTCTAGAGTAGAACAGTTATTGTCAATAAGGAACTGTTGTAGATCATTTAAAAATAATGAAAACAATAAGGGTAAAAGGGTTTTTTCTCCTTGACGAACTCCCCTAAAACTGCCAAAGAACACACCCCCACACACTCACACACACACACACTCACACACACACACACACACACACACACACACACACACAACACACACATTATCATTACGTCATCACATTTGTCCGAGTCACGGAGGGAAAGGGGCTCTGAGCGGGCATTATAAATTGTTCTGTTTTCAGGTTTGACTTTCTGTCCCACAGCTGACAGTGAAGAATTGATATTTATCATGCAATGTCCCAGTATTTCTTTCCCTTTTTTTTCCTCAGACACCCTCCCCCCCACCCCCCTTTCTTTTTCATTTCCTCTCTTTTTAAATTTTGTGCAAATTATCATTGTAATAACGGAGGAAATGTGTTAGCCTTCAGTGTTTCCCCCTCTACTAATTTGTTGGCAACATACTTCTCGTCAGTCAGAGGGACATGGCACCTCTCAGGAGATCCAAGCAGAGACTGTTACGCACAATTCTTAGTTGCTGTGAACACTTAGGGTAATGACAGAGCAAGGATATAATGAAACAATCCCCAAGCACAGGCTCAAAGACTCCCCCCTGCATTGAAAAAACTCTTTGATGATGATGTAATTTTTCAGCAGCTGATTTCCTTACGGCATTTCTTCTCGTTTTACTTTTCTTCCCCTTTCACTATCTGCTTTGGGGTGCCTTTTGGACGAGTGTTTGAACCCTTGGTGTGAGGGCAGCACAGAACTATAACTGTGGTACATCTTCATACAGTCAGCCGTGCCTCATTATCGAGTCCCAACAGCGGACACAAGGCCACTGAGCAGGCAATGTTAATGATTCAGTTCTCATGGAGGACTATAAGGATCCTCATATGCTGCCTGTTGAAATTTTGTAGATATCACCAATTCACGTTCCCGTTTTCTTCCCCTTTCAAACCCACGCATTCCTTTCCTCCTTTTCTTTCTTACATCATTTTACTAACGTAAGAATTATTAGCTCGCATGTGTCCCCCCCACCCCACCCCGAATTGTACAGACTGGCATATTTTGGGAAAAATGTTGATACACAGATAAAACCTCTTCTTACATATCAGCTGAAATTTGGGGCTTACATGAAAATTCGCAGATGGAAAAAGAGCATACGTATGCTATAAAGCGTTTCCCCTTCAAGTACTTATTCTTCATCCAACGCTGTTTATAGGGAGAGATGGGTAGATCCTTTGTATATAATACATTTGTTAAAATGAAATTAAGTACTGGTTGAAGATCTTGAAGCTACCTCAGTCCGTTTGAGCGGGCAAGCTTATGAATGATGCTTTCAGAAATGGAAAAAGGTAAAGGGAGTACTGGAGTCATAAAGTAAAGAAAGTCCTTTCAAACAGGGTTTTGGAATCGTGTGGTTGACCCAGGAAGTTGGAAATGACAACAGTTCATTGCAGAATTTAAAGACGGGCTTTTTTTGGTTCTTTAAACAAATTGGCACTCAGAATGGAAAGTAACGAAAAATACCCTGTTTTTTTCTCATTTAAAAATGCGTTTCATTCTGAAAGTTTCTCAATGTCATAACAGATAAATGGCCCGAATAAATTACGCAAGATTCAGGTTGAGAACTTTACAAGCAAAAGATAGTTTGAAACATCCACAAAATCACCTTGCCCCTGCATGTAGACACATTACTGACGACGAAGGACACTTTCTTTTTCACTGTACTGCTTATAATGAAGTGTGGACAAATTGTTCATTTTCGCATTTTTGATATAGCGAAAAGACAAGATGTCACTTTCGTGTTATCATCAGATGATAAAACTTGTAAATAAATGAGTTCAAAATTCTTTCCCTGAAGCTTTGAAAATTAGACAGATGAAGGGCAGTTAAATTTAAGATAATGCATCATAAGAGATATATGAATGAATATTATCAGTCATCGCTTTTGGAAAGAGATCAGAAAGATACAATGTCATCATTTCATTGAGTGGATGGTCTAGTCAGTCTTAACGATTTTTAAACTCTTCTTTTAAAAACTTACTGCATTACTCCTGTGTGTGAGGACAAAAGGAAATGTTACGATTTATTTGTTTTTGTTAACTTTTGATTTGATACACACTGGGAATGAATGTGTCTATTTGTTTCCAAGGAAATTAAGGGGGAATGTTATTGTTCTGTCACCTCCTCCCTACTGGTCAAAAGACCTCTTGGTAATGACAATAAAATACAAAGTGTCTGTCTGTCCGTCTGTCTGTCTGTCTGTCGTCTGTCTGTCTGTCTCTCACTCTCTCTCTCTCTCTCTCTCTCTCTCTCTCTCTCTCTCACACACACACACATACCCACAAAACACACAACCGCGCGCGCGCGCGCGCGCGCCCACACACACACACACACACACCACACACACACACACCCACACCACACACACCCCACACACACCACACACGCACGCACGCACGCACGCACGCACGCACCACCAACACACACACACACACCCCCACACACAACACACATGCACACATCACAGAAAAACACACACGTGTGCATGCACTATACACAAAAACCCACAGAGATACACACACACACACAACACACACACACACACACACCACACACACACACACACATGCACACACACACACACACACACACACACAATGCACACAAAACCCCACACAACACACACACACACACACACACACACACACACAACACCACCCCACGCACGCAGGGCACGCACGCACGCCGCACGCACACGCACACACACACACACACACACACACAAAACACACACACCACACACACACACAACGTCAAATGCTAAGAGACGTCTGATCTAATGAGAGTGGAAGTCGCAGTATGTTCACTATGTGGGAAACGCTGGGAGATGGGAACCCCAAAGCTGTCCAACACAGAGTGCGCCTTTTCTTTGGACTAAGGAACAGACAGCAGGATGACAGGGTCTCACAGAACACTGGGCTGGGGCAGAGTGAGGAGACAGTTTGCATTGTCTTCCCATGCGCAGATGACACTTGTTGACGGGGTGCTCCGCCGCCCCAGCAGCACTAAAGGCGTGAAAACCATCCCGCCTTTATGGAACGCTTTACAGGGAACCTTTGCGCCGTACCTTGCTGAAGAATTTTATCATGTATTTTGGACATAATTGGACAGTTTGAACATCAGACCCGAGGTGAGCTGATTTGCTCGCTCGCTTCTACATTTATGTTGAATTTGTTGCGAGAAGGGGTGTGGTGTGCTTTTTGTGTGTGTGTGTGTGTGTGTTGCGTGCGTGCGTGCGTGCGTGCGTCGTGCGTGCGTGCGGCGTGCAAAGCGTGCGTGCGCGCGCGCGCGCGCGCGCCCGCGTGTGTGTGTGAGTGTGTGTGTGTGTGTGTGGTGTGTGTGTGTGTGTGGTGGTGTGTGTGTTTTGGTGAAAATGACTCTCTTTGTTTTCATGATTTTTATATTGATGAATTTGCCCTCTGACTCTGAAAGAGATGTATTTTTAGGGAAGGGGGGGTGAGGTGAGGTGGGAGAGGTAAGGTGATGCCCAGGAGGAGGAGGGGCAGGGGTGGAAGTGTTGTGTGCTATGGTCGCTCTCTCCTCTTCCCCCTCTCTCTCTCCCCTCTCTCTCTCTCTCTTCTCCCCCTCCTCTCTCTCTTCTCTCTTCTCTCTCTCTCTCTCTCTCCATCTCTTTCAGTGTGTGGTGTGTGTGTGTGTGTGTGTGTGTGTGTGTGTGTGTGTGTGTGTGTGTGTGTTTTGCGTGGTGTGTGTGTGTGTGTGTGTGTGTGTTGTGTGTGTGTGTGTGTGTGGTATGGGGGGGGGGGAGGGGGAAAGGGATTTACGTACCTCAGACCTTGTCTGCCATGGGACCTTGAACCAGGTGAATGTGATTGATCAAAGGTTTGGGGTCATGGTATCCATGGAAATGACAGCGCACCAGCAGGACATGATTGGTAAATGGTATCCCAGGGAAAGACAGCGCACCAGCAGGACAAAAATTGGTCATGGTATTCCATGGTATGACAGCGCACCAGCAGGACATGATTGGGTCATGGTATCCCATGGTATGACAGCGCACCACCCAGGACATTCACGCTTTCAGTGATGACGACAGTGACCAGTCTCACTGCGGGAGATACTGTGTATCCCAAAAATTTAAACAGCTGTTTCGGACACCCGGACATATTGTGAGGAGAAAATGACAGCCTGATCTGACAGCCGGACATATTGTGAGGAGAAAATGACAGCATTTGACTGATCTGACAGCCGGACATATTGTGAGGAGAAAATGACAGCAGTGACTGATCTGACAGCCGGACATATTGGGGAGGAGAAAATGACGCATGACTGATCTGACACCCGGGACATATTGTGAGGAGAAAATGACAGCAGTGACTGATCTGACACCCGGGACATATTGTGAGGAGAAAAATGACAGCAGTGACTGATCTGACAGCCGGACATATTGTGAGGAGGAAATGACAGCTGTGACTGATCTGACAGCCGACAATTGTGAGGAGAAAATGACAGCAGTGACTGATCTGACAGCCGGACATTTGTGAGGAGGAAATGACAGCATGACTGATCTGACACCCGGGACATATTGTGAGGAAAAATGACAGCAGTGACTGATCTGACAGCCGGCCCTATTGGAGGAGAAAATGACAGCAGTGACTGATCTGACAGCCGACATATTGTAGGAGAAAATGACAGCAGTGACTGATCTGACAGCCGGACATATGTGAGAGAAATGACAGCAGTGACTGATCTGACAGCCGGACATATTGTGAGGAGAAAATGACAGCAGTGCCCTGATCTGACAGCCGGACAATATGTAGGAGAAAATGACAGCAGTGACTGATCTGACAGCCGACATTTTGTGAGGAGAAAATGACAGCAGTGACTGATCGACAGCCGGACATATTGTGAGGAGAAAATGACAGCAGTGACTGATCTGACAGCCGGACATATTGTGAGGAAAAAAATGACAGCATGACTGATCTGACAGCCGGACATATTGTAAGGAGAAAATGACAGCAGTGACTGATCGACAGCCGGACATATTGTGAGGAGAAAATGACAGCATGACTGATCTGACAGCCGGACATATTGTGAGGAGAAAATGACAGCATGACTGATCTGACACCCGGGACATATGTGAGGAGAAAATGACAGCTGTGACTGAACTGACAGCCGGACATATTGTGAGGGAAATAAACAACTGTGACGAACGACAGCCGGACATGTTGTGAGGAGGAAATGACACCCTGTGACTGATCTGACTGCCGGACATTGTGCGAGGAAATGACAGCTGTGACGAACTGACAGCCGACATATTTTTGCGGGGGGAAATGACAGCTGTGACGGATCTGACAGCCGGACATCCGGGTGGGGAGGAAATGACAGCTGTGACCGTGTGAGAGCCGGACATATTGTGCTGCCCCCTGCATCTAAAGAGATCCTTTTTTGAGGGCAACATCTACAGAGATCTCTTCTTTGAGGCAACATCTAAAGAGATCTCTTCTTTAAGGCAACATCTAAAGAGATCTCTTCTTTAAGGGCAACATCTAAAGAGATCTCTTCTTTAAGGGCAACATCATTTTAATGGTCACGTCATTTCCGTGGTCAGGCTTCCTCCACACACATTTTGTTCCCTCTCTCTGTTCATCAATAAACACAACGGGAAGCTGTAAAACTTCTGAAATATCATACAAACACAACGGGAAGCTATTAAACCTTCTCAAATATCTTTCCTCCAAAAAATGTTCTGATCATCACACTTTATTTCTTTGGGTTTCACCACCCCCCCTTCCCCCCCCCTTCCGACCGCTCCGACCGCCTGATTGCCGTTTATAGTGTGTGTGCGTGCGTGCGCGCGCGCGCGCGTGGTGTGTGTGTGGTGTGGTGTGTGTGCGTGTGCGGTGGGTGTGTGTGTGGGGCGCGTGTGTGCTCGTGCGTGCAACGCAAGCATATATATATGTGGTGTTGTGTGTGTGTGTGCGTGCTTTGTTGTGTGTGCGCGTGCATGTGTGTGTGTGTGTATGCGTGCGTGCGTGCGTGCGTGCGTGCGTGCTTTGGGGTACGTGTGTGCGTGCGCGCGCGCGCGCGCGCGCGCGCGTGTGTTGTGTGTGTGTGTGTGAGCGTGCGTCATGCGTGCAGGGGTGCGGTGTATGTTTGTGTGTGTGCGTGTGTGTGTGTTTTGTGTGTGTGTGTTTTGTGTGGGTGCGTGCGTGCGTGCGTGCGTGCGTGCGTGTGTGCGTGCGTGCGGCGCGAGTGTGTGTGTATGTTGTGTATATATGTATATGTTGTGTGTGGGGTGTGTGTGTGTGTGTGTGTGTGTGTGTGTGTGTGCGCGCGCGCGCGTTGTGTGTTATACGTGTGTGTGTTTTGTGTGTGTGCGTGCGGCATGTGTTGTGTGTGTGTGTGTGTGTGTGTGTGTGTGTGGTGTGTGTGTGGTGTGGTGTGTGTGTGTGTGTGTGGGTGCGTGTGCGTGCGTGTGTGGTGTGTGTGCGCGTGTGTGCTCGTGCGTGCAAGCGCAAGCATATGTGTGTGTGTGTGTGTGTGTGGTCGTGCAGTGTGTGTGTGTGTGTGTGCGCGCGCGCGCGCGTGTGTGTGTGTGTGTGTGTTTTGTGTGTGTGTGTGGAGCGTGCGTGCATGAGTGCATGCGTGGGGTGTATGTTTGTGTGTGTGTGTGTGGGTTTTGGGTGGTGTGTGTGTGTGCGTGCGGCGTGGCGTGCGTGCGTGGCGTGCGTGCGTGCGCGCGTGTGTGTATGTGGGGTTGTGTATATGTAGTGTGTGTGTGGTGTGGTGTGTGTGTTTTGTGTTTTGTGTGTGGTGTGTGTGGTCCTGTGTGTTGTGTGTGTGTGGCGCGCGCGCGCGCGCGCGTGTGTGTGTGTATACGTGTGTGTTTTTTATGTGTGTGTCCCGTGCGTGCATGTGTGTGTGTGTGTGTGTGTGTGGTGTGTGTGTGTGTGTGTGTGTGTGTGTGTGTGGTGTGTGTGTGAGCGTGTGTGCGTGCGTGCATGTGTGTGTGTGCGTGCGTTGTGTGTGGTGTGTGGTGTTGTGTGTGGTGTGTGTGTGTGTGTGTGTGTGTGTGTGTGTGGTGTGGTGTGTGTGTGTGTTTGTGTAGTGTGTGTATGTGTAGTATGTTGTGTGTGTGTGTGTGTGTGTGTTGTGGGGTGGTGTGTGGTGGTGTGTGTGTGTTGTGTGTGGTGAGTGATGTTTGTGGTGTGTTGTGGTGTGTGTGTGTGTGTGTGTGTGTGGTGTGGTGTTTTGTGTTTGTGTGTGTATGTGTGGTTTATGTGTGTGTGTGTGTGTGTGTGTGTGTTGTGTGTGTGGTGGTGTGTGTGTGTGTGTGGTGTGTGTGTCCGTTTGTGTGTCTATTTGCGCCTGCGCGCGCGTGTCCGCATGTTTTGGGGGTGTGTGGGTGTGTGTGGGGGGGGGGGGGGGGGGGGGGGGTGTTTGCATTTGAACTGCACACGCTGTGGCTTTTGCTTCAATTATAGGCTTGATCATTACTTTGTGGTTTATTTTACCACTGATGATGTGAGATGATGATGATGATGATGATGATGAACGACCATTAAAAAAAATGTGTATCATTAAAAAGAAACCAGTCTTTTCATATTGCATCCCTCGAATTACCCCTAATATATTTCTGTGACGTTGTGCCGTTTTTTTCCCCCACTATTGACAAACAAAATAGGCTGCTGACGAAGGGGCATCAGAGCTCCGAAAGCTCCGAGAAAAATGGTGTTCTTGTTATATTGGATCATATGCCTAATGACATATTTCTTATTTTTTTCTGTCCATGTTTGTTTATAACTAAAATTCGTGATCTGCCCCTCATCACTTTGTGTTGAATATTTTGCTTTTTCTCAAATCTTAAATAAAAGCTAGCGAACCACCCAGAGAACGTGGACAAACGAGTCACAAGACAAAACACAACGCGTTTCGACCTCTTAGGTCTTCTTTAGGGAAACATAAACGAAAAAAAACAACGAAAAATTTACTTAGCTTTTATCGCTTTAGATCGCTTCAGAGTTCAGCGCAAGGGGGAAGGCGTTGAACCTGTTGCTGGAGACTACACCACCAAGAGAAAGAACTCTTGAAAACAAACGTCAACATACAGCCAGAACGTCTTGAAAACAAACGTCAACATACAGCCGAGAACGTCTTGAAAACAAACGTCAAAAAAAAACGTTTTATGATTCAACCCCTTTTCCTTGCGCTGAACTCTGAAGCGATCTGAAGCGATCAAAGCTAAGTTAATTTTCGTTGTTTTATTCGTTTGTGTCTCACCTGAAGAAGACCCAAGAGGTTGAAACCGTTGTGTTTTGTCTTGTGACTCGTTTGTCCACGTTCTCTGGCGGTTCGCTAGCATTTATTTAAGATTTGTTTTTGATTTCCCCCTGCATCGTCTCGCTTTGCAACTAGACTTTTTCTCACAGTTTTTCCTGTTTATTTTTCATTTCATTTTTTTTCTAGACGGGGAAAAAGCTTAGGGGAAAGGGAAAAAATGGCTCAACGGGGACAAGGAATCCAACAAGATGGAGGTCGGGTGCAGGTGGTAAGTTTCTGAAGTAAAAAAAAAAAAAAAAAAAGTTTCTGAATCACTCACATCATAGAGGTAACTCGGAATCAGCCTAGCTTTCAGACGAATGCCTTTTTGAAATTGAAGACCTGTTTGCTCTCTGTTCGCACACATACCTGTGCATTGATTGCAGGATCATGCACACTCTGACACAAGAATGCAGTACAGCCATAATTTATATCACAAGCAGCTGTCATGCGCAAACGTTCGGGAAAAATGTGGGGATCGACAGTGGGAATGAATACCTCGAAGCTATAAACTTTTCTGAGTGTCACTAACCACTTGCTCTCGCTAACACAATGAAACAAATTGGAGAGAAAAGGTCGGTGAGCCGGGCCTCAGCACCTGTCTGTCCCGGCTGACCCTTGGCGAGAGCCGCGCGGCTAGTGGCCGTGCACACCGATGGAGGATGCAGTTGCTGTCGCAAAGGTGGCGCCTGTATGGGTTGTATGAGTATGGAGTCCATTACAGTGGACATGTTCATCGTGTGTGTGTGTGTGTGTTGTGTGTGTGTGTGTGTGTGGTGTGTGTGTGCGTGTGTGCGTGTGTACGTGCGTGCGTGCGTGCGTGCGAGCGAGCGCGCGCGCGCGTGTGTGTGTGTATGTGTGTGTGTGACTGGTTTTCCAAAAATGGCTGTTCATAAGTTTGTGTCCCTTCTTTTCCAACTTTGCTTTCCTACTTGAACATTCACCGAGCTGTGGATATTTGTTGTGAAGAGGGAAGGGGATGAAGGAGAACAGGAATTTGGACAGTGGGTACCGAGACAAGCAGGGAGCGTTTAGTATCATAGACAAAGGCAGCGCAGTGAGTGTTCGGGTATTTAAAAGGGAAGTTTGTCAAGTTGACCGCATTGACAACTTAGCAAGAGGAGGTATCTCAAATTTTGAGCGAATCGACACAAAAAAGCACCTGAGAACGGAACATTCATTTATTTACCGTAAAAAAAAAAGTTGGCAACATGTTTTATTGAGCAAACAAGCAAAGCTAAAAACAAAAGTCTGACCCCCCACCCCCACCCCCCCTGCCCTCATCCATTCCCCAACAAAAAAAACGGTAATCAAATGAAAAAGGGGCAAGACAACAGTGAACAAGACAAAGCATTAGTGTCAGCTTATGGATTTATGGAATATTCCGCTTTTTGCTGAAGATATCTGAGTGGCAGCCAAAGATAAAATGCCTGAAGAGCAATGAAAGAAAACCATTACAAAATGATAGCTAGAAAACATCTAAAGTTGTACATTATACTTATGTTTGAATTAAGTATTTCTTTAACTGTGTTATGTCTTGATTGTACAAACTTTAAAATAGAAACCCTCGAATTTTGTTACTTCAGTTTCTTTGGCCCCGTCCCCTTTGACCAGTGGGGAGGCATGTGGATCCGCTGAACAGACGCGCAGGGCGTGTGAGGCATGTGGATCCGCTGAACAGACGGCAGGCAGGGCGTGGGGAGGCATGTGGATCCGCTGAACCCCGACGGGAGTCAGAGCGTGTGAGGCATGTGGATCCGCTGAACAGACGGCAGGCAGGGCGTGTGAGGCATGTGGATCCGCTGAACAACGGCAGGGAGAGCGTGTGAGGCATGTGGATCCGCTGAACAGACGGCAGCAGGGTAGTAGAGAGGGATGTGGATGATGAAGGAAGTGGGGTCGGAACCAACTGACATCACAAGGAGGGCGGGGAAAAGATCTATTCCAATGGGGCACACAAAGAGTTGTGAAGGACGGGGATAGATCAACTCCAATGGAGGACACAAAGAGTGTGTGAAGGACGGGGTAGACCAACTCTAAAGGAGGACACAAAGAGTGGTGAAGGACGGGATGGATCAACTCTAATGGAGGACAAAAAAGAGTGTGTGAAGGACGGGGATAAAATCAACTCCAAAGGAGAACACAAAGAGTGTGTGAAGGACGGGATAGATCAACTCTAATGGGGGACACAAGAGTGTGTGAAGGACGGGATAGATCAACTCCAATGGAGGACACAAAGAGTGTGGAAGGACGGGATGGATCAACTCCAATGGAGGGCACAAAGATGTGTGAAGGACGGGGATAGATCAACTCCCCAAAGGAGGACACAAAAGTGGTGAAGGACGGGAGGATCAACTCTAATGGAGGACACAAAGAGTGTGTGAAGGACGGGGGTGGATCAACTCTAATGGAGGACACAAGAGTGTGGAAGGACGTAGATAGATCAACTCCAATGGAGGTACAAAGAGTTGTGAAGGACGGGGTAATCAACTCTAATGGGGGACACAAAGAGTGTGTGAAGGACGGGGATAGATCAACTCTAATGGAGGACACAAAGAGTGTGTGAAGGACGGGGAAGATCAACTCTAATGGGGGACACAAAGATGTGTGAAGGACGGGTAAAATCAACTCTAATGGAGGACACAAAGATGTGTGAAGGACGGGGAAGATCAACTCTAATGGGGGACACAAAGAGTGTGTGAAGGACGGGATAGATCAACTCTAATGGAGGACACAAAGAGTGTGTGAAGGACGGGAATAGATCAACTCTAATGGAGGACACAAAAGTGTGTGGGGGGGGGATAGATCAACTCCAATGGAGGACACAAAGAGTGTGTGAAGGACGGGGTAGATCAACTCCAATGGGGGACACAAAAAGTGTGTGAAGGACGGGGATAGATCAACTCTAATGGAGGGCACAAAGAGTGTGTGAAGGACGGGGATAGATCAACTCTAATGGAGGACACAAAAAGTGTGTGAAGGACGGGGATAGATCAACTCTAATGGAGGACACAAAGAGTGTGTGAAGGACGGGGGTAGATCAACCCCTAATGGAGGGCACAAAGAGTGTGGAAGGACGGGATGGAAACAAAATCTAATGGAGGACACAAAGAGTGTTTTGGACGGGGATAGATCAACTCTAATGGGGGACCAAAGAGTGTGTGAAGGACGGGGATAGATCAACTCTAATGGAGGACATGAATAATAAATGTCTTTGAGAATTCTCAGAAGATTTTGAAAAAAGGAAAACAGAACAAAAATTTAATTTCGACAACGTTTCGGTTATAGACCGTCTTCAGACTTGTGGACATACAAAGAAAAAGAAAGACAAATAAATACGTTAAGGAAATGACGTATGAAAACATATACGTAAACGGACGATAACGTGCTTAAATGTGTGGTGTGTGTGTGTGTGTGTGTGTGTGATTGCGTGCGTGTCTACCATACTACAACTGCTATTGCCTTATTATCACCAAAAATGTATAGGCCTAGTCCTGTCTTAATTAATTTTTTTCAATATTTTTACATTTATTAGTATTCCTATCATAATATAATTATCATCATTACACCTTGCACCACAAGAGACCAAAGCTAAGTGACAACTCGTCATTTTCGTTGTCCTATTTGTTTGTGTCTTGCCCGAAGAAGACCTTAGAGGTCCAAAACGCGTCGTGTTTTGTCTTGTGTCTCGTTTGTCCACGTTTCTCTTGGCGGTTCCGTAACATTTATGTAAATTGTACAGTGGGGTGGATCACACATCTTATTTTCATAATTAGTCTGTGGTGCAAGTCTCTTTATAGGGTGGGGTAGTGTGCTTATGATGTGAGAGAATTCGAAGTTGAGGAGGGGAACAGAAAGAGCTCCCCTACCCTTTAGCTTTGAAGGTGACAGAATCTTGGCCACAGCCGGCTTTCCACTGACGTCACTCACTTTTTTTCCACGGCACAGGGAGCAGGGCGATAGCACACACCAACAAATACGCCGACGCTCGTGTTTTTTCCGGAGAGGCTAAGGGTCGTCTTTAGGTCGGGGAAAGTGTGTGCCGCCATCGACTCTGAAACAAACACAAAAACGGACAATATAATCTTTACACGTTCCTTTGTCATTTTCATGTAAAAGGAGAACGGTTATTCAAACGCCCGAACATTTCATTATTTGACAAAGCGATATACTCGTTTAAAAAAGAAAATAAAGATAAAGTGTGTGCGCGCGCGCGTGTGTGTGTGGTGTTTTGTGTGTGCGTGCGTGCGTGCGTGCGTTTCGTGCGTGCGTGCGTGTGTGTGTGTGGGGTGTGTGTGTGTGTGTGTGTGTGTGGTGTGTGTGTGTGTGAAGTCATTTAGGGTTAAAGAATAAGCTTAGAGCTTTTTCTTAATCCTGCCCTCTCTCTCTCTCTCTCTCTCTCTCCTCCTCTCTCCCCTCTCTCTCTCTCTCTCCTTTCTCTCTCTCTCTCTCTCTCTCTCTCTCTCTCGCTGTCTCTCTCTCTCTCTCTGTGTGTGTGTGTGTGTGTGTGCGTATGTGTGGTTTTGTGTGTGTTGGTGTGTGTGAGAAAAGAGAGAGAGAGAGAGAGAGAGAGAAGAGAGCGTGTGTGTGTGTGTGTGTGTGTGTGTGTGTGTGTGTGTGTGTGTTTCGTGCGTGCGTGCATGTGTGCGTGCGTGCGTGTGTTCGTGCGCGTGCGAAAGATGTATGTATGCGTGCGTGTGTGTGAGAGAGAGGAGAGTGTGTGTGTGTGTTATGCGCGCGCGCGCGCGCGTGTGTGTGTGTGTGTGTGTGTGTGTGTGGGGTGTTTTGTGTTCGCACCGTATTTATAAAACCTAGATATTTGAAGGGTCTGTACATTACGATTTTCTATTTTGATTTCAAGTGCTTGAAACAAAAAAAAAATACGAATAAAAAAAAATCGAAACAGTAACTTTCAATTAAGTTTGAATACTGTCTTTAATGTTGAAGATAAATAGAATTTTATCATGCACTATCTTTCCTTGTATGAGAATTAAAATCCGTGACGTCACCAAAAGAAATTCGTCTTTGGGATTCAAGAAAGAAAAGAACCTCACATTGCTCCCCAAAGCCTAAATCAGGATCATAAAGAGAAAAAGAACCTGACAAAAAAAAAAAACGAAACCCACAGATCTCTTCCTTTTCATATGTCAGTGGGACCAGCCCGCATGTTTCATTTTTTGGGCCCTAAGAGGGGGATGGGGGGGGAAATGGCGATGTTACAAAATTTTTGGTGGGAGCTGCGTGCAGGTGAACAGGAAAAGCCGTTGTGAAAACCTAATGGCCAGCAGTGGACAGCCGAGCTGCCGTGGGATGGCCAGGCAAACTGTGTGACGGAAGTAAGCGAAATGCAGTGATATGATTAAATTTTCGTGCTTTGTTTTTCGGGTTTCTTTCCTCCAACAGTATTCCACAACTGAAACAAACAAAGCCATCCACCGTAAATTCCACAACCCGAAACAAACAAAGCCACCACCAGTATTCCACAACTGAAACAAACAAAGCCATCCACCAGTATTCCACAACTGAAACAAACAAAGCCATCCACCAGTATTCCACAACTGAAACAAACAAAGCCATCTTCACTTCCCCTTAATCCACCTTCCCCAAAAACAATACAGCGACTTAAAGTGTGGTCGTCCAGGCAGAACCCTGATATTTGAACCATGATATTTGAACCATGGAATAATCAACAAACTGAAAACACAAAGGAATCAATACTGTTCGGCACAACAATCAGAATGGCGACGGGGCGTTCCTTTAAAGGCACCATGGTCATGGGTAAAAACAGGATATCAATAGACTGTAATCGATGAACAGACCGCTTTTGGGATCAGAGAAAAGGGGATTTGTATACCAACCACAAAGACAATGCATAGACACAGATAAATACTCAGAAGACAGCAGTCCCAACAAGCAGAAACCCAACTGATATAAGATATTAGATACAAAAGTTTCCATTCCCCGTGACTTTTTATTGCCCATTGATTTTGTGTGTGTGTGGTGTGTGGTTTTGTGTGTGTTGTGTGTGTGTGTGTGTGGGGGTGTGGGTGTGTGTGTTTTGTGTGTGTTTTCTCCCTCTCATTCTCCACTCACACACAAAC
This sequence comes from Conus ventricosus, assembly GCA_018398815.1. Taxonomy (NCBI): domain Eukaryota; kingdom Metazoa; phylum Mollusca; class Gastropoda; order Neogastropoda; family Conidae; genus Conus; species Conus ventricosus. The sequence continues at coordinate 66,147,068 of CM031609.1, forward strand.
CCCCCTCTCCCCTCTCTCTCTCTCTCTCTCCTCTCTTCTCTATCATCTTCTCTCATCTCCTCTCTCTCTCTTCCCCTCCCTCTCCCCTCTCTCTCTCTTTCCTCTCTTCCCCGCTTTCGTCTGTCATCCGTCCGTCGATCTGGTTTCTCTGTTAAATGTGTGTTGCGTGGCGCGCGCGCGCCGCACGCGTGTGGTGTGTGTGTGTGTGTGTGTGTGTGTGTTGTGTGTGTTGTTTTGTGTGTGTTGTGTGTGTGGTTTCCCTCTTATTTTCCACTTCCCCCACCCCCATCCCCGCCCCCGTCTCTCTCTCTCTCTTCTCCTCTTCCTTCTCTCTCTCTCTCCTCTCTCTCTCTCATCTTTTTTCACCCCCTTTCCTGTCTTCCCAGTGTCCTCTGTCCTTCCACCCCTTGTTTCCGTCCTTGTCTTCCTTTCTCCCTCGCTCACTCTTTCTCTTTTTTCTTTCCTCCCTGTCAATATATCGGTCTGTCTGTCTTTCAGCCCCCATCTCTCTCTCTCCTCTCTCTCTCTTCTCTCTCTCTCTCTCTCTCTCTCTCTCTCTATATATATATATATATATATATATATATATATATATATATATATATATATATATATACTGAGAGGCAAAGGAAACGCAATTCCATTGTCAACTGACAATTTTATTGAAATGAAACAAACACACATCAAAGCAAATACGTGTGACAAAAGTGCGACCACTGTACATTAGTTTGCCTATAACAGGTGCACATTCGCCTGAAGTGAAGCCCATTTAGGCGCGACAGAAGGAATACACTGTCAATATCTGGTGTGTCCCCCTTGAGCACGAACACAAGCTTGCAGACGTCGGGGCATTGAAGCGCACAAACGACGGATGATACGGATCGGTATCACGTTCCAGTGATGCTGCAATGCTTGGGTGAGCTCAGCAACGGTAGTTGGGGGATTCTGCTGACCTTGCACACGTCGTCCAAGTTCGTCCCACAAATGTTCAATGGGATTCATGTCTGGGGACACGGAGGGCCACTGCATGACATCCACATTGCTGTCCCGAAGGAAATTTCGTGTGAGAACGGCTGTGTGGGGTCGAGCATTGTCCTGCTGAAACACTAGTCTGTTGCCACCATGCTGTCTCCAGAGAGGAAGAAGAACTGGCTCAAGAAACAGTGTCAATATAACGCCTTGCCGTCAAGTTGCCTGGCACAAACACAAGCTCCGATCGAAATTGAGCATTTATGGCACCCCAGACCATTACCCCTCCACCCCATAACGATCTCGCTCAATGACACAGGGTTGCGCAAAACGTTCACCCTGACGTCGATACACACGATCACGGCCATCCGGGAAAGAGACATTGAACCGGGATTCATCCGAAAAAACAACATTCCCCCAAACCCTGTTCCTCAGAAAGCCACCTGCGGCAGCCCATCGCTGGCGTGCTAGTCGATGGCGATGGGTTAAGATCTGACCTTGGTATGGTCGACGTGCCCGTAGCCCTGCTGCTGCCAGACGCCGACGCACGGTACGGCTGCTGATTGGTCTTTCTCTAGTCCCAATAGTGTTGCAGGCTGTTGTGCAGCTGGCTGGAAACGATTCCGGAGGTGCTGCGTGACAATGTAGCGGTCCTGTCGTGCCGTCGTCACACGTTGGACGCCTGGGCGTGGACGGTCGTTTACACTTCCAGTGTTTTGGTGCTGAGTCGCAAGACGGGTTATGGTTGATGGGTGTACATTGAAATGTTGTGCGGCCCTGATGTGAGCAGTGCCTGCCCTCAGCATGCCAATGGCTTGATTTCTCTGGTCTGTAGTTAACCGCGGCATGGTGCGTACGAGTGTCAGTAAAACGCCAATGTGTGTTTTTATAGGGGACAGTCATGGGCTGTTTGCATGCAATCACAGTATGCCTGTGTTGCACGTGTTTTGCAGTTATCAGTAAAAGATGTGTTGGAGTGGTTTACTCATGACGTCATGAACCCAACTGTGCCTGTCAATACAGATCGTCGCAATACAACATACGCGTGCTAGGTTGCATGCCTCGTGCATAATTCACATTATTTTGGCTGAGGTGACATTTTTCGGGGACGAAATGGGGATTGCGTTTTCATTGCCTCTCAGTATATATATTTATATATATATTATATATATATATATATATATATATATATATATGATTCAAATAATTACATTTTACCACGTGTCCGCATTGATTTGTTCAAATCTAGTTTTGCATATTTTGGTCCATCTGTGTGGAACTCTCTTCCTCGTCTGCCAAAACATGTCAATCACTGCCGTCCTTCAAATCAGCAGTACTTAAACATTTACTTGAACAATAAATCTAACCTTTTTGATCATAGTCTCAACGCCCTACTTTTATGCTTGCCTCTATATTAGCTAATGAAAATGTGTGTGTGTGTGTGTATGTGTGTGTGTGTGTGTGTGTGTGTGTGTGTGTGTGTGTGTGCGCGCGTGCGCGCGCGCGTGTGTGTGTGTGTGTGTGTGTGTGTGTGTGTGTGTGTGTGTGTGTGTGTGTGTTGTGTGTGTGTGTGTGTGTGTGTGTGTGTGGTATGGGTGTGGATGTGGGTATGCGCATGCATGCGTGTATGTGTGGGCGTGTGCATGCATGTGAGCGCGCGCGCGTACGTGTTTGATTGTGTTTGTGTAATTTTGTAATGGATTTTTTTTCCCCATATAATTATTATTCTTATTACTAATGTTATTGTTAATAATTATTATAATGTTGCTATATTCTTCATTGTTTCTGTCATTAATATGTGCAGTCTGTTTAGTTGAATGTTGTAGAATAGCAAGGACAGATTGGAAGAATAGGCACTGCCTAAAATCTCTATCCTTGAGTAATAAAGTTTTTGAGTCTTGAGTCTTGAGTCTCTCTCTCTCTCTCCCCTCTCTCTCTCTTTTCTCTCTCTCTCTCTCTCTCCCCTCTCTCCTCTCTCTCTCTCTCTCTCTCTCTTCTCTCTTCTCTCTCTCTTCTCTCTCTCTCTCTTCTCTCTTCGGGGAGCTGGAGTGGATGTCAGCGGGTGAACAGCATGTGGGATCCCGTCTGAAAAAAATTGCAAATTACAAGTGTTATAGGCATTGTTGTGGCTTGATATGCGGCAGAGACTGCTATTAGGTGCCATCCCTTCAGAAACACTGGCATTTAGACAGCGATGTGGACTCTTTACCTTTGTATTTATCCAGTTTATGAATAAATGTGCAAGTGCAAGGTTCCCGAGACTGGAACTGACATTGAAAACCAGGACTACCGGTGTCGTGTGTGGTTTTCTCCTCTCCTATTTGTTCTGAGGGAGTTTGCTGCCGGTACAATGCGGCGATGTGGAACTGAATACAGGACCCCATACTACTCTAGAACAGTCACAGCTTGGATCTCAGTCTTCACGATCCCTCGTGTCAGTGTTGAAGACAACATCAAGACGTTTCATCCAGAACAGAGATCAGAGATCTAATGATGTCATGTCTATGCTCCACAAGTTGAACATGAAGTTTGATGCGGTGAGGGATGACATCAGAGGCCTCAAAGATGGTTTTGATGTGCTGCACGAGGAAATCAAGAACATGAAGAAAGAGTGCACCTGGTTGCGAGAAGAAAACGCCGCACTGAGGGAGAGCGACGTCCGCCTGGAGAAGAGAATCGAAGAGATGGAGAAGACAGACGACCTGGAATGCAGATCCAAACGGAACAGCGTAGTCATCCATGGGCTCCACAAAGCAGACAAGGAGTCAGCAGACGACCTGGAGGCTGCTGTCAGAGAACTGTTCACTGACAGGCTGGAGCTGGCCAAGGACGTTCCCTTTGACCGTCTACATCGTCTGGTCAGGGGCCCATCTCTCCTGTAATCGGGTGCTGTACCTCAGGACAAGGTGCTAGCTATACTGGAGCGAGAGGGAACTGAAAGTTCCAAAATTTTCATTGGGGGAGTTTTTCCTATCAGGGTAAGGGAATCAGAGAAACTGTTTCCCATCTAAAACAAGCAAGAGCAGCCAACAGAAAGGCGTGCAGGTGTCGACCATCCGATCGTACATGGCACTAAGTTTTCTGTGGACTCAGAGGGCAAACTGAAGAACTGAGATAGACAGTGCCGCTCTTCTTGTGAAGGTGTTTTCTTCTACATTTTTTTTCTTCTGAATGATGTTTCTCCGCATTTAATTCAAAGGGAGCACCCAAAAAATTGTCACCGTTGTGAAACCATTTGTGAAGGGTTTTGTGTGGCTGATACTGCACGTGCCTGTTGTTTGAAGCTCGTGACGTTGTCAGTGACATGGAGGAATGTGTGAGCGAACAGGTCACGGGTCGTGTGGCCGTGCAAAAACTTCACGGTCACACCCTGAAATTTGGTCGCGTAAATTCCGACTGTGGTGCACGTACGTTTTCTGTTAAACATTTAAAAGCCTTGCAATGGAACATCAACAGATTGCTCCCTAAATTTTAAAACATAAAGGACAAGGTAGCTATACTTGGAGCGAGAGGGAAACTGAAAAGTTCCAAAATTTCATTGGGGGAGATTTTCCTATCAGGGTAAGGGAAATCAGAGAAAACTGTTTCCCCATCTAAAACAAGCAAGAGCACCAACAGAAAGGCGTGCATGGTGTTCGACAGTCATGCCCAGAACCACAGGTAGCAACATGTGTGGTAACCCTTCGACACGGTTGGCTCCTCATAAAACAGAGAAGGGGACCATTCTCACAGGACCTACCTCGCATAAAAAAGATCAAGGTGGTATAAATCAAGTTGCTAGTAAAGAAAATACTGCACATAGCATTCATAAGCGCACAGGGAGAAAAGTACGCTCTGAGTCACAGAAATATAGAACGAATAACGACAACAAAGAAATGTTACAAACCTGTCCAGTCACACACTTACGAATGCAGAGATACCCTACTCTCTAAAGGGCTCAAGTTTGTACCAGATAAATCACAGGTAAATACTACAAAACTTTGGCAGACTTAGATGAGTGGGAACGTAGGATGCGCGTCAGAGAATACTTTTTGACAAAGATAGCAATGATGAAGTAGAACAAGAAGAGGAGTCTCATGAGGAAAAGTTTAAAGTAAAAAATAAGAGCACTTTCACACCAAAAGAAGGTAGGGATCATTGGTTAGATATGTACATTGAATTTGTAAAGAATGATATTATGAACAACTTGAAGAAAAGTGGTAAACTGAACCTCAGTCGTAATGAAAAAGATGCATTTTATGCACTTCTAAATAATGAAAACATCATCATCCGACCAGAAAGACAAAGGATCTGGGGTTGTTGTTATGAACAAAGATGGTTATATTTCTGGGCTGCACAATGAAATGACCAAAAGTGAATCCTACACTATGATAGAGAAAGACCTTACTGAGATAGCAACAAAAAAGGTGAAAAAGATAGTGAAGAAAATGTATAGAGAAGGGTTTATATCCAAAGACCTACAACAGTACCTCCTCCCACGCTATCCAAAAGGGGTAAACTGAAAGGGAACCCAAAACTACATAAGCAAGGTGCACCATTGCGAACGATTGTCAGTGGTATAGACACTCCCACAGAAAAGCTTGCAGAAGTCACAGAGCATGAGTTGAATGATTACGTCATTAACTCTCCCACGTACATCAGAGATACACCAGACTTCATAAGTAAATTAAAAGAATGTGCTTGTCCTGTCCCAGACGATGCGATTCTGTTTTGCTTTGATGTAGAGAAACTCTACCCCTCTGTGCCTCGGAAAAGAGGGAATAGAAGCATGTGTAGAAGCTTTACAAAGCAGACCTAGACCCATCGTACCAACGGACTGTGCAATTGAAATGATTGAAACTGTTTTAGATTATAATGGATTCATTTAGGGATTCACACTACAGACAGAGATGGAATAGCCATAGGGTCCAGACTAGGGAGAAACTTTGCTTGTACATACATGCGGAAGTGGGATGAGAAGCTTTTGGAGGTTTGAACAGAAACCTTATTTCTACAAACGTTACATTGATGATGGGTTTGGCATTTGGAATGGTGACCTTGACTCCCTTTTACGTTTCACAGATTAATGCCAACACCATACATACCAACATAAAAATCACTCTACGATGGAGTAAAGAACAAATTGAATTCCTTGACACTCTGGTTAAGTTAGAGAATGGCCATGTCTACACAGATCTATTCAAGAAAGATAGTGATAAACAGTTTATACCTCAGGCAGGATTCTTGCCATCCCCCACATACAAAAAAAATCTCTAGCATATGGTTTGGGTGTTAGGTTGAGAAGAATCTGTGAAAAGGATGAGGACTATCTAAAACACAGATCTGAACTTTAAAACCAGTTGCGCAAACGTGGCTATAGTAGCAAACTCATAGAAGGTCAGTTGAAAACAGTTGATAACATAGATAGGAACCCGACTTCTTCAGAAAAAAAAAGAAAGGAAACACTGAAAGAGTACCACTAGTGTTGACATTTTCAAGATTATTGCCAGATGTACAAGCTGTACTAAAGAGACATAGTGATACGCTCTATAAGTCAGAATACATGCGTAAAGTATTCCATAGACTACCAATGCCTGCATACAGACGGGATAAAAATTTATGTGATACGTTGGTTCACCAGAAAACGAAAGAGCAGTGAAGGGAAAAGCAGAAATTTGTGATTGTGACACCTGTTCTTCACTAGTAACTTCAACAGTGTTGGACACAAAGCAGAAATCTTCGCACAATGTTATGAGTAACGTGACATGTGCGGATAGAAATTTGATATAATATGCTCTGTTGTGTAAACGGTGTAATAAGACAGTTTATGTTGGTGAAACCGGACGTTCATTGAAAGAAAGAATAGCGGAACACAGACGTGACATCAAGTTCCAAAGAGAAAAGCCAGTAATGCGACATTTCCTTCAGCATTCAGTGGGAGACCTTGCTGTTGCAGTGTTGGCAAAAGCTTACAGTGAAAGCAAAAGCTTCAGACTTATTGCTGAAGAAAAATGGATAAGGACATTGGATACAAGGGTGCCAAATGGATGTAATGTTAAGACAAATTTGTAACAACCCTATCCAGATTTTCCTGTAAACAACATTGATGAATTGCAGGAAATTTATATATATTTTTCAGGTGACAGTTCTTGTATGCCATGCACAGTCACAGACAGGACTATGGTTGCAGTTTTCATTGTGATTTATGGAGCGTGTTGTTATGTTTTTGGAGTACATTGGTTACTGTATAACTACACACAGACACACACACACAACTTGCACCCCTTCCTCCCCCCCCCCTTTTTTTGTTCCCTTGTTGATGACATCACACATTATGATGTCAGAAATTGCGTAAGATATTTATGACGTCAATTAATTGCCCTGACCAGCCACCGAAGATGGACATTACATAGTTGCATTGCTTTTGTTTTTTTCTCTTGAAAAAGGCCACGTGGCCGAAAATTAGATGAGTGGTATTGTGATTTTTCTAAAACATAAAGGTTTTCTTTCTTATGTTCGTTCCTTTGATATCATTTGTTTGTTGAAACCTTTTATAGAGACATCTCAATCAGATTTATTTGTCAATTACACACCATTTTGTAAACATGCTTTTAAGTTTTCCAAACAAGGGTCGTTTTTCTGGTGGAGTTGTGTGCCTTATTAAGAGAATATATGCACCAGTGTGCGATCTATTTACGTATAATACCCTAATATTATTGTTTTTCGTATTGACGGAGCTGTATTAGGCACCAGATATATTGCATATGTGTGCATATGTTCCGCCTGAAGGGTCACCATTTATTCTTTTTTCGATATAAACAATGGCATTGGTCTTGTGGAAGAATGTTTGTCATATTGTTCAGTTGCATTTCATGATGTATATTTTGTATTGTCAACAGTCGAACTGTCGATATAAATATTGACGATTTCTACAGCGAAAACTTTATCAAGTCATTAAAAACAAGCCATTTGATCAACACGAATAGGAAATCTCAAGACACAGTACTAAATAACTATGGTAAACTTATGTTCAATTTATGTACTACATTTGGATTACGTATTCTGAATGGTGCATGTAATGGCGACCGCGATGGTTGCTGCACATTCATCTTTTTTTACATCTACATTTCCCATACAGCCCTTCGAATGAGACTATAAACCGAGGTTCCGTGTGTGAACGCACGCATAACATCTTGCACACACATAAAATCCCATCACCAACTTTCGGAAGAGAAGGTCAGTTTAGCCGTTGGTGTGGATGACACGTTACACATAGCATGCACCCTGCGTAAGAAATGGAAAGAACGAAAGAAGTACGGATATTGAGTGAACGATATTGAATGATATGGACTGGATGGCACGGGAAACGATTGAATGAAGCGCCAGCTGGCAGCTCTTCAGTCGGCACTATCCAGCTAGGCAGCCCGTTGTGTAAACGAGTGTGAATTGTAAAGCGCTTAGAGCTTGGTCTGTGGCCGAGAATAGGCGCTATATAAGTATTCATCATAATAATAATAGTATTATAATAATATGATCTCAGATTCAGGCAGTAGTGTAAATGATAATTTTTTTAATGTCGAGTAACATGTTTGACATATTTGAATCCTTGTGTGAACTTAATATTCATGATATGTTTGATTCGGATCATATGCCACCTGAATTACACTTACATTTTTCAGAAGAGCGTGGCAGTATAAAATCTCAAGATGCGAAACAAACATTAGATAGGATAGTCTGGAACAAAAATACAGCGCCAGTGTTTATTAACTCAATGCACTTTGAGGAATCTTGTAGAGTATTAGAGCTAGCTGTACGTTTAATCGATTGTGATATTAACGAAGCTTTGTCTACTTTTAACGATCGTTTTAAGCGATTTGCTGAGTGCATGAATAAACAGATCAAAACTGGTGATAATGATAAATCAGATGACTGGTATGATCATGAATGTAAAGCAGCACAGAAACATCTAACAGAACAGGATATTCTGAAGACGGAAATGCTTTTTTTTTAATTGCACGTAGAGAATATAAACATTTGTTAAAGCGCAGAGAGAAACGATTTCCATAAGTCATTGTTGAATGAATAATGTCATCTTCTGTGAGTAATCAAAAGCAATTTTGGGAAAATGTAAATAAATTCTAATGCCAAAGAAAACACATCAGTAATAATATCACTCTGGATGATTGGTTTCAAACTCTTCAAAATTTTACTCGAAAAAGAAAGTGGAGCAGATGAGGAAGAATTAAATGTTGATGGTAATGATAATCATTTCATTGACAAATTTCAAAAGAAGTTCTTTTAGCGATTAGAAAGATAAAAATTAGAAAAGCTGCTGGGCCAGATGGAATACTCGGAGAGTTGTTTAAAAAATGCAGATGAATGTGTTGCAGATTTCTTTGTCACATTTTAATGCTTTATTTCAGAAATGTAATATTCCTTGACACTTGGACAGAAAGTATCGTGCTTCCTCTGTGCTAAAAGTAGATGTCAACAACCCTAAAAATTACAGGGGCATTTCGTTATGCAATATTAGTAGTACAATTTATAGTACAGTTATTAATCATAGTTTACATGAGTGGGTTGAAGAAAATAACACTACTGGGAATATCAAGCAGGATTCAAAAAGAATTATTCAACTGTTAATCACATATTTGCTTTGTTAGCCTTTGTTCAAAAACAGTTCTCTTTCGACAGAAAATTTATTGTCGCATTTATTGATTTTGAGAAGGCTCTTGATACAGTAAACAGGAAAATCTTTGGTCAGTTCTACTCAAAAATGGTATAAATGGTAATCTATACCACTGCATCAAAAGTATGTATAATAATAATAAAGTTAAGTACGGTGTGGATATAAACTACCTGATTTATAATGTGCAGTTACGGTGTTAAGCAAGGTGACAGTGTGCAGCCCGGCTTTAATTTCTTTGTTTATTAATGAGCTTTCCCTGGAAATAATTCAAAACGGTAAGCATGTGCAATGTTTACAACCGACTATTTGAGCTTCTACTAGCAGATGATGCTGTACAGTTATCAGAGACAGTTATTGGTTTGCAAACTCATTGAACAGCCTGCAACGCGCAGCTGTTTTCTATTGATTTAAAAATGATGTAAAGTAAAAGCAATATAATTGTGTAAGAAAAGGTGGTTATTTAGCAGCAAGATAAAATTGGACGTATAATCATGCTGTGATGCCTTTGTGAATTCTTATAGTTACTTAGGTACTTAGGTACTGTTTCGACAAAACTTAGCTTCACATTGGCATGCAATGCCTGGTAAGTAAAGCAAAGAAAGCTCTGCTCTGCATTATGAGGAAACTTTTGAAGAATTCCGTTTAGATTTATTGTTGAAGTTTTTCTTATTCCCAGGTTCGACCCATTGCTCAATACGGTGCAGAACTTGGGACTAGTTGATGCAGCCCCCAGTGTGAAAGAGTGCACCTCTTTGCCGTGACAAAATTTTTAGGAAATGAAATGCGAACACCTAATGACTTTGTCTATGGAGATACCAATAGATAACCTATCTGTTTAAATTCTGTATTAATCTGTATTCGATATTGGTTGAAATTAACTAAAAAGAATGATAATAGATTACCACGGAAAGTTATATGATGTTATATGACCTGGATGCAAGAGACAAAAGAAATTGGGTTTCAAATTCCGATCTAGATTATATCAATTTGGATATGCTTATGTTTGGATGAACCAAGGCGTGCAAAATTATAGATTATGTCGATGTGAATTTAAAAACAGATTGATTGCGTGCAGGTGGTAGGAATGGGACGCTCATATAAAAAAAAATAGCGATAGATTTATCATGTATCGGACATTTTGTACGGTACACGATGTTAAACTTATCTGCGAATGGTTTTAGGCAAACACCTGAAGTTTACTATGACCAAATTAGACTAGGAATTTCAGACATTGCACAAACCAGTATCGTTACAGTAAATATACTGGAATGGATTTTACTTGTCCACGACGAATGCATTTTGTTTTTATTCTGCTCAAAGTTATCTAGTTTAAGAACGAAATATATACCAATTACGTTTTCCAGGGATCCCTGTCAATTTCGGGTAAGGTTGTTTTGTGGCATCTCAGAATGAAAGCATAGTTAGAAATTTATCAATTTACTTGTTCAAGGCATTTCAGTTTCGATCAGCTATGACTTCGTGAGGTGAAGTCCATCCAGCCTTACTAAAGTTCTGTAAAATGCATATGTTGTTGCCTTCTCCATACCCCTTCATAAGGGGCAGTGGCCTTTTTTTTAATAAACCGTCTCAGTTTAGAGCTCCTCTCTCTCTCTCTCTCTCTCTCTCTCTCTCTCTCTCTCTCTCTCTCTCTCTCTCTCTCCTCTCTCTTCTCTCTCTCTCTATTGCTTCTGTCTGTCAGTCCGTCCGTCGACTTGTCTTTCTCTGTATGAATGTGCGTGTGCGCGAGGGCGCGCGCTCATGTATGATTTTTGTGTGTGGTGTGTGTGTGTGTTTTGTGTGTGTGGGGTGTGTGTGTGTGTGGTGTGTGTTGTGTGTGTGTGGTGTGTGTTGTGTGTGTGTCCACCTCCCTCCTTAGCACCACAGACCACTCCAAAGACTGAAATGTATGCAGAGGCAAATTTAGTAGACACCTGATTGCAGCCTTAAGGTCATCCACGCAGTCACCACACTTTGGGGAACCTTTGACAATATTCTGTGGCTATCGTCGCTGGTTTTAATGTTTCTATTTCTGTCTGTTTGTCTGCCTGTCTGTCCCTCCTCGCCTCCAAATCTTCGTTACTCTCTGCTCTCTCTGTTTTACACACACACACACACACACACACACACACACACACACACACACACACACACACACACACACACACACACACACACACACACACACACACACACACACACACACACACACACATACACACACTCACACGCACATGCACACACGCACGCACGCACACGCACACACACGCACACACACACACACGCACAGCTGCCTACCACCACCTATCATGCTGAGGGGGTGGCTGGGCTGCTGCTAGACCCGTCCTGGAATTGTCCGTGCAGAGATCTCCAAAGACCAGCATTTGACCACTTGGTGAGGTAAGTTATAGACCTGCAACGTTGTCAGCTAGGTTCAGGAATGTGAGCTTTGTAGCTGCAAGCAGCTTTCCTCCCTCACTGACAGAGAATCATCCTGCGAACTCGCCTTGGCTTAAGGCTGTGTCAGGCCAATTGACATAGGCTAGAACACCAAGGCTACATCCAAATGTTGTTATGCTCTGCATAGTTATGCGGGGATTGTCTTCAGTTGTGACAAGCTCCTAGCATAAGATTATCAGTCTCCAAAATCAACCGAGGTCGGAGTGTGGCTGCCCATGTGGCGGGGTAATCAAAAACGGCCACACACGTAATGTTCTCATCCCAGCTGATGCATTTGTACCTTAGTGTTCAAATGCTTCGGCTGTTTGGATGATTCTGGAGTCTTTTAGCCAGGGTAAAACAACAACAACAACAACAACAGCAACAACAACAACAACATCCTGCGAACGGGAAAACCTTTCTCGGTCTACCTGCCACCGCAGCCACGTGGTGTAGGTTAGGTCAGCCAGTGAGGCCTGACAGGATGACGAAGTTCCTGTCGGGCGATCCACCACAGCCACTGGTGTTAGGTGTAGGTCAGCCAGTGAGGCCTGACAGGATGACGAAGTCCTGTCGGGTGATCCACCGGAGTGCTGCCCAGGATTGACGAAGTCCTGTCGGTGATCCCCCCGGAGTGCTGACGGGAAAGACGAGTCCTGTCCGGTGATCCACCGGAGTGCGACAGGATGACGAAGTCCTGTCGGGTGATCCACCAGAGTGCTGACAGGATGACGAATCCTGTCGGGTGATCCACCGGAGTGCTGACAGGATGACGAAGTCCTGTCCGGTGATCCACCGGAGTGCTGACAGGAAGACGAATTTCCTGTCCGGTGATCCACCGGAGTGCTGACAGGATGACGAAGTCTTGTGGGGTGATCCACCGGAGTGCTGACAGGATGACGAAGTCCTGCCCGGGTGATCCACCGGAGTGCTGACAGGATGACGAAGTCCTGTCCGGTGATCCCCCGGGAGTGCTGACAGGAAGACGAAGTCCTGTCGGGTGTTTCCACCGAGTGCTGACAGGATGACGAAGTCCTGCCCGGTGATCCACCGGAGTGCTGACAGGATGACGAAGTCCTGTCCGGTGATCCACCGGAGTGCTCAGCTCCCTGGACCAGCTGTTTCTTTCTGTGCTGTGTGCACAGTATCCCCCTCCTCCCCTCCCCTTTTTTTACAACCTCATCCTTCCGCCCCTTTAAAAAAAGAACCCACATGGAACATGTGAAAAAGAGAGCTTGAACCAAATAGTTTGGCCATAAAAGAATGTTTCAATTTGATTGTCCATAGACTCTAGCCATGAAGATATTACGCAAACTCATTTTTCCCCAAGTTCTTTTTGTTTTATCTTCAGCCGCGCCACTCTTCCACCATTCTTTCTTTCACTGACCTGTGATCAAGACTTGTCGGGTAAGCCACCCCTCATAAGTCTGAGGGTGGCTTACCCGACAAGTCTTGATCACAGGTCAGTGAAAGAAAGAATGGTGGAAGAGTGGCGCGGCTGAAGATAAAACTAAAAAAAAACTTGGGAAAAATAGAAAAAATGTTTTTCCCCTCTTCCAAAGTCTCGCGTCACGGCTAAACCTTGTCGTGACAGTTTCAAACACACACACAGAGAAAAGAGAGAGAGAGAGAAGAGAGAGAGAAGAGGGGAGAGAGAGAAAAGAGAGAGAGAAGGGGAGAGAGAGAGAGAGAGTGAGATAGAGTGGGAGAAAGAGGAGGGAGAGAGGGGGGAAGGGAGAGAGAGAGAGAGACAAGAGAAAAGAGAGACAGAGAGACAGAGACAGAGAGAGAGAGAGAGAAGAGAGAGAGAGAGAGATGGGAGAAAGAGAGAGGAGAGAGGGGGGGGGAGAGAGAGAGAGGGCAGAGAGAGAGAGAGAGACAGAGAGACAGAGAGAGAGAGAGAGAGAGAGAGAGAGAGAGAGAGAGAAGAACAGAGACAGAGACAGAGAAAAGAGACAGAGAGAAAAGAGTTGTATTTGTGCACATTTGGGAACTAAAAATTGCTGAAAAAAACTTTCTTTTTCATCAACAAAGTACAGGATTCCTTTGTTTTTTAAACATAGAATAAGAAACTTCACTTTTTTTTCCTTTTCCTCATCACAACAACAAAATCTTTATTTGGTAAAACCTTCGTTTTTGT
>CM031609.1:66168660-66188660 GCA_018398815.1 Conus ventricosus
GGACGTTCCCTTTGACCGTCTACATCGTCTGGTCAGAGGCCCATCTCTTCTGTAATCGGGTGCTGTACCTTTAAGGACAAGGTAGCTATACTTGGAGCGAGAGGGAAACTGAAAAGTTCCAAAATTTTCATTGGGGGAGATTTTCCTTTCAGGGTAAGGGAAATCAGAGAAAACTGTTCCCCATCTAAAACAAGCAAGAGCAGCCAACAGAAAGGCGTGCATGGTGTTCGACCATCTGATCGTACATGGCACTAAGCAGCCAACAGAAAGGCGTCTATGGTGTTCGACCATCTGATCGTACATGGCACTAAGCAGCCAACAGAAAGGCGTGCATGGTGTTCGACCATCTGATCGTACATGGCACTAAGCAGCCAACAGAAAGGCGTGCATGGTGTTCGACCATCTGATCGTACATGGCACTAAGCAGCCAACAGAAAGGCGTGCATGGTGTTCGACCATCTGATCGTACATGGCACTGTACATGGCACTGTACATGGCACTGTACATGGCATTGTACATGGCACTGTACATGGCACTAAGCACCCAACAGAAAGGCGTGCATGGTGTTCGACCATCTGATCGTACATGGCACTGTACATGGCACTGTACATGGCACTGTACATGGCACTAAGCAGCCAACAGAAAGGCGTGCATGGTGTTCGACCATCTGATCGTACATGGCACTGTACATGGCACTGTACATGGCACTAAGTTTTCTGTGGACTCAGAGGGCAAACTGGAAGAGCTGAGATAGGACAGTGGCCGCTCTTCTTGTGAAGGTATAGGACAGTGGCCGCTCTTCTTGTGAAGGTATAGGACAGTGGCCGCTCTTCTTGTGAAGGTATAGGACAGTGGCCGCTCTTCTTGTGAAGGTATAGGACAGTGGCCGCTCTTCTTGTGAAGGTGTAGGACAGTGGCCGCTCTTCTTGTGAAGGTATAGGACAGTGGCCGCTCTTCTTGTGAAGGTATAGGACAGTGGCCGCTCTTCTTGTGAAGGTATAGGACAGTGGCCGCTCTTCTTGTGAAGGTATAGGACAGTGGCCGCTCTTCTTGTGAAGGTATAGGACAGTGGCCGCTCTTCTTGTGAAGGTATAGGACAGTGGCCGCTCTTCTTGTGAAGGTATAGACAGTGGCCGCTCTTCTTGTGAAGGTATAGGACAGTGGCTGCTCTTCTTGTGAAGGTATAGGACAGTGGCCGCTCTTTTTGTGAAGGTATAGGACAGTGGCCGCTCTTCTTGTGAAGGTATAGGACAGTGGCCGCTCTTCTTGTGAAGGTATAGGACGGTGGCCGCTCTTCTTGTGAAGGTATAGGACAGTGGCCGCTCTTCTTGTGAAGGTGTTTCTTCTACATTCTTTTTTTCTGAATGATGTTTCTTCCGCATTTAATTCAAAGGGAGCACCAAAAAAATTGTCACCGGTTGTGAAACCATTTGTGAACGGTTGTGTGGCTGATACTGCACGTGCCTGTGTGTTTGAAGCTCGTGACGTTGTCAGTCACAGGGAGGAATGTGTGAGTGAACAGGTCACGGGTCGTGTGGCCGTGCAAAAAAGTTCACGGTCACACCCTGTATTAGGTCGCGTAAATTCCGACTGTGGTGCACGTACGTTTTCTGTTAAACATTTAAAAGCCTTGCAATGGAACATCAACGGATTGCTCCCTAAATTAAAATATAAAGGTTTTCTTTCTTATGTTCGTTCCTTTGATATCATTTGTTTTATTGAAACCTTTATACAGACATCTCAATCAGATTTATTTGTCAAGTACACGCCTTTTTGTAAACCTGCTTTTAAGTTTTCCAAACAAGGTCGTTTTTCTGGTGGAGTTGTGTGCCTTATTAAGAGAATGTATGCACCATTTGTGCGATCTGTTTACGTATATTACCCTAATATTATTGTTTTTCGTATTGACGGAGCTGTATTAGGCACCATGAAAGATACATTGCATATGTGTGCATATATTCCGCCTGAAGGGTCACCATTTTATTCTTTTTTTGATATAAACAATGGCATTTGGTCTTGTGGAAGAATGTTTGTCATATTGTTCAGTTGCATTTCATAATGCATTTCATAATGTATATTTTGTATTGTCAACAGTCGAACTGCCGATATAAATATTGACGATTTCTACAGCGAAAACTTTATAAAGTCATTAAAAACAAGCAATTTTGATCAACGCGAATAGGAAATCTCAAGACACAGTACTAAATAACTATGGTAAACTTATGTGCAATTTATGTACTACATTTGAATTACGTATTCTGAATGATGCATGCAATGGCGACCGCGATGGTTGCTGCACATTCATATTTTTTTTACATCTACATTTCCCATACAGCCCTTCGAATGAGACTATAAACCGAGGTTCCGTGTGTGAACGCACGCATAACATCTTGCACACACGTAAAATCCCATTACCAACTTTCTGAAGAGAAGGCCAGTTTGGCCGTTGGCATGGATGACACGTTACACACAGCATGCACCCTGCGTAAGAAATGGAAAGAACGAAAGAAGTACGGATACTGAGTGAACGATATTGAATGATACTGACTGGATGGCACGGGAAACGATTGAATGAAGCGCCAGCTGGCAGCTCTTCAGTCGGCACTATCCAGCTACGCAGCCCGTTGTGTAAACGAGTGTGGATTGTAAAGCGCTTAGAGCTTGGTCTGTGGCCGAGAATAGGCGCCATATAAGTATTCATCATAATAATAATAGTATTATAATAATAAGATCACAGATTCAGGCAGTAGTGTAAATGCTTTTTTTTTTAATGTCGAGTGACATGTTTGCCATATTTGAATCCTTGTGTGAATTCAATATTCATGATATGTTTCATTTGGATCATATGCCACTTGAATTACACTTACATTTTTCAGAAGAGCGTGGCAGTATAAAATCTCAAGATGCGAAACAAACATTAGATAGGATAGTCTGGAACAATAACACAGCGCCAGTGTTTATTAACTCAATGCACTTTGATGAATCTTGTAGAGTATTAGAGCTAGCTGTACGTTTAATCGATTGTGATATTAACGAAGCTTTGTCTACTTTTAACGATCGTTTTAAGCGATTTGCTGAATGCATGAATAAACAGATCAGAACTGGTGATAATGATAAATCAGATGACTAGTATGATCATGAATGTAAAGCAGCATAGAAACATCTAACAGAACAGGATATTCTGAAGATGGAAATGCTTTTTTTTTTAATTGCACGTAGAGAATATAAACATTTGTTAAAGCGCAGAGAGAACGATTTCCATAAGTCATTGTTGAATGAATAATGTCATCTTCTGTGAGTAATCAAAAGCAATTTTGGGAAAATATAAATAAATTCTAATGCAAAAGAAAACACATTAGTAATAATATTACTCTGGATGATTGGTTTCAACACTTCAAAAGTTTACTCGAAAAAGAAAGTGAAGCAGATGAGGACGAATTAAATGTTGATGGTAATTATAATCATTTCAATGACCAATTTCAAAAGAAGTTCTTTTAGCGATTAGAAAGATAAAAATTGGAAAAGCTGCTGGGCCAGATGGAATACTCGGAGAGTTGTTAAAAAAATGCAGGTGAATGTGTTGCAGATTTCTTTGTCACATTTTAATGCTTTATTTCAGAAATGTATATTCCATAACACTTGGACTTTCTAGAAAGTATTGTGCTTCCTCTGTGCTAAAAGGAGATGTCAACAACCCTAAAAATTACAGGGGCATTTCGTTATGCAATATTAGTAGTAAAATTTATACTACAGTTATTAATCATCCTTTACATGAGTGGGTTGAAGAAAATAATCCTACTGGGGAATATCAAGCAGGAATCAAAAAGAATTATCCAACTGTTAATCACATATTTGCTTAGTTAGCCTTTGTTCAAAAACAGTTCTCTTTCGACAGAAAATTATATGTCGCATTTATTGATTTTGAGAAGGCTCTTGATACGGTAAACAGGAAATTTCTTTGGTCAGTTCTACTCAAAAATGGTATAAATGGTAATCTATACCACTGCATCAAAAGTATGTATAATAATATTAAAGTTAAGGTACGGTCTGGATATAAACTAACCGATTTTATAATGTGCAGTTACGGTGTTAAGCAAGGTAACTTGTGCAGCCCGCTTTATTTTCTTTGTTTATTAATGAGCTTGCCCTGGAAATAATTCAAAACGGTAAGCATGGTGCAATGTTTACAACCGACTATTTTGAGCTCTTCATCTTACTACTAGCAGATGATGTTGTACTGTTATCAGAGACAGTTATTGATTTGCAAACTCATTTGAACAGTCTGCAACGCGCAGCTTTTTTTCTATTGAATTTAAGTAAAAACAAAATAATTGTGTTACGAAAAGGTGGTTATTTAGCAGCAAGATAAAATTGGACGTATAATCATGCTGTGATGCCTGTTGTGAATGCTTATAGTTACTAAGGTATACTGTTTTCGACAAAACTCAGCTTCACATTGGCATGCAATGGCCTGGTAAGTAAAGCAAAGAAAGCTCTGCTCTGCATTATGAGGAAACGTTTTGAAGAATTCCAGTTTATATTTATTGTTGAAGTTTTTTTTTTATTCCCAGGTTCAACCCATTGCTCAGTACGGTGCAGAACTTTGGGGACTAGGTGATGCAGCCCCCCAGTGTTCTTTCTTTCTTTCTGCGTACGCAGGCTGTTACTCCTGCGGACACTGCCTGTATAGACAGGCAGTGGAGTTTTGTGTGTATGACCGTTTTTTTATCCCGCCATTAAGGCAGAGAGAACTAATAAATGCCAATCCTAGCTCAGCTGCTCCTCAACCAGTTTCGGAGCAGCTGACCCTAGGATTGGCATTTATTAGTTCTCTCATACTCAGTAGACTTGATTCCACTGGGCATGCGCATTAACGAGGTAAAACCAACCTGTATTACACAGTTCAACCAGTTTCAGGCGGTTGACTCTAGAACCGGCGTTTATTAGTTCTCTGACAAGTAAGACTTCAATAACCAAAAAAATAACGATTTTTTACAAACAAACATACTGTGTAGGGTTATCCGTTTTCAATACTAATTTACTAAACTTTTCAGATTTTAGTTTTTGCTTAATCCTGTGGTTTTCCTGATCATTTTCAATAACATCATTTTCGCGCATACATTCATCAAATGCGTCTCTGTCTTTCATGTGAAATAAAACTACAGTCTTTAATTGTTCTCTAAAGTCTTTTAAAACGGAGTTATATTTTTGACATAAAATCCACACACTTATCCCAGCATGTCTTCCGCTGAAAGCTAGTTTTGACAAAGCGCTTCTTTTTTTAACTATGTCTCTTCCTGCCGAACAGTCATCTATAATAAATAGTGTCTGCGTTCGCTCAAACAATCTAAAAAAGGTTTCTAAACACTCACTCAATTTATTGCTGGGATCAACTAAAAATATGGCATCATCCGTCCATATAAACCTTCTATCATGATATGCTTTGTTCCATTTAAGTGTCGGGCAGAAAATCACAATATGATCAAAATTATAACGATAAACTGTTTGTAACAGATTGAGATAAATATTGTTTTCCCACATCCAGTCTGTCCACAAATTAATGAACAATGAGGGGTTTTTGTCATAAAGTTTAACTGCTCCATAGTTTTATAACAGAATTTAATCTAATCCAGTTATTATTTTTATCATACTCTCCGTCAAAACTTGTTCAGTATAATAAAACCCTATGAGGCCTAAATGTGTAAGATTAATCCAATTCAGTTCTGTAAGATTGTTTCTATTTAAGTCAACATTAATTTTGTTGCTTGTTGTTATGACCTTAATATCCTCACCATTGTGAAGAACGACAATGGTAACTTTAAGACGTTTAACGTCTAAGTTTTGCCAGCTAATATTAATTCCTTTTATAAGGACGTCACTAACGCCCACAACCCCATCCCTCTCCACATCTTTTAAGACAGAAATTTCAAATATCATTGTGAACGTGTCTCCTAATTTCCTATGTGGAAAGAACTGTAATTTTGTAGAAGCTTCCTTTAAAACCGTTTCTCTTCTGTGGAGGATGTACTGTTTTTTCCCATACGGCGTTATTTCAATCTCTTTCCGACTATTGTCCACTGGCATAAGACTTACATGTAAAGGGCCAGAGTTAAATGCTTTTCTGAAACTTTTTTGACGGCTAAAAAATGTAAATGGGCTTATGAATTCAAATTTTATTTCCCATTCTAAATATGGTTCTAAGTGCCATTTGCTGTCAGGTTTTCAAACTATTTTATATTCATACTGGCCACATTATTTGCTTCTACATTGCGTAGTTGTTTTAGTTTAGGAAACCTTTTGCTGTCGCCAACCTCTTTGCGTTTATAATCACCATCTTTAGTGTACTCAAAACCATACAAAGCGCCTATCTCACCGTTCTGTTCAAAGTCCGCAACGTCTGCAAGGTCTTTTAATTCTAAGGTTATACACCTTACAGGCGCCAATGTAACTCCTGGTTCTTCTGGTCCACGCGACATGTTTTAGAACAACTTATTATTTTATTTCCAAAACAATGTGCAGGTTATCACATTTCACGACTTTTCCTGTTTTGTCTGCGATTTTTATATTAAATGATCCGACCCTCCCACAAACTAATCGTTTAAACTGTAAATTAGGGAATTGTATAATTTCATAATCGCAATATGCAGCTTTCCCTGATGGAAGAGCTCTTAAAACAGTTGAGGGCCTTCCATCATATAAGTTTTCATCAGTGCTCAGCTCGTCCAAATGAACATAGAGTAATGAATGTAATGCAAGATTGAGCGGATTTTCTCCCTCATAAGTAGTTTTGTTTGGTGTAACTCTAAATCTATGATTGTCAGCTGCAAAGCCTAACATTTTAGCTAGCTCTTTATCAAAATAGTAACCTACTTCTTCTTCAGGTTTGAATGATAACATTGTTTTCAGATTCGCATTGTTAAGTTTGAGAGTAATGTCAAAGTTACTCATTGCTTCTTTTAGTGAGCAAAACCTGTAATAACCATCAGGTATTGTTAACTGGCTAACTTTGGCCCCTGTTTTGTCAATTTTTTTAATCTTATTATTCTTCTTTGATTCACTTATATTAAACCATACAACTTTGTAAAATATTTCATGAAGCGCAACCATTCGTTCCGCAATTGTTATCATAGCATGTTCTAAAAACGAAGGACGGTCTTGAGTTGTTATTGTTACAAACATTTTTTAAACGAAATATAAATGAGTGCGTTTAAATATACTGATGCAAAATATTCTGTTGGGCCGCACTACAATCTTAAAAAAATAACAACCGATACTCTTGACATTTCTGTGACCCAGACTGACACTTTTCATAAAAAGGTGAGTACTCCATTAAACAGATATCTTAACCCTCCTATTAAAAAAGACTACATCGCGAAAGTGTGGTTCAGTCATCCGATGCAGTTTTATCAGAACCAGTTAAACTTTGCTGTGTTTTGTGCATCAACTGGGTGTGGAGTATCGTATGCTGATCATTTAAATCATCCTGATCCTTTGGTGAGGTCAGTGTACAGATTTCATTTCTATTACACCTTCAGACGTATTTTGACTGAACTGCAAGCACCATTACCAAATGACAAACCGTTTAATCCATTCAGCAACAGAATAGACATGAAGGCTTTTGAAAGGATCTGTAACGAATTCAATATTAATGTTAAGACAGACTTTAGACAAAACTTGGACCGCAATCATGGCTTAGGCACCCCTTATTTTTGGGGCGTGCACAGAAAGTATAACTATGACTGGGATCCTCCTTATACATCTTTCTCTTCAGGCACAGGTGTTCATCTTGGGTCCATAGAGCAAGAGCATAAAACAGCGTGGACAACATTTATTTTAGACACTTCTAAGGGCCTAACTAGAGCGGGAATAGAACGAATAAACGACTCTATTCGTACTTACGTTTGGTGTTTGCTAGGTTCGCAAGCACAGGCAAGATCGAGCATAACTGATCCTTCTACTGGCTTTGATGCACAAAAACAGTACTTGGCAAATTTAGAGGACGCTATTAATTCTACAGTTGATTTGCCTTCAAGTATTAAAAGGTACCAACATGTTTTACAATTCGCAAGATCAAAAGTTGACTTTGCTGTTGGCACTGGTTTATAACATGCTACCTTCTGACCTCAGACTCCAGGTAGGAACAATAATAAAACTACAATAATGAAATTCTTGTTGCAGGAAATGAACAGAAGGTTGGACAAAACGACATAAATTCTGAGCCAGTTTTTATTGCAAGCAGTAATCAAACAAGTTGACCCCCCAAGATTAAGTCATCCAATCCCCGTGGCCCAAAGCCCAAAGACCGTTGAAGAACACAAAAAAAATAATGACCATGAATATGAAAAGACAGCGCTAGTTGTTGGATTAACTGGCCTAGGATTACTTGGTCTTTATCTTACAAAGAGGTAATCCAACTATTAAGACAACTAATGCCCATAAGTGCTCGGCCATAAAGCCAACTACTTTGTTTGCAGTAGACAAAAGCCAGCTAACGATACTCCCTAATATACCAGGTAAAGAGTCTATAGCTTTACCAGCTAATTTTTTTTAATAAACTCGCAAGATTGATCAAGCTGTTTTTTTTACCCATGATTTATCAGGCGGTGATGGAGGCGATGGCGGTGGAGGCACCCGACTTTGACCACCGCCACCTGTAATAGCCAACACCAGTGTACTTATTGCAAATCCTAAGGCTGTTATAACGCTTGCTAATGTGACTCCCTGCTCTCTAAACAGTGTTCGTATTCGTTCTGCTAGCGTTGTGTTTTCATATAAAATTCTTTGGATAGTTTCTCTTATTCTGCTCACTTGAGTTTCGTAAGTCTTCTCGGTTAGTAGACAACGCTTCTACTCTTGTGCTGATCTTACTTCTTTAAACTCTTTTATGTTTTGGGTTATTCTTTCTTTAACATCAAGTCCTAAGTTGGCGTCGTCAGCCTCAGCGAGTTTTTTTTCTTCTCTTTTTATATGCTTATTTAGTTCAGTCAGTTTTGCTAAATTGTTTAATAATTCCCATCTAATTCTTCTTAAAGCACGATCAAGGGCTTCTAATCTCTCTCAGGTAGCCATGGTTCGCGTATAGTTTTTAATGCTGTTTCTTCTTCTTCAGTGGTTTCTGCTTCTATTGTATTTATTATTCTGTTTGCTGTTTGATTTAAAACTTCAAGTTCCATGTTTTGCATTTGGTTATCTGTTGGGAGTTCCTGTAGTGTGTTTTGAAGTTTAGCAACTGCCTCCTTATTTAATTTTGGTTTAGAAATGCCTAGGCGATTTCGTTCGCTCACACGGAGCCTTTGTCTAATTGTATTCATGCCTACAAACTTTGATGGGTCTCGTTTATCCGTAAGCTGAACACGTTCTCCTTTGTCGTTTTTCACATACAAATGGTCTTCTTTTACTTCAAAATCATCAGGGTATATAGTTTCGGGAGGTTCTAGTCCTAAACTTTGGTGTAATGATCTGACCTTACTTTCTGTTAATTCACGCCTTTGCCGCCCTTCTACTAATTCATCATGCAATGAGGGCCCCAATCGATGCTGCTCCAAGGGGAATCACCCATGTCGTCTCCACGATCAAAACATCAAGATTTTTCATCTTAAATGCCTGCCATGTTTCTTAAATAAATAACTTTATTTTGTTTTATAAAATGTCACAAGCATATGGTTCAATTCTTGACCCGCATAGAAAGACTGAAAGACCCCCTTTGGGCGTGAAGGGAAATTTAAACGGAATTTTACTGTTCCAAATAATCCATCTACTATTGTTGCAGATCAAATTCTTACTGTCAAATTTCCAGACCTAGGAGCAGATGAAGTGATTGTGCCAGGCTCGCGCGTCTTACTTTCAAAATAGAACCGATCAGCAACAGACCCAAACAGGACAGTTGTCCAGAATCTGGGAACGGCAATCGTTAAGAAAATTTCATAAAACTTGAGGGGCAAGAAATATTTTCTTTACACAATGCAGACATTTTTTTAAAACCTATTCTGATCTATGGCTAACCGAGAATGAAGGGCTGATCTTGCGTTTCAAGGAATGAAAAATGAAGAAGCACTAAACACAGAATAGGCGCCGCAGATGCTAATAAAGCCGGCAAAAAGTATGTGGCTGAAATTTTTTTGCGTATGGAAATCGCTTTTCCATTCCCTTAGATTTTGAGTTGTTAAAAGCGCATGCTCCATACTTTAAAGGAGCATTAAAAGACAGACTGTCATATAAAACTAACTTTTAACGAATAAAAACGTGTTATCAGATCAACAGACACCGAAGCAAAGTACAGCATTTCTGACATTCGTTAGAGTTTGACGTTGTTAGCAACCCTAATTTAGCAAAGGCTGATTGAGCAACAATATCAGTTAAAATTAGCAATATATTACGAAAGAGTTGATTCATCATACAACATATCCCAGAAGCAAGGCCGACGCTATAGGAATTTTAGTTTTAGTGTCGCAGCAAGATCGCTTAAAGGTATTTTATTGCTGTGTGAAGATGAAGAACCATTCGAAAGAGGAAGTAAAAAGTTTATTAATCCTAAAATAACGAAAGTACAATGTTCGATTGAGGGTAGTCCTAACCAAATCACGCTAGCGGGCTTAAACCTTATCAACATTTTGACGAAATAAGAAAATTGTTTGGGGGTGGGAGGTGTAGAAGTCAACAGTAGACCTTGTGTCTAAAAGATCTACACCTTGACAATGTTAGACTCGATGATTTTTTTAACAACAAATACGGCTTATGGATTGACCTAAGGTCGCCCAGAGGATAATCAGTGCATGGAAGGGGGAGAACGTTAAAGACGTAAAAACATTCAAATTGATAAAGAAAAAGATGGCGATAAACCCCCTTTAAATGCACATGTTTTTAATATATGATGCGCAGCTGAATTTTCAAGATAACAGATTAAAAGATATAGTATACTAAATTATTTTTTTATTTTTAAAAAAGCATGTCTGTTCACATTTATCCAAAAGAAGAATAGCAGGCAATTCTGCGCTATAGAATGCCCTGACATAAAAACTTTCAGATTAACCAACATTACACAAATGCAACAAAAACTAGAGCAGGACCTTTCAAAATACAGCAAAACCAAATGAAGGTATTCTGCCCCTTTAATGCTGTTACATATGTTAATACGGGAACATCAACTATAATTTGCTCTATCAGCAGGAACGAGTGTTGGTCTCTTAGCAACAGGTGTTGGCGCACCCGCAGCTTTACCTCAGGCGGTTTGTTTTTAAAGCTCTTGGCCTGTGCTCATTAGCTGTAAGTACTGCCAGCAAAAAATAAAAACTAAACTCCAAAAGCACACGCTATAGTTCAACTAATAACGGCTAAACTTAGTTCCTTCAAGCTGACAATAAAATAAAGCCTAGCTGACTCAAACATCACGGATGAAATTTAGTCGTTTACAGACTGATTTTGAGGACTACAAAAGACAAAAGTGTGATCTTAAAAGAAAGGCAAAGACAAACTTTTTCTCAACACCCAGACACCGAGCAGATAAAAAAGGAATGTTTAAAAAAAGTAAACAAAATTTTTAAAACTCTGTTCTAAACAGCTCACATTAACAACGCCAAAGGGTGTTTATACTTTAGTTTATGAGTCCAAGCACAAAAAGACCGTTGATATTGATTTGATTAAGCGATTTTGGGAGTCGATGTATTTTTTTAATTTAAATAAATATTTAAAGTTAGAAAAGAAACTCAGCATGGATAAGATATATGAAGGCCCAGACGAATTGTTTGAAGGAATGCTTAAGGAAGAGCGTTTGTCAAAGCACTAAAATGATATTGTATTTAGAAGTCATTGATCCAGAAAAACGTACAGCAAGCGTTGTACATGCAATTTCTCAAGTTCCAAGTAAACAAAACAATAGACCCGCCAGTTAAAGAATGTTAGCTGTTTTAATCGACATATATAACAATAAATGAAGAAATCTAGAAGTCGGGGTCTCAACTAAACAACAGACTATTCTTTCCTCTAATGCTTAACACCCGGTTGGGCAGACGAACTGCTTACAAGTTTGATGTGGCCGCTGAAGAAGCCAAAATGAGAGGCTCGGGTTGGTCAGAGGGCGAAGTCTTAGAGATCAGTTAAAAACAGGCTAAGTATGCGCCGATTGTAGCAAGGCTTGCATTCCGCTGCCCCCGGCATTGGTAGCGAAAGAGCTGTTTACAACATAAAGAATTCAGACAGAAATGTTCATGTGTGGTTCTCGCAAGGCTGCATGACGTCCGCAAAAACGCAGACAGAGGTCTAACTTTGGGATACATTAATGTCTAACTTCGATGGAATACCCTTTCCTGTTGCGTAGTCAAATTGATCAGTTTGAAGAACAAACAAACCAATAACTGTTAATATTACACATGGGATGAGGAAACAAATCTACAGCCCTTTTAAATTTGTTCTAAGAACAGCCCACGATTGGCGAACCAGACAAAAATCATGTTGACTTACTACGGATGTTTTCACCAGCAGGGCTACCACATTACACATTGATACGAACAATGATAAACTAATGCGCATACTTCAAAGAATGGACAAAAACAAGAATTCTGTAGAAAATGTTTAACAAGAATTCCATCTGTTTCAAGCCGCAAGCGAACATAAAAAACCTGTTATTGGTCCAGTTGACTGTAATAACAGAACTAATTACGCCCCCCACCTGGATCTAAGTTAGTTTTAAGAACTGGAAACGGATGCAAAATTCTCCATACATTTTTAACGCAGACTTCGAGTCGCTTATTGTTCCTTATGAAGGGCCAGCGCCACAAAAACTTCGAAAAACAGTTTTAATGAGTAATCATCAGATTTGTTCATTTGCCTTCATTGTTGTCAGGTCGGATGGCGCCCATTCAGAGCCAGAATTGTATAGAGGACCAGATGCTGCAGAATACTTTTAGAACGCATGCAGAAAGTGCGTAAGACTGTTCTATAATCTGAACTTATCTGAAATCATAATGACGCCCGAAGCCCAAGAACAGTATGACTCAGCCACACATTGTTGGATTTGTGGTTTAGGCCTCTCCTCAGAAGCAGAAAATCCGACAGTAAGAGACCATGATCACATTAGTGGAAAGTTCAGAGGCAGCACACAGTAAATGCAATCTTCAACTAAATTTTGAACCAAAGACAGGAAGCTGCCTATATTCTTTCACAACTTGCGAGGTTACGACTCTCACCTTATAATGCAAGCAGTAACCGACGCCTTTAGGGTGTCATGCATTGCACAGTCATCAGAAAAGTACATTGTGTTTCACTTTAAATAAACATGTCTTTTTATGACTCTATGCAGCACATGATGGGATCATTAGAGTCACAGCTATGTCCTTAAAATCCTGCCCAATAACGGAAGAATATTTTGACCCGACACTCGTTAAAAAGGGGCGTTTACCTTATGAATACATGAACAGTTGGGAAAGGTTTGACGAAGACACACTTCCTCCTAAAGTTGCGTTCTTTCTAGTCTTAAGGAAAGGAAAATCAGTGATTCCGATTACCAACATGCTCAAGATGCGTGGCAGAAGTTAGAGTTTTTAAAAAAATGGGAAACTATTATGATGCATACTTGGGGGCTGAACGTTTGTTTGTTGGCGGACGTCTTTGAAAATTAAAAAAAAGGGACCTGCATGAAACATTATAGCCTGGATCCTGCGCATTAAAATTCGCGCCCGGGTTGAGTTGGGACGTTTCTTAAAATTTACTGGAGTACAGATTGATTTATTGTCTGATTTCCCAATGATTCAGATGATTGAAAACGGATTGCGTGGAGGAAATTAGTATGCTTTCGCACCATTACTGTAAAGCAAACAACAAATACTTGGACGATTTTTGATCCCAGCAAAGGTCTAACTATCTCATGTATATTAGATGCAAACAATCTGTTATGGATGGGCAATGGCGCAACCGCTTCCATTACGCAACTTTAAAAGGGTACACAGACAATCCGAAAAATATCAAAAGGCATTAAAGTGGTTGAGCAGTTTGACCCCGGGTCAACCACAGGGATACATTCTAGAAGTTGACTTAGAATATCCTCAGGAACTCCATGACCTGCATAATGACTATCCATTAGCAGCAGAAAGTCAAAAGATGGCAAAAACGAACCACCTAAACTTGTGCCAAATCTTCGCGGCAAAAAAATTATGTCTGCCATTACAGACTTCTACATATTTATTTAAGACATGGTTTTAAAGTTAACAGCTGTTAAATCGTATAATTGCTTTTGATCAAGAACGTTCATGAAACCATACATAATGAAGAACACTAACTCAGAACTAAATCCACAGATGCTTCAGAAAAAGACTTTTTCAAGCTGATGAACAACAGCTGTTTCGGAAAAGACTATGGAGAATCCGCACAAGCGTAAAGAGTCAGTTGGTCACCAAAGAGAACGAAGCAATTAAGCTGACTTAAAAACCAAATTTATCAGGACTTTAGAAGATTTCATGATCAGCTTTTGGCATAATGATGAAAAAAAAAAGTAAAATTGGATAAGCCCGTTTTTATTGGGTTTACTGTTTTAGAATTAAATCAAAGCTTTTGATGTTAGAATTTCTTTATGACTACTTTAAGCCTATGTATCCTGAGTCCAGAGTGCTTACACAGATACAGACAGTTTTGTTATAGATATCCATACTGAAGATATCTATAAAGACATGGAATTAGAAGTAGCTAAAGGGCATGTGGGATGGTACGACACATCTGATTATCCTAAAGATTCGCCTTTGCATTCAACCGTTAACAAGAAGGTTTTAGGAAAGATAAAGGGATGAATTATCTGGAAAGGTGATCAAGGAGTTTGTTGGGTTAAGGTCAAAAATGTACAGTATTTCGAGCCAGGAGAAAATATCAAAAAAGCAAAGGGAAAATCTCGCAGTGTTGTGCAGTCAAGCTATCGCATGACAACTACAAAGAAGCATTGTTCAATAAACATACTTTTCATCATGACAACGTAAAACTACGATCTAATCTACATGAGATCAACACAACTGTTGTAACAAAGAAGTCATTAGATAGAACAAACACAAAACGAGTATTTGTTAATCCAGAATTTTTCATAAAGCAATCGGGCATTGGAGAACGGCATAATTATATCTTCATCGGGGTTTTATTTGGGTCCATATTTTTTATCAACTTTTTCTATAAATCAATCATATCATCCTCCAATTCAGACAAATTTTTTCTCATGTTTGCTTGATGCGCTCGAATTTTTTTATTATTTAAAGATATTCTTTATCCCATTTTTGATAGTCAAAATTTGGGATTTTGGGCTGTAGGTGATCTGGATGGTTTAGCATGTGTTGCTGAAACCCCCACAAGTGTTTCTTTAATAGCACAATTCGTATCATATGTTTCTCGTATTAATTTCAAGTTTTCTTCATTTATCATTCTTGCTTCCGTTCCCTGTTCTTTCTTTTGGGCTTCCATTTTTTTAAAACAAAATATATTTACGTAAATCAGTTAAAGCGGAACTGTGTCTGGCGGGATTATTTGCAGTTCTTTTCACAAAAGATCTTTGGGGGCTGGTTGTTTTGTTTGTGTCAGTTTCTCGTAAATAATACACGGGCGGATTCTCTTACAATTCTTTTTATTTCATATGGGTCAACACTCCCAAAATGGATCTGTTGTCCTGAAGCAAGTGTCCCCTTCTGCTTCTCCGGCAAATAAAGGTACCTTACTTCAAACCAAATGGTAATAGTTTGCTGGATGAAGACTCTCCTTCAACAGCATTTATTGTTTGTTTTTTTTATTGCTTGTACTGGTTTTAGACCCGTTAATTTAAATTCTTCATTATTCATTGCACGTAGAACTGAGGGCAGTCTTAACCCATTCTGTGTTGCGAGAATTGTTTAATCAGCTCTCTGTGATACTGGTAGGAGAAAAGTCTTTCAGATAACTGTTTGTTAAAGTTTTCAACCAAAGCCTGTGATCTGTGAACTCCTGGAATGCCTCTTTTTAATGGTAAAATCTATGTTTTAACAATAATTGATTCACTTGGCCTTTAAATTCTTTTCCATCATTTGACTTGAATCATGCGAGGGTAATTTGCGGGCCTCGTTGATATATCAGTTGTATAGCGACAGCAACAGCAGAAGCACTCTTTTGTGTTAATGGTTCCGCATCTTTGTATCTTGAAGCTACGTCAATGACTGTAAGTGCGTACTTAAATCTTTTTCGTCTAATCGTTTTCATGGGGGTAAATATAGAAGATCCATTTGATGGGTGTCGTTCGGCATTGTGTTGACAAAGTGTGGTCTCTGTATTCGTTTAGGCGCTGGTAAAATAAATTTGCCAAATCGCTTGTTTAGATAACCATTCCCTTTGCTGTTTGTTCACTGACTCCAGCTGCTTGGCTTAGCTTTTTGATTGCTGTTATTCCCTTCCAATATCCTTTGGCGAATAATAAATTTTGTTCATTTTTTATTTAGCCAATATTATGCGCAAAAACCCACACAACGGTCATGCCCCAAAAACAATAAACGTGATTTCTTGCATCTTTTGTTTTCTGATGGATGATAAAAAAACGCTGAATTTTGGTGGGGGCAATGTCTCAATTAGCTTGCCTGTTACAAGATAATATTCTTTTATCACTTGATCAACATCTTTAAATGTGTAAGCTGCATGTCCCTTTTTTTCAGTGTGTCGTTAAAAAAATCTAACGCTCAATTCTCTGCTTTTCATAGTGATCTTGTGCTGCGGTATTGCTCCATAGCTTTGTTATGTCTTTTTCTCTCGCCGTCATCCCCCAGTTTTTCTAAACGCGTAATTACTTCCGCTAAAAGCCAAAGCGCATTAACCACAGCGCCACCAATCATCATTACGAGTGAAGCCATTTTTTAAATGTAATTTTTTAATTTTACATATTAATACTGTCTGGGAATTATTCCTTGCTTAACTAAAAAATCTTTCGTAGCAATGAAGCTGTAATGATAGCAATCAGCTTTGCGAGTCTTCGAAGTCTAGTTTGCCAAGATCTGCCGGTTTTATTTTAACATGCTTTTACCAAGCATTGTGTATCCTACATTAGGCCCCCAATAACAGCAGAATGGTAACAAGGTTGGGAACAGTTTTTTAGGGGCTCATTTTTAAAAATAAAAAATAATTAAAATTAAAAAAAAAACATGAAAAAGCAATGATCTACTACAGCTACAGGCAGCCTAAACCTTCCTGAACTTTGAATGATCAAGTTGATGACCAAGCTATTATGTCCAAAAAGGAAAGGCTGTATTCTTTAGCAGCATGTGGAAAAACAAACAGTACCTCGGTAATGAATTCGATAGAACAGATTCAACAAATTGCCACAAGGGGGGCCATTTTGAAATATCACAACAGGTATGAAGCGCAACTAGGGTCAAGAATGGTAAAAAAGTGTAGGACAAACGGTTCTTAGTTTGTACACTAAACTAGTTAGTAAATTTGCGCCCATTGATTCTGAACAAGATTTTATGTATGATTTAACGCAGGATCCATTTTAACTAAGTCATTTGAGTCTCTAGGGGGTGATCTGTATTTTCAGATTTGGAACATTACTGTCGCCAGTGATCGCAGGATTTAATTACTTTTAATCATATAGATTTTGTTACCCTTCAAAATGACCGAGCCAGAAAATCAGCAGAATCAGAAAAACCTGAATCAGGGGGAGAAAGTGACCAGTAAAAGCCTCCTCAAACCTGGGCGTGTTGAAGCAGGAAAAAGATTTGCAGAGTGGAACGACAAAAAAAATTTAAAGTTACAAAATATAACTCATAATGAAAACATAACGCCGCCAACGCCAGAACAAGTTGATTCAATGCCAGCTATAAAAACGCCAGAAAAAAGACAAGTTAATTCAAGGCCCACAGCACCAAAGTCTTCATGGAATATGAACTTAAAAGAGTTTCTTTTTTGGCGCCATTGCTGCTGGAGGCGGTTTTTACGGTTATAAATATAAAACAATGGCGACACAAACCAAAGCATTCAAAAAAATCTCAACCACTAAATACAGAAGCTGAACAAAAAAAACATGCCCAACCGCCAACAACAAAAGATCATTTTGATCCATTTCAGATGCAATAAAAATTTTGTTTCTTTGATAAAAATAGATCATGGCGATTATTATTTGTTTAAAATGATGGAGTCAATAAATAAAGACATGAGTCTATAAAAGACTTTCCATAGACCAAATTGAATCAATGCAGTTGCTTACGATGTAAGAACTTCATTAAGATTATGCTGACGGATTTCGCGGCCAAGGGCGTTGAGCAAGAAAATCCTCGACGATGACGCGTTTTTTGAGGCGTGTGTGTACTATATTAGACTTCTACTATTTTAAGATAAAAACATAGATTGTATTGTTTTTTTTTCTGATAATTATAAGATAACTTGAATAAGAACTTGGTTGTACTTAGAGGATGACTTAATTACAATCTTGAGGCGACTTTAAATAAGAACTTGAGGTGACTTGATCAAGAACTTATTAAAAACTTGAGGTGACTTAATTAAGAACTTAATTAAGAACTTGGGGTAACTTGATCAAGAACTTAATTAAAAACTTGGGGTGACTTTATCAAGAACTTAATTAAGGACTTGGGGTGACTTGGGGTGGGCTTGGGGTGACTTTGGGGTGAAGGCGTACAAGTGTTTCAAAGTGGAAGGTTGCCAAAAAAGTGGAACTACTAGGACCACTTCTTGGGGCAACTTGTTAAGAACTTAATTGTGCGTGCGTGTGTGTCTAGCAAGAGCGCTGGGAAAAAACGCTTGCCACTGTGACCTTTTTACCGCTCCAGGCGGAGCGCCAGTTCTCTCTCACTGCCAAGGTGAAATAGAAGCCCATGATTTTGGGATCTATGGTCGCCCCTTCACGCCACAAAAGCGGCGTGCCCCTCTCTTTCTCTTTCTGCTGATAACCTTTGAACCGCTCGCGCTGGAAAAACGTCTTGCCACTGGGCCTTGACCTCTCCAGGGTGGAGAGATAGTTCTCTCTCAGCTGATGTCAAACTATTTTTAGATACCGTTCGGATCCGAACGGTTTTACCCAAAGCAGGTTTCCAAAGAGTTTAACTCTCCTTTTTTCATCCGGGCTTAAAAACCCGCATTGGCGGAGTTAGCGTTTTTGGCGGCTCTTGATTGCCAGGTAGTAAACCTGTCACTGAACATTTGGAGCTTTTTTAATAAAACAGCGCCATTTTTTAGAAATAGAATCATTTTCTTCAAAAGGCAAAAGCTTATCAAAGTTATCAACATCTCCCTTTTAAATATATCAGCAAAATCTCTGTCTTGAAATCAACAAGCTTTCAAGGGGCTTGTGTAGTTTATCGTAGTAAGTTTTCGTTTTTCTTTCTCCTCACCTTCCAAAAAGCAATACTTCTCTTTAGCTCAGGAAGTAAAGAACTGGGCTCGCCCGATTTTCTTTGTTTAAATACTCCACCATACAGATGTAATAAAACATAAAGTTTTCCCCTGTAAACAAAACAACGTCCGTCTACATTGAAAGCCGCAACTAAACTGAGAGGGCGCTGGGTCAGAAACAGCATGTCCAGTCACGCGGTTATTGCACTTGCCAATCATAAGACCCAACAGGCAAAATAAGTAATCAGGTTTCAGCCTAATAACGAGTCTCTGGGATTTCCATGTCTGTGAAGTGTTCTGGTAGTGTGGGGAAATTTCCTTCTTAAGGCCCAAATTTCCTAGGTTGTTTGTCTGTCTGTCTGTCTGTCTGTCTGTCTATCTACTTCGTTTTATAAGAATTATCATGCTAGGATAAAGTGTGTGGATTTTTAAAAACTTTAGAGAACAATTAAAGACAGAGACGCATTTGATGACTGTATGTGTGAAAATGATGTTATTGAAAATGATCAGGGAAAAAGCAGGATTAAGCAAAAACTGAAATCTAAAAAGTTTAGTAAATTAGTATTGAAAACGGATAACCCTACACAGTATGTTTGTTTTTTAGATAATCGTTATTTTTTGGTTATTGAAGTCTTTCTTGTCAGAGAACTAATAAACGCCAGTTCTAGAGT
>CM031609.1:66193660-66201160 GCA_018398815.1 Conus ventricosus
TTTTCTGAATTAATATACATTTCTGTATACCTGTTAAATTTCATATTACCTTCATTCCCATTCTCTTCATCAATATCATAGTGATCAATTTTAATCTTATTTTATCATCGTCATCGTCATCATCATCATCATCATCATCATCATCATCAGTAGTAGTAGTAGTAGTAGTAGTAGTAGTAGTAGTAGTAGTAGTAGTAGTAGTAGTAGTAGTGTAATTGATAACAGATTTTTGTTAGATCTTATTTTGCTCTTTCAAGTTTCATCATTATTATCATTATAATCGTCATTTTTATAATTTTTTTCATCATTATTTCTAGTAGTAGCAGTAAAACTAATCATATATAATTCGTAGATTTTAATCATCCTTTCTTTCCGATTTTCTGTATCATCATCATCATCATCATCATCAGCAGCAGCAGCAGCAGCAACAGCATTGTTGTTGTTACTATGATTTGTCGTTTTAATTAGCATTGTGGAGAACAGTACGGTTTTTATAATAGGGGACTTTAAAAGATTGCATAGTCCTCCTAATGGTTAATTTTCGAGTGTGGTGCTCTCTGTTTTTCTATTGTGTGACGTCAACGAAAAAATATGACGTCAACTTAAAATGACATAGGAAACTACATGACGAAAATAATAATATTAGACAAGAGAAGAGAGCAAGAATTAACGGCCGAGGCTTTGGTGTCCAGCCTATTTTATTTTGTTTTAATCGTCGTTTTCTCCGTAGTGATACTATGTGGAGAGGCTGACTTTCAAGTCAGTAGTACGTCGAAGTTCATTGTGTATGTGGGATACTTTTGATGACGGTACCAGCGGAATATGTACCAGGAAATTTATTTGTTATAAAAATGTTGTGAATGCTGTGTCGCCGAGAGTGACTTAAAAAAACTCCTGTGCTCTAATTGTACCACCGCATGTGTGTCGGTGGGCTGAATTTATTGACGTGAACACTGTAATATCAATACACGGAGAAGTTAATATTTGTTTTAGATCAACGGTACGTCGAATCGAAGTTTATTGTGTTCTATGGGACTTTGCTGAAATTGTGTTCTGCGGGGATTAGGCTAAATATTGATTGCTGTGCCTTGTGAATCTGCAATTCTTCATACTCTGCTTTGTGAATCTGCGGTTCTTCTTCTATGGACTGCTGTGCTTTGTGAATCTGCGGTTCTTCTGCTATGGATTACTGTGCCTTGTGAATGTAAATCTGCGGTTCTTCTTCTGAAAGTTCTACGTGATTTATTGTGCTTGTTGTGTGGAGACTCTGTTTCTTCTTCTTCATCGCTTGTGTTTGTGAACGGCTGTGCTTATCATGTGGAGACCTTGGTTATTCTTCTATATCTTCTTTTAGTGCTGTAGGCTGTGGTTTCGGTACTGTGGAACTGAGTATGTTGATTGTTTATGTGAGACACTGTGGACGGCGCCGGCGAGATTTGTGAGTTATATCAAGATACGTAGTATGATACGCTGATATATGATGATTGAAGTGTCTTATGTATTGATGTCTTAATTGACGTGCATTGATCTGTATTCTATGTAGTGGCATGTATTGATTTTGTAACAATTCATATTGATGGTTCAGGCAGCATATAAAAAGAAGAAAATCTAACACGTGTGTTGCCTGGCTATCCATGTTCGTATGGTGTGGGTGTGTGTAGGGGAAAAGTCGTATACGCATCCAAACTTTTGAGAGCGAGAGTCAGACAACAAAACACCACAACACACCATCCGTAACATATTGCCAAACTCGTTTTGACCATCTTGGGCGTGAGCACAGCTGTTTGAAGGAATACTGCTCTAAGACTTTGGAAGATTCCTCCAAGTTTAGATAATCTTCTCGAGAGGTTACGGGGATTAGAAAACTGTCAGTCGTAAACTGTTTCTTTCCCCTGGGAGCACTTTAAAGATAAGCTTTTTGAGACCTGAGCGACGACTTTTTTCTTCTTAGATATGGTGGAACTCACCCCAGTTTTCTTTTTTTGTTTGTGTGTGTGTGTGGGGAGTGTGAGTGTGTGTTGTGGGGTGTGTGTGTGTGTGTGTGTGTGTGTGTGTGTGTGTGTGTGTGTGTGTTTGCTGTCTCTTGAGTGAACGGTACTTACATTTCTGTTTGTGTTATCTCCCTGTTTACCAGATTGCCTCACCTCACATGTAGACACCCATTCAGACAGACTGTTGTGACCGTTGACTAAATTGTTTTATTCAGCAAGCGAATCTAACAACATCAGCTCAGAACCTCTCTGAAAAAGAAAGAAAAAGCTCCACACAAACCCGACAACAGCTATCCGCAAACAAGTTTACGGTAAGCAAAACGGATAATCGCCAGCTTACTGGACAAAAGTAACAGTCTGCTTTTTTTCCCTATTGATTTTTCGGTAGCTTCTGAACCGGTGCACCAGGCAGATTAAAACTATCACGAATAAGGGGTTAGAATTATTTTTTTAAAGATTCTGTTTGCGTTCTGACATGAATTTTCGCTTGTCGTTTGAAAATTTATCAAACCGCAGAGGTATTACCACCAAGTCTTCAGCCTGCTTTGATTTTCGCTGCAGACAGTTTTCTTTTGAGTTGTGTACTACAAACCTGACAATAGAACCAGACCACTTTCTTCTTTCAGTTTCTGGCTCGGTTACACCTTGACCTTTGTGTTATGTGCTGGTCACGTGGTACGGCACGCAGGACTACATGGCAAATGGCATACTGTATTTCAGTGGTTTATTGTTCATATAAATGTGCATTGTAATTATGGTGCATGAGTACTGTAATGCGTTCCCATTGTACAGTTCAGTGCATGTGCTTTGCGTTTTTTTTTGCCTGCCTGTGATTTGACAGTTGTTTTTTTTTTTTTTGTTTTCACAGGCTGATCATTTTTATTCCTTCATTTTCTTCTTCTTTTTCATATCACTTTTGTCGTAAATCAATAGTTTATCATTGTCACTTATTTTTATTATTGTCATTATCATCATCATCATCATCATCATCATCAACATTATTGTCATCATCACATCATCACATCATCATCACATCAATAGTATGTAGTGAGTATAGTAGTAGTATAGTAGTATTTCAACACTTTTAATGTTCTGCAATTGACGAATTGTTTCAGTTTTGCTTTCTAAATGTCTATGCTTTGCATATTTCTTAGATTTTATTGTCTAACTTTACCATTTTTCTGTATCATTATTATCAATATCATTACCTTTTATATTATGTTTTTTCTATGACGAATTTTATATTTAGTATATTTTACTAACTTTACATTTCTATATCGTATTATCAATATCATTACTTTTATATATTTTATTTTTATGACGAATTTAAATTTCTTAGTTTGTATTTATACTTTACCATCATCTTATACATTATTATCAATTATTTTTTATGATTATGGTTATTTTTATGACGATTTCATATTTCTTAGTTTGTATTTTACTAGCTTTACCATTTTCTTATCATTCTTATCAATATTATTACTTTTATGATTATGTTCATTTTTTGGACGAATTTCATATTTCTTAGTTTGTATTTTACTGGCTTTAACCATTTTCTATATCATTATTATCAATATCATTACTTTTATGATTATGTATATTCTTATGACGAATTTCATATTTCTTTAGATTATATTTCACTAGCTTTACCATTTTCTATATCAATATTATCACTATCATTACTTTTTATGATTATGTTTATTTTTGTGACGAATTTCATTATTTCTTAGTTTGTATTTTACTAGCTTTAAACCATTTTCTATGTCATTATCATCACACCATTACTTTATATTATTTGTTTATTTTTATGACGAATTTCATATTTCTTAGTTTGTATTTTACTAGCTTTACCATTTTCTATATCATTATAATCAATATCATTATTTTATGATTATGGTTTATTTTTATGACGAATTTCATATTTCTTAGTTTGTATTTTACTAGCTTACCATTTTCTATATCATTATTATCAATATCATTACTTTTATGATTATGTTTATTTTTATGACGAATTTCATATTTCTTAGTTTGCATTTTACTAGCTTTACCATTTTCTATATCATTATTATCAGTATCATTACTTTTGTGATTATGTTTATTTTTATGACGAATTTCATATTTCTTAGTTTGCATTTTACTAACTTTACCATTTTCTATGTCATTATTATCAATTTCATTTCTTTATGATTAGTTCTATTTTTATGACGAATTTCATATTTCTTAGATCCTATTTTACTATCTTTCCCATTTTGTATATTCTTCTTCTTCTTCTTGCTACCATAACCATATTATTGCAATTAACCCCTCATTCATACCTTTCCTCCTCTCCATCTGTTATTATCATTATAATTGATACTACAAGTACATTATTATTGTTAGCATTACTATTAGATGCTATACTAACATTTCTTAATAGTGTTATTGTTGCTATTATTATCATTGTTATTGTGCTGTTGTTATTTATTAATTGATTAATCAATTATTTTATTTAGGTATATCCATATTGTCTTCCAGCAACTCCAGTTCCATTGCGTGGTTTTAATCGTTTACCCTAACCAAACTTTGCATCCAGATCCTAGAATTAAAGACTGTCCTTTGTTTTCACTATTTCCTATTTGTCTTAAATGTTATTTATCTCGCCTAAAGAAGACCAGTAGATCGAAACGCGTAGTGTCTGTTCTTTAAGTGTTTGTCCCTTCCTTTGGTGGCACGATAATTAATAGTGTTTTTACTTTTGTTTCAATTTCCGCCTGTAGTCACCTCTCTTTGAAACCAACTTGTTCGTTTAGACAGGAATTTAGTCAGATTTGTTCATTGTCAAACGATACATATGCACATGTACTGATCTTTATGGTGCCCTTGTTTGAGTGTATATGTTCCAGAGGAAGTGCATGGGGTGTCTGGTAGAGTAGTCGTCTGGTGGGCGTGCTTGCCAAGTCCCTCTTAGAGCTGCACATCCATCTGTGTCCCCACTTTGCACTCAGCTCTCACCTGTGACTCCACATATCTGGTGGCTTGCGACGGCAGCCACACTCCAGGCAACAGCTTTGGCAGGCTGGCAGAACCAGGTGAGGGTAGCCGACGGGTGTTGTACCCTCGGTGAGGTAGGGCTTGTCTGCCTTAGCATGCAAAGACTGGAGTCGGTGTACTGCATGGAGGAAATAACAAACTGATTCAACGGGCAGGAAGGGACCCCCAGCAATGCATTGTGGAGTGCATAGAGCATGATGGTCATCCAATGCATCCAACTCCATCTCAAGCTATCTTGACCCTGTCCTGCTGCTGGACTCAGGAAGTCTTGACGAGAGAGTGAGGTCGACTAATTGCGCAACAATTCCTCACTTAAAACAGAGTCACCGCGCAAGTCACTCCATCATCATCATCATCATCATCATCGTCATCATCCATCCTTATTCATCTCATCCGCAAGTCCTGTGGCGAGGGGCGAGCGACGAAGTGGCAGGTGTGGGTACACTGGCACCCATAGTGTCATTCTCACGCAACCTGAGCAGCTATGGAGTTGGGCAGCCATCTGAGCAGCCCTTTTTTAGGATAGCACTGCTCGTGGCATGAGTAAAGGACTAGCAAAGGTGCTCTAAAGCATTGTCCGCTCCATTCTTTCCTAGTCAGCCTACAGCAGCTGGAGGGAACCCTACAACAATGAAGTTGAAAATAAAATGAGGCAGGGAACAGTAAACAATAAACAATTACTGCTCAAAACAATTTAA
The DNA here is from genome assembly GCA_018398815.1 of Conus ventricosus. Lineage (NCBI taxonomy): Eukaryota > Metazoa > Mollusca > Gastropoda > Neogastropoda > Conidae > Conus > Conus ventricosus. Next base: position 66,199,380 of record CM031609.1, read on the forward strand.
GAGCCAGTTGAAAACATTCACACACAATTCAACCGGAAAACAAAAATAACTCCTTTAAACAATTTAATTGAAAATTCATCTATGGAACGATACAATGACATCAGAAATAAATGAATAACAGTTGCTCAAAAATAACTTCATGGGTTAATTGACGAACACCTTCATTTCAGAAATCAGAATATTAAAAATCAAATGACAATCAATGTCAATACTCAGTATGCCGCCATTAGCGCAGATACAAGCTAGACATCTCTGTCTCATAAAGTCCACAATCCTCTGAGAGTCAGCTAGGGGATGATGTTCCACTCCTGCTACAAGAAGTCGAAGAGCTGGCCCAGGTTCACTGCTGGAGGGTGGTTCTCGTGAAGCAGGTGCCCCAGGACAACCCAGACGTGCTCGATCGGGTTAAGGTCGGGCGAGGACGCTGGCTAGTCAAGGCAGTTGACCTGCACTCCTCCAAGAAGACGTTTACCACCCTGGGACGGTGGGATGGGCGTTGTCGTCCTGGAGGATGGCGTCATGGCCCAGGGCTTGCAGAGTAGGCAGGAGCTGCAGAATGTTATCCCTGTACCCCACACCAGTTAGGTTCCCTTCAACTCGGTACAGGAGGGTTCTGAAGTTCATTCCTATGCCACACCACACCATGATAGATCCCCGCCATACCAGTCCCGTTCGATACGTTGGCTTCTTGGTAGCGTTCCCCCATCCACCTCCAGACACGTATGTGACCATCGTGGAAGAGCCAAACAAAACGCGACTCATCAGAAAACATCACCCAGGCCCAGTGCTGCCTCGTCCAGGCCAGATGAGCTTGGCACCAGGTCAGTCGCGCCCTACAGTGAGCCGCCGTCAGCACAGGTCGAACAGCTGGTCGTCTTGCTCGAAGGTTAACTTCTCTCAGGCGGTTCCGAACAGTTTGGTCGGAGAGGTTGACGTTCGCTGCAGCACGCAGTTGTCGCCTGAGGTTGTTTGCAGTGGCAATTCTTTGTCTCAGCGCCATAAGAACCAGCAGTCTGTCCTGCTGTCTGGTGGTGGACCTACGCTAGCCAGATGGTCTTCGTTCAGCAGCACTACCGGTGATGTTGAAGCAGTCACGAAGTCTTTGGATGACAGCATGATGCACTGAAAGGTGACGACCAACTTCTCTGATGCTTACACCTTCTTGAAACCAAACAACAGCCATTCCACGGTCAGTGTCATTAAATCTCCGTCTTGGTGGCATGGTTTAAAACACCCCCCCCCCCCCCAAAGCAGCTTTTTCTTTATATTACCTGCTGGTCAGCAAAACTGGTTGCCATGTGTTTAGTAAAGGCACGACTTGCACGTTTCAATGCGGTTTGCAGTCAGTCCAACTCTGCTGCCTCAGCTATGCGCTCGCAAACTGCGACTATGTTTTCGTGATTTCGGTGTTTCTTTTGTAAACTCGTTCAACCCACTAGACTCAGATTCAACTGAACACATGCCAAAACCAGTTTTGCACTGAAGCAGCTGTCACACTTTCAGCGCAAAAATTGGACAACAGCTTTGAATTCTATGCCCAATGATGCGTTATCTAAACCATATGAAAAATGCAGGTGGCTCTTAAATTGTTTTGAGCAGTATAGTTTAACTCTTGCTCCCATAAGAAAACCTAACACTGAGTAACTATTATTCAAGACTGGCACAGCCTTTCAAACTTGAATAAGGTCAGACAAATACAAAGACGAACAATCTAATACTGGGGGAAAAACAAGCGCAGGCCAACAACCCCTGCGTCATCACAGTAATAACTTGGAAAAGAT
>CM031609.1:66206160-66208660 GCA_018398815.1 Conus ventricosus
ACGAAGACAATGAACCAGAAACAAAACCAACGAAGAAACATTCAGATGCAGGTAGAAACCCTTTCTGCACAAAAGACTGATATTGTTATATACCAGACGGTTTCAGTCATCAGAAGGTCAGTCAGGCTGGGGATACACAATGAAAAGCAAACAATGGCCGAACTATCCGGAAGACATTGGTGCATACGTTAAAAACAACTTCAAGACTAACAATGGAGAATTAGAGCACTGACCAAGCACCTCTACTGGGTCTCAATCCCCAGGACAAGTTAAAACTCAAGTCATGAATACTGACAGACTCCATGAAACCCTTTCAAAAAGGTGGAGAGTGGAATTGGCATGGAGGAATTCGCATCCATCCATTGGAGAAGCTCACATAGATTAACTGCCTCAGGAACACGCAGGCGTTAAAAGAAATGAAGAAACATACACATTGACAGGCAAAGCAAAGCTGACACTTGATTACACTTGCCGAACTGCTGTGATAAGGATCTTAAGAATCACTAAACAAACAAGAACGAAAGAACGAAACCACGATCATATTCAAAGCGAGACAACGAAGAGAGGGAAGTGGCCGCACATCGAACACAAGGCAGAGCAAGAAACATCACCAAACCAAACAAATATAGGAATAAACCCAAGGCCAACTCGCAAAAAAACCTGAAGATTGGGATAGAACACATATTGGTCTTTCCAAAACAGACTCAAAACGACCAAACACACCATAGAAAGTATTTAAATAACTCCGACGAACAACGTTACAAAAACAAATCACAGGAATAGGTCGTCTATCAGGCACGATAAACAACACATAGGACAACGAAAATGAAAGAATGAGCAATCACTTACCTTCGTCAAATTCAGCGCAAGATGGGCTTAGGAATTAAACGAGTCCAACGGGAAGGCAATGAACCTTGTTGTTGTTGTTACTATGTCAACTGAGTGAACATTCATAAGGTACAAGCACACACACGCCGCGCGCGCGCGATGCGTACGGACAAACACATTCACATGCGAGCACGAAACACATCACACACGTCGTCTATACATGCACACACCAGACATATATATATATATTGAAATTATAAAACAAAGCATGCTCTATGACTTAGATGAAAAATAGGGGAGAAACGCAATCATATCTGCAGTGGTAGATGATTCTGCCTAACTAACAGAATGTGCATGAGTAGGGTGAATGGGGAAAAATAACATAAATGCATCTCACAAAAAGCTACAGCAAGCTTATAATTGTCCAAGGGTGGACTCCTCCAAAAGGGAGGGAACTCACTAACATATTAACTCCTGGTCATATTACGAAAATTCGAAACTTGGGTTGTTTCTATCCTCAGTGACCGGCGGAAAAGTGGTAATTTGACTCCTCTGCCTTTTAAGGTTTTTAAGAAGAATGCAAATCCCAGAAAAGGCTGGTGTGCAATACCTTTAGTATGTATGTTGAGTGTTCAAAAAAACCAACCAAAGTGCCATCTAAGAAGCAAAAAGAAAATGATGAAAGAGCAAAACAAAAAAAAGCCCTACATTTTTCCGTGAGAAAAGAAGAAAACAAAAAAGATATCCTCTAAGACACAAGTGCCTGAGGCCAGTTTCTTGGAAATGAATCCGCAAGGGACTTAAAAACAACAAACTAATAATTCCCAAGGATAATTACCGAGCACCAATCAGAGGCACACCCTTCCCTTTTCATATTTCGCTTTGCACTCTCTGTCCCTTTCTCACCCCCCCCCTCTTCCCCCCCCCCCTTTCCTCTTTTGCTCACTCTCTGTCCCTGTCCCCTTCTCTGTCAGTCCCCCCCCTTTTCCTCTGATCATACTCCCATCACTCACTGTCTGTCCCCCCATTTTCCTCTGTCTTACTCCCACTCACATCTCTCATTGTCTCTTCCTTCTTCTACCTCGACCCTCACACACCATTTGCTTAAACCTATCCCACTATTACATGCTATCTTTTTTCCGTCATATTTACATTTCCTTTTGAGCCCCTCACTATCCCAGTATTTTAAGTGTGTAATAAAGTTCCTAGTGAATATCATTTTTTAAATTACTTAAGCGGATAGGAATGGGGTTTCACTAACCTCTACAATTTTAGGAAATTAATATATGTTGTGTATATGTGTGTATAGATGCGTATGTATATATGTGTGTGGTGTATGTAAATGTAGGTATATATGTATATATATACATATATACCTACATATACATATAATGTATGTATAAGTATCCATGTGTGTGTTGTGTGTGTGTGTGTAGACATAGATACAAGGTAGGTAAACTGATTTATCTTTACTTTTTGGGAATCTGATGGTGTTTCATTGTGTTTTTTCCGATAAAGCAGAACCTTATAAGCCTTGAAAAGCGAAAATTTAGAAATAAAAGAAGGGAAGACACTGAGTGGACGACATCTTGATTTATAAATATAAAGATAAATAAATATATATAATATACTAAAAATATATATATATTATATATATAAATATATATATTAT